>CM077137.1:6726250-7355000 GCA_039645545.1 Dendrolimus houi | reverse complement strand
CAACAGGCAGCTGTGCACTTATCTTTGACGGCATGTAACAATATCATAAACATGAAAATACTCGTATTTTGCTGTTATCCAAGATTACGAAAAAATAAAATGGTGTGACAGTTGCAATAACAAAACCGATCTGTCGGTTGCAGAAATTTTGCATTGCGAGATTGAACTAGCAGCTCTAATCTGTCAACGATATCTCGTAAGATATAAGGCGCAAATCCTCTTTGATAAACGTGGCGGGTATCCAGTGTCTGTCAAGCCCAGAACCCAACAGTGAGATGTCTATGGGCTGCTATTATCTATGTTGATAATTTCATACTCAGAATTATATAGTGACCTTGTTAGAATCTGTTTCTTCTTCAAAACCTTTAAAATACACTATTACCATGATGACAGTTAGGGCTGACGAAATGTTGAACTCATTAGAGAGATATTAAAAAATGTGTACATTGTACTTAAATTACATTAGCCCGTAAACGTCACATTGCTGGATTCAGGTCTCTTCATCTTAAAGGGAAATATATATACTATATACACTATTTTTCCTTAGAAGATCATTTTTATACATTCATTACAAAAAGATTTTTTACAATGAAATACACTATTTAATGATGTTTAAATGTCTTAGACAACTTAAGCGTCATTTAAAGTTAGATTTTAGAGTGGAAAATATTTTATATTAATGATCTAATCTAAAGACACTATTTAACTAAAATTTATCTTGTAAGAAAAGCAAGTACCTTACAGATTGGAAAATAAGAAAATACAATATCCTGCTTATAAGTGATATAATTTAAATTCTCAATTCCGAAAAGCGATTCAATAAATTATAAAATTAATTACAAATAAAAGAGCAGTCATTGAAGTATAATACAATAATTATATTGTTACTTTTATAATATCAGGACAAAAATAATTTGAATTACCATTTCTTTATAATATATAGTTTGCTATTTGCCACGTTATAGTTATGACGTCATAACTAGCCATGCTCGTACAAAATTTGGAACACTGCGACTTTTTTATTGATTTGGCTGTCATCTATCTTACTCTGCGGTTTCATTATTGAAATCAAGATAATTAGATAACTATTCTAATTTTACCGTAATTTTTAGATAAGATTATGAAACTCGTTGTTACAGGAAACAGCATTGTGATTATCGGCACGTACACGCGCGCGTAACGTGCGCTTGCGCAGTTTTAATGTGAATTGGATGATTCAGATTCAAATGGCTGATTTGGGCTACAATTATTTGCATCAAACTCATAAGATTACAATGTATGAATAAGAAATTTGAAATAATATCTACAAAACTAGTGTAGGTAATAATAATAAGTAAGGTATATCATATGATAAAAAGATATGTACCAAATTATAAAAAGATTATCTATATACTAACTTATTAAAAACAATTCTCACAAATGAGGTAGCCTACTCACTAAGAACGAATAAAGACACCACACTTGTGGTGGTTACCTAATTTATTCAGCCATAGACCCACAACTCTAGAATAGAATGTACTTTACTGCATAATAGGATACAGCTGATGAAGTTTAAGTAAAGAAAATAAAAGGGATTTTATTACTAAAAGCAATTTCATCCAGACAATATTACAAAGGATTAGGATTTGCTATATAAATTGCTGGAACTGTTGATGGCTTTAGTAAACAGTGGTACCCTTGATTGTCCCCAAACAGGTGAATAACAGGCTATATCTCAAAAAGGTATAAATTCCAGAAAATTTTACATTTATCATAAAGAGATCATAAAGATCTACTCTTTACACACTAAAGACAACAAATAATTTGCAAATCAGTTTAAGTACCTAATTAACCATTACTTTACTTTTTTAACAACAAGAGTTACATTGGATGATTATTATAAGTTTTATTGTATGAATTCTTTGAGACATTTTCAATGTGTAAAGGGGTTAGTTAATGTACCTTATACCAATTTGGTTTCACAAATCAAATGAATATATGTTACGGTTTTTCCATCCTTATAAATGGTTATTATTTTCATTGTAATGGCTTTATGGCAAAATTATTACTACTCATCCAGGTTGTGATAATTTAGTTTTGGTGGTTACTTTAAAAACAAAAAACGGGTCAGTTTTGTTGTGATAATTAGAGATTGTTTATGTCATTTCAAAGTACATAGTACATGTATAATTACAGAGAGGTTTTTAGTTAAGTTATTGTTAGATATACAAGTTCAAGTTTGTTATTATGTAAATATTAGTTTGGTTATTGTTATAAGGGAATTAGTGTTTATGTTATTTAAATATGCTTATAATGTTTATGATTAATGAAAAGGCATTAACTTAGTAGATGTAAGAAATAATATGTGGAATATGTTTAACTGCATAAAACAATGCATATTGTAAACAATTGGTTGAGGGTATAACACACTACACATATTTTTTTAAAGACCAAAGGTCAATTTGGTCTGGGATAGGAGTATGTACAAACTCTTTGCAGGTTTTTATGATTGTTTGACTTAATACAGAAAAAAAAATTGTAATGTAATGTCAATTAGTGAAAATGTATTTGGGTCATTTAATATTTTTATTTGATTTTTTTTACATAAATATATCGATCACATGATATAAACCATCAACCCCACGTCCACAATATTTATCACACACTTTACGAACACTTAACACAGATTTCCCTGCAATAATACACTATTTGTGCTGAGATATGGTCTCAAGGGCCCTAGGGGCTTTCTGGCCCCCTGGGTTTTGGTCTTGCCATTGATGTGCAGGGATCACTGTCACTTTAGATTGTTGACTTTGCAAGTTATGTCAATTACTTCAAATCTTTTATGGATATACTTATTTCTGATTCTGTCCATAAAAAGAACACTGTACATAGTTCACTAGCCAAGATACTTTAAATTTGTGAACCAGTCACACCATGAATCATAATAGGACACAGCTGGAATACTTTTCTTTAAGTATTGCAAGATAGTCAATGTGAACATCTAGACTAACATACAAACAGTGCTAGTTAATTCCTTTGTTTCCTCGTCACTACCTTAGCTTATATTATATGGACTTCCATAGGGGAAAGCAGGAAAATGAAAGAAATGAGTCCAGCAGTCTGAGAATCATTTTTTTTATAGCCAAAAGCAGGCAAACAGGCAGACAGCCCATTTGATGGAAAGTGGTTACCGTCGCCTATGGACGTTTGCAACGCCAGGGATGTCACCAACGCGTTGCCGACCTCTAAGAAATTTTATAACGCACTTCTTAAAGAACCCCATGTCATAGCGCAAAGGGAAAATCGCGGCGGGAAGTTCCCTCCAGATCATTGTTGTACGCGGAATAAATGTTCTAGAGAACCGTTGCGTAGTTGAGCGTGGGAGTTCAAGGAAATGGGGGTGAATATCCCGTCGCTGGCGAGCGGTGCGGTTGTAAAAGTGAGGTGTTGGCTCCAGATCAAACAGTCCCTCGGAACACTCCCCGTTAAACAGGCGGTAAAATACGCAGAGGGACGCAAAGTCTCTTCGAAGGCTAAGCGATTCTAAGCCGCCTGTAAGTATGGGATCGTCGACGATACGAACGGCGCGGCGCTGGATGAAGTCGAGGGGGTCAGTCTGGTAAGCGGGTGCTCCGGCCCATAGATGTGAGCAGTACTCCATATGCGGTCTGATTAGCGCTTTGTATAGCGCAAGTCGTTGCCGCGGAGTGAAGTACTGCTTGGACCGGTTTAGCACATAAAGCTTCTTAGAGGCAAGTTTAGCCTTGCCTTCCAGATGCCCCCGAAACTGCACGTCAGTCGTTATGTCGACGCCAAGGATCCCGATACTATTGGAGATAGTTAGATGTGTTCCTTGGAACTGTGGCGCAGGGACAAATGGGGTCTTTTTGGCAAAAAATGCGCAGACCTCTGTGTCTTCGTGGGGTTAAACTGGACAAGATTTTGTCGTCCCCATTCAGAAACTCCAGGGAGTTCTCTACTTCAGACACAAGTCTAACCCGACTCTCTTCTACTAGCGTCCGAGGGACATTGGCGCGACTGGTGTATCTGGCGTCACAGGTACTGTCATCCGCATAGCAAAGAATGTTCTCTATAGACATCAAGTCATTGATATGCAGGAAGAACAGTGTCGGTGACAACACGCAGCCTTGTGGCACACCAGCATTGATAGGCCTGGTGGATGAGCAGCAGCCGTCGTCAGCGACTTTGATGCTGCGACCACCAAGAAAGCTGGATAGCCACTTGAAAAGCCCCTCGAGTATCCCGTATGATGGCAGCTTCGTGAGAAGTGCCCTATGCCAGACCCGATCAAAGGCCTTAGCGATGTCAAGGCTAACTGCCAAGGCTTCTCCCTTGCTCTTAATGGCTTCTGCCCAACGGTGTGTTAGGTATACCAAGAGATCCCCAGCAGAACGACCATGGCGGAAGCCATATTGTCGATCGTTGAGTAGCTGAGAATCTTCAAGGTAACCCAGAAGCTGCACGTTGATGATTCGCTCCATCACCTTTGAGAGCAAGGAAGTTATCGCTATAGGCCGGTAGTTGGATGGGTCGGTCCTATCACCTTTTTTAGGGATAGGGTGAACTAGGGCAACTTTCCACGAAGACGGGACACAGCTGGTAGTATAGGAGAGTGTGAAGAGACGGGCCAGGACTGGAGATAGCTCTAGAGCACAAGTCTTGAGCACAACAGCAGGTATACCGTCCGGCCCGGACGACTTTTTGACGTCGAGCTAAGAGCTGTACGAACCGCTTTCTGCGTAAAACGAACTTCTTTCATAGAGCTCCCACACCGCGGAGTAGTAGGCGGGGTTGCTCCTCCGTCGTCAAGAGTTGAATTGGCTACAAACATGTTGCCCAGGAGTTCGGCTTTATCTTTTGCGGTATGCGCCAGATGGTCGTCCGCTGTGTGCAACGATGGAAAGGACGGCCGAGAGAAATTACCCTCGACAGCTTTGGCGAGCGACCAAAATGCTCGCGTTCCAAAAGAAAAGTGAGCAAACCGTTCGCTAATTCTGCCGATGTGTTCAAATTTTGCTCTCGCGAGCCGCTTTTTGAGGGTGCGGATTCTGACATTGTTTAGCTGCCTTCCACACTCGATAAGCTGCCTGCTTTTGACTTACAGCCTCAGCGCACAGCTTATCGAACCATGGTTGGCTACAGCCACCGATTGGGATTACAGAGTTAGGAATGTAACACTCCATTCCCTGTAATACCACTTCGGCGACTGAGTCTGCACAAATGTCAGGATCGTCCGTAAAGAAACAAAGTCGCCTCCAAGGGTAGGATGCATAAAACTCACGCAATCCATCCCAATCTGCTGACTGATATCGCCACACCTTTCTTTTACCGTTGGGGCGAGCCCGTTGGGGAATAGAAAGGGGCATTTCGGAAGATACCAAACAGTGGTCAAATGATCCCAGAGGAGCTCTGACCGAAATTTGGTAGTTGTCCGGGTGTGTGATCAGCAGAAGATCCAGTAAAGAGGGCTCATGGTCTAATCTGTCCGGTATGTGGGTAAATTCTGTGACCAATTGAGTAAGGGCATAGGCGAGAGCAAAATCGCGGGCAGTAGTACTCGGCAGATCCGTCCTCGGAGAAGCCAACCATTCAGCATGGTGGGCGTTGAAGTCTCCAAGGACGATTACTTCTGCGGAAGGGTACTGCCCGAAAACTCTGCCGGTCGGGTCTTGGACATGTCTAAAAAAAGTGGGCTTTCTCAGTCCTGTCGCATTCCCTGCCATGGGACCGGTATAGACACGAATAGACTCACGTGGAGCCACCGAAATCTACCCGCACTCATAAGATGGACAGGTCCCTATTTTTCAGACCATAGAGACAGCGACAACAAACATCCTCGCTGACATATAGCCATACCCTGGCTTTTGGAAGGAATTTGTGTTCCAGATTGTAACCAGATTGTGGGGTAGTTTAGATATGATATGTCCGTTGGGGCGGATATTTGTGTCTCCGTTAAAAACAATAAGGCCGGCTTAGTTGTCTCCAGGTGGTGATGGATGGCGTTAAGATTGAAATACAATTATACAAATAACTTGCATTTCCATAGTCATGTTGTTCACTGTCCACTTTTTTTTGCTGCCGTGGAAGTGGGGCTAAATGTAAATGAGGCGAAACATTAATAAAACAAATGTTGACATAATGGAAATATATTTGTCACATGAATAATAGTAGTACATAAATACTACATCATAAAATAGGCATATTTAAATCAATGAGCTGGCCGTAACACCAATTGGATTACTAATGTATGAGACTATTGCTGTGTCAATTACATTTATTTATGATGTCCATTATACAATTAACCAGCTACAAATATTTTGCATGAAGGTGTTGAAACATTGAAATTGTCAGAGTATAGACTGCCACCACTGACCTTTAGTAGTATAAAACATTTTGGAAGAGTATCTTTTAATCTAATTCATGTAAATAATGAGACAATAAATAAATATATATTTAATCATACATTTAAATGTTTTACTGTAATGTATATGTGCAAAATTAGCATATTGGATTACAGGGGATAGTTTACTCCAGCTCCAGGATCACCTTAGCAGGATATGCAAGTTCCTAAATCAAATTATCTCTCATAGTACATACAAAAACCACAACTTTTATAATCACCCATAAGATAGTATAGATATATACCTGGATTATTATAAGTAGTGAAGGGTTGGAGGGAGAGGGGAAACTTACCCCTTCTGCAACTCCTATGTGGAGAATATCTATAGTTCCTGATATATAATGTTTTTGTAAATATAACCTCACTCATGTTTTTCACTAATATTGCACTTATATCATAGGTACAAAGTTGAAAATCTAACATGAATCCAGTAATCAACATAAAAAGATTGAAAATAGTCCAAAAATACAATATGAATTTGTTAAAAATGAAATAAAACAACAGAACAACTCATGTAATTTTAAAAACAAGAAACATGAATATCCTTGATTATACTTGTTTTTTTTCTTAATTTTCTGGTTAGTACCTAGGCCTTTAAGCTACAATTTTTTTTAATATATATATACAGACTGTTGGTAAGCGTGTGATTATTTGCCAAGTTACAGATATACCTAACCAACTGTTCATGTGTATAAAATAAATGGTAAATGGTTACCAGTCGGTTCTGGCCTAAAGCTAACCTAGTGACATCTCCCTATAGAGTTATCGAACTATAAAGAAAAAAAAACTATTTCATATTTTTTATTGTGGCTTCATTATTTAAAGTAAAACTTAAAATCATTGTTAGTGATTATTTAGTGGTTTAAAACAGTTTTAGTAGTGTTATACAGTATCTGAGTATATTTCTAAAGTTAAATCACACTATTATTGTCAATATTACCATACCATTGTCGTGAATTTTAAATTTCCGTAATTAATTGAAAATGTTTTTTCTCTATTCAAAACCAGTTTTAGTTGTTATAAATAAGTCGAATATATTCCTAAACATATTCACCATTAAAATCATCCAGGCTTGTATCTATACCCAACCCCAAATTTAACTCTTAACTCAATATAAATAATACTTAAGTGTTTGGAAATGATCTATTTCAATTAATTTTGCAATAAGTATGTTGTTTTAACATTAATTTATTACAACTTGTTTACGTGATTGTGAAGAAAAACGTAGCACTTATAAATTTCATAATAGTACTTGGATTATTTTCTAAATAAAAGTAAAGCCTATAAATTGTTAAGATTGGAGATACTAAATCTGAAATCAAGGTGGCTAGGTACTAAAAAGGACTTACTTTTACGCTTTCATGTGGAAATTTAAAGTCTGCATCTTGGAAATTTGTTTCCTCCAACCATTTAACGTAGTCCGGATTTGATTTCTCTTTATTTACATTTTTGCTCAAGACACCGAGTGGCGTGAACATTTTACCGTTAGTTTCTTTCTCATTTTGAAGAAACAACGATGTAACTTTATACAAATCGGCTTCTGTTATGTGCGGGATGCAAACCAACTGGCTGCTGCCGATTTCAATCTCAATTTCGTCCCTGATAAACGGCCATGCGTCTTCTAGCTTAAGTGACTTCAAATTTTCAAGACTGACATCCTTCCTTATTTCATGAGAATACAATGATTTAACGACTACTTTTAGTTTTTTCGGCATGGTAAAATATTTAATAATTCTTCACTACACGTTTACTCTACAGAACTGTCAGATGACCACTGCAGGCAAGGGGGAAGAGGGCGTTGTTAAATTTGCTCAGGGCAGTGTTGCCAACTTACAAAAAATGAAATAACTAGGTTTAATTTCGAAATATTGGATTTTATTGTGAAGTTTCCCTAGTTATCGCCAAAATTAAATAAATGTAACAAAAAGGTAATTTAGACTATTTTATTTTAAAATGCAATTTTAATGTTGAGTGGATTGAAGTAAATATATATTTGCAAATAATTATTCAAACCAGTACAGTGAAGGTTGTGAAGGAAACTTATGTTGTATTCTATAATTCTTTAAGACTATAAGTAGAAAAAATTTAAAAAACTCAAGTAAATTATCTGAATTTTTTTCCTGAATTGGTGTCAGTCATTACATGATCAAGGTCAAAAAAACAAAATGTAAGAGCTAGAGCCTAAAGCGAAATTTTCGGTGATTTTTTTTATAACAACAGAGGTAAGCATTAGCGCCAAGACGTTCAGTATAGTAACTGAATTTTAGTTCTTCAATTTTCCTCCTAATTGTAAATTAGAAAATTACAAGCTGTGAGATTGATTTTTAAATTCACTCAATCTAGTGACAAAATCGCTAACAAGGCAACATCGACTCAAGCTCATGCAATTATAGACAAGGATAGAGTTTAAAATCGATAAGATAAAAGAAAGATTTTAATGGCATCTGTCTGCAGCACTCACGGTAGAATACCTAATAAAATAAATAAAACAAAAAAAGAAGAGTCTTTTACTGGGCGAACATTTTTCTTCTTTCTTAGTATTTTTCTTCCATTATAATTATGATGTGTCATGCCGGGTTTCTATCTTATACCTTCTTTTACGGTAGAAATTGTCATGTTTGTGACAAATTTTAACCAGTTGTGAAGCAAATAAAGCAAGAGAAATAGAAACTCAGCATCAGTCACTGACCACTCTATGAACACCGACCTTTACAAGAGCGTGGTTGTCCCGTTGAATTATTTTTTAGAGGATAATCAATTTTTCTGGAATTAGACAGAAATAAATCAAAATGAACAAATGTTTAAAAAACTTGGACAAATATCAGGAAACCGGATGACGGAATAATTACGGCATCATTGACCGTAGGGCACGTTTCTATCACGCGGGGTTCACGCGACCACATGTCGCTGTTTCGGTCGGCTGCATGCAGTCTGTTAGACATAATTATTATTATGACGTATTTTTGCTACGAAGCTAGACGGTTAACGTGGTATCCCTGAACTTATTTCCATTTATTCGACTGGAACTGAGTGCGAGGCTCTTGGCCCGCATAAGAGGGGTTGCAGACGCCTTATTTTTAGAACTTTTTTTTCTTATTTTTTATATTTAAGTAGGTACATGTTCCATTTATTTTAGTTTTATATCTACAATATTATAAAATTCTAACATGCCGTGTCTGTACATTGAAGCTATTTAAAAAAAAACAACTGGAATACACTATATAACGATGGCGCATACGATGCATTTTTTTTTAGATTTCTTGTCTCTTTGTTTAGGATTCACGTAAAAACTACTTGGCCGATTTTGATTCGGTTTTCACTGATCAATAGCAAATTTTATATAATAAAACGTGATATTTTTTAATCCCGAGAGCGGTTTGAAGTAGTTCGGGTGCAAAAAAAATAGTTTATTCCGGCACAGTTTTCACTAGAACGATAGCTTACATTCTTTTTTAAATGCTTCGGTACTTTGTGTCCAAGGTTTCCCGTGGGAATTTCAAGTCAAGGGGAGTCGAAATCGTGGGCATATTCTAGTAGACTATATTATTATAGTTTAAAGAAATCTTTGTATCTTTATTTCTTCTATCTAAAATGTTATTGACTCTCGGGCTGATCGGACAAAAGGGGCTCTGGTTCGACGTGGTAAGGGTTGATATTCATACTAATTGGTCTTAAAGTGTAGTGTATTGAACATTGTGCGATGTAGAGATGAAAAAGGCAGCCACAGGATATGAAACGGACACCCAGTAGGATAATGATGATACGCCGATTAGAATTTACCATATGATTACGTATATAGGGTGAAAACTTTCAGCGGGACAGTAACAAGTATTACCTTAACCGTTGCAGCTATATGAAAATAGTTTTATATAGCTGCAACCATAATTTTTCGTGAAATTTTGATCGCCATTCTCAGATTTAAAAAAATGTACAGTTAGCAAGAAAATGGCTAATTCCCATATATATATATATATATGTATCAATCGATTCTGTTTCTGATACTGATCAAAAACTTCTAACAAACCAACCATCATTGGAGTACTAAAGGAGTCAGAAATCTTCTCCCACACATCTTTTAAGAAGTCCAACTTATAAATTTTATTATTCTATTATTATTTCTTCTTTTTATTTATAAATCTTTTTCTTGACTGAATAAAAAGATAAGACTATGTTTTAACGGTTTTCGCGCGGTATGTTATTTGATTTTTATTCAGACATTTTGGCCACTTTTCGGTAGTCGTGATAAAACCGTTAAAACGGATTTTTATTATTTGTACTAGTCGGAAAAACTTAAGAAAACACTAATAAGATAAGTCTGAAAAAAATCACACAGATCTTTTACCACCCAACAAATTATCAAAATTGGTTTTTATTTCGAAACCAGAGTTTGCCCTGCGGCTACGCCGCTTAAATTTCTAGGCTTTATTTTACTTATATAAAAACTTAATGCAGTTTTTAACACATAATAATAAGTTTTAAAATAATAAAAAATCTATTTTGGGCACATAGTAAAGTGATTACTATCAACAACAACAATTTATAAAAGTTGGTTCTTGTTTAGAAGTATCTACGCATTTTTATATCTGGCTAGATTTTCTACAATATTATACCGTCTTGGAATGTTAGTTAGTTGCGTCAATTATATAAATAAAACTTGCCATAGTAGTGTCCACAATTTTTTTTACACTACAATGAGTGAAAGTGGACTGAAAGTCTAAATATTTCAAAATTTTAAAGAAAAAAATCATTTTGTATTAATTTTTGTGTAAAAATTACAGGCATTCTGGAACTTTTGAGGGTTGTGGTGGATAACTACATTAGGTTGCCGATACAAAAAAAGTTGAAATATTAAAATAATTATGGTCACAGTAGTTAAAAATATCATAAGGGGTGTCGATTTTCAAGGTATTTATTTTTTTGCAATTAAAATAAATTGAGATTTTTTTTTCTTTTTCTAGAGTAGTTAGTAATGAGCAGGGCCACCCTCTGGCGCCCGCTTATCGTTGAATTTTGAGACAGTATCTATGTAGAATGGCCATAGGATACTTTTTATCTTGGAAAATGGAAAAGATTTTGTCACGGGGCGGAGATAAATTTTCCGGGATTGAATAGCACCTAGATGAACATGTAACGCAATTAGGGTTGCCAACTGTTTTTGAAGAAAATAACGTATTACATTTTTAAGTGGGGAAAAAATAAAGTATTTGGAAGAAAAAAAAAGGATTTTTCAAAATTGTATTTATTTATTCTCTTGGAGACACTATTTTTGTGTGCTTCTAGCATACACTAACAAGTTTTCGTTATCCTTAAATTTTTGGAAGCTATCTTTACATTCCCAATTTAAATTTAAATAAACAAAAAAGTCATATTTTATTAAATTTATATATGTCCTGTTCCTTTCTTCTCGCCATTTTAGATCCATTACTGAATAAACTCTTTCAGTGAAAGCTGTATCGATAATAGTTCACTAATTATCCATATAAGTATTTCATTTTATGCATCAGAGTAAAGATTGGAAATAGAGTATTTTCACATACTTTATTTTTATGAAAAAATATAAAGTATATTTACCAAAAGTAAAGTAGGATACGTTATTATAAAGTACGGTTGGCAACCCTAAACGCAATGTATCTAACATATTATGTGAATGCTTCCTGTCAAAATAAATTACTAGGGTTAAAACTATAAATTGACCCGCGTCTCAAACCTTATGTCATAAATAAAACAGATTTTTTAAATAATTGGTATATATTTTCATAAGCTTGAAGATGTTATTTATTACTATTCTTATTTTAAGACTGTTCGATCCTAGAATAAAACAATTTGTCAGATCCAACATAAAACAATGCAAAATATTATTCGTGCAACACCAGTTAGCAGAATTATGATAAATGGAATATTCAGTTATTTAGGTACTCAATAAGTATTAACTTTACAATATTTGATTTTGTACGTTGTTTTTCTAATAATTGAATGAGCAGCAAAGCAGTATCGATAATTCAATTTCTTTTTATTTTATATTTTGAATCTGCACAGACTCAAAAAAGATGTTTGTTTATTTAAATTTTGTTATATGAAAACGTTTTCGTTGCAATCTTTTCAACAGATCTTTCTTGAGATTATTATTGAAAAAGTATATCAGGATCTTAAATGAATAGGTTCTTTATCTAAGTTTAGAACTTCTAATGCAAAAATAATGTTTTATTCATGTAGTCCTTCGAGCCGAAGAAACAAGCGAACTGTGGGTTTACAATCGCTAGTAAAATCTGATTAACATAATCAAAATTAATAAATCCACCATTTTCAATTATAAAGCTAGTGCTTTATAATTGTATGAAGTCTCGAATTAGTATTCGAGACTTCATACAATTAAACAAAGTTATTCAAAGACAAACTCACACATTGTATATTCTTAAACTAAGCAGGTTATGCTTTTGAGTAATATACAAGGTTCAACTCTGTGCTCGTTCCAGACCATAGAAAATTACCGAGATTTTTTATGAAAACCCCGCTGAAAAACAACCCTAGACCACTGTTGTATCGTAGTAAACTTGGCGAACCAACACATTGACCACCAACCTATAAGGGTTTAAAAAAATACTGTAAAGTAGTTTCCACTTGAAGCTAAGGAAAAAGTGTGTTCTTAAAAAAGAAAGTGTCTTAATTAAATTAATTTTATAGCAAGTGTATTTGTTTTTGCTATCTGGTTCTAATGCCATTTGCAGATTATTGTTAGTTATTACATTTAATTTTTTAATAATTGCAGTTTAGGAATGTTCAATGTTATCATAATAAAGTAGATGGGATTAGTGCAAGAGATTAGTTAAACTTAATCATCATCGATCTACACATGATAAATACGTCGCTGATCTTTATCACTTTAAATTTAGATAAATCTATAGTTGTTTGATGCACGAATTTTAAGTAGCGGGGTGGTGGAATAGGGAGGGGGGGGGAATACTTACCCCTACCACAACCCCTATGGTCCGGAGATCTTCACTTTTTGTAATAAACATAACCTCACTTATTTTTTCACTAATATTGCACTTATAAAGTTGAACAATCCTTTTAAAGTCGAAAATAAAGCCAGTAATCAACAGCAAAAGAACCAAAAAACAGTGCGTGTCGTGAAAAAATGAAGAAAAAACACAACAGAGCACATTCACATACACTACAAGAGTAACCATAAAATATTCAAAATGGCGGCCAATACAGACGAAATTATAAATCGAGTGTATAAAATAAATAGTAATTGGTTTCCAGTCGGTTCTGGCACTCGCCGGCCGCTGCCGCGGAACGCTCGCTTAACTCGCTCGGCTCGTGCGCTTTGGTCTGAAGCTAACCTAAATCACATTTCTAGTCACTGGTCGTGACCTTTCACCACCCATCACTATAATGTTAGTGAAAAAATAAGTGAGCTTATGTTTACCAAAAATAAATGTATCAAGATTGTTGAAAGGGGAATTATATATTCCCCCCTACCGACTACTTAAAATTTGTGCATTGGATATCTAAGTAGAAGCCTAAATTTATATTATATTGAACTTACAAAGAAAAATAGCAGTACTATAGAGTAGCTGGTTCCTTTTTTATTTGGAAGTATTAATTTCTTCACTTTAAATTATGTTAAGTGGTGTATGCATATATTTAATATCAATGATACACTTTTATATAGACACATTTTAATGCTTGTAACATATGGACTGAACGTTAGTTATCACTTGTTGAAGGCAAAGACCACTAATTATGAGAGAGTTATAGGTAAATAACAAGAGTTGCATAAATTGATTTTTATACATAATTAAAGCTATACTTAACAGTCATTAGGGCAATTTTTATTTAAATTTACAATTACGCATTTTTGTAATTATTTATTTTGCTAAGCAAGTGTAGTCTATCTAAAACACTATAATATGTACACACCATGAAGCCATTGAAGATGCTTCTAAACCTTTGCTTCAGTGCATTTTAACTAGCGATGTCGATTGTTACTAAAAACAATCGAATTATTCGATTGTACCGATTATTCAATTGCAATCAAAAAACAGTCGGTGTTTTTCGATGGTTCGTCGATTGTTATTGATGTGTTACTAGTTTGTGCTCACGGCTCAAAATAATTGTCAATTGGCCTGCACTCGATTGTTTATGTGATTACTAATCCACACCACAGTCGAAAGTCACGCAGGACGATTGGTAAAAGAATATGTTGAGTTGACTGAGACTGAGAGCTACTAAAACAATCGAATAATCGACCAACGTCAACCGCAGATACCCCCGCCTCCTTCAGCCCGCGCTTGCGGTGCGGTGTAATTATTATCTATCGCGCTGGGCGAGGGCAATTATATTCGATTGTTATTCGGTGACTACGAATGAATCGACAATCAAATATGCGCTTGCACAATTGTCGATTCATTCGATTGTTTAAAAGTATCGCTAATTCTAACAAATATTATAACATTTATATAACACCAAAAGCAAGTCTAAGGCTTTATATACATTTGCACTAGTTAAGTAGTTAACTTACAATACTGGTGAGATAAGTCTTTATCATAATTTGGACATACATTTTCCAGTTAATAAGTTACAGTCTATTTCAAATAGGATGTTATGGGGGAAATTTTAGAAATAGATAAATAAACATTGTGATTTTAAGAATAAGATAATTATTAAATAGTAAATAACAAGATTAAATATATTTTTATATAATTAAAGTTAAATATTTATTTCGTAGGAAAGTTATGAAAATTCTACAAGTTACGTTTTATGGATACAGCCATATCACAGTTTAACAATCTACCAGTTGGGAAACGCCTTCGATGTCGGACGACACCGCCACCCTTCTTGCACATCTGCGACTAATAGCTTAAGTATCTAAAGCTATCAGTCGCAGATGTGCAAGGGTCGTCAAAAAAGAAAAATATGATTATTATGTAGTCATTTATTTACGAGTACGTATGTACCTACATACCAAATATAAACGATGGCAATTGTAATTTTTTCACAATGCTTCTTGAAGTTATTATTTAGCCTGAACTCAATTTTACTCGTACTTTAACTTTATAACTAAATTATAAAACGACAGGTATTATTAATTTATAGAAAACTAGCTAACCCATGCCCACTTCCCTGGACGTCATTAAAAAATACATATGCACGCATGCACACAAAGCACGCACAGACGCACGCGCACGCACAGAAGCCGCAGCCGCAGGCAAGCGCTATTCAAAAATAGCCTGTCAGTCAGGAATAATGTAGTTTCTATTGGTGAAAGTTTTCAAAATCGGTTCTGTAATTCAAGAAATTACTTTTTACAAACTTTACCTCTTTATAATATTAGTATAGCTAAATAGTAGTAGATACTAGATGATTATTTGGTTAAGTACCTAATACGAATTTATAGGAATAACTTTATCTCGCATCACGGGGAAATCTATGAAATCTTTGTTGTTTTTGGTGTACAGACATAGAACAAGTGTGCATCATAATTAATTTATTCAACGACTATTGCAAAACTCGCTCGTGATTTACATGGACGCATCTGCCCTCAGCGTTCGAGCACGTAAATTAAGCGCGATTCCTGCCATTGTTCTACGCAAGTGCATTTTATTCCCAACTGTTAGATTGTTCAACTGTGGCCATACCATCCTATTTGAAATAGACTTACATGAAATGACTGTAAATAATTTACTATATGTGTATGTGGTGAACAATAAAGAATTTTCTCTTTATCTATCTATCTTTAATTAATTTTATAACTAATGCAAATGTTAATCAAGCTTAATATGTTGTAACAACACTTCCGAACAATAGCAATAGTAGTTAAAGAGTAAGAAGGTCAAACCTAGTAAGTAAAAAGTACCTCTACATTTATACAAAGCATGTTAACATGTTGATGGACAGTAACATCCTCAGGTGTCAAGCTCATGAAAATGACATGACAGTATACTTCACTTTGTAAATAGCTTAATCTGTTCTGTCATATAGCAATGGATGAAATAATTCCATCAACATCTTAAATTATACGAAACAAAGAATAAAGATTTGATATTATTTTTGTAAAGGTAACAGTGTAATAAACTTAAACTATTCATTTTTTATGTACATTTGGTGTTGTTGATTGGAAAACAGATGAAGCAGACATTAAGTTCTCAATATATTGCCCTAACACTTGATTCTCTGAGCGTAGTTTTAAGTTCTCTTCTTTGACCGAATCCACCCTCTGTGAGAGATCTGAAAGAATGTAAAATATAATAACTACATTTATTTATTCTTAAATATACACAAAAACACAATTACAATATAAAGTATACAATTACATAATCCAAATGCCCTAAAATACTTTGGACAAGTGTTGGAGTTATAGGCTTTTTTCTCTTATAAATCTGGACACTTAGCTTGTATGTACCAATATCAAAAAAATGAGCCTCATTATTTTTTCACATTTTTGATAGTTCCATCTTCACATTCTTGGATAAAGACAGATTTTCATGGAGTATAATGTATATTGAGGCCAAAGGCTTACACAGGACACTTGTGAGCTTAAAAATACTAAAGTTCAAGAAGGTAATAAACATAAAGAACACATAACTGCTCTGCTAACCTTATCAATAAATATATAAATGTTCTTACAGTTTATTATTATATGACAGAATCAAACAGAGACCACACTCTGTTGTAAAAGACCACAATTGATTAGAAATCAAGATATATTTTTGAACAATGGAAATATGATCACTTCTATAAAATATCAAGTGATGGAATAGTAAATTTTTAAGGAGCAGTTTGTGATCATTATCAGTATGATATTCAACTGCATAAGAACTGGATACTAAGAGCTCATTTTTATGCCTTGTCATTTAGGTAAAAACACAGTAAATGTATACATGAGTTTTAAGTAGCGGAGGGGTGGAGTAGGGAGGGGGTAGGGAAACTTACCCGTTCTGCAACCCCTATGGTCTGGAGTTCTTGAAATATTATTTTTTTAGTAAACACAACTTCATTATCCTTGCAGGAATAGAGAAAGAATACAATTTCCTGTGGCCGGGCAGCCTGTCATAAGAGGCAACAAAACAACCCACAGCCAGGTGGTAGGATATTTACCCATCTTGATGGCTACCACCCCTGGTCTAGTGTATGCCACCATAACAACCTTGAGTTGTGTACCGGCATTAGTGGCCAGGTTCCAGTAACCCTTTAGAGAGCGGCCGCACATCGGTAGCACCTTTGGTATTACACAAATGTCCATAGGCGCTGTAACCGCTTTCCATCAGGTGGGCCGGCTGCCAGTCTGCTGAACTTATGCAATAAAAAAAACTTATTTTTATTAAAAAGAATTGTTTTGTAAAAAGAATCAAAATAACTAAAAAACAATGTAAGTCGTCCCCTAAACGGATGAATAAAATCTTACCATCCAATGTGTTCTGTAATTCCAACACCTGCGATATTAGGCGGGCTTTTTCTTCCTGTTCGTCAATACCAGAGTCAGGCTCGAAACTAGGTGGTCCATTTAGCCCAGGGCTTGATGATCCGCCTGTATAAGAGCTTGGCAATGAGTCCATTGATCGACCATGATCGAGGCGATTGTTTTCCACATCATCGGTAATTATCACCTGCGGGTCGTCGTCAGCTAGGGGTATATTATCGTCGTTACACTTCTGCATTATAGATGACATTTATTTCGTAACCGTGTTTTTAATTTAGACAAGAACAAAACTATGGCAGTTCAAATTAAATAATCGATTTTCTCTTCACAGTTTGCTTTGTTATTAAAGCTGAAACGTCATTCAGCTTTCAACGTCAAAGTCAAGTACATCTTCCTATGCTCTTTTAAAGCTTGATTTGCTACGATAGTTCATCTGTCATTTTTCGTATTTATGGCAAATCAATGCCAAAGGCGTTGGAGCCAGAGTCAACAACAGTCAAACAATCATGATAGTCCTTATTAACCCACAGGTCTATTAAAAGGTCTTAAATTTAAGATAATTTTCACTATATCCCAGATCCATATAAAGTTTGGATGCAAACAGCAAATATAGTATATAACCACCTATTTTTGACAAATATATCAACACAAATCGTAGATTTTATGAATAAATTAAAATTTATTTTACACCCGACGATCTTGTTCGATATTAAGTCAAGAAAGACAATTTTTAGTTTTTGTTGGCACAGTTGCTTGGTCATAGACAAATAAAAACCTCAAACATTTGATCGGAGACATCACTTTATAAAAAGGTGGTAAATTGGAATTAGTCGCAATGGTTAAAGTTAAGGTGCTTAGAATACTACCCTGGGCGTTCATTTGACAAAATTGGATTTGGTGTTGGGCTTGTGGCGAGGCAAATACAGCCGACGTGCGTTCGGGAATGTCCGTTTGTTCTCGGGATACCGAACTCCGACGCACCGCAGAACCTCGCCCGTAGCCAAATCTTAAAGGAGCAAGGCAGTCCTTGTCGTACCGATAAGCCGTAAGGCCGCGCGCATTCGCTCCCACGGCACGCGCTAGGGATGTTTTAATGCACAGTAAAACGACGCGACATATGTCTAATTGTGTAACTTTAATCAATAGTATTTAAGGAATATTTTAGACATTGATATATAATATAGACATTTCATACAATATATGGTGGTTTTATTTTTACCGACCCCTATAAGCTGTATTCACTATTTCATTCAAGTACTTAAGAACCATTCAAGTACTTTTTAAGGACCGTGGGCGTTTCGAGGCTATGGCGTTACATTCTTTGCTTGCCATTAAAAGTCGTAAGTCACGAAGTGAATTTGAGCGTTCGGTGCGGATTTCCTAAAGCAATCTGGAGAGTGGTCGTGGTTACGGTTCTGGTGTGCGCACTGTTCGGACGCGTCCCTCCGCCGCGGTTGACGGATGAGTCCCATATTTATAGTTTGTGAGTACCTTTAAAGGCTAGGTCAAATGCCCAGCCATAAAGTAAAAAAAATGTTTCTTGTTTGTGATTGTGAAATTTTGAAATTTAATAATTGAACATTTCTATCGCAGATTTGAGGTTATATATGTTTCTATTTTCTGGTCATTTATTTATTTTAACAACTAAGAGTATAAAACAAAAGTATTAGCATTTAGTTAAAGCCGTCTATTGCACATAATACATGTATCTATTATAAGATGGCTTTGGCAATAAGGAAGTCGTCCAACGAAGTCTTCTCCTTTGCGAAATGGTTTATACGTAGAGGTTAGAGATAATTGTAATTTCTGTATAGCAGTCATAACACCATAATGTTTTTTTAAAATTTTAATGAAATATTATTTATTCCAGAATGTCGCGTCTTTTCCACATTATCAGAAAAAGTCGAGGAAGTCACACAACAAATTGAGGAGACTAAACCAAAAAGAGCGACTGGACGACGTGTTCCTAAAATATTAGAGTATAGACATGCATACCCTGAGTTCTTGCCAGATCCTAATCCTAAATGGAGGAACACTCTGCGTGAGAAACTTGAGCGACAAGATATGCTGAATAGAAGGAAACAAATTGACATACCTGAGTTTTATGTTGGTATGTAAATGTGGTTTATTCTTTTTAGTTTGCAGAAAAATAATACTCAGAGTGCTCACTGTATGTGCACTGTTGTTTTACATGCTTATGGGGTTATAGACTTGGGTAGCTTACAAATAAGCATAGCATACATAGTCTGACTCTTAAAAGAACTTGAATGAGACAAGTTGTACAGATTTTTATTCTGTGATATAAACACATATGTATATCCATAGTATATATATGGTTGTGAACCTGAAACATGAACATGATGAAAAAATAAAATGTTTGTTGCAAGTAATACGCCTTCTATATCAAAGACAAAAGAGGAATGAAATGTGGTACCCTCTAGAAATATAGGATAGGGATTTTGTCAATGTAACATTTTTACTTATCAATTCAAATTATCCAGATAAGGTTCAATTTCAATAGGTTTTCTAGTTAAATCTTATTTTCCAGGTTCAATATTAGCAGTGACTATATCAGATCCTCATGCGCAAGGGAAATCTAACAGATTTGTGGGCATTTGCATTGAACGCAAAGGCTGTGGCCTCAGAGCTGATTTTACTTTGAGGAATGTGGTAGACCATCAGGGTATTGAGGTAACACTTATATTTTCATCTATTTATGATGGCTTTTATATTAAACTAGCTGTGTCTGTAATGTCGCATGGAATTTGTTTTCAACCCCAGATTTTGAAACATTCTTCATTGCCACCCCGCTTCTATTGGTCTTAGCGTGATGATATATATATAGCCTACAGCTTTTCTCGATAAATGGGCTATCTAACACTGAAAGAATTTTTCAAATCAGACCAGTAATTCCTGAGATTAGCGTGTTCAAGCAAACAAACAAACAAACTGTTCAGCTTTATATATTAGTATAAGATATATCATTTCAAAGAAAGATATAACATATTCCCTGCTATGATATAGTAGCTAACCCAATTACTATATTTCATTTTGCTGTTCATAATGACCTCTGATTTAACTTAAACTAATATTAATATATTATTAGGATTTGTGCATTTATGTCTTCTGAAATGTTTTATCTGTGTGATGTTAACATTGTTAATATTATTAAATTTTATCACATAGTTATTATAGTCTAGATTTTACGAGTGCACAACAATGTTACAATATTTGCTATGCTTCATAATTCATCAGATATTTATTCCATATAGCAGAGTATTTATAAATAATTATATTAGCTAATAAACAAACTGCTGTTAGGTACAGGCTTTCACATAGGGGAAGTGATTTTTCCACCTTCACCAAGGTTGTGCAAGCTGAAATGAAGGCTTTCAGCACATAGTTGATCTTAATGGGTATAACTAGAGAGTACACTTTTTGACAACCTCAAAGACCATAATGGAGAATCAGCTTAAAATTAATTAAATTTATAATAGAAAAATCATATTTTGATTTGTTACAATTTTTATGTGTATTGTTCACAAATCAATTTTTACTTTGCAACAAACAAAAATGATTTCATAACAAAAATATAAAAGGAAAAACATAACTCTAATAGTAATTTTTTTTTTATGTAACAACATAGAACTAACGGCTGGTTCCTGTATCTTAATATTCATTCACTTGCTGTACCATCGGTTGAATTTTGACATTACTCGTATGGAGCTTAACTGATTGTAAAGCAAATGAACAGTCGGTAAGATATAGGAACCGCCCAAGTGGCAGTATGATTAATTATTTATCATACAAATTTTTAGGTAAGGTATAACCTCTATGATCCGACAATACAAAAAATCCAAGTACTACGTCTAGAAAAGCGTTTGGATGACAAGCTTTTCTACTTGAGAGATTCTTTACCTGAGTACAGCACTTTCCCATTTGACATGGACCCAGAAATACTTCCCGATGGAGCACCAGTTCCTGTAAACCCATTACAGGTAAATATATACATGATATTTGATAAAGTTCTTATTGATATAACCAAAATATTTTTTAATATGGATGTGCAGTTTGTGGATCTAGAGAGTATCAACTACTCATAAATATTTAAATTTTTCAATAATCTTAAAAGAAATAGGCTCTAGATAAATTTCAGACCTTTATATCTTTACCACCACCATACCATATTGCTTGTGCCTGAGCCTGATTATAAGTTTTTGACTGATATCAAACAACTGAATTCTTGTGGCAACTCAAAATGTCACATTTTACAAAATAATTAAGATATTGTGCATAAATACAAAAGTCTTGTATAAAATCTACTTATGCATTGTTAACAAAATTTTAAAATATATTATATATCCAAAAATGACTCTTTAAGTGCCCTCCAAAAAACAATATTGTTTTTATTTATTTAGCAGCAACACATTGTTTCCTAAATTTAATTTTGTGATGTGGCTAACGTAATAATGGGACATATATCTCAGTAACACCCAGAACATAATAGAAAAGTTTTATTAATGACTAGCGTTTTCGTCGCGGCGCCGTGTGATAACCCTTATATGGTAGCTCTATGTTACTTACATAAAAACTTGTATACATATAATTGTATAATTATATGATTTATAAACCTTCAATGAAAATTTATGTAACTTGTCCTTAAAAATCATAACTACATTCTTGTATATACATACATTATCTTTCACACACATCACAACTGCCCAGCAACATATAGAGGCGAGTCGAAGCCAAGCTGATTTGAAGTAATACAATGAATGACATGTTTATGACAGTGTAGGTTATTAATTGTTAATTGTTAGTGAATTGAAAAAGCGATTGCAGTGGCATCTATTTTGATAATCCATGTATTCTATAGAAACAACTTCATTTATCTGGATAAAGTTTATGACTCTTAAGTGTTAACTCGGGTAGCACTATGTCGAGTTCATTAATATATGTATGTTCTAACAGACAGACAAAAATTCTAAAACTTGTATTTTCAAACTCTACTGGTCCAAATTAGCCCTCCTGATTTTTTCATATTTTTGTACAAACTTGAACCATTTACAGATTTATTATAGTATTACTTACTTACTTAAATTACTTCAAAGGTTTATATTTACTTTTAGGTTAAGCTGAAACCAAGACCGTGGTTAGAGAGATGGGAACGTCAGGAGTTGAAAGGAATATCCAACATAGAGGAGTATCTAAAAGAGAAGGATAGAGTTAGGAGGGAATTAAGGAAAACTCCTTGGGAGAAGTACGATTTGATGAAGGATTACAGGTATATGATTATTAAGTCTCTTAAACATATATTGTTAGATTTCATTTTTTTTCAAATATAAAATTGCTAATAGGGATGTGGACACATGTGTAATCCACAGTTCCAAGTTTAATGGGTTCACAGTAGAAAAACAACTATATAATATTTATGAACATAATTATCTATTTTCTTTACCATAATACGTAAAAAAAACACTTAGTTAGCATGGCTTTTACTTCGATTTTAAAAAGTGGTTCACAATGTAATTCCCGCAACCGAGTCATGGACTCTGTCTATTTTCTATTCTAATAACTTCTTATACAATTTGACTGCTTTTTAGGACACTTATGTCTGCTTCAGCATTCCAAACAGGATAATAGCTGTTTTAAGGTTTTCAAGTAAAAGCACCAATGAAAACATTTAACTGGGTATCGGTTGAATTATATTTTTTGCTACCCTATATTAAAAATAAATACAGGGTTACCAGCCATCAAACACACTATCATTTACTGATAAAAGAAAATGTAGACTGTTGTTGGATACAAGCTAACATGTGTTACAAGAAATTCTTTTTCTTACTAGATAAATTTTTGGATAAAATTTTAGTTGAACTGTGTCTTTTGATAATTAATATCAAACATTTTCTACTGTAATATCTAACTGTAGATGTGGTTTAAGTAGTCTAAGACATTTAGACATCATTAAATAGTGTAATTCATTGCAAAAATCCTATTTGTAATGTATGAAAATGATCTAAGGAATAACAATGTAGAATACACTCGTACTAAACTATAAGGCTGCAACATTCAGCAAGTTTACAAAAAATCTTTCAGTTGGTTTGACTGTCTGCTCCCCTATTGAAAATGTTAGACATGTGTTAAATGCATATATTTTTTCTAAGTTTGACATTTCTAAGTTCCCAGTTTGACCTCTGGAATTAAGAGATAAGTGTAAAATGGTAGTTTACTGGTGTCATTGTTTGTTCTGGCATTAGTGGCCAGGTTCCAGTCTCCCTTTAGATAGTGGCAGCACATTAGTAGCACCTTCAGTTGTTGCTAATGTACACAGGCGATGGTAAACTTTCACTAAATTTAAAACCAAATTAAAAAGTATCTTGCTCAAAAAAGGGATACTACACTACTGAAGAATACTTAAATGACAACACTTCATTTACATAGCAGCTCGCTCCAACCTCTTATACTATATATTGTATAACATTTTTATCTTGCCAAGCATGTAACAAATTTATGGAGATATGTTGCAGTATAAAGTTTTAGTATGTTATGTCATTATTATAACTATAATATTTTTTTTCTTTCCTTTTATTGTGTCTGACTTACTGAGTATACACTGTTTGCTACAACTCCATTAATTGTTCGAAAAGTGATTGCGTAACACATTTCTGTATAAAATTTATTTAAAAAAAAGAAAAGTTTGAGTTAATCAATTTTTAGCTAGACGTGTAGGGGAGTATCTTGCCACTTCTTCTCCTTAACAGCAATAATATGTTGCGACGCGGTGTACATAGATAGACTAGGAAGTAAAATTAAATTTTAATTTATATGTATTGACCTTCAAAAACTGTTCTTCAGTGGAACTTATATAAAATTAGAAAAAAAAAAATTTTTGAACACTGCATCAGGTGGGCTTTCTGTCTGCCTATCTACTAAACTCACACAATAAAAAAAACATTGATGTAAGAAGAGGTTAATGAAAGTAGATGAAGCGAAAGTTGTTTGTCAGGATCATTGCAAGTGGAGATCTATAGTCTGCATGGGGTTCCATGGGATACAGGTGTGATAATATATATGTATGTATATATAGCACTAAATTCTTTTTATCCTCTTTAAATAATCACATGTACTTACGTGTCTTTATGACTGTATATATATGATTGTATTATTTTTAGGAAAACCATACCAATAGAGGAACAGACAGAAATTTGGGCAGACGTGAATCATCAAATACAACAATTGCACTTAAATCGCAAGAAGTCGTCGAGAAAACGCACGTTTACATCGCCCAAAACACAACTTACTTAATTCATAGATGAATATTCTATTTGTATTCTGTAGATAAATAAAAATAAACGTTGTAAAACATCGAAATCTTGTTTTTGTACCCTAATTATAACGCTATCTATGTACAGTTCAAGATATGATAAAAGTACCAAATATCAATCTTATGCGGTTATTTAAATTTTCGATAGATGGCGTTACCAGTATGTTACAGCAAAGCTCTCTAAGTAACAATTATTATATCAATATAGACATGATTATTTAACGCAGAAAATGAATGTTTATTAATGTCTTAAATTACATTTCTGAAATTGATAACGTATTGACTATCATCTAATATAAGGCGCGTTTCTGCACTAGCTCATAAAAATCAAAAAGCTCCTTCAGCCGTTCCACATAGCGACCGCGGTCGTTATGGTTGTGGCGAAAACGTCACTTATGACATCATTATTGTCAATCACTCAGCGCTCACAACAGCCCAGGTCAAAGAGTGGGTGTTGACCACAGAACATTAATTCTCTATATCAATTTACATTGAGAAAGGCGCGATTTTCAAATCAACCAGTGACATTGGTGTATTCCACCTCTGTTTAAGATTCTAACTCCCACAGACAAGTGGAACGGGTAGTTTATTCGGACATTTAATCATTAATGCCCATAGATAACACACTACGGTTATGCCTATGATCTGAACAATAAAACACATTTTCGATTATAAATAAACAATTTAGATATTGATTGTGTTATACTTATGTCTGATAATTTTGAACAAATATTAATGTAGACTTAATGATATAATATCAGTTTGTGATATAATCGACTAATCGTCACGTACATCTCTATTGACTGACTAGGAGTCCAAAGAAGCAATGGGAGTTTTTGGCGGGAACTGAAAGCAGATGTTGCACTGTACAGTTTTATTTTCTAAAAATGTGTAAAATTACTCTAAAATGAACAATAGTTGTAGCATATTGATAGTTTTTGAGTAGTAATTATGTGTTTTGTGAGAAATGTGAACTGTATAGTCAAATGTGGCCTTTGAGTTGTCACAAAAATTCCGTTTAATGGCACCAACTAATAACCTACACTTCAGCTGTACTACACATAGGCTTAAGAAAATGAAGAAATTACAATAAAAGATCTGGCCTAAAGGCTCAGCTGCCAAGCCATAAACCTAAATAATGACCAAAGAAGCAATGTTTGCAGCGTCTCCGGATTGGATTTCTCCATTTTGGGTATTTTGTAGTTAGGCAGTTTTTGAAGACAAGAATTTCTTAGGAGAGTTTTTGGGTTGACAATTTCAACGCTGGGGAAATTGGGGGTATTTTATCTCCCTAGCTTTATTATAATTGACATATATTATTTGAGTAGGTATGAAATTTACAGAGTGGAGACTGATCTGTGTGAGCTTCAAGCCAATAACTGGCAAGAAGTTGCACAAGACAGAAACAGGTGGCGTGTTCTCGTTTCGAAGGCCAAGACACATTTTGGATCGTTGAGCCCACGGAGTTGTTTACTTAGCCATGAAATTGCTAAAAATGCAATAAAAGTTAAATTCAAACATGTCTCCATACAATAATTGTAATGATTTCGGTTTTGTAATCAAATTATTAGAAAAATATTTGTATTATGAATTGAGAGCCTCCTTTTTTTGAAGCCGGTTAGTAAAATAATGAAAGTTTGTCGCCTCTAATACGTGGTCCGCGTACGCATTTGTCCAATTTTTATCCAATAATATGTGTGTTGCTTTTGGCGGATATGGGGTGATTCATAATTTTAATCTGGAGACCCTGAATGTTTATCATTGTTGTGATCATTGTACCTTTTGTGCTTCACGCGAAAATATTTAAAGTTTATTCCTTTAATTAATAGTGCTAAAGTGTGTGTTGGTGCTAATATTGTGAAGTTTATAACAGTATTCTGCATTTGGATTACTTTTGGTTATTCAAGAATCGCAGATACATTTGTTACACCTGTCGCCCGGTATGTTAATGTTTACTTCACAGACTTAATTCTTTTAACAAAAAGTTTACTTGCACATTGTCTTAAATGTGAATTGTGCTTTAACAGTGCAATGTTTCACATATAATTATCGATACCGTTATAAAATTTTCGCTTACGGTATCTTTACATCATCTAACTTCGTAAAGTGTTCGTGACAGAAAATTGCAACTGCATTTCGTTCAGCCTTGATTTATCGATTATGAGTCATTGTTACTAACGAACGCAGTGTGTATCGCCTTGATGATTAAAACAAATTATGAAAGGTTATTTTTACAAACCTGTGATAATTTATTGTTTTAATTTTCAAGTTTAGAACTTGTAAACAAATGAACACAAACTTTTTTTAATATTAATGTGACCGACTCTTTATATAATCTATTAAAGAATTATTAATAGTTAAACAGCTGTTATTCTTGTTTTGAAACATACTTAATTTTATGAGTTTGTGCATCTTTTCGATGACTCTCAATTATATTATTTTAACTTATGTTTCTGGTACTTTCAGGATGAAAAGTTACAGTTCACCAAAAATGAATAAATAACAACAAAGATGTAAAAGAAGTTTTTGAAAATATCAATATTAACCTTCCTTTATATTATGCTCATTTCCATGGCAGCAAGCAGGAAAAGGGGCAGTGTTGGAACTTTTTGGAACATTTATTATTTGTAATTTATAATTTCCATATTATTTTATTTTAAATTTCAAGTGTGAAAAATTGTAATGTAGAGAGCAAATCAATATAAGAATTTAGGAGCAAATTATTATATAGATTCATTGATTTTGTTCTATTTTAAATAAATCTGCAACAGGCATTGTGAATATGTAAACAAAACATTTGATACTCCAACTGTCCACTTTCCTCATCTGTTATCTGATTGCTGCTGTGGAAGTGGATGTAATTTAAACAAGAGGTTAGATTAATATTTCAGAAGTAAAGAATTTTGAAAGACTATTTACATTATTTTTTTTATTGAAATACATTTTATTTTTAGTAAAATTAGCACTTTTAGTTAAAAAGTCTTAATCACTTTCACTGGCTACCCACACAATAACATATTTCTTAGTGAATTTTAACAGCAGCACCAATAAATGGGATTGTAGTCCATCTTTTTAGCTATATTCATCTATTATATGTAAACAATATCATTTATTAGGCTAAAAAGTATCCTTAATGTTGACCCGGGATATAAGTAAACTGTGTGTCGAGTTACATTTAAATCTGAACATTAGTTTCACATGATGTTCAAAAAAACAGACAAAAAATTTAAAAGTTGTATTTTAATTTTTTGTTGGTCCAAATTGGGGGGCGGGCATTTCACAGTCAAATCAATTTAAATACTTTTTATCATTTTACAAAACACTGAAGCCTAGATTTTGTAGGGCCATTCCAAGTATGACATAATTTCTATAAGGAGTCAAATAGCATATAAGTTATTTAAACAGTAATTATAATTAAGTATTCCTGTTATGATATTTTATAGTTATGATGATAACATGGTATTTGAAGGCTTGCTCTTCTATTTGAACATTCAGAATTTATTAGTGGGCCCAGCAGGCATTATCCTGCCCTTAAAAAATAAAATTTACAACCTGATTGCAGCACCACTTACCGGGTCCCATTGTGAATCTAAATCATCCTAGGACCGACTTGAAAGCACAGAAAAATTTAGTTGAAGTTGGTCAAAACATTTAGGAGGAGTTTGGTGACATATATATGAACAGAAGAATTTATATATAAAGATTTGTCAATTACCCCATTAACCTTCCTGAATTTTTCTCTTTTTCTAAATTCATTGTAAAAAACTCGACTTCACTATAGAGTTATTATATTACTAGCAGTGCACGTGACTTCGTCCGCATGGATTTTTCTTTCACGGCACCCTAAAAAGTAAAAAATGTTGCCTAAGTTACTTCTTATAACATCAGCTATCTGCCAGTGAAACTCTCGTCAAAGTCGGTCCAGCCGTTTCAGAGATTAGCTGGAACAAATAATTTTGATTCTTTGTCATGGAACCCTAAAAAAGTAGCCTAAGTTACTCCTTATAACATCAGCTATCTGCCAGTGAAAGTCCCGTCAAAATCGGTACAGCCCTTTCAGAGATTATTCGAAAAATCCAGACATACAGTCACAAAATAATTAAAAATTGCATTTTTAGAATCTCCTGGTCCACATTATCCCACCTGATTTTTTCACATTTTTATTGTGACATTATAAACAGACACTTCAATTTGAATTATCTGTACTATAGATAGTCTAGCCGTGCCCGCGACTTAGTCCGCGTAGAATTTCTTTTCGCGGAACCCTAAAAAAAAGTTAACGTAAGTTTCTCCTCATAACGTCAGCTATCTGCCAGTGAAAGTTCCATCAAAATCGGTTCAGCCGTTTCAGACATTAGCCGGAATATTCAGACAAAAATTCAAAAAATTGCATTTAAGGATCCAGGTCCGAATTACCCCCTGATTTTTTCACATTATTATTTTGACATTACAAACAGACACTTCAATTTTAGACATTAATAGATATATACCAAAATCCAATTGAAAAGAACTGTAATTGTTTAATTGCTCCTAAACACTTTAAACACGAAAATATAACCGTGCATTGAGTTGAAGGGTCGACGCCCGATAATCCAATCACCATTAGGTTCTAAGGAGCGACAACTTATAACTACGCGGTATAGTTACTTAGTGTTGCAAGTTTGTTGATTTGTTGTAAGTAACAGTGGATATTAAATTGTTCCTTGATTGTACAGATGTGCTTTTCTCGGATTTTTTAAACATATTTGCCCGCAACATTGTTGTATTTTCATAATTTATGAATCTGTCTCTAACCTAACACGGAAGGAACAACTAAGAAATTGAAGTTCATTCACCAATTAGGTTTTTAAGCTTATCTAAAAATTTTACTTTATCCAACATTTTTAATTTTCATTGTGCATTACTTCGTTTTATATTTTGAATTATTTAATTAAGGTAAAAATACCCTTAGTTTAAGGATGCACTTGACACTTTAGCATAAAAACGTGAGATAGGAAAAAAACTTCGTTTAAAAAACCGACTTCTAAACTAAAAAGTATAAAATAACTTATTTCTAAAGCTATTTTTAATTATTATATCTTATTTTTAATATATATTATCTAAAACATCTCAAGTAGGTGCTAGTCATTTTCAAAATATAGTAATTTTTATGTTTTACTTCGCACCGACTTCAAGATGTTTTAGATAATATACATTAAAAATAAGATATAATAATTAAAAATAGCTTTAGAAATAAGTTATTTTATACTTTTTAGTTTTTGTAGTCGGTTTTTTAAACGAAGTTTTTCTTATTTCTTACTTTTTAGTGTCTAACTATGGGTAGGCCTACGAAAGGTGCCGCGCGCTTTAAAAAATATAGGTCCCAAGAAACGGGAACGGAAAATTTTTTCATAAAAAAATGTTCATAAAATGAAAACTACTGGGCAGAATTATGTTAAATTTTTAGGGGACCAAATGGCAACTATTCTGCGTCGAACTAAAAAAGAATCACGTAAATTGGATCATAAATCTCAGCGTAATCGGTGTACACGGAACAGAAAGGAAAAAAAATCATGAAAAATGTTCATAAAATGAAAACTACTGGGCCAAACTATGTTAAATTTTTATGGGACCAAATGGCAACTATTCCGCATCAAACTAAAGAAGAATCACGTAAATCGGATCATAAATCTCAGCGTAATCGGTGTACATACGGAACGGAACGAAAAAATTGTCATAAAAATGTTCCAAAAATGAAAACTACTGGGCCAAACTATGTGAAATTTTTATGGGACCAAATGGCAACCGTTCCGCATCGAACTAAAAAAGAGTCACGTAAATCAGATTATAAATCTCAGCGTAATCGCTGTACATACGAAACAGAACGAAAAAAAAATCATGAAAAATGTTCATAAAATGAAAACTACTGGGCCAAACTATGTTAAATTTTTAGCGAACCAAATGGCAACTATTCCGCATCAAACTAAAGAAGAATCACGTAAATCGGATCATAAATCTCAGCGTAATCGGTGTACATACATAAAAAAATAAAAAATAAATACCAATCAAATTGAGAACCTCCTCCTTTTTGAAGTCGGTTAAAAAGCACAAAAATAAAAATAGTTTAATCTAGATAAACTATATAGTAACTATAGAAAATAGTTTAGATTAGATACTTGGATAGAGCTGTAATATAACAAATTCAATCTCATTTTCACCTTAAAATGATTAATCGATTAAGATCAATTGATTTCCGACATTCGCTCGCTTGATAATAAATGGCTACATTGACATCCCGTTATATGGCTTCCGAAATCCGTTTACTTCATAAAATAATACTCCATTTCCGGTTATTGATTACTTTCGTCACATGCTTGCTCTAAATATAAGGTTCCGACATATATGTAAATAAAAAAACTATTCTTATTCCTCTCATAGTTAACGAAATATAGTTTTTCACGGATAGTCACCCTTTTTAGGACTTTGATGATATTGCGTTCTTTATAGGCTCTATCGCGATTGGTCACATCATAAATTAATTAACGTAGACTTTGTTTTCCTGTATTTTATTGAATAATTATGGGGATAATATTGTATAACGAGGACTAGTTATGTGTGTAAGGGTGATGCGCTAACTGAAACTATATTAAACAAGTTTTCTATTAAATAAAAGATTAATATTATCAAAAGTGTCTGTGGACAATGATACATTTAAGAGAATTACTGAATTTTCAGAAATTATTAATTTCATAATAATACTATATCGTGAGTTTATAATAATACTATCTTGTAGATACTAATTCACTGGAGTATTATTTAAAACTGCGCACCTGTTTTTAAATATTTACATAATACTATCAATATCCGGAATTGGTTCAATGCAACAGTGATAGTATTTGTTGACGTGCCCCATTTCTTTGGAAATCTTTTCGCCTTAAGTGTAATCTATTCCCAGAATAGGTGTTTGCCTGTCACTATGTTTTGATGTAGCACATTTACACGTGCGCAGGCGCATTACGAAAGCGGAAGACTATAATAAAAGCAAGATGGCGTCGTAAAAACGATGCGCCCGGGTACACCACCTGATTGAAGAATGTCACTAACTTGGTAAACTTTCAGCGTGGTTGCGTAACGCGGCATACTGCTTTGAGGTTTATGTTAGATACATGAATAGTTTTTATGGTGATTAGTTAGGATTGGGATCAAGTCTCTTGTCAATATTTTAACGATATTACTGTAAGCTTGACAGTCCGAGTGCTATGGGAATCAAGAGAAATGTTCCGGGTAATTTGCCAGAAAACTTGTTAATACCTATAGTTAGTTTGTATGAACTACTCGACGACGTAGCGCTTATTTTGCGTGCGACGTTAATTGAGGGAATAATCCATTCAGCCCAGTTCCTCCGGGAAGTCCACTTGACTAAGTCATCCCGTAGGCTACCTGCAAGATACTTGGCCACGCCTCCACATTCTAGCAGGATATGGGCGGCTGTTTGTTCTGCTTCTAGATTAGCTCTGCACAGAGGGCTGTCGGTGACACCTATATTGGGAAGATATCGGTTAAAGTTGCCATGCTAGACTATATAATAACTAGACTCAAACCGGGCCGACTGAGCTTTAGAATCGCTCTGAAGAAACGTAAGTTACCTCAGGGTATTGCTAAATTGGCTTGCCTTCATTCCTCCAGGTTGTCCCAATATTAATGATTGAGTGTCCTTGTCATTTGGTTTTTGTAACATCTAAACGTATCCAGTTCTTGGCTGAAACGGTCAAGTGGACTGGTTCTTCTGAGTTGCGTCTATACTACTAAAGTTCAGGGTATAATGCTTAGCCATGAGCTAAGTTTGATCGTTTTTATTCTGTTTTTTATTGTCTGAAGCAAGCAAACAAGCAGACGACCTGCCTAATGGCAAGTGATTACTGTCGCCCATGGACACACCAGGGCCGTTGCCTACGCCTTGCTGGCTAAGAAGAAATTTTAGAACGCCCTTTTATTTATTAAACAAGTATTAAAGTCCTTTAAATAGCCTGAGAGCAGCAGTGGTAGTCTTATAGATGGTATGTTTATGTATAATCAGCAATGGAACTAATACCTTCTACGTTCGTTGAAAGCGGGTCTCTAGGGCGCGATAGGTTATCAAAGGGTCACCAACCTTCCGCATGTGGTACGGTCAATTAGAAATTGTCTGATCCCGTGCCTTACCCGTTTCTGTACCACTTTCTAACTTTAATTACGCGCCTTTTCTAGATCTTGTTTGTAATAGTTGAGGTGAGTTGGTTTTAAATGTAAAATTGCAAGAAATTAAAGAAAATGCTTTTGTTTCTGGGAAAAAATTAAGAAAAATAGCCAAAAGAATTTAAAAAATAAAAAAACAATGTTTCCGCCCGGGATCGAACCGGGGACCTTGTGCGTGTGAAGCACACGTGATAACCGCTACACTACGGAAACGACAAACGTTGACTCAAAATTATGTAACTATTTAAAATACTACGATTATATAACTCTGAGCGTTCATACCTGCTTCAATACAATAGATTTACAAGAAAATAACAAAATATTTTACCATCCATTGTCCTTCTATTATCCACCCTCATTACTTACATCGAGTTTCTACACCTTCCTGTTTGCTTGTATTAGTTAGATTGGACATGAACTCCGTAGTAGGTAGTAATGTCAATTTTTTGCCCAACTGTAAGGTAAAAGATTGCATAGTAATCTTACTGATACTAATGACGATTTACAGAACGCGACAGTAGTAGCGGTGAAAATTCGATATAAACCCTATGACACAAACAAACACACAAACACAAACACAAAATGGTGAGTAGTAAAATTAATCGAATTCCGGCATAAATATTTCCAACATACCTAAGCACTAAGAGGTATGATAGATGACACAACTGACAATGAGTTGGTGATATGTCGCAATTTACGTTGTAAACGTTCTTAGGCGACTAACTGCTTTCTTTCAGGTAATCGCGGCCCGCTGTTGCACTCCAGTTATTAAAATTTAATGGCCGATTCTCAAACATTTTTTAAAATTCAAGTAAAACTCGAATAGTTTAGGAAAACGCAGTCCAATTATTGACAACTACTTAAATTTTTAGTATATGGACTTGTGATTTGTAAAGTTAATATAATTTGATACCAACCCTATAATGTTAAAAGATAAGACAGACAAAATATGGCTGACTAACAAAACGATCGTATTATAAGGGCAAGATGTTGACTGATTGCCTGAATTTGATTTTGATGAGCTAATATGTGCTTAGCTAAAATATGAAAGATAAAGACGCTTTCTTCGCTTCTTTTAATTAAAAAAATAATTCTCAAAAAGCAAAATATAACCTATTTAAGGTTTTATTTTGCTTTTTGAGAATTATTTTTAGTCCCGAGTTATGTAATATCACCAAGAACGCCAAGAGCGTCAGTTGTAAATGGATGGTGTTGTGTTTATTTAATAAAAGAATATTTGTAATTCTGCATTGATTTTTATAATTATATTACTTTATTATCAGCCATTTTTTATGCATTATAGTATAGACAAATTGAAGGGGGAAAGTGTTGAGACCGAAAGTAATATATTTGTTTTGCACCTAATCTATATATTGTTTTTCCTTAGAGAATCATCTTGGTACAACACACACACACACACACACAAGATTTTTGGATTTAAATACACTATATCTTGTTGTTTATATGTCTTATTTAATTTAAGGTACATTAAAGCAGAAAAAGTTTTAAATTAATTATATAAGTGAACTATGTAATTAAAATTTTATTCACAAAATCTCGGAGAGAAGAAGGATGGTGTAGAATGTTTGCAATATTATGTTACTTAGTCTTGGCAACCAACTAATTAAAACGTTAAAGGATACTCGTGGGAATCTTTTATATATCACAACGATGCCTGTTATATTAGATAATGATCAGATAACGTTGCTAGATTCGATAATACTTGAGCAATCGTTAGTTGAACATGACTTCATTAAGGCCAGACTGTACTAACATTGTACTGTTCAGTTCAAGGGCGTTGGTTCGTGAAAGGATTATGAAATCCGTCATATAAACGCTGTTCATGCGACGTTGATATTAAAACTACCCCAGATTTCAGGATTAAAAAAAGATTAAAAGTATTTTACGTTTATCGTCGTTATCGAAAATATTTACGTACAAAATTTTATGATAATCGGCTGATTTTCATGCCGTAATGAACAAACTAACATTTAAACTAGGGAGTGGAACTTCTTACTGTTGTCGGTTATACCTGAAATGTACAATATATGCTATATATACTATATGCGAAAAGACTTTTTCCCCAACCTAATATGTACGAACTTGTAATAAGATCTCTTTGGCTATACCATTTGTATCTGGCTGGTTTTGGTATCATTAGAAAGTTTTAATTTTAAAGAAGACAATTCCAAATTCAAATTAGGAAAATGTGTGATTTTCATTTGTTTTTCTTATTGTTAAAATGAGTGAATCTAATGAAGAAATTCGATACATTTTAAAATTTTACTACAAAAAAGATAAAAATGCAACACAAGCCGCGAAAAAAATTTGTGATGTTTATGGACCTAATGCAGTAACTGTGAGAGTAGCGCAAATTTGGTTTAAGCGTTTTCAATCCGGAAATTTTGATATCAAAGATGCACGTCGCTCTGGTCGTCCTGTTACGGACAAAATTGATGCCATTTTTGTAAAAGTAAAGCAAGATCGACATATTAGTAGTTACGATGTAGCTGGAGAATTGGGAATTGACCACAAAACGGTTTTGGCGCATTTGAAAAAAGCTGGGTACACAAAAAAGCTCGATATTTGGGTGCCTCATGAGCTCACTGAAAGAAACCTAATATACAGTGTACTCATTTGTGATTCTTTATTACGACGTAATGAAACCGAACCATTTTTGAAGAAGCTGATAACTGGTGATGAAAAGTGGATCACGTACGACAAGAACTTGCGAAAAAGATCGTGGTCAAAGGCCGGTCAGGCTTCACAGAATGTGGCGAAACCCGGGTTAACTCCCGACAAGGTGATGCTGTGTGTATGGTGGGATTGGAAGGGCATTATTCATTATGAACTGTTACCGCCAGGCAGGACCATCGATTCTGAACTGTACTGTGAACAACTGATGAGATTAAAGCAAAAAGTTGAGAGAAAGCGGCCGGAATTAATCAACAGAAGGGGTGTGGTTTTTCACCATGATAACGCTAGACTTCACACATCTTTAGTCACTCAGCAAAAATTACGAGAGTTTGGCTGGGAGGTGTTAATGCATCCGCCTATAGTCCTGACCTTGCACCTTCAGATTTTCACCTGTTTCGGACTCTGCAGAATTCCTTAGGCAGTGTCAGGTTATAATCACGAGAGGACTGCCAAAACCACTTGTCGCAGTTTTTTGATCAGAAGCACCAAAATTTTTATAGCAATGGGATCACGTCCCTACCTACAAGATGGCAAAAAGTTATCCAACAAAATGGCACCTACATACTTTAGTCAAATGTAAATAAACTTTTTAAAAAAACGTTTTGAATTTTTATATAAAATGCGAAGAAACTTTTTCCCCAAACTAATATATTAAACTGCTGAACATAGTGCTTAGCACTGTTTTGATTAATTAAAATGAGGTAAGTGATATAAGTTATCATATTTTATGCATGCGTGCAAGGGAAAGCTAGCACCCTTCCCTTTGCATGTTCCAAAATCGTAAACTGTAATGTTTAGGGTATGTTTAGTAGTATCTTGGGTTCCATTTTATTAGCTTATGTTTGGGCGATCTTTTAATATTACAACAGTATTAGTAGTATTCGCTACAATGGCAGGCAAGGTAATCTTAGTCCATACAGCCAATTCTGATGTATAAGTCTTCGTATAGCTCAGCTGAATTGTAGTCTTCAACTGGCCCTATTCAACCGAGTTCTTGTGAAAACTTGAAAGGCCACATTTGACTACACAGTTCACATTTCGCACAAAAACACATAATTACTACTCAAAAACTATCAATGTCCTACAAGTATTGTTCATTTTAAAGTAATTTTACACATTTTTAGAAAGTAAAACTGCACAGTACAACGTCCACCTTTCAGTTCCCACCAAAAATTCCTACAACGACAGAGTATGAAACCAGTCTTCATTTTTAAAAATGGCTTTACATGATTCGTTTATCTACCCTAGTATGAAGTTTATGAATATATATATATATATATATATATATATATATAAGTATTATATATATATATATATATATATATATATATATATATATATATATATATATAAACCTTAAAAGAAAGTAGGCACTGAGCGGAAGTGAGACCCCAAGTAACACCAGCCTTAGTGAGAACTGTCTTTAACTGACGACTACGAAAAGGGAAATTAAAATGGTAATGGTATGGAATCAAAAAAATGTTTTTTTTTTCATAATTAAAATAAACTACTTAAATTAAGTTTTCGTAATTAAGCACGAATTAATATTATTTCCGAATGTATATATTTTGGAGGTAAACGTGATATTTTGTTCAATAAAACATAGGTTACATAGGTAACGGTTTTATTACTGTTTTCCGATCGTAAATGCCAAGCAACCTCTTTATATGGGGTCGTGCCCAACTTTTGTCATATATTTCGACCTTACCAATATTGTTTGAACTTTTACTCACTTTACTTTTATGACTTAAGTTGCGAACTAGATTATTAGTATAGTTCAAGTTATTCTGGTCGCTTTAAAGTTATGCGAAGTTATACGGTGGACGTTGTGTAGCGTGTTACATTATTGTTATTACAACTTAGCTTATCATGATTTTGATATTTTGCGTTCACTCGCCCTGGGATCAGATTCACCTATTCTGAAACTTTAATAAATATATTATTATGATAATATTATTATCATAGATATTAGAAATCATAATCCCGGAATTTTTATCTAAGTATTGCCTTGTTGGTTCATCTTTGTTACCTAGATGTGATAGTATTGATTTGAGTCATCGTAATTTTACCTACATAACAGTCGATGGACACTGACGACGGGACTGGTTCACAAATTTAAAGTTGCTCAGCGCTCAGCTATGGAGCGAGCTATGTTGGGTGTTGTTCTTATTGATTGAATCACAAATGAGGGTATCTGTAAGAATCAAGGGAACTGACATAGCCCGCTTAATTAGCAAGTTGGAGTGGCTGTGGGCCTGTCACGTCTCTCACAGGGCCGACCGGCCGATGGAGTAAACCTATGCTGACGTGGAGGCTGCGTCTCGATAAATTTAGCGCAGGACGCCCTCCAGCTCGGTGGACCGACGACCTGCGTAAGATCGCCGGCAGGTTCTAGGTGAGGAAGGCGGGAGATCGGTATATGTTGCTTAAACTTGGGAAGGTCTACGTCTAGCAGTGGACATTGATTGAGTGAAGAATTACTGTTGTATCTTTAACTTTTTGACTCTGTGAGATATTGAATTGACAACGACAACACACGAAAATTTAAGATAAAGTTCCTGCATTAGTTCCTAAAAGTTTTATTGAAATCCGTTAAGCCGTTAGCCAACTCTCGAAAAGCTTTATCAAATTCTCAAAACGTTAAATTATGATTAATCATCTTATTAATAGTATTTTTCTTATTTATTTTGAAATCACAGACGGATATTTTAATTTTATTTATTGGTATTGATAATAACTTCGATGGAACAGAAAACTTTGAATATTAGGAAGGTTTTAATCACATAATAACTTGTTACGGAATTATCTCGACTTAGCAATATAAAATCTCTCTAATAACACCCCATAAAAGTCTCACTGCCGGGCTCGGGTCTCCCATATATAGGGAAATGAACAGCATACCCATCACGCTTGTCCAACGCGGATTGGCGGGTTTAAAACATCGGGTTTCTCGCTGTATATCAAATGTTTTATCACTATTTTTTCTTCACCGTCAGCACTTGGTAATTGTAGCAATATGCACATTAGGTCAGAAAACAGCCTAAGTGGTGCATGCTTTTCGGCCAGGATTCGAAACCTGCGCCCTTTGAGTTTAAGACGCGAGTGCGCTAGCCACTAAGCTACCACGGCGTATAATATACAGGCTTATAAAACCTCTATATTATTTAATTTATATTGTAAATGCTTTCACTTAGGCTATTGTTTCAAGATAAACAAAGAGATAGTCAAATCAAAGGTCTTTCTAGCGGTTTTCATGCGATTTCAACACGAAATGTGCGCATACGTCTCGGTTTGATGTTGTGCCGCATTATCTGGCATCTCGCACGACTCCGCATTTCTGTTTACCTTATAAGGTTTGATTGATCATCTTCAAGACGATATTTTTAGGGTGCCGTAGCCTTAACGGTTTTTACGTTAAACACGTTTATGCGATTTTCTCTAAAATTATAAATATTTGCTGCGCGGCAAGGGCACCCGAAACGCCACAAATATGCTTCCGTTGGTAGCGGGTACATACTTGTGGCTTTTGGTGTTGAAACTGGGGTCATGGGGTCCAGAAGCTCACCGCCTTTATCGAGACCTATATACTATAGACACGGTTGGTAAAAGACTCACGCGACTAAAAGGCTAGTCTGTATTTTGATCAACTTATGAGCGTTGCCGAGTAACCGTACAACACGGTAAAGCGGCCAGCGTTTTAGGAACGTTACCAATTAACGGTGGTTTGGGGCCTGTTGTTTATCTGTATTTTTTTAAGCTGTAGGGTATATTAATTGTATATTTTTATTTTAAGTTTTTATTTTAATTACGAATTTAAATATTTGTGAAATTAATATATTATTCGATCAAAATATAGATCTGGCTGCTTCAGAACTTCTGAGATATGGTCGGAGAAGTGGGGTATGGTGTGAGCTGGAAATTATAAAATATATGTATATTTGAAATGAGTATGAAGTTCTAATTTGATGATATTGATAGTATTCACTCTTGGGCTTCTTCTTTAGTACAATATTTAAAAAAATATACTTCTAAAATTGTGTAAACACGTTAGATTTCTATTATTTGCGTTGCTGATTGTTGATATTAAGCGTTGTTTTCGTAACCATGACTACTAGTCTGTTTACTACTGGTATTTATGTAATCATAAAATTAATCAAGCGCCAATGTGTACGATTCGATTAATAAACTTTTAATATCTATTTAATCCTTTAACCTTCTACACGTCACACGTCAAACGATATGACGATATCTGTTCCGATTCTATCAAGGCTAAGGTCGGTATTGGAGGCCGCAGATGCAAATCGATGCTTTAATAAATAATAAATGTTGCGTGTGCAGAGACGCGCATGCTCTGTACCCAAATTCGTGGTAACAGTTAAATAAATTATTCAAGTTTATTTAACTGTTCAAGTATATTCTTTGTACTTGTGTACTTAGGTTTATTGTAGTAAAAAGCCGATGTTCTATTTTGAATTTAATAAGCATTTTCGAATGAATCAACCGTAGTAGTTTATTTTTATTTATTTAGGTTTATGGCTTGACAGCTAGGCCTTCAAGCCAGATCGTAGATTATAATGTAGTTTCTTCATTTTCTTAAGCCTATGTGTAGCACAGCTAAACTGTAGGTTATCAGCTGGTGCCATTCAACGAAGTTCTTGTGACAACTCAAAAGGCCACATTTGACTATACAATTCACATTTCTCATAAAACACATAATTACTACTCAAACACTCAATATCCTACAACTATTGTTTCATTTTAGAGTAATTTTACACATTTTTAGAAAATAAAAAATAGCATATCTCCTTTCAGTTCCCGCCTAAAACTCCCGTTGTAGTTAACGCATCAGTATTGTTCTAGAGCCTATTACAATATACTTGAAAGCTAATAACAATCTTAGATATCTATAATACTGTTACAATTTAGGCTTCGACAAAGACAAATTCCACGTACAGTCTGTAAAAGCACATTTTATTACCTGTCGGCATTTGAACGAATTGTAATCCTTTTATGATCGTCTTCTTTTTGCTTACATATTTATTGGCATACGTTTCTAGTATTGTGGAGAACAGCCTATTGTTCTATTGTACTCGTTTACGGCCGCTGCAGGCTGCATCATTAGTCAGGTGGTACGGATTAAGTACAAGCTGATTCTAGGAAATTATGTCGACGATAGGGGCGGGCACATTTGCATTTGTGCAGTATAAAACGATGGCCTGATGGAGAGAGGGGTTCTGTTGAGTTACAACTACGATACGGGCGTGACGTGTGTACATTCGGGAATCTAATAGTGACGGAGTTTTTGCGTTTTATTGAATTACGACCTTCTGCATTACGTTTGGATTTGTTGTGTTCAGTTATATTTGTACCTGTGATATACGTGTTTACTGTTTGTATAGTTCTAATAAACTCTATAATTATTCTAACGACATTTTAATTCGAGTCCCGCAACTCGTAAGAATATTATAAATTTTTAAACATGCCGTGTCTGTAAATTGAAGCTATTTAGAAAAAACAACAACTGAAATGCGCTGCATAAACGATGGAGAAGACGACGCAATTTTTTTTAGATTTCTTGTTTGTTTGTTCGGGATTCACTTAAAAACTAGTGAGCCGCTTTTGATGATTGATGATTTTCGCTGATCGACAGCAAATTCTTAGACTTAAAATCTGTGCTTATCATGGGAATTTTTCTGGGAATGCTTTAAAATGGCCAGATAAAAAAAATCGAATTCTAATGTGGTTTTTTATTGATCGATAGCAAATTTAATGTAATAAAATGTGTGATATTTTTTATTCCGGGAATCCTGCGGCAATTTTCCCAGAAGCGGTTTGTAGTTGTTCGGGTGCATAAAAATTAGCTTATTTCGGCACGAGTTTCCACTAAAGCGATAGTTTACATTCTCTTTTTAACTGCTGCGATAGTTTTTGTGCCGGGAATCCCGCGGGAATTTCAAGTCAGGCGTAGACGAAGTCGCGGGCATATCGTAGTACTACATATTATTATTATTATTACTATTACATATTATTATTTATCTATTTCTATTCAATGGAATATATAGTGTATATAATAATAATCCGAACGGCGGCGACGCGGCTCGCAACTCGTCACGTCTCGTTTCTCATGGGGGCGAAAAGCGGCCTGTGGAGAGCCGCTTAGCAACGATGAATGTTAGAGGAGGGATGGACAGTAAAATAGATGAAGTATGTCAGATGATGAATGAAAGAAAAATAGATTTATTATGTGTGAGTGAGACGAAGCGGAAAGGATGTGAAACCACTAAGTACGGTCAGTTTACGGCGTATTGGTCAGGAGTGAAAGCGACAGATAGAGGGAGTCAAGGAGTAGGCCTTATTCTCTCTGAAAGAATGGAAGAATGTGTGAAAGAGCATGAATGTGTTAGCCCAAGACTTGTATGGATTCGACTTAAAGTTGGCTTGACTCGGCTTTTTGTGGTTGGGGCATATGCACCATCAGACATGAGCTCGACTAACTCCTCCCGACAAACCATAGAGGAAAAGGACAAGTTTTGGGAATGTTTGAGAGGTGTGCTGCTTACATGTAAGCAGAACGAAAAATTAATTATGTTAGGTGATTTTAATGGCTGGGTAGGTTTAAAACGAGATGGTTATGAAAGGGTGCTAGGTACATACGGAGATGAAAGAATAAATATGAATGGTAACTGTTTGCTTGAGATATGCTTAGAATGGAATTTGTGCGTGACTAACACAATGTTCTGTCACAAGAATATTCATATGTACACGTGGGAAAATGTGAAAGGGAAAAGTATGATTGATTTTGTAATAGTAGATGAAAGATTGAGGAAAAGCATTCTGGACACTAGATCATATCGGGGTACAGGAATCAATACAGATCACTTCTTAGTAGTATGCCGAATAAAAGATCTTTTCAAAACTTGGAGGCACCAACATTCCGATAAATCTAAATCTAATATACTAGAAAGAATAAAAGTTGAAAAGTTGCAAGAAGAAGAAATAAAAGAAGAGTATAAAGCAAAATTAGAAGAAAAATTTGTTAGGATGAAAGATATGTGCGAGATAGAGGAGTTATGGATGTCCTTTAAAACCGAAGTTGTGAGTGTTGCGATTGATGTGTGTGGTGTAACTAAAAGAAAACGGGTAAATGCGTGAAGAATATTTGGTGGGATAAGGAAGTACAAAGTGTAGTGAATAATAAAAGAAAGCATGGAAGGATTGGTTAGCTTTAAGAGCTGACCTAAGACTGAAGAATACAAAAGGAAGATGTAAATTCGGCAAAAATTTTGTATAAAAAGATGAATGAAATAGTTAAAATAACGGTCAAAAAAGAAAAGAATGAGCAAAAGATGATTTGGATGAAAGAATCTCTGAAGATTTCCAGAGTAACATTAAATATTTCTGAAATCTATAAAAAGAGCTAGAGGAAAGGTAGTACAGTCTGAGCTCAATGTAATTAGGGACAAGAATGGAAATATTGTGAAAGAAGAAAAACACATATTGAATCGCTGGAAAGAATATTTTGAAGGTTTGTTTGAAAAAGATATAGCGGATGTGAACAGTATGACTGATGAAAAGGACAATAGAGAAGACAATAGCGATAGTATAGTTATGGATGAAATTGTGAAAGCATTGAATAGTATGAAACTAGGAAAGGCTGCTGGGTATGATAGGATAACCGTAGAAATGCTAAAGGCTGGACAAGGTCTGATCGCAAGTCTTTTGTACCGCCTTTTTAATATATGCTGGAAGAGGGGCTGTGTACCAAAAGATTGGTGCAAAGCCGTTATTGTACCACTCTACAAAGGAAAAGGGTCACAACAGGATTGTAAAAATTTTCGAGGCATTAGCCTTCTTAGCGTTGTCGGGAAAATATATGCTAAAGTGTTGATTGAACGGGTATTAAAAGTAACAGAAGAGAAAGTATGGGATGTACAAGCGGGTTTTCGAAAGGGAATGGGATGTGTGGACCAAATCTTTACTTTACGATGTATAAATGAAAAGTTTTTGGCCAAAGGTCAAAACGTGTATTGTGCATTTATAGACTTGGAAAAAGCTTATGATAGAATGATAAGAAGTGAACTGTGGTCGGCGCTAGCTAAGTATGGGATAACAGACAACCTGATACGATCACTGAAGTCCCTCTATAGTGATTCCAGTGCTTGTGTTAGGGTCAACGGCGCCTACACTGAATGGTTTAGCATTGAAAAGGGTGTTAGACAGGGTTGTGTAGCGTCGCCGTGGTTGTTCAACATATTCTTGGACAGTTGCTTGGACAATTTGAAAGAAAGTGAAAGTGGTTTAAGAATGAATGAGTTACTTATCAAATGTCTACTCTACGCCGATGATCAGGTTATACTTGCGTCATCGGAAACGGAGTTACAGGAGATGGTAACAATTATGAACGAGTCTTTTGAGAGAAAGGGTATGAAAATTAATGTGAATAAGACGAAAGTTATGGTGTTTGAAAGAGATGAAAGAATGACAAGTTGTAATATACAGATAGGAAATCAAAAGTTAGAGCAAGTCAGAGAATTTGTTTACTTGGGCTGCATGTTTTACCAGAGACGGAAAGCATGAAAGGGATATTGAAAGGAGAGTTATGGCAGGTAATAAGGTGAATGGAGCGCTAAACTCTTTTATGAACAGCCAGAAGGTGTCTGTAAAGGCACGCTTGGCTGTCCATAAAGAGTGTTGGTGCCAACCCTAATGTATGGCAGTGAAAGTTGGGTATGGCAGAAGAAGCATGAAAGTAGGATAAACGCAGTTGAAATGAGAGCTTTGAGAAGTATATGTGCGGTTAGCTTGAATGATATGATAACGAACAGTGTGATAAGGGAACGTTGTGGATTGAAAGAAGATGTAATAACAAGAGTTGAAAAAGGTATGTTAAGGTGGTTTGGACATGTAGAGAGAATGGATAAAAGTAGAATCACAAAACAGGTGTATGACAGTATTGTGAATGGTAGGGTTGTTGCCGGTAGACCGAGACGAACACACCATGACCAAATATCAGAAGTGTTAAAGAGAGGTCAGGTAAAAAGCATTTCAAATAAACGTGCATGTATGAAGAGGTTAATGAAAGTAGGTGAAGCGAAAGTTGTTTGTCAGGATCGTTGCAAGTGGAGATCCATAGTCTCTGCCTACCCCCATGGGAAACAGGCGTGATATTATGTATGTATCTATTTTAAGATCTGTTTTTTATATTGCGACGCTGGTAAATAGGCAGACGGCCCAGTTAAACGAAAATGGTTCCCGTCACCTATAGACGTTTGTAACATCAGGGGCGAAGCCAACGCGTTCTCAACCTTTAGGAAAGACTAGAGGGAGAGGGAGCGGACCATCGAGATTCTCACTCATCGTGCGAAATATTATTAGCTCAAGGGTAACCATTTAACGCCAATATTCTGTAGGTGTGTTATCACACCGATCGAGCCGGCCTTAAGAGGCCCACAAAAAAGTTGTCTGAACTTTTGACCAGACTCATCTATTCTAATGTATTTCGATGCGCTGAACATCAACAACGCTGGAGTCAGTTTGGTCCATAAACCTTCAAAATTTTAAGGGGGTGTGGACCAAACTGACCCCAGATTCAAAATTTTGAGGATATATGACCAAATTGACCCTATATTAGGATTCAGCGTATCGAAATATAGGTCTGGTCAAAAGTACAAGTTACTTTTTTTGTTATCTATGGCCAATTTTTTAGCTTTTCTTTACTCTTAAGCCTACTTCGCACTACTCTAGTAATTTAGTCGAGTACCGAGTAATTTAGTAACTAAACGTGCCTGAACAACAAAAATTTAGTCGAGTAGATTAGTAAATCATTTAGTCGAGTCGATCTATTTCGTTCTATCTTTTTCGTCGAGTAGCGCCTCCCATCACGCGTTACTGCTTACTCCTTTGATTATAAACCTCATCAAAGGCTTACTCGTTCATTTGTTTTAAACAAGTACGAACCCGACGTTTTAATCAAGTTCATTAGGTGCGGCAAAATGTCGTTTCGCTGGAGCGAAGAAACCACTTTAAAATTTGTTTCTACGTAATTACAACATGAATGCTTGTGGAATGTTAAGTTCTAAAATAGCGATTGCCAGTAGCTTTATTACCTTATTTACTTTATTCCGTTGAACGGTCATCTTGCAAAACACTACTCACTTGTGTGCTGTACTCAACCGTAGTGCGAACGATTTTTGGGCAGTAGCGAGTATATTTTAGTAACTAAATTGTTCGCTACTCTACTAAATTACTACCGTAGTGCTGAACTAGGCTCTAGGGCTTTCTTATAAATAATTTTATTACACATTTTGTTAGTTCTTTTTCGATTTATATTTTTTTTACTATGTCCATGTAAATAGAAACAATATAAATCACGGTTTTATGCAGCAGAATGGGTTGTAAATAGTAATAGGTATAAACAGTACAACAATTTATAATTTGTTATTGTTGAACTCTATCGTAAAAGAACAAGCTTAAACAGTAAATTATAACATTACTATTTTAAATTATCTATTAATCTCTAAATATTTTATTGTTATGCTTGTTTTGGTTGTACATAGTATTAACCGATATCTTGTAAAATTAGTAACTTGAAATAATATCTCAGTAAATGTAGTGTAAGATGCCTTCCAGGTTGGTGAACTGACGACTTACACAAGTTTGTCGCTAGGGGCTTGATGAAGAACGCGGAAGACCAAGATATGTGGCTCAAACTTGGGAGGTCTCCGACAATGAGTGATCAACGATTGGCTGACTACAAAACCAAAAAATTTGCTTTGATTCATTTTAATCAATGAGACGGGATTGGCTATGAAAATTAACGCTGTCCTGGAATTTCCTCCAGCACAGCGCTAATGTTTTATGCTGAGTTGCCGACCTCGGTTGTTGGAAATACAGCATATAGCATCTTAAATTTAACTTTCTACTTTTAGGAATGATCAAATTTTTTGGTACATGGCAAAGTTAGTAAAAAAATTCTTCTTCCATGTATTCAATGAAATTATGTAAATCTTGGGAGTGTAATAATTTGATTTTTACTGCCATTAACAGCTCTCTAATGTAGGCAACTCTAAATTTGCGCCACGCGACTCGGTCTTCCGCTTTAATCATCCAACCCTTACCGGCGACTTTGTGCAAGTCATCGGTCCACCAAGCCGGAAAGCGTCTACTTATTTCATGCTGTCCACCAGGCTAAAGGGCGTCTAGGACTCTTTCTTGTCAGTTTATGATCGGTGTCAAGTAATACAATTCATCAAATTAAATGATACCAATATAGGGATCAAATTGTATTAGATTCTCTTTGTTTAACTTCGACACGACTTCGCGGGAGACTCTCAGTTGGCCATGTATGTTTATGATCCGTAATCGTGTTTAAAAATACTTGAGATTATGAGTAACGCGCCATAATGAGATCAAGATAAAATGTATTGTTGTTTTTTTAATGTATACAGATATAAAACGGCTCTATGCTTGGTTGGACTTTGCTTTAAAATACATAGTCTGATGATTTTTTAATAAAAATCATATTGTCGTGGAGGTTTGCAACTATTATAGTCCGCGAAAAAGTTTATGACTAGTGCCCACACTAAATTAGCAAAAATTAGTTGCGTAATGTAGGTTATAAACGTGTAATTATTTACACGTACTTATGTAACGTTTTTACGGCTCGGCGGCGAGACGTGTAATATTCATATAAGATCAGGTAATGCAAAACTGATCTGTGGGGATACTTAATAAAGTTTGCCGGAGAACAATAAATACAAATAATTACAACTACATTTTACTAGATTTAATTAAAACACTAGTTGTTAATGTTACGTTTTTTACTGCTAAAAGTACCTAGTTTGTGAGTATATCGTCTACATGTTTGCCCATCTTTCCCAAAGTAAAAAAGTAGGAACACAGGCAGGCGGTTCATCTGATGGGCAGTGGTTACCATCATCTGTGAACGTTTACAATACCAGAGGTGTTGCCAGTTTGGAAGCCAAGACGCGCTTTTTAAATATCCTCATAAAGTTTTAATTACTAGAAATAGTTTTGATGATTGTTTGTCGTAGAAATACACTGGAAAATTTATTATAAACATTGTTTCCATACTATATAATATGTTAATTCATATATCAAATGAGCTTATGACAATAGCATATTATTATAATGAATTTTCTTTTTAATGTAGAAGAGTCGGAGTTAAAAATCAGTATATATATCATTTAAAGATTTACTTAATTCCGCATTCTTGTAAGTTAAAATCGTAGATGAACATACACGTATGTATACTGGTACATAAATTTGAATTTATAGCAGGAAGCGATGAAGGTCTACGATTAAGCGAATAGTTAAAAACTCATGTCGTTTGCAATGGTTTTGTTGTCTCATTTGTATTCTAGGCTTAATGAAAAGAAAAGAAACAAGAGCTTGCAATGATTGACACACTGTATCTATAACATTGGGTAATTTAGTTTTTTATTTAACTAAAATTACTATTTGAAAATATGGAATGCTTACTTAAAATTATAGATATACCATAATAATTCCAAAGAAATTCAGTTTAAGGTACATACAAACCACGCATTTGCAGCTAACATTGCCATGTTTAAGAACAACTTTTTCAAATGACCTGTAAATTAGTGGTGTAGTTGTTATACTAAATACCTAACATATACGTTATATACATTAAACAAAAACATTATCTAAATTCCTAACATGCATGTAAGGACCTATATAGATATTCCAATGGGCTCAACGTTTCGAAAGACCTTAGAAATGGAAATAATTTCATTTAATTTGTATTGGTTCCATTACATATATTAGAAATAGGAAAAACAATACAAAAATGACAATGCCGAGTAAAAAAAACATAGCTTTCAAAATGCTCGCGCTCTTAATATCCCGGAACGTAACACAAGCGCTTCATGATATGGGATCATAACAATTTTGGTCTCAGCACTTCTTAACTTTGTTTATATAAAATTCTGCTTAACTGTCATAGTATGGTACTGTCTTTCAATTATAGAATAAATAATTTATATTCAAACTATGTGTCTCAATAAATTGTAGTCAATATCCGTTGAATTAATAAGACAGTATTGTACCAATTAAATATAACGATAGAGATTGACAGAAGAAAGCAACTGGCTACGGGAATGACGGGGGAAAGTGGTCCGCTGGTTTTGTTTCTATAAATTATTTGAAATAATGGCCAGTAGTTAGAATAGTAATGCTGGTGACAGTTAACGTCTCTGAGGTGTTGGAAGCAGAGACCGAGCAGTATTGATTGGACATGCCGATTGCTATTGGGTCGACACGTGTATGTATATCTGACGTGATTTGTCGTCAAAGCTAGAGATGTTGCGTTTTTTAATAGTATTTGCATGAATATAGTACTGTATTTAGAAATGAGCACGTGTTATTTAGTGATTATTTTTGATTTATTAAATTAATTATAGTTTATGTACAATTTCTTAATTAAAAAAATTACTAATAATAATTAAGTCCCCAATCCCACTTCCGCGCTGGATGGTAACGCCGTTGCGTTGCCCGAAAGTACAGGTCAGCTTTTTGGTCACGTGAGACTTCTATCAAACGCGATGATACATCTCGATAAAACCGATAGATAAGCTACGGGACCCCATGGCCCCAGAGTTTCGACATCGAACGCCACAAATATGTATTCATTGCCAATAAATGCATATTTACGGCGTTTTAGGCCCGGCTCCTGTCATACAGCAGCTGCGCCAGCTAACACGGCCGTTTCTGATGGGACGCAGCCAAAGTGTCAACCCACGTGTCGTCTCACACTAAAGGTCGTCCTATCTTCCAGGGCACCAATGAAATCCCTTGCGATCTCTTGCCATCGTGGCACAGTCCATTTGGTTCTAGAATGGTTGGTACCTCGGGGTGACAAGAGCGTGTTATTTGATTTAGAATTATTCAACTCTGACGTTGCAAGCGATTAGTAGAAATATATCTACGAGTATAATATCAGATATTCTGTAAAACAATGTCTGATATTTTAAGCAATATTTGGGTTTTTCTTTTTTCAAGCAACAGTACTTGGCTAACGGTCTACTGCTTATTGTTTAGCGTTTTCTAAGCATATTTCTAACATTAGAGATTTTATCAATATCAACCCGCTACCGGCCTCGAAGAATTATTAAAGTCCTAAGTAGAAAAAAATCGCATAAGAGCACTGTATCTAAATTTGCCTGTTTAAAACTGTTGCAAACTTCCATAGGAGACGGTGGTAATTTTACATCTAATGGGCCATGTGCTTGTTTATTTTCTACAGCAAATTTATATAGGATGATGATGATGATCATCTTCACCCCTCTCTTTCTCTTTTCTGTCATCTCCCATTTTTTGGGGTCGGCACAATATGTCTTTTCATTCCATACTCCTCTATTCTAACATACTTTCTCTGTCTTCACAGAATCCATTGATCTCTTTTTGTGTCTACCTTTACATTTGTACCTGTCAGTTTTCCAATTTAAAATTCTTTTTCTCACTTCACGTTCATCCTTCCTCATTACATGCCCATACCGCCTTAGTCTTCTTTCTCTCAATTTTTCAGTCACGGGTACAACTTTCAAAGATTCTCCAATGTACTCATTTCCCACCTTATCCATTCTTGTAACTCCATCTAAACATTTTCCATCTCAGCTGAGTGGTGATTTTTGTAGTCTATCACTTTAGTGGCCCAAGATTTATGACCGTATAACATGGCCGGTCATATGACAAATTTATATATCTGCCCTTTTAATTTTTGATCGATTTATTAATCGAATTGAACAAAATTTTTCTACATATACCAACCGAGACCAAGTGATCAAACAACTTACGAAGTTAATAGAAATGTAGCCGGTTTGTAGGCGTTACAAGTAATGGTCGGCAATTGCTTAATTTTTAATCAAAACGATCATGCATTGTCGGCACACGACAACCGGCCATTATTGACGCCTACTGACCATTAGCGCGCATACTCGCTGGGAAATGAATACGTAATTCATTTAAATGAACTCATATGCATCTAGTGCTATTAGAATACGTAATCGGTTCTAATTATGGTTTTTAAAATTAGATTTACGAAGCTTTTTCTCTGTAATTTAAGTTTTTAAGGTAATAACGAGTTTGAGAATTCTTTCTCAAGCTTTTCTCATTCTTTTGTTTAGTTATGGTTCATTCCAGATTAATTTATTTTAAATCACTCAAATGTTTTATGTCGTGGCTTTTTAGAGTTCCCTGTGGAAAGGGCAAAAGAGAAATCATAATGTCATCGTCCATCTGTCTGTATGTGTAAAATCTGAGCTTGAAGGTTACTGATAATCAATCACCCATTTATTTGTACTATATCTATGAAATTTGGCACTATATAGATATATGAAATTTGATAGGACGATTTTTCTACTTTATAAACCGACTAGTGGCCCGCCCCGGCTTCGCACGGGTATCTAAAAAGAACTTTTTTGTTGAGTTTAATTACCTACTAAGCGAATTCAAAATATTTTCAAGCTAAAATTATTCGATTCCGCACACGACCGTTGCGTAACGAGCCGATCGCTCGCGCGGCGCGGCACTTCATTTCTTGACATTGACTCCCCTCCCATACGGCCCGTATCCCAGTGACGCGTACATCGCATAAAGTGCTGCCTAGCTAGCCGAGCAGGGTGAGCGGTGACCACGCAACTTTTTTCTAATACTTACATTTTAAACTCGTATTGAATAATTCAAAAAGTTATATAAAGTTATTGAGCAGTCTTGAATATGAAGTAATTTATTTTGATAAGGATGAATATCAAGATACAAATAATTCAAATAAAGAGCCTTTTCTAGCGGCGCCATTTCAATTAAATTTTTAAAATAAAGAACATTTATTGTGGCATAACTATAATAGTTAGAAGACATGTGCTGTCGCGACACTTTTTGTAAATAATGATGTGTTCTGCAAAGTCGTAGTACATTATATTATTCTATCATCAATAGTTTTCGCAGAACACGCGATGTGAAGAATATTTTAGGTAATTTTTTACACCTTGGCTTACATTATTGGAGTTTTAGTAAGGATCCCTATTTAAAAAAAAATATAATATAGCCTTGTCACCCGGGTATAGTGTAGCTTGCCAACAGTGAAAGAATTTTTCAAATCCGTTTAGTAGTTTCGGAGCCTATTCAATGCAAACAAAAAATCAAATCTTTCCTCTTTATAATATTAGTATAGATATGCAATATTGTATTGGAAATATGGAAAAAATAAGAAATCGAGTTAGCACACCATACATGTGACTAAGGAATTTAAAAAAAATTGAGATTAACCAATGGATGCAGATGCATTGATTGTACACACATAATAATATGGTTACCAAACAAACAAACCAAACAGTGCTGGAATTCGTGTAAGGGGTGTGTCGTAATCTAATGATTACTTGTCATTATGATGGACTGATACAAAAAATAATGATTTCCAGCAAATGTAGTTATCACCATAAGATGAGAAATAAAAGATCATTTGAAATCTGATGCATTACCGGGAATTCAATTTTTTCAAGTGAAACTTCTTTAGAATCGTTATTTGAAACTCGATGAAACGAAAAAGCGACATTAAATTCCTAGGTATTTTGTGATTTGCCATTTTGGTTATTTTGGTAGTTTTGAGTAGTTTTGTTTTATCTGTTTTCGATTTGAATTTAAATATATTATGTACTAGTTGTGCCCGCTACTTCGTTCGCCTCTATGTTTATTAGATATATCTATATTTTAAAACCTTCAAGATTTCGAAATGAAATATACACAACAATTTAAGATCATTTACTTTATTGGCTACAGCTGACAAACAAGCAGATGAAACACCCAATGGAAAGTGATTACCAGTGCCATTGGACATTAGCAACGCCAGCTGCGATACGAACGTGTTGTCAGTCTTTAAAATGGGTTAGGGGGAGGAGGACAAGATAGGAAAAATGGGATACAAGGGCGGAGGAGTAAGAAAGTTGAAATGTGGACCGACTGGAATTGCTCAAAGTAATTTTTTCACCCAGACGGCTAGACAATATGTCTAAAAACGGTAATTTAAGATTATCTTCATAAACATATTATAAATAGCAAATTTCACTTAAATTTTAAGATATACTAGTTTGTGCGACTTCGTCCTTGCTCGACTTGAATTCCCGTGGGATTACCGGGACACAAAATACCACACCTATCGTTTTAGTGAAAACTGTTTCGGAATAAGCTAATTTTTATGCACCCGAACAACTACAAACCGCTCCCGGGAAAATTCCCGTGGGATTCCCGGGTATAAAAATATCACACTTTTTTATTATATAAAATTTGCTATCGATCAGTGAAAAAATCACATTGGAATTCGATTTTTTCACTGATCGATAGCCATTTTAAATCATTCCCAGAAAAATTCCTGCGGGATTCCCAAGATAAAAGTAGCGCAGAGTTTAAGTTTAAGAATTAGCTGTCGATTAGCGAAAACTGCATCGAAAACGGCCCAGTAGTTTTTACGTGAATCCCGAAAAAACAAACAAAGAAGTAATCTAAAAAAATTGGATCGTGTTTTCCATCGTTTATATAGTCTATTCTAGTTTAAGTTATAAGTTTAGTTTTTAAATAGCTCCAATGTACAGACACGGCATGTGTGGAATGTTATAATATTGTTACGACCGACAAAGACAAATTCACATCTGCATACCTGTTTTGCACAGTTTATTTATTACTTTTCGGCATTTAGACTACTTAAAAAAAAATAATTTATATATAAGAAAAGCAAACAGATACAATATATGTTTTATAACTAAAGTAATATTCTATATGTTAATAATATGGTATCCAACAGCACTTTTCACATTTTATTTTAGGACATAATATTTATTTATTTTTATTTACCGCTAACGGTGCAACTTGTATGTAGTAACAGAAATATTAATAAAATATAAAACAAATATAACATTAAGGTGGAGACGATGTACTTAAAAGTTTGTTTAATACATTATGTTTGAATTTGCCAATAGCAATAGAAGATATGTCAATTTCATTAAAGTGTTTATTGTACGAATCTACCATTCGACGAATAGGTGCGCGTAATCCAGCATTAGTACGACAATTATCCAAAGCAAATAAGTGACATTTGCGCACCTTCCATATTATTACAGTCCTAGGTACAGCATAGCATATGTGTCTCACAAGATTTATACAATCGAAGTAGTTGTTGACTATCTTATAAAGAGTCATAACTTCTAAATACCGTCGTCTAGATTCGAGTGTTAGCATTTTATATTTATCAAGTAGTAAAGTGTATGTTAGATATCTTTTGTTACACCTGTAATGCATAGCACGTAGGAATTTTTCTGAACATTCTCAATGCTCTCTCTATATTTAAGATAATAAGGATTCCAGATTGGTACAGCATATTCCAGTTTACTTTATGTTTAAAATTTGTGATTAGAAAAACAGCCCATTGTGTATTGTAATCTTTTATGGTAGACATTAGCCAGGTGTGATTCTAAGAAATTCGGTCCGCGCGGTCAGGTAGACATATTGCATTTGTGGAGCATAAAGCAATGCTCCAATGGAGAGATCGTCAGTCTAGCAATAACCACGAGCGAAGCATGACGTGTGTACCCCGTGCGGTAATCTATTTACTGACGGGCTTTGCGCGTTTTATGGAATTACGATCCCGGGCATTACGTTTGGACTGGTTGTGTTCAGTTATATTTGTACCTGTGTTATACGTGTTTGTATTGTTCTAATAAAATAAAATCTATAATAATTGCAACGGCATTTTAAATCGAGTCCTGCAAGTCTTAACAATATTATAGATTTTGAAATCGCTACTGGACATTTCAATTTTTTATTCTGTCTGATCAGGAAGAGACTGATTATTTGTATTTTAAAAGCAATTTATTAAGAAAGGGATGGGATTATTTTAAAGTGGCAGCTAACATTCCTGCGTCTTATTTCAAAAGAGTGGATTTAAGAGCCGCTCAGGCAGTTGTTCTGAATGTGGCATATTTTCGTCTCCGAAATCTGAGTTGCAGAGCAAACTAACTTAGTTAAAACGCTTATTCTATTACGCTGAACTAGTTCCTTCTCTAAATCAAGGTGGTTATAAGAAAACTTTGTCACGGGTGCCTAAATCCGAGTATTGTAAGTGTACCGTGTAGTGTGTTATAAGGGTTTAGTTGCTTTTATCAACACTAATAGTCGGATGTGTAACAAAAATGCATATTATACTTTCATTAATTCTCAGTAGACTTCTGTTAGTACAGTTGTTGAAATTTCCTGAATTCTCGGATAATAATCGATATTTTGTGTTTGAAGTTGCCCTCTTTAGGCGAAACGATTGCTAAACATAGGCATAAACGTTCAAATGGACAGGTGTACAAACATAGCCAATGTGAGAACATTTCATAATGCGTTTAGCGCGTTTTAAGGGCGTATTTTTGCCTTGCTATGCTTTTGTTTTTAGGTTACCGTTTGAAACATAGTAACGTAAACTGAGGCAATAATGCTATTGTTATTTGCCGGTATCGATCAATTACATTTGTAAAACATTCTGCTTGGATGTTTTATATCTGTTCATTTTACTAATATGTAAATTTATACTGTTTACCTACTTGTACTGTCTGTTTGTTAACAAGGATATAATTAGAATATAGTTTATAAGCAAAATTAATATATAAGACTAGCTAATCCTGGCTACGCTTCGCTGTTGCTAGTCTAATATTAATTCATGAACTATTTTTCAAGTTTTGCGGGGACATAAACATAATGTAGTATAATTTTTATATAATATTTGCAGTCTCGCGTTATCTATCATCTCAATAGATAGATAACTCGTTATCGTATAACAAATTATAAACAACACATAGTGTTATATCACGTTAAAGCAGTTACCTACTAACGGTTTTATTCATATTAAGTTAGAGTAAGTTTGAAGGGTTCTTTATAGTTCTTAAAGAAGCCTTCAAACTTACTCTAATTCAATATGAATAAGACCGTAATTAGGTAACTGCTTTAACGTGATATAACACTATGTCACTAGTAACGATCATATTCATATTGCGATATTTTTTATTGCAGGAGCTCAGCAGACAGGCCGACGGCCCACCTGATGGAAAGCGGTTACCATCGCTTATGGACTTTTGCAACACCAAAGGTGCTACAAATGCGCTGCTACTCTCTTAAGGGAGGCTGGAACCTGGTCACTAATGCCCACAACTCAAGGTTGTTATGGCGACATACTTCAGACCAGGGGTGATAGCCATCCAGTCGGGCAAATGCCCTACCACCTGGCTGTGGGTTGTTTTTGTAGCCTCTTACGACAGGTCGCCCGGCCGCAGAAAATTGTATTATTTCTCCGTTCCTGCACGGATAAAACGGAGTTAGAGTAAGTTTGAAGGATTCTTTATGGTTCTTAAAGAAGCCTTCAAACTTACTCTCTAACTCAATATAAATATGATTGTTAGGCTTTTATTACACAAAGCTTAAGTCAAGAATCAGTTCATAATTTATATGTATAATTGAATTTATATAAATACTAAGTGTAAGAAAATTTTCTTATACGAGTAGCATCTAGTTGAAAAGTACTTTACATTGCAAAGACAAGTAGGTGCATTCGAGTTCAACAATTGTAGCGTCCGCGTTCGTGCCCTAATGTTTAGCAAAATTGACTCTATTTGTAATGTTTGACCTGGGGTTACCGTGAAAGTTGCCTGTTGAGAGGCTGAAAATGAGATATGTCCTCACAATCACTATTGCAAACGTTAGAAACATGTTACAAGTTTCTCATAGTAATGGTGTCCGTACTAGTTTAAAAACTTAAATGGGAAATATTATTTTTCACTAGTCACGATAATTTTCTATTTTTTACCAATTTATGAATGCGAAATTGTTTGATATTCATATTGATTTTTCTTTACAATTGTTTAACTTTATTTAAATTTCGATGCATTAGTTATTTAAAAGATATCCTCGGAAATCTATTCTATAATAAATCTGTAATTTAGAGGTTCCATATTGTACAATGCGTTTAAAATTGTGAAAAATCAGGGGGGCTAATTCGGACCAGCAGATTCCAAAAATACAATTTTTAGAATAATTTTTGTCATCTATCTATTGAGCATCACGTGAAAACTACTAAATGGATTTAAATGAAACTCTACGTAGAGCTAGCTCATATCCCAGGACGTAACTTAGGATACTTTTTATCCCGATAAATGAAGTCGTTTCCGTGGAATAGACGAGAATAACGAAAAACATGGCACTGCGGTAGCATCTTTTTAGGAAACTACAGAACGTATATAAATGAAACTCGACATAGCTCGCTGGCTACTGGCTTATAACCCGAGTTAACACTTATGATACATATTGTCTCGATAATTTCCTTAGAATGGTCGGATTGCCCAAATAGATGGCGCTGCAATCGCGTTTTTCAATTCACCAACAAATACCTACGTTGTCATAAATAACATGTCATTCATTCATTATATTACTTCAAATCGGGTTGGCTTCGACTCACCTCTGTTTTGCTGGGCAATTGTCTAGACTATATGAACTAAGTTTATTTGTTATTATTAAGTATATGTTTTTATATTATATTTAAAAGAATCGAAATAAGTTTATATGTAAGTAAAATAAAATTATTGCCTAGGGTTTGAGACGCGGCGTAGCTGTGGGGCAAACTCTAGTTGATTATAAAATTAATTGTGTAATATCTTGTTTATACTATACAATAGACGTTCTTCTACGGCACTAAGCAAATAGCCATACAGCAGTCTTTAAATTGTAAATTTTAACTCACGGTATTGACGTCTAATAATATAATTTTTGCGGTAATGATATTAGACGGTTCAACCAAATTTACTCTATTTGGTTGAAAGGCACGGAATTGAAAGGACACGACGGTATTCCATGTTATTGAATGATTCAATATGTTTATATAAATCACTGGTTGGTTCATCCAAATTCAAAAACAAGAATGAAACGTCTAATATTGGCGTAACTAGAAGTAATCAACAGTTGTTATTTATTTTTAACTAGATTTATAAAATTTGTTATCCAATAAAACTACACCTCATACTATTCGAGTTCCCGTAAGAACTCCACCATTTTATATAAGTATTCTTTATTTTATGGGCAATATTTTGTCACATGTCAGTCATTTAAATTATCAGTTAAAACTCGAGTTATTGTTTAAAATTTTGGAAGCCACGAACAAACAATACATTATGTTACTGGAATGCTTTACGAATACCGAGGTTGCTTTGATATAAGGCTGTGTACATTCGGACTATGTTATACAGTAAATATAAATTCTTTTATTTGTTTCTCCTTGTACTGGGACTTTTGGGCCAAAAAAATGTAAATGATATGGCTTAAAACAAGTGTTATATTTTTCTATTACAAAATGGAAAACATTAGCCCTATATTCTACCTGGAAGACGAGAAATCTTAAAAATAAGGTCAAAAATAAAATATGTATCGATCACCATAATCGATTTATGTGAATAAATTTCAACAATTATTATAACAATATGAAAACACACCACACGATTATTGGTCGGTCCCTATATCTTATTATTCATTCACTTGGCTTACAATCGGTTGAATTTTGACATTTCTTGTATGGAGCTTATGTTAAATTTTAAACGATAGTAAGGCAAACGAACGGTCGGTAGGATATAGAAACGTTACATAATTCATTCAAAATAAATAAACTCACTACAATTATAAAAATGTCAACAATAAAAAGAAATCTTAAAATCACTCTCATCTTTTTACAATTTGGACTCAAGAATGTATAAAAGCTGTCTCCTTTGGTTTTAAATGAGTATATCTGTGTTATTTACGCCCGGTTCTCTCCTAGATCTTTTATACCTGACGATTTATCTAAAAATGAATATTCATGAATACATACTGGTCAAATTTACAAACCTTGCTAAACCATATTTATAAAAGATTGGTTCTAATGTCAATCGTTAATGAGTAAATGTTAAATTCAGCTCAGAGTATTAGATTAAAACGAAAATGTTATCTACGCTTTTCGTAAAGTTCCCTATGTACATATGGTAGTTTGTTGTGTGTTATTATAGTCGTAATATAATTAGGGAAAGCAGATATTTTGTTTTAATAAATTTAGTTCGGTTACTAAAGTGTACGCTAACCTTTAAGGCCGTGCAAATAGCTTGGCTTTAAAATCACCTAAAGTGCCATTGAATAATGTATTTAGTACAACAGTTACTCGCTTCTCATGCTAATTACCCGTATTTACTTCCATCCAACTTTATAAAACCATAACAACCCAAATATTTGTTTATATATTCGAAAATTATACGAAAAAATTATGAGTGTGGGAAATGAGATGTCGAGCATCGATATCGTGCGCTTATTTTACAGTTATCGCATCATTGTTTTGTTGTGTGCAGGTTGATGTGTGGGAGGTGCGATAGTAGGCGAATTGAGAGCGGGTGTGAGATCCCGGCGGACCGGGATCGGCATGGCCTATACTATCCTAGTTTCGCAACGTTATGGCTGGGAGAGAAGAAACACCTTGCACCTTTGTTATTCTAAGCGTTATATAAAGCGGATAACACACGGTTTACGGTCTTTCGATTTGGATATCCTACTAATATTATAAACGCGAAAGTTTGTACTACACCTTGCACCTTTGTTATTCTAAGCGTTATATAAAGCGGAAAATGTATGGATGTATGTTTGTAAAATGTTATGTATGTTTGTTACTCTTTCACGCAAAAACTACTGAATGGATTTTGATGAAACTTTACAATAATGTAGCTTACACATCAGAATAACACATAGATAGATAGATAACACTTTATTGTACACCATTACAGAAAACCTTATAGCCTAAAAATATTTTAAATGTGCACAATGGGCGGTCTTATCGCTAAGAAGCGATCTCTTCCAGACAACCCGTGACAGGAATAAAACAGATTATATTGGTCAAAGGTGGTATACATAAATATTAGAGGATATGCAGTTACTTACATACATTTTATTCATTTATAAACATATAAGTATGTAAAATATTATATAAGTAAAATTATATTTAATAGACATATATAAATAGGCTATAATTTATAAAGATATAGTGTGAATTATCCAAAATATAACGATTTTCCATCACCACGCGGGTGAGACCGCAGGGCGCAGCTAGATACTATATATAATAACAGCCCATAGATGTCCCACTGCTGGGCTCGGGCCTCCCATTATAGGGGAACAGACAGTATACCCGCCACGCTTGTCCAAGACGGCTTGGCAGGTTTGACACATCGGTTATCTCGATGTGCAGGTTGCATCACGATGTTTCCCTTCACCGTTGTTAGCACGTGGTAATTGTGACAATATGCACAATAGGTCAGAAAACTGCCTAAGTGCTGCATGCGTTCCGGCCAGGATGGGACCCGCGCCCTTTGAATTTGGGACGCGTGCGCTAGCCATAACGCTATATCACTTATATCAATTTATATCAATTTGGATGAACCAACCAATTTTTAAAACAACCAACCTTTATTAAGATATAGTAAATGTAATTTTTTTAAGGAAAACAAAACCGACTTAAAACTAAAAAAGATAAATAAATATTTTCTACATCTTGAAGTCGGTGCGAAGTAAAACATAAAAATTTATAGGAATTTTTTTGCAACTGTATTGTTGTTTTTTTATGTTTTGCTTGGCACCGACTTCAAGATGTACTAGAGAATATTTATTTTTGTTTGTTTTGTTGAAATAGCAAAATTGGGCCCCTGGCCCTATAACCTTAGTAACACTATTCAAGTGTGTCAATACAATAATATCACTAATATCGACCCAAATATTAGCGTGAAGATTACGAAATTATACAGTGAGTGGTGGAAAATGTTGGTCATCGATTCGTATGGTTATTCAGTTTTACAGTTATATGGAAACTGTTATTTGAATTTATGGCTTACCATACAGTGGGAAATTGAGGTGTCATTTGTGTGATTTACAACTAATATTAGTTATATTAGAATTCGAATATTTAATATGCCCTTTGGTATTCATTAGTAATTTTTAGTCGAAGATTAATTGCAGCCATAACAACGATTATAAATGAATCTATGAAAGGCATTGTGTAATATAAATCATAAAATAGGCGTAGAAACGTCGGTCTATCCATGCAGGAATGGAGAAAGGATACTATTTACTGAGGCCGAGCGGCCTGTCGTAAGGCGACTAAATGACCCACAGCCAGGTGGTAGGGTATTTGCCCGTCTGGATGACTTCATCCCTGGTCTAGAGTATGCCGCCATAACAATCTTGAGTTGTGTTCCGGCATTAGTGGCCAGGCTCTAGTCTCCCTTTAGAGAGCAACAGCGCATTTGTAGCACCTTTGGTGTTGCAAATGTCCATAGACGATGGTAACCGTTTTCCGTTTCCGTTTAATGGTGGGCCGTCTGCCTGTCTGCTGAACTTATAATAAAAAAAGAAACTTTATTTTTTAACAGACTTTAAAAAAGGAAGAGGTTCTTAATTCGTCTGTATGTTGTTTTTTTTTATATGTTCGTTACTCGATTTCTCCGTTAATTGTGGACCGATTTTCAAAAGTTTTCGTCTAATCCAAAGCTTACACTCCCGAATTGGTCCCATTGTCACCATCTCAGGATCTGATGAGCGGATTCCAAGGAATTAGAGAAACTCAGGTAAATTGTTAACCAACTTCTTCGTAACACGATATCTCCGTTAATTGTAAACCGATTTTCAAATGTTTTCTTTACTCGTAAGTGTATACTCCCGAAGTAGTCCCATGGTCACCAAGTCAGGATCTGATGATTGTATCGAATCCCAGGGCTATCGAGCATAACTCTTATTAAAGAACGCCGTGCGCCTGAATTCTTTAAAAAATCTTGTATACGTGTGTAGCTATTATACATTTTCTACAGGCGCTTAATTTTTTATCTGAATGTTACGCGATTTCTATTTCTTCGTCAATTGTGGATCGATTTTGATTATTTTTTCTTTATTCGTAAGTATGTATAGTTGTATACTCCCGAGGCGGTTCCATGGTCACCAAGTCAGACTCTGATGAGTGGATCTCAGAGAAATCGAGAGTTACCCTTAAGGATCTGATCTGTGGATCGCAAGGAAATCTAGAGCTCTAGTGAAGAGCATGTACACCGAACAGTGAGATGGCAAATTTGTATACGCGTGCCTGTTGTACTATTTCTACAGGTGCTTAATATTGTTACGAGTCGCGACACTCGAATTAAAATGCCGTTAGAATTACTATAGAGTTTATTAGAACTATACAAACATGTATAACACAGGTACAAATATAACCGAACACAACAAGTCCAAACGTAATACAGAAGGTCGTAATTCGATAAAACGCGCAAAGTCCGTCACTTATCAGATTCCCGATTGTAGTACACGCGTCTCGCTTCGCTCGTGGTTCTCACTCGACTGACTCCTCTCTCCATCAAGCCATCGTTTTATATTGCACAAATGCAAATATGTCTGTCGACATAATTTACTAGAAATTGTAATCCGCACACCTGACTAATTTTGCCTGTAAACGGCCATAAACGAGTACAATAAGCTGTTCTCCACAATAACCAACAAATAAGTAAACAAAAGAAGACAATCATAAAAGAATTACAACTAGTTCAAATGCCGACAGGCAATAAAATATGTTTTTATATATATGCAAGTGGATTTTGTTTTTGTCGGAACTTAAGTTGTAACAATATATTATTTCTAAAGCTATTGAAGTATTTGCGCAACAAGAAAGTGAAAAATTTATTTTTTAACAAACTACTTCACACTAAAAACAAAAAAAAAAATATTTATTCGACTTCTTTCTTGGTTTACTTGACACCGACTTCTAGATATTGTAGAAAGAAGTCGAATAAATATTATTTTTTGGTTTTTAGTGTGAAGTAGTTTTGTTAAAAAATAAATTTTTCACTTTCTTGTTGCGCAAATACTTCAATAGCTTTAGAAATAATATATTGTTACAACTTAAGTTCCGACAAAAACAAAATCCACTTGCATATATATATAGATTACTATATTTTGTAAATTTGTTGTTGTTCTTTAATATTTTACATAGCACCGACTTTAAGATGTTGTAGAAAGAAGTCGGTTAAATATTTATTTTTTGGTTTTTAGTGTGAAGTAGGTTTTTTTTTTTTTAAACTGCAATTGTGAAACAATAGTATAAATATGTTATAAATAATTATAAATAATTATGTTTCTCAACACAATAAATTTACAAAGAAACCTGATGTGTGACACTAGTATCTGAAGTGGATTTATAAAATGTGTACGACAGACGGGTCACCAGTGTTCCACCTCATGGGTACCAACAACAAAGGTTTTGTGAATATTATGTTGGATGTATGTTTGTTCCGCAGTATCCTGGATGTGCATATTTTAGTAAAATTTGACCGGGAAAAATATACTTAATTTTAACTATCTTGTATAATAATTTTAACTTTTATATTCAGTTGGAATACGAAACCTAAGTTTAAAAGCTTGAAGACGCTAGGAGGGTAATAGTTAGCTATGAAACAGGATTAATGCCCATTAAAATGTAGGTGTTTGAATGTCAAAGTAATTTGACAGATGAAACAATTTTTTGTATGCTATATTAAAAATTAGAAACCAGGTGTTTGATGCAGCTAAAGATGCTTTTAATTTAATTAAGCTTCCCTCCATCAAAAACTACATTACGTCGCTCTTGCGTAAGTATTTCGATCTAACGCCGCACCATCGAAATCCCCTCGTCGTGTCCGTGTCCGATTATAAGCCTCGACGAAAGGCTCTCGTGCAGCGACCGCGTAACATCCTCACGGACAAGGTCGACGATATCACAAAACGGCTGGCCGGGATCAGCCCGCCCGCGGTTAGAACGTCAGGCTGGCAAGCACCGACAGACAGACACAGACGGCGGCGGCGTCGACGCCGCCAATCACGATCTTTCCACGTCCCCACGAGGGACGCCAGGAGACACAGCCCCCCCCCCCATAGGATAGACTAGGCGTGTTGCTGGGAAGTTTCTTTCGCCGTTTCTTCTCTCCCAGCCATAACACGTTGCGAAACGGCAGTACGATAGCATAGGCCACCGCGAACCGCCGATCCCGGTCCGCCGGGATCCTTCCTCTCGGGCTTTATATTACCCGTCGCCCGCTCTCAATTAGTGTATTGTATCGCCCTATGGTGGGCATCATTAGATTCATCCCCCTCTCGTGGCAACAGTCCAGCCGAGGTGAAACTCCCTAGGGAGGCCCCTCGAGCAAGTTGCCCCCCGGGCTCGAGCGCCTTCGCTTCGCGAAGGCACTCGCCCCGAAAACCCCGGTAAAGTTGTGAGGTCTTCGGACCAACAACATAAAGTCAAGTCTAATAAAAAAAACTGTTCTGAATATAACTATATTTTTTCTTTTAATTAAGAAGCATAGTGTCGGACGCTCTTCAGTCCGCTCGACCGACGACCCATACAAGGTTGCCGTTAGGCGCTGGATGAGGAAGTCAAAGGACAGGGATGAGTGGCGCCGAATTGGGGAGGTCTACGTCTAGCATTGGATTGCGAATGGCTGATGATGACGACGATAATATATGCTATTCAATAATCTGAAAAGCTGTTAAAAGGGCCTAAACATTACATTAAATCGAATGAAAATAGATGTTTCAGCTAACAAATCCTAAGTTACATATATTAATTTCCAAGTTGAAATCCCAACATTATCTAAATATGCATGCATTTAAAGCAAAATAATTGAATTGCAAAAGCTATTTCTCGACGCCTAAGTGTTATTGCCGTGATTAGCGAAATAGATTACAACAACCTGTTGTCAGATATAAGGAGGTGAAATTATATTATCGACCTAACTAAATAGTTAGATCGATAGCTGCAAATGCAGCCAGTTCCTATAATTTACTATCCTTTCATTTCAGTGAGTGCCGATTAAAATTTCACATAAACTTCATACAATTTTTACTAAAGGTAAGATATTATAGTGGATAGTAAATTATATTATACAAATTCATCTTTAAACGTAGTGGGTTCAAGTCTGTCTCGTTGTCAATATTTGTCGCTTGTTTGGATGAATATAGTATTGTCTAAAAATATACTGTTATGAGTGCGGGACTCAAATTAAAATGCCGTTGGAATTACTATAGAATTTATTAGAACTGTACAAACACGTATAACACAGGTACAAATATAACTGAACACAATCAGTCCAAACGTGATACGCGATTCAATAACACGCGCAAAGTCCGTCACTATATAGATTATTGAATGTACACACGTTTTGTCTCGCTAGTGTTTATCACTTGACTGCCGATCTCTCCATTGGGGCATTGCTTTATAATGCACACTGTAATATGTCTACCTGGCAAGCGTCGACACAATTTCCCAGAAATTGTAATCCGCACACCTGCCTAGTTATGCCCGCGAACGGCCATAAATGAGTACAATAGGTTGCTCTCCACAACGACCAATAAATAAGTAAACAAAAGAAGACGGTCATAAAAGCGCTTCAATGTTATGAGCTCAAACACCGACGGTGGGTAATAAATGTGCTTTGTTTACAAATATGCAGGTGGCCCAATTGTAACAATACGATATATAACCAAACAATTCATTTCCTACCAATACAATCAAACCTTACACAATACAATCAAATTTGCAATGTGTCTGATTACAGGGGTCGTATCATTTTATGTCAAAATAGTAAGGGTGATTTATTGGTAAGGGTTAACAAAATATTACAGAATTAAAAAAAGTGGATTTGAAAATTTCAAATATTTCCCCTGTAAAGTTTGTATTTATAGAGTTATTACCTTCTTCATCTATACTAATGCTCGGTATCAATTCCTATATCTTATCGACCGTTCATTTGCCTTACTATCGGTTAAAATTTGACATAAGCTCCATACAAGTAATGTCAAAATTCAACCGATGGTAGCGCGAGTGAATGTATAGTAAGATAGAGGAACCGGCCATAAATCAGGGACACGGTGCAGATGCTGAGCTTGGCCTTGTTAATCATTCTAGCCATTTTTATTATTCTATCACCCTGACTTCATCCTGATTTAGAGAAAGTTTCCCAAAATTAGCATAGTGTAATAACCACTTAAACTAGTTTTAACTAAAGAGTGAAATGTTAGATCTGCCTTTCACTAAATTGAGAAGTATCTTGCTAAAAAAGCGATACTACACTATTAAAGAATACTTAAATGACAGAAATTCATTTACATAGCAGCTCGCCCCAAACCCTTACACTATTATTTTGTATAATCTTGCCAAGCTTATTAGGAATTTATGGAGATATGTTGCAGCATAAAATTTTAGTATGTATGTCATTATTATAACTATAATAATATTTTTCTTTCCTTTTATTGTGTCTTTGTCTTATTGAGCATGCACTGTTTGCTACAACTCCATTACTTCGTCAAAAGTAATTTTGTAACATACTTCTGTATAAAACTTATAAAAAAAGAACTTGAGATATAAATAGAATAAGAAATATAAACTATAACAATATTTAGCTAGACGTGTTGCTGCGGAGTTTATTTTCCTTAACAGCAATAACACGTTGCGAAGCGGTGTACATAGAATAGGAAGTAAAATTAAATTATAAATTATATGTATGACCTTCAAAAAGTGTGCTCCAGTGGAACTTATTTTGAATAAAAACTTTTGAATATGAATAAACTGGAATTTTGTGCTATTTCTCAATTACAAATTTAATGTCACACTTTTCACTAAAGCCAAAATGATCTTTTTTTAACCTTAAAATGTAAAATTGTTTGCTTGTTTGTGTTCTAAAACAACACGAGCGTATCATTATGTGAACCGAGACGAAATGCACAAAACACACGGTCCGAAGCTATCGGGGGCTTATTAAAGGTTATGGCCAATACATTTTACAGTTATCCATGAAATGCCTAGCCGCGGTGAATGCGCCCTTAGATACGGGTTAAACACAAGCTATTAACTTTGAACATATCGGTAATAAGGTGATACTGTACAAACATTATCATGGTGGTTTAGTGCTTCAATATATTCTATGCTATTTTTGGAGTTTTGTTTACAAAAAAATATTTTTTGGATATTGTTTCATCTCTCTTTTCTTTCACCATATCCTAATTATTTGGAGTCGGCACAATATGTCTTTTCCTTCCACACTCCTCTACTGAATATTGCTTCATATGGTTTACGAATTCAAGGTGTCGAATATTAATGAATATCCTATGTCTGTAATTTGATTTAGGTGTTTTTGAAATTTCGGTTGGTTACCCATCGCTATTTCATACTGACTTTACTTCTTTTTATCCGTGCAAGAAAGGAGAAAGAATACAATTTCCTGCGGCCGGGCGGCCTGTCGTAAGAGACGACAAAACAACCCACAGTCAGGTGGTAGGGTATTTGCCTGATTGGATGGCCCCTGGTCTAGAGTATGCCGTCATAACAACTTTGATTTGTGTTCCGGCATTAGTGGCCAGGCTCTAGTCTTCCTTTAGAGAGCAACAGCGCATTTGTAGCACCTTTGGTGTTGCAAATGTCCATGGATGATGGTAACCGTTTTTCATCAGGTGGGCCGTCTTCCTGTCTGCTGAACTCGTGCAATGAAAAAAAAGGTTTTATTGTTACTATTACGGAGTTTTAGCAGCAACACAAAACGCAATATTAAATAATCTAACTAGAATCACAAGTCTAATTTTATGTTATGTCCTTTTCTATGAGTATTATCATTTAGACTGAACAAAGATTTTTCTTAAAAAGAATCGTAAACCACAAAACATCTGTCTTCAAGTTCCCGCTAAAAACTCACACATATAGTTTGAAGATTAAAATTACAGTTTCTATAGAAACGGGCAAAGTTGTAAACTATACAGATTCTTTAAGTTATTTATTATTTTTTCTAAATAATTTCCGACATTGTATACTGCAAGCTAATACACTGATTTATAAGCTACTAGCCGACCTGGCAAACTTCGTACCGCCTCAAAATCATTTTTTTTTTCATATTTACTCACCTTTTAAACCTTCACTGGGCTTCCACAAATAATTTAAAACCAAAATTAGCCAAATCAGTCCAGCCGTTCTTGAGTTTTAGCGAGATTAACGAACAGCAATTGATTTTTATATATAAGATATGACTGCGGTGACAATGAAGAATGTGTTCGCGATGGAATTTCTATGAATGAGCCTTACTTTTGGAATTTTAAATCCCCTACCTTTTTGTCCAATTAATCACCTACATTTAACCAGAGTTACAAGTTGTAATGTGATTAAACCTTATATCTTGTTAGGTAATCCTGTTTACTTCTGGGTTATTATTTTGTAATTCCCTACATTTAGGGCAATTCCTTCTTAAACTACATACCTTACTGAGGTTATATTTAAAAGAACACGTCTACTAGCCTCAAATATTTAAATATTCGTGCCCAATCTCTCAGAAATTTTCATGATAAATTAATTCAATTTGTAATTATTGGCGTTAGAATGTGATTTCGATATGATATTTGGGTTGATGAAAAATCAAGTTTTCAACTATCAAATCTTGTATTCATATATATATAAAAGCGTATCTAATTTTCAACCCAATGTCGCTGTTACACCTGGGATAATGTTGGTGTTAGTGACTGTATCACACAGATGTAGCCAAGGGTTTAATGCGTTATTTGAAATGCGACATTGTTAATGACATTTTTTCTTAAGTTTTCGCGACTTGTATACATAATAAAACTACGTTTTAACGGTTTTAAGCGCGGTAATTTATTTGATCTTGGTTATTCCGACGTTTCTGCCACTTTTCAGTGGCCGTGATCACGGAAGACAAAGATGTCAAGTGTCAACGAGTATTATTAAAGTTTTTATTCAAGTTCACTAACTACTATTAAGACCCAAACCCAGCAAAAACCAACTGCCAGACCTCAAGACGCTGTGAGCTCTTTCTGCGTGCACCGGAACACTAACCAACTTGACTGATAATTTCTTTTATTTTTCCTTCCATCCATTTTAATATTATATAAAATTATTAGAGCTAGGCATGTTTGCTGAAGAGTTCCTTGCGCCGTTTCTTCTCTTCAAGCCATAGCATGTTGCGAAGCGGTGGTAAATTACATTAGGCTCCCATACAGTAAATAATAACCATAAACAAAATTAAAACTAAATAATTAAAATGAACAAGTTGGCGGTAGGCTAAATAAAAACTTTAATAATACTCTTTGATACTTGACATCTTTGTCTTCCGTGATCACGGATACTGAAAAGTGGCCGAAACGTCGGAATAACAAAAATCAAATAAATTACCGCGCTTAAAACCTTTAAAACGTAGTTTTATTATTGTTAATGACGTTCAGCATTGACAGATAACTTATGTATATACTTTAATGTAGCTAATTATATACGGCTTTATTTTTAACGCTGTAAACAATTCTCATTTCGCTACAGGCATTAGATAAATACTGTAAAATACTAAATTTTACTTAGACTTAAATAGGTGCACTTTAAATCCGCGACGAAGGTACAAATATAGGTATCTGTATGCTTTCATATTTATAATGGATTACTTACATAAAAACTGAAATAATGGTCCCTTGAGCAAACGAATATTCAACACCGCTGATTGAAATACCTCTTCGGCTTATTTTAACTTTTGTTTCTAAATGTGGCTTTGAAAGTTTTTTTATCTAGCCAGTGTCAAGTATCCATAAATTTTAAAACAATCTCTTCGGCGAAATTGTAGATGTTTTTGTAAAGCAAAACGAGAGAATTCTTCTACAAGTTACGAAAATCAAATTCACTAAATAGTCTTTATGTTGAAAATCTCCACGATTTATTTATAACACAAACATACAATTATTTACTTAAAACATCCAATATCCCATGACTATTGTATATTATCTTTTTACTATATATAATAAATCTGTACGTGGTCAAGTTTGTACAAAGAATTTAAAATCAAAAATACCAGTAAAGCTAAATTGGCCCAAAAGATTCAGAAAATATATTTTTTAGAGTTTTTGTCTCATCTCCTATTCTTAATATTTTAAACTACCCGTACGAAGTTTCGTTGATATTACTCCAACATTATACTATTTTTTTACAGACAACTGTACCTACATTAAAACATCCCGGTGTTAAACTTCCCGCCAAAAACTATGATTATTTATATCACTCGAAAATACCATCTAAAACGGGATGTTGCCCAATTCAAATAAAAAAAGATCGTGAAATTGCATTATGTTTTCACTGAAATAAATTTATAAGCAGGAAACTTGTATGCAATTTGGTGAAATGCCAAGGAAAGCAGGCGTCAGAATTCCATGTAAATGGGGAGATCGGATCGTGACCGTTTCTGGGGCAATTTGTGTTTGGTGTTGCCAGATTTTTTTAAATCCCGGAACAATATATTGCTTGAACAATATATTGAGCTGTCACCCTCGTTAACTAAGAAGTCGACATACAAATTCTTCTTATGTGAATATTATATATTTTTTTGTAATATTTGCGTTAATAAAAATCTTTTCCTGCTTCCTTATTTTCCTTTAGATTGTTGAGAATTATTTTCTTAACCGCAACATATTATCTTATTTAATTTTGGTAACTCTCCCAAATCAAGAGGTGTAACTACAAACTAGTTACACCTCTTGATTTGGGAGAGTTTAGTGGTTATTTAATTTATCACGTCTCCGTTCAGGTTTTTTGGAGAATTTATGATTTTACAAACAACAATGCCATGTCATAGCGTAGAGGTAAAACCTATTAATTAAAATATTACAATCTTATAAAAGAACTAGGATATGTCTGCAACTTCGTTCACGCTTGACTTGAAATTTCCGCGGGATTCCCGGGACACAAAAACCGCAGCATTTAAAAAAGAATGTAAACTATCGTTTCAGTGAAAACTGTCGGAATGAGCTAATTTTTATGCACCCGCATAACCGCGAGCAGCTTCCGTGAAAATTCCCACGGGATTCCTGGGATAAGAAATAGCATCATTTTATTACATAAAATTTGCTATAGATCAGTAAAAAAATTACATTGGCATTCGACTTTTTTTTAACTCGACCATTTTAATTAATTCCCAGAAGAATTGCCGCGCGATTCCCAGGGTAAAAAGTAGCGTAGATTTTAAGTCTAAAAATTTGCTGTCGATCAGCCAAAACCTCATCGAAATCGGCCCAGTAGTTTTTATGTTAATCCCGAACAAGCAGACAAGAAATCTACAAAAAATTGCACCGTGTTCTCCATCGTTTATATAGTCTATTCCAGTTGCTCTTTTTAAAAATTAATTTCAATGTATAGATAGACACGGAATTTTTAGAATTTTATAATATCATAGACATTGCAAATTATTGATTGCATTCTGACATGTTTTGTTGTGGTAGAGCCCTACTATAATAATTATCTCGATTACAGCTCGTAGGGCTCGATCGTTGTGATACCGCTCTCACGCAATATCGGCGTGAAACGCGGTTACAGTTACCGCCTTGCGCTGATCGTGTTTCGTGCGGTGAGTGAGAGTTCCGATGATCCCCTTTCCTCTTCCATCCCATCTTCCCTACCCATTCCCTTATTCCAGGTCCATATCTCTTATTCTTGAAGTCTCTCAGATACTCGGAAAACTTGTTACTTAAAACTTCTCTGCTTACAACTAGCTTTTATAGCAAATCCTTCACAGTCCAAACAGTTCGTCTTTGGAAAGCGCTGCCTGTTAATATTAAACTAGCCAAGACACTGCCTATATTTAGTAGACTTGTGAAGGATTATTATTATCTATCATCAAATAGCTCAATTTAAGGATGCAGCAGCAGTTATTGTCAGCCTTTGTCTCGTTTTATATTTATTTATGTAAGTGTATTGTATAATATTTTATTTACGTATATCTTATTAGTATAATTTTTATATTTTATTAATGTCTGTATATTGTGTCATGTATGTATGTATATATTTATAAGGTACTAATTTGATGGTGAGAATAATGCAACATACCTCTGTTCTTATCAAATTTCTTGTCCATCCAAAGGTTGTCTGGAAGAAAGCGCTAATAGCGATAAGACCGCCTATGGTATTGTAAAATTTTATTTCTGTTAACTGTATCTTTTAAAACACAATAAATATTCATTCATTAATTGATTCATTCGTCCCATCCCCTATATCCCATTCCTTCTGTCTCATCACCCTATCTCATCCTCTTTATCCAATTCTAAAGGCTGGCAAAGCGTTAGCTTCTCCATTGATGTTTCAAACGTCTATAGGCGACGGCAACCACCTTCCATGAGCTGGGCCATCTGCCTGTTTATTAACTTCGCAATAATATAAAACGTTTAATTCCACTACCAAGATTTCCTATACCTCCAGGCTCTGATACTGTGTCTATCGGTCGGTGATAATGGTTAGTTCTTACGCTATTAACTGTCCAAGTAGCACAGATTGGATAGGTTTTGCAAAGTGTAATAGCTATTGCTGATTGCTGTATTTAATAGTGGTTTAAATTAAGATTACAAGTAAAATTTTATTATGATGATTTAGATATTGTTACAAAAACTCAGTTCCGACGGAAACAAAGGCCACCTGCATATCTATAAATACACAATTTATTACCCGTCGGAATTTGAACTAATTGTAATCCTTTTATGAGTGTCTTATTTTGTTCACTTATTTATTGGTTATTGCGGAGAACAATCTATTGTACTCGTTTATGGCCGCTTGCAGGCATAATTAGCCAGGTGTGCAGGTTACGATTCTAGGAAATTCAGCCCACGCTACGGGGCGGATATATTGCATTTGTGCTATTATAAAGCAATGGCCCGATTGAGGGTGCAGGCAGTCGAGCGGGAACCACGAGCGAAGCGAGACGTGTGTACTACAATCGGGAATCTAATAAGTGACGGACTTTGCGCGTGTTATTTAATTACGGCCTTCTGCATTAGGTTTGGACTTGTTGTGTTCGATTATATTTGTACCTGTGTTATACGTGTTTGTATAGTTCTAATAAACTCTATAGTAATTCTAACGGCATTTTAATTTGAGTCTCGCGACTCGTAACAATATTGACATAATTGAGATGGATATTGATACTTAAACGTGATTCAAAGTGTAGTGTCACATCGCAACTGGCATTCCAATGTCTTGAACCAACATCACCTGCGAGCATTTTTGCATTTTTGTTTGTTTTACCAATAGAGTATTTACTATTCTTTCAAAAAAATCTATAAAGCTGCAACTCAAAAAGAAACATACCTCTAGTATTCAATAAACTTCCATAATTTAAAAAATCCAAAATTCCATTTTGTATAAATATAATTTAAAAAAGTTACTGTTCACTAAGGTAAATCAATATATAAATGATAAAGGCAACAATTAAAATCATCATTATCATCACCCGAGTTTAAATCCCGGTTGCGTTCGGATAGATTCGCTCCGACGCCCAGGCTCCGCTTTCCTACTTGTTCTTCTCCACTTCGCGCACTCTTTAGCATTCTCCATTTTAAGATCATTGGTACGCGTGTCATCCTTCACAACGTCAAGTCAATATTTCTTGGACCTTCCCCTTCAATCGGTACCTGGCGGAGATATATACATTTGTTCCCCACATAATTAGCCGGTCTCAGACAAAAAACAAAATCTTATATTGCATAATTAAACAGCATATATAATATTATTGTAATTTATATTATATTTTTTATTAATAATAATTATTACAATTTCCTTATTTAAAATTGTAATATTGCATGTCTAAGGAGGCAAAACGTATTAAAAACTTCCAAAACCTACCAGACCTTACGTTTTACATACATTTTTGGTAATGAATTATTGTTTTGCGCTTATTTTATAAAGCCTGTGGTTATATTGAGAAATTTAGTAATGCACTATTTGTAATAAAAATGCTTTAATGTAACTTGCACGCACGGTCTTTATTCCCCTAATATGTTGTACAGACATTTATATCGAAAACTATAGTTCAATCTATGCCACGCGTGAGTCAACAAACTATAATGACCGCGAAGCTCCTAAAAGCTCAATTGGAACCTGATAATTGTCAATTGAACAATAATGGATAACAGTTGTTAACAAATCCAGAGTGCTACTAACACAAAGTCGCTTTATGTACTGTTGGCCTAGCGACACACTTGTGGAACGGAAGGATCGACGCTAATCTGTATGCGGCGAAACGTAGCTGAAATTCCGCTGATGTGTTATAGGTTATTGAAAAACATTGCGAGCGTATTTAGCCGAATTTTCCGCCGCTGAATGTTCCGCAGGTGTGTCGTTATACTAAATCCTTACACTACTGATGACTCCGAAAAAACAAACTGTTACACACACACTACACACATTCCTATCTCAGTTTTTTGATCTACCTTTACATTTGTACCCATCAATCTTCCAGTTTAACATTTTTTTGTCACGCGTCCTCATTACATGCCCATACCATCTTAAGTCTTTTTCGTCTTAATTTGTCAATCACAGGGGCAACTTTTGAGACATAGGACATTTTCTAGTTAATACTATCTTTAAGAAAGTATTAGTTATTTTTAATTTAGATCATAAAGTTAACAAAAATATTCATATTGTTTATTTAAGTACCCGTAATTGAAACGTTTTAAAATTGGAATAACAAAAAATTCGGGTCGTTTTGGTATCACGCCAAAAAAAAAGTTTGCAATGAAAATCAGCATTGTGTCGCATAAAATGCTGGCACAGCAATAAGGTGTGTGCAAACTTGTTTCTTGAAAACGCTATGTACAAATTCAATACAAATTCTGTACAAAGTAATCAATGTAGTGTGTCGCTATTTCGTCAAATATTTTTTCCTTCTTTCTTTCTTTTAATACTCTGTAGCTAAATAACAAAAACATTGGTCGTTTATCATCTATACAGAAACCTTCACTGTGTGTAGACTGCATATACTTATCAGATATATTGACATTGTGGCGACATTAATGCCAACATGATAAACAAGCACGCAAACGCGTAACTAATATTAATCTGTAGCAAGTAAAACAGCGTGCCGTTTTGTGACAGCGCGGGCTCGTAACATTCGCGCTGATTCTCTTGGCTCAAAAACCGAACGAGAGTTCGGGACGAATCGGGACACAGTCCGACACACGTCTCCAATGCGGGTACACAACATTCGTGCTCGTGTACAAAAGTCAGTTTTCGCGCTTGCTGCTTGCCCTCACCTAAATCTTCTGATCTATAACAACATGAGAGTGTGTGATTAAAAGTGTACGATGAAAGTTATTTTTCATTAACCCGTACAACGCTTTTTTATTTTTTTAAGGCGTGGGAAATGCATTTCGCACATTTCGGTCCTTTGCTAGGGATTAGACCGTTGTTGATCATGAAGGCTTTCCACTGAGGCAATCCAAACTATAATCAACCGGCTTGTGTGGAGACTCGACTAATCAATACCCCACTAAAACCACCCTCCTCCCATGTGCCCCGCGCTTATGATAGGAAAGGCGTGAGATACAGAACGTAGTTACGCCCACACCGATCCTAGCGCACAAGTGCTTGAGAATGCCCCGGGAGAGGCAAACTCACTTCGTCAACAGGGGTGAAGACTCCTCTGCTCCCTAGATGCTAGAGGGCTCCTGCAGCGGTATTTCAGGGAGGGAGGTCATGCGCATACCTGCGCCTCCGGGCTCCCGACTGACGTCGGCGCCCGCGAGACGCATGCGCACTACCATCTCTCTCCCTATCTCGTTCCGCGGCCTCCTTATGAGACACTACCGTCTCGCAGACATTGGCCGCACCCACCCACCAATCGTCGCTGTGCAGCATGGCTTGCACCAGATCGCCCAGCGATTCGATCGGTCCTACAAGTGTCTCGAGTTCAAACCTCTGAGGTGCCTATGCTGCGCACTCGACTAGCGTGTGTAACGCCGTGTCCAGCGCGCCACATTAGCGGCATTGGGGTGAAGGCAAGCAGCCCGCAATCTGACACAAATACTTATCGAAGCAACCGTGCCCGGTAAGTATCTGTGTCATTCTGAAGGTCAGGGTCCCGCGTTTCCGCGAGAGCCATCGCAACAGCTGCGGTCGAACCGCTTCCACCGTGTCAATGCCAGCAACAGGGTTTTCCAACTCTACTGACCAAGATTGGATCATGGCCGCGGTTTCCCGCATCCTGATCACCTGGAGTTCGGCCTGGCCATAGATCAGGCCACGGGCGAGGGCATCCCGTCGGGAGCGCCGAACTTTGGCTATCACGTCCGCCTGGAGAGGCCAGGGCGGATCGCCTGCCAAGAGTGTCGACGCCGTCCACGACACTGTACGGTATCCTCGGATGGTCCTCACTGCCAGGACCCGTTGTGCGCGGCACAACAAAGTCCTATTGTGGCGGTGGAGTGCAGTGGACCATACGGGTGCACCGTACAGGGCCATACTCCTAAGGATGCCCATGTAGAGTTTCCTAGTCGTCCCCCCCGGTCCCCCCACGTTGGAAAGAAGCCGAGAGAGGGCGCCTGCGGACCTCACGAGCTTGGGAACTAGCTGCTCAAAGTGCGCTTTGAACAGCAATTTCCCATCAAGAATTAGCCCCAGATATTTCATCTGGGGGCCTACACGAATGTCCACCCCTTGGACTGTAACGGACAAGTCCGCGGAGGGATTACGAAACCGCCTATGGAACATGAGGGCCTCCGTTTTCGCGGGGGAGACCTTCAAGCCCAGCCTACCTATTCTTCGGACCACGATCGCCAACCCGGCGTTGGCGAGGTCCACGGATTCCGCGAACGACGCAGCGCGTGCCGTGAGTAGGGTGTCATTCGCGAAGCAGATTAACCCTATTCCGGGCAGGACCGGAACCCGAAGGATCCAGTCATAACCGACGTTCCAAAGAACCGGCCCGAGGACCGATCCCTGTGGGACGTCGCACGCGACGCGTCGCCGACCTATCGCGCGATTTTCGGACTCGCCGCCCTCCCAAAGGATGTACCTGTCCTGGAGGTACGCGCCCAACAGCCTCGTGAGGTACGGGGGAACTCCGTGTGCACGAAGCCCCTCCCTGATCGTCTCGTGAGGGAGGCTGTTTAAGGCGTTCGCTATGTCTAGCGAAACCGCCAGGACAGTATCCTTTGCTTGGACTGCGTCGTCCGTTACAGATCGCAGTGTCTCGAAGGCGTCCAACGTGGAGCGCCTCCGCCGAAACCCGAACTGCGTCTGTGCTAGCCCCGGCTCCACAGTATCGAGATGCTTAACGAGGCGTTCCGCTAAGATCTTCTCGAAGACCTTGGCGACCTCGTTAAGCAACACTATGGGCCTGTAGGCGGACGGATCGTTGGGAGGACGGCCTCCCTTGGGAATCAGGCATAATCGGCCCTCCTTCCATTGCGACGGGAACTGACCTGCGCGAATACAGGCATCGAACAGTTCCCGCAGCTGGCCGCGTAGGTGTTTGGCGGCCAGGAAGAGGAGCCGACCCGGAACCCCGTCGGGTCCCGGAGCCGTCTTCCTGCCCCGGAGCCGGTCCAGGGCGACGTCTAACTCTTCCTCGGTGATGGAGTGAGGCTCCACCTCCGAGGTGTCGGAAATGATTGGACTCATATCGGGGGGAGTGAAGATTCCCGGATCCGGGAAGAGCCCATCGATAACCGACCGGAGGACCTCGGGTTCGAGCGTTTCCGTAGCCGTGGAGGTGCAAGGCCGCAGCGTGTTGCGGGCCGCACGGTACGGACGCCCCCAAGGGTCCCGGTCCAGTGTCTCGAGGAGCTCCTCCCGAGCCCGGGCTTTCGCTCGCAGAATTGCGATTGAAAGGGCCTTTCTGGCCTCTCTGAACTCCCCCACGAGTCCATTCTCCTCAACATAGTCTGGAGGACGACGCGCTCTGCTGCGTTTGAGCCTGTGGCTGATTCTGCGGCCTGCCCTCCGCAGTTCAGCCAGCTCCTCAGTCCACCAGTGGACCGATGTACGCGGCGGCGGTCGTTTGGCTCGAGGCATAGCAGCGTCGCAAATCTTTTTGAGGGATTTGCGCATGTGCTCAGCCTGCGCCTCCAGATTCCCCGACCCGTACACCGCTCAACGCACAACGGACAACCAATCACATCATCAAATTCTCTCAACATCTTTCGAAAGCATAGCCGGTAGTCGAATTGAATGGAGACTTCGCCACTAATACATAACGCTTACAAAATCCATATTCGCGATGCATTGTCGCAGTATCACTAAATGCCGCATTGTTTATTGCAACTATTGTATCCAAGTGTGAAACTTTCTCACGCCTTATCCGGATCAATATTTGCATATTTGACTGAACATTAACATATTCGCTGAGTTACAATGACGATCGTTATCTTTATGCGATTTACTTAGAGCTTTGTTAGTAATTCAAATGTAATGAAATTTGAAGACATAGAAAGATAAAGAGATAGAAAGCTCAAAGTTGGTCAACAAAATAAGCAAATACAGTAACGCATTTTCCACAAAAGAATAGCCTGCATCAAGCCGAAATATTCGTAACATGGATTCATTCCTGAATTTTGATAGAAATGGGGAAAAATAATCCAAAATGAATAAACAAATTTAATCGTTACTAGTAGATTGTTATACGAGAGATGACAGTATCCTATTTAGGCATAAGATGGTTTGGCGAACGAGCGTAATATGGGCGCTAACAATTGCGAGTGCCTAAATAGGCCTTTCAGCCGACGTTAACTCTCTGCTTCTCATTTCAAATATGAGGAAAGTAAAGTTAAACAAACAAATACTTCTCTAATGAAATCAGGCGTTGAGTCCATATCTAAATCTGTTGAAGTCATTTAATACTTCACATATGAAAAGTCAAATACATTTCTTTTTCTGTGACATTCATTCCAGCCAGTATTTATTGGCACTGATAATAGTAAATATTTAGCTCAAATATATGTAAATTAAGTAATAATTTAGTGAAAAGTAATTTATAAGTATAAAACAACGTTACAAAGTTGTTGATATTTTTTTATTGCAATTTATGCCATCGCGGCATCAGTATCAGTCAGTGTCTGTAAAAAAGTTGGAAAATGAGTCGCATGTATTATTTTTTCTTTTTTTATAAATCGGCAGACTAACACACACACTGTATATCCCCAAATTAAGCAAGTTACGCTTGTGTTATGGGTAATATACAACGGACCATTTTGGAGCCGATCCCAGACACCCAGACCATAGTAAATAACGGAGAAAATACGGCAATGCCGGAAAATAAGCCGGCAAAGGCTTAGCCCGCTCAACCACAGAGGCCGTCAAAGGTGAAATCTATGGTTCGCATAGCTTTAAAAAAATTTGACAGCAGGGAAAATCGTTTCTCAGGGACGAAAGTACTGTTTTCACTCCTGTGATCAAACAACTACAAGCGTACTTCCAGAATATGAGAATAGTTTTTTTTGTTAGAAGTAACGTATTTAAGCATAATTAAACTACGTTTTAACGGTTTTGAGCGCGGTAATTTATTTGGTTTTTATTATTCCAACGTTTCGGCTACTTTTCAGTAGCCGTTATCGCGGAAGACAAAGATGTCAAGTGTTAATGAGTATTGTTAAAGTTTTATTTAGCCTATCGCCAACTTATTCATTTTAGTTATTTAGTTTTAATTTTGTTTATGGTTATTATTTACTCTATGGGAGCCTAATCTAATTTAATATTTAGCTAGGTTATGCCCACGACTTCATCAACGCTTGACTTGAAATTCCCGCGGGTTTCCCGGGACACAAAGTACTGCAGCATTTAAAAAAGAACGTCATTTGTCGTTTTAGGGAAAACCGTGTCGGAATAAGCTAATTTTTATGTACCCGAGAAACTAAAAACCGTCTGGGAAAATTCCACACACATTTTATTACATAAAATTTGCTATCTATTAGTGAAAAAACCGCATTGGAATTCTTATTTTTTTCAATCTGGCCATTTTAAATCATTCCCAGAAAAATTCTCGCGGGATTCCTAAGATAAAAAGTAGTGCAGATTTTAAGTTTAAGAATTTGCTGTCGATCAGCGAAAACCGCATCGAAATCGGCCCAATAGTTTTTACGTGAATCCAGAACAAACAGACAAACCGACAAATAGATAAACATACAAGAAATCTAAAAAAAAATGCATCATGTTCTCCATCGTTTATATAGTCTATTGTTTTTTTTTTTAAATAGGTTCAATGTACATACAGTTAAAAAGGCTTATACATCATGGCTGTCTTATATTTAATTGTTTAAAAAGTCACTTATGAATAAAGTTGTAACAATTAAGTTCGTATTTTTTTAAAATCTTTTTGCCCCTTTTCTATTCGAATTGAAAGTCAGAAATGAATCGTCTAATTTTGGCATTGTCGTTTAAAGCGATCACCTTAGTCTGATTTATATTATATTTGCATTAGTTAAGCGAGTTAAGTTGCGAGTAAAGAGTAACGCTCCTACCATCTTTTGGACAGACATCTTAATCGACAAGCTATTACTTGGTTCAAACGATAATAAGGCTCAACTCACCTTTTTGGCAAGTTAACTCGCTTCTTAACCTCTCATGCGAATCGTGTAAATAATACTTTTCAGATAATCCAACTTAAAATGATGTACTTGCTAATCATTAATGTAGATAATAACCTACACTTACACAATCTGTATCCAATAAAGTATATTCTGTCTAAATGTAGATTTACATCCCTAACTGGTTGAAGTCGATCAGAGTGGGTTTTATGTTCGGTATTGCCTCAGTCCCAATCAATCATCGCCAAAAGTCAATAAAACTATTCTATTTCTGTAAAAAGCATCAGTAAAGCCATAAATTCTAATTAATCGATCAGTGACGACAAGAATATCGTTGTTTACGTCGTTGTGGAGTCTAGAGAGAGGTTGATGATAATAACGTTGATATTAGGTTGTAACTTAGTAAAATATTTTATGTGTTTGAATGTGTTCTTCTGTTTATGTATCTTCCACGGCAGGAAGTAGTAAAGCGGGCAGTGCGAGTATTAAATGTTGGTTAACATACTCGCGCTGCATATTCCCCACGCCACTTTCCTTCTTGCTGCCATGGCAGTGGGCAATGATATATTGAATCAGTATGCCGCGAAAATTGTTACGTGTTTAGGGTTCCGTGGCCATTTAAGACTAAAAGAATCCCTTATGTTTTCATCATGTCTATCCGTCTGTCTTTGTATGTTACACTAATTTTTTTTCACAAATTACTGAGTCTGTGTGTATGAAATTTGAAAGATAAATCTGGCCTTACATGCCGCTACAACGGCGTAAAGACTAAACATGCTTGAAAGATTTTGTATATTTTTTAAATTACTATAATAAAAGTAAATTCAGTGTACTTAGCCGTGCATGTCGTTAGACAGATCTTAGAAAATCATATTGATGTTTCTTGATAATTTTTCTTTTAATGAATCAGTAGAGTGATTTTAGTTATCAAAATTCCAAAAAAGAAACCAAAACCTGATTTGGACAAGATCAGTTGAGCAGTTTTTTAAAATAGGGTGTATTTTTGATTAAAAGCTGTTTAATAATTTATAGCCAAATGATAGATATGTTCGGTTGATATGCCATTCTTTCGATACCATGACATTCCCCCCATATCATTATTCCCTTTAATTACACAGGTCCATAAAAAAGGTGTGTATGCTGGGTGTCAGACTATGATTTTGTGGCATATTTTTTCTCGCTTAACACGAATTTGAAGTCATGATTGGGGGTCAATGAGCGAATAATCGAGAAAAGTCCAAAAAATCGATAAAAATCAAGATCTTTTTGGGTTTTCTCGATTATTGTTCATTGACCCCTAAATATGACTTCAGATTCGTGTTAAGCGGGAAAAAATACTCCAGAAAATCATAGTCTGACGACATCCAGCACGCGCAACTTTGTTTTTGTGGACCTGTGTTATTTATTCATCCCTTTACAAGTACTTATAGTAAAGATATTACGTAATCACCAGATGGCTTTGTAACTTTGTGATGGAAATAACTTGGTGGTAAATTAATAAAACACTTAAAAGGATGTCCTGAAATATACTTGTTTGGCAACCAGCCAACTGCGACGGTGGCTTCGGTCATCTCTTGGATTAAAACGGGAATACTGGTCTAGTGGCAGCCTCATAGAATGGTATTACGATTACCATATTTATATTTAAATGCTGCTGGTATTATACATAAGTCACTAGTGTTTCATGTCTAACTGGATGTATATTTGTCTAGCCATTTTTTAAGGTTCCGATATCAAACTTAGTAAAGAAAATGTTATGATCTCACTACGGTGTCTGTTTGAATATCTGTGCGTCTCAGCTGACTATTATCTGTGGAACTAACTATTGAGGCTAGAGACAAGAAATTTGGTATATGTAGAAATCTCGTGTGTCTATAGAAATATTTTTAATATTTACATACTTCATTGTTGAAGAAAAATTACAACGTACATATATTTTGATATATTAATAAATAACACACAATTTTCCGACAACCTTTTATTCTTCAACTTGTCCTCCGACATAGGCCTCCTCTAAAGACTTCCATTTCAATCTATCTTTTGCTGTTCTCATCCAAAGAGCTGCTGCTCTTTGTTAACGATCATTTTTCATAGAAATATTAATTTCTTCCCTTAAATATAAATCCCTTAATAAATTAGGGGTAGAAATTAATATTTCATTTATTACAATACTAATATTTTTTAAATTTTGTTACAGGTAATCCAGACGATCCGAGAAGCGATGGATTTTATTGCTTAGGTATGTTTTGTCTTTTATAGAACATAGGCAGAATTAATATTAGCTTAAATCAACTCCAAGAAACAAGAGTACGCCATATATTTGATATTAGGAAATTTCATACACTATATTTGCTACTCGTCGTCAGCAATTCTTAGCTTAGCTGGACGTAGACCGTCTTAACTAAGCCATATATGCCAACCAGCCACTTTTTTTTTGAGGCAGGGGGAAATGCTTTTCGTACGCTACCGGGTCCTTTACTGGGATTAGACCAAAGCAATGAGAGTTATCCACTGAAGATGGCGCAGATAACAGAGTCAATTGCCGGCTTGTGTGGAGACTCAGCAAGGTACCCCTATTAAAGAGGTGACCCATGGGCTAATACTCCAATAAAACCCCCTTCCTCCCATGTGCCCCGCGCTCATGCTAGGAAAAGCTTGAGAATTAGAATGTAGTTACGCCCACGCTGATCCTGCGCATCAGTTCTTGAGAATGCCCCGGGAGCGGCAAACGCACTTCGTCAACAGGGGTTTGATTCTCCGCTCCCCAGATACTGGAGGACCACTGTAGTGAAATTACGGGAGGAGATCTTGCGCATATCTGCGTCTCCGGGGCCCCGACTGACCTCGGTACCCGCGAGACGCATGCACACCTCTCTCCCTTTCTCGTTCAGCGGCCTCCTTTTGAGACATTACTGCCACGTAGAATAAGGACGCTCCCTCCCAATGATCGTCGCTTTGCAGCATGGCCTGGACAAGACTACCCAGCGAATCGATCGGACCTACGACGATCTCGAGCTCAAATCTCTGCGGTGTCCATACTGCGCACTCTACCAGCGTATGGAACGCAGAGCCCAGCGCGCCACATAGGCGACACTGAGGGAAGACAAACATCCCACAATCTAATGCAGATACTTATCGAAGCACCCATGCCCGGTAAGTACCTACGTCACCCTGAAAACGTCAGGGTTCCGCGTTAATCTCAGAATTACGTTTGCTCCATCGGTCATCGACCCTGCGGTAGACGCGACCGGCCATTTCAGCTTACTAATTTTGGTTACCTTACGGATCTACGCTATCTTACGGATATCCTCGATTCGGATTTTAATCATAATAGAAACAAGCAACATAGCTCGCTCTATAGTCTATTGAGTAACTTCAAATTTTCAGACCAATCCTACTGTACCCGCGTACCAAGTCTCATCTAAATAAAATTCTTTCTTTTAATTCCTTTGAGTTTTGAAATAAACCCATCTTAGCCCACGGTCCAGTAGCTACATTAGTCAGCAGTCAACGATTTGAACAACCTCATTTTACGCTCGGTGGAGCGCCCTACAGTTTATTATGAGTTTAACTCTCATTGGTATTACTGTTTTGTTCTTGACGTTTTGAACTATTAAATGTTTATGAATGAGATTTGGCGGGAACTTGAATCATGATATGTTGTCTAGTTTTATCTAAAAAATTGTCCACGTGCTCGTCTATCGCGCAAGGTGTTTGTTGTATTTATCATTTGGTTACGAAACCGTAAAAATGCACTTAATCAGTATACCTCAAAAAGTATTCAACGGATTTTATAAAATACCTCAAACTAATTGTCATGGATCATGTCAGTCATTGAAAGAATTTTTTGTGTTGTACTGACATACTTTTTTTATAATTACCCTCATAATTAAAATGTTGGAGAAGGAAAAACATATTTTTAAGACTTTGGGAACGAATAACTCCACCTATTTAGACTGTATTAGTTTCAATTAAAAAGTTCTAAAAAATATCTTTATACTTTTTAAAAGCCTTTCTAACGATACCCGACATGCCTATGCACATAAAAAATCTCTCCTCAATTATACGTATTTCGATCAATCCTAGTCGTTTTTACAAAATAATCACTAACGTATTGTTACGAGTTGCAGGACTCAAATTAAAATGCCGTTGGAATTATTTATAGAATCTATTAGAACTATACAAACACATATAACACAGGTACAAATATAACTGTACACAACCAGTCCAAACGTAATGCACGGTTCAATCACACGCGCAAAGTCCGTCACTAACGTCTTGCTTCGCTTGTGGCTATCGCTAGGCTGACCCTTCCTCAAACGGACCATTGTTTTATATTGCACAAATGCAAATATGTCTGCCGGCAAGCGTCGACGTAATTTACCAGAAATCGTAATTCGCACACCTGCCTAATTATGCCTGCAAACGGCCATAAACGAGTACAATAGCTGCTCTCCACAATAACCAATGAAGAAGTAGACCAAAGAAGACAATCATAAAATAATTACAATTAGTTCAAATGCCGACAGGCAATAAAGTATGTTTTTATAGATATGCAGGTGGATTTTGTTTTTTTGTCGGCACTGAGTCGTAACATGGATTTATTTTAATTTAATTCTACGGAATAGTTTTGGCTTGTCGTCATGGGAAAGATATGGAGAAAATAGTTTGAGTACACAAAGTAAGAATATAAATATATCCTGGCAATATAAACAAGGACCTTATGACTCATCGCATCTGTGTTATTTGTCTACATGATAAGGCTTTTAGAGCATACCTTAGGTGTTTATCTTGTCCGAAATCGTTATTTGTCTAGAATTTCTCATTTCGTTTCTTTTAGTCATGGTTTTTTTTGACAGATTTGTTGCCATACTTTTTATTATTTTTTCTGATTAATATTAGAATTTTTGTAGTAAATTTGTTAGGGTGTTTCTGTGTCTTTCCTTCATGGTCTTATTAAAATGATTACAATAAAATTAGGCATATACATATGTATGTACTTTCCATGACATATGTGCCTGGAAAGTGGTGTAGTTTTTATTGGATACGAATCTGAAATTTACGTGAGCGAAGCTTTACTTGACAAACCCTAGTTGGCGAATAGAGCTAAATCAGAGTAATTGAGCGGTTACTTGCGGTTATCGTCTTCTCTGAATCATGCTAATTTTATAAAGTACAAAACCACTACATTTACGTATATTATTATGTGATTTAGTAATATTGTTACGAGTTGCAGGACTTGAATTAAAATGCCGTTGAAATTATTATTGAGTTTATTAAAACTATACAAACACGTATAACACAGGTACAAATATAACCGAACGTAATAAATCCAAACGTAATGCAGAAGATCGTAATTCAAGTACACGCGCAAAGGCCGTCACTAAATAAATTACCGAATGTACACAAGTCTTGCTTCGCTCGTGGTTATCGCTCGACTGCTGATCTCTACATTGAGGCATTGCTTTATACTGCACAAATGCAATATGTCGGCCTGACCTCGTGGACCGAATTTCTTAGAATCACACCTGGCTAATGACTACCATAAAAGATTACAATACATAATGGGATTTTTTTTCTAAGCACAAATTTTAAACACAAAGTAAACAAGAGAGGTCCATATGCCGAAAAGGTAATAAAATGTCTACAGGTATGCAGGTGTGAATTTGTCTTTTGTCGGCGTTCAGGTCGTAACAATATTATGATATAAGATTGTAAAAGTTAGATATTTTTATTTTAAAACAATATAAATAACCAAATTAGCGGTCTTGTTCATATCGAGCTAGAGTAAGTTTGAAGGCTTCTTTATGGTTCATAAAGAGGCTGAATAAGACCCTAAGTCTTTCAAATACACAAAATTGTTTGTATAAATAATCGATAGAAATAAAAATAACATTTGTAACTTTTTATAATAAAATAAAAAAAGAACAAAAGATAACAAAAATGAAAAAGTAGTTAAAAAGTCACTTATAAAACCTTTGTTTGATAATTAAGTTCGTTTCATTTTTTTATGTTTTACGTTTCATTTCTATACAAATTGAAAGAGACGGTATAATTTTTACTTAATGGCTACGATATAGGAGTGTCATCTTTGTTAACTTGCCTATTCTGGGACATTCGTGTGATATGGAGCGTGAACAGATCCGCAATCAGGCGCCAACTGTGACTAAACGGTACGTCCTATCCAACTATGACACTTTTGTACAGTCGTGGGATGAAAATGTTCGTCACCTTAAAGTCGACTTTTGCTTGCGACTTGCAACATTTTAATAAATGTTACGTTTATAAAATATAGAAAGGCGAAAAAAGAAAATTGCAATATTGACAATGACAGACGCTGAGGTTAACAATAATCATTACGCTTAACATAAATATTAAAACCAACCAAAAGGTTTCACATGTATTAATTTATCATTAATTAATTCTTCTTAGACAAGATAGAAAATCAAACTGTGGGAATAAAAAGATTTATTCAGATTTATTTATATCGTTAAAAATAACGCCGTTCATAATTAACTACAGTAGTGAATATACAAACGTTATCTTTCAATGTTTAACGTGATTAACAGTTAAAAACAATGTCGCATCACAAATAACGCATTAAACCTGATGACGCGAGTGGGATGAGGGGATAAGACAGAAGAAATGGACTTACAGGATAGGTCGCCGCACCAGACACGCTACGAACGATGCGGGCTTCGCAGCGACAGGCTCGTCTTCCTCGTGATCCTTTCTTCGCGTCTTGCGGTTCCTACGACGAGTCGACCAGCTGGTACGGCACAGCGGGTTCCTTCCAGCACGCGGGTCAATATAAGCGGGTGTAGAATACGGCACGACACACAGAACGCGGCGAGATTGTCGCGGAAGCAGCGGTGCGATCAGCGGTCGAACGTAAACTATGTCATATTACATAGTGACAGATGCGGCAAAATTAAACAAAGTGGAGGTGACCAGAAACGTTGGCGTTAACAAAACCCTTAGCTACATCTACGTTACACAGTTACTAACACTTACATTAGCCCAAATGGAGCACGCACAAAAATTCTAGTCTAGCGTTGTCAGGAAGAGATGGCTTTTAGCGGCGTCCATTGTATGATATTGTTCTTTTTATTTCCTTTGTCTATGTTTTGTACCATAGTAAAGAGTTAACTATTATGCTGTTGCTTCATCTTGGATAATGTTATAATTATTAAGATATATACATTAATGTAGCTATTCGTCAACGGCGTTATTTTTAACGTTATAATAAGTTGTATCTGCGCACAGTCCCTAACACTTCAAAGTGGTATACATAGAACAGGAAGTAGATTTAATTTTTCACTATACGCTTTCCAAGCATTTATTTTACTTTTGACAACTCGATGACGGATCAATTAGTAATGCCCTAATGCGTCATCGACTCGATTTGATATAAAATCGACTTTCTTTATAAATAAGTTTTAATTTATTACATTTCAATAAACTTATTTTACATATATTAAATAACTAAAATAAAACGGTACTTATAATAATTGCGGTATTATTTTTCTTTAAAATAGAATATTTTTTATTTACAAATCGGTGTCGATGATTTAATAGTCTGTGCGTTATATGACTCACAGAACATCACTATTACGTCACCCACAACAATAAAGTACGCCAATTATGTCATTTGTTTCATGTGGGCTTTACTGTCAAGATATATGTAACTTGATAGAAGTGCAAACGTCAAAAGTAAAATAAACGCTTGGAAACAGTATGATGGATGATCTTCAAATAATGATCTCCAGTGAAACTTCCTTAAATAAAACTTTTCAATTTAAATTTTTTCGTATATTTCTCTTAGCAGTTAGTTTCTAGAAGCCATTGAAAATTGTGTATACACCCCTTATTCGCTCTCATAAGAATCTCCGGCATAATTATTAAAGCGCAACATCTGTACATCAAACGGTAGTCTTACACAAAGGCGCATTCAGTACGTACTGGCTGTTACATCATAATCGGACACCTACGGGAGCATCATACATATTCATTGAAGTTGTTTTGACGACCGGTAGGAAGTTCTTTGTTCGCTCTAAATATGGCATCGGAATACGCATGCTCTTATTTCTATAAGTAGGCGTAATGTTGAATTGGAGTGGTAAGGTTCTTATTTTAACACTGTTCGGTTGTGTATGGATCCAGATTTGAATTGACAATGATCAATGCCCGAAGAACACATTTTCGGTTAATATAATGATTCGTTTGTATTACCTATGACCACTTTTGCAGCAGCAATACTTCTCTCACCACTTTCCTGCGAAATTGGTGAGGGAAGTATGTAAACTCAACTTATTTGAATATTTCGAACCTATAAAATAAGTACATATTATATAATACTTCTATGTATGTTCCATGGCAATACTTAGCTGGAATGAATTATATACTTATACAAGTCATTCCACTTAAGTATATACAGATTTCTAAATATGTATCCTTGAGATTTGTCTACATCAACTGGCTTTTTGAAATTATCAAGGTGAATTGCAACATCCACGAAAATTTTTAAATACTTTTTTGTTTTAATTATTGAAATTATTGTAATTCGTTGAGTTCTTCCTGAGCTTATTCGACACAAGCTATCAGACAGACAGAAAAAATCTAAAAATGATCATTTATGATTAGGGATCGTATAAAAGCAATTTTCACTTAAAGCTTTGCATTAGGTATAGACAAATACTCAATTTTTATTTATTTATATAAATTGTAGTGTCTGAGTAGGTATTATAACTGTTTCTTGTTAAGCAGTGCTACATACGCCACGCAGGTATAATCGCCTCCTGTTAAGCAGTGCTACATACGCCACGCAGGTATAATCGCCTCCCGCGAAGCAGTGCTATTTGCGTCATGCAGGCCATGACATTCTAGATGATAGATGGAAGCTACGGGTTCAGCTTCCATCAGGCAGTGGACGAGGCCTATGGGCCACCGCCTGCCGGGCTCCGCTGAGTTGGCTATCTTATTTTTTTTTATTGAACTCAACTTAAGGTTGTTATGGCGATGTAGACCAGGGGTGGTAGCCATCCAGACGGGCAAATAGCTTACTACCTGGCTGTGGGTTGTTTTGTCGCCTCTTACGACAGACCGCCCGGCCGCAGGAAATTGTATTCTTTCTCCGTTCTCCGTATTTACCTGCGGCCCTGGAATAATGCGAAATATGGAACACCGAGGAGTTTTAGTAGGTAGGTACTCCGGCAAAAGGAGCCGGCGAGTCCCACACACCCTCATCACCGCGATCCCTAAACCGTGGAAAGTACGGACTTTGGATGAAATGGATTTCTTCTCGATTGCAAAAAAAGGTTTCTTTAACAGTTTTACTCTAAGAAATCGGAAATACAAAACGCGACGTGGTGAGCCGGGTCAGCGAACTTGCTCAATTTAGTCCCACAAGGCCATTGGTATTGTCCTCGCTTGAAACTAATAATCAGAGATTGACGTTACCTTTATAGGTTTCTTACACGCACATTTTAATGAACAGCAAAAGTCATTCAAATTCACAGTTGTACGAACTTCGCTTTATTGAAAAGTCACTGTTTTGAAGTTTTGATCTACAGATAGAAGTATAATTCAAGAATATAATTTATAATTTACACACACATTAGTTTGTCTGATATTTATATGTATAAGATAAAATGATAAGTAGATAATGTTTATAATTTTTATTCTTTACTGTTCTACTAAAGCGGTATGTCGTCTAAGTTTTAGTTAATAAACTTGTGGCGGATTGGCGCAGTGAAGAGAACGGGCCTTGTTTTTTCAGTAAATATTTTATATCTGGATTAGGATATGCTCACGACTTCGCCCACGCTTGGCTTGAAATTCCCGCGGGATTTCCGGGACATAAAGTACCTACTACAGCATTTAAAAAATAATGTAAGCTATCGTTTTAGTGAAAGGTATGTTGGAATAAGTTAATTTTTATGCACCCGAGCAGCTACAAACCGCTCCCGGGAAAATTCCAGCGAGATTCTCGGGATAAAAAATATCACACATTTCATTACATAAAATTTGCTGTCGATCAGTGAAAAGATTACATTGGAATTCGAAAGATTTTTTAATCTGGCCATTTAAAATTATTGTCAGAAAAAATTCCGCGGGATTTCCAGGATAAAAAGTAGCGCTGATTCTAAGTCTAAGAATTTGCTGTCGATCAGCGAAAACCGCATCGAAATCGGCCCAGTAGTTTTTACGTGAATTCCGAACAAATAGACAGAAATCTAAAAAAAGTACGTGTTCTCCATCGTTTATATAGTCTGTTATAGTTGTTTTTTTTTAAATAGCTTCAATATGCAGACATGGCATGTTTAGAATTTTATAATATTACAGATAGATTTACAATAATATAGAAAAATTATTTATTAAGGGAATAGCCACGAATGACGATGTCCATATTGATATAAAATTGTATAGAAAAATAAAAGTATCAAAAAAGATGTCGCACTGGCTTCAATAAATTCGTAAAATAAGAAAACCCAATAGTCGTTATTTAATATTAATATATCATCCATTATTCCACTCCAAGTATGCCAATTTGTATAATAAGAAAAGGTGTGTATAATGTTTTTTATATAAAAAATGTCAGAATTTCCACTTTACGTGATGGTTACTTCGGAAATGTCAAAGTACTTTAAAAAATGTACGACCTTTCAAAGAAACTTGTAGCGTATGCAACACGTGCCTTTCTACCACCGTGAGTGACATGACATGTGCGTAGGTTGTAGTCAATTGTCAACAAATGCTTGAATTGTTGACTGTCACTATTACATGAGCTTAAAAGCTTGTTAACGTATTGTTTAATGAGGGTGATAGTAATTAATTATGATGTGTAATGTTCACTTTATTACATACATATTATCACACCTATTTTCTATGGGAGTAGACAAAGACGATAGATCTTCACTTGACATTCTTTCTACATACACTTTTATTTGAGTTACTTTTTACTTGCCCTTTCTCTAAAATGCTTGCTATCGATTACGGTGAGTATGTCACTGTCTGCTATCATAAAGTAGTTTTGTGATTCTACTTTCATCCAATTTCTACATATGCCTAAACCACCCTAACACTCTTTTCACCTCTTTTATTGCTATTTGAAATCATACAGGTAATTTACTAGCATGCATATCTAATAATACAATGTTCCCGATGATAATATTGCACTGTGACTGTTTTAACTACATTCGTATTGGAACAGACTTTTAGTAAACTCATACAAACAAATTATCCAGGAAGCATTATAAGCTATTTAACAATTAGTATGAAAGACTAACACAATGTACAGCGAATTTTAATAAGAAAAACCAAGGAAATGAAGTCCTAAATTGGCCTTAGCTCATCATATTGCGGGCTGGTTAGCTGAAGGGTTCGCTAGTTTTTCTCTAGAGCCTTAGGGACACCTTTATGTTATTATCTATATGATTATATTATTAATATATAGAGTCGTATTTGATATGCATTGAGGATCAAGTAAATACGTAAAATGTGTCTTATTTTCAACGCCATTGTCGGTAGTAAAATACCAAAATTCATGATAATTCATATAGGCAGTGAAGAAGGAAGAAACAAATTAACATTGAGATTTTATATAAATATGAATGTAATGATAACATCTTAAATACCTACCTATATGTTAATTGATCACATAATATTAATACGATAATAAATTTTCTTACAATATGATAATAAACGATTTTTAGACGTCATTATATCTTTGTTCTGGCACTGATTCGTATCAAGGTGAATTTCTCAGGAGAAAGCAATTCTAAATGGTGACGGAAGTGTGGTCATAGTTGGAAAGGGCTTGTACGATATACGAGTACTGCGGCGTGTGTTAGATGCGTGATATGAACTTTGTTGTATATCTAGAGAATGTACCTACCTTTAGAAGTTTCTTTTTATTCTTGACTTGGGCTTTTGTAATAGGTTGGTGAAAAAGTCTTTTCGCATATAGTTTGTATGAACTTGTAATAAGATTTCTTTGGCTATACCAAATGGTATCTGGCTGGTTTTGGTATCATTAAAAAGTTCTAATTTTAAAGAAGACAATTCCAAATTCAAATGAGGAAAATGTGTGATTTTCATTTGTTTTTCTTATTGTTAAAATGAGTGAATCTAATGAAGAAATTCGATACATTTTAAAATGTTACTACAAAAAAGGTAAAAATGCAACACTAGCCTCGAAAAAATTTGTGATGTTTATGGATATAATGCAGTATCTGTGAGAGTAGCGCAAATTTGGTTTAAGCGTTTTCAATCCGAAAATTTTGATATCAAAGATGCACGTCGCTCTGGTTGCCCTGTTACGGATAAAATTGATGCCATTTTTGAAAAAGTGGAGCCTGATCGGCATTTTAGTAGTTACGATGTAGCTGGAGAACTGGGAATTGACCACAAAACGGTTTTGGCGCATTTGAAAAAAGCTGGGTACACAAAAAGTCCGATATTTGGGTGCCTCATGAGCTCACTGAAAGAAACCTAATGAACCGTGTAGATGCTGTGTGTATGGTGGGATTAGAAGGGCATTGTTCATTATGAGCTGTTACCGCCAGGCAGGACCATCGATTCTGAACTGTACAGCGAACAACTGATGAGATTAAAGCAAAAAGTTGAGAGAAAGCGGCCGGAATTAATCAACAGAAGGGGTGTGGTTTTTCACCATGATAACGCTAGACCTCACACATCTTTAGCCACTCAGCAAAAATTATGAGAGTTTGGCTGGGAGGTGGTAATGCATCCGCCGTATAGTCCTGACCTTGCACCTTTAGATTTTCACCTGTTTCGGTCTCTGCAGAATTCCTTAGGCAGTGTCAGGTTAACATCACGAGAGGACTGCCAAAACCACTTGTCGCAGTTTTTTGATCAGAAGCCATGGGATCACGTCCCTGCCTACAAGATGGCAAAAAGTTATCCAACAAAATGACACCTACATATTTCAGTCAAATGTAAATAAACTTATAACAAACCCTTTTGAATTTTTATATAAAATGCGAAGAAACTTTTTCCCCAACCTAATATTTTACGGGAACTACGGCATTATATTAAATAATATTGCCTTATCTTCGGTCTTTATAAGATAGATAACTCTTTATTGTACACCAAAGCATAGACAAACAGAAGTAGAAAAAGATGAAAGTACACGGGTGGTCTTATCGCTAAAAACCGATCTCTTCCTTCTTATAAGTAGATATCATAACCGAATTTCATGAAAATCGGACCAAAGTCAAAGCTATGAAGAGTGCAAAAATTCTAATTCTGTCTTTCACAATTAAGTATATTGTTACGAACTACAGGACTAGAATTAAAAATGCCGTTGGAACTACTATACAATTTATTAGAACTGTACAAACACTTACAAAACAAATACAAATAAAACTGGATGCAACCAGTTCACACTGCACGATTCAATGCAATTCGACACGCGCAAAGTCCGTCGTCTATATCGCTAATCGAGAGTACTACAAACGTCTTACTCGTCTCGTAGTCGTCGCTTGACTGCCGCACCACTCCATTCGGGCATTGTCTTATACAAACTATACAGTACAAAAAAATCAGCCGCGCGCACTGAGTTTCCGAAAATTAGTAATTTGCACACCTGGTTATCTATTCCTGCGAACGGCCAACAAAATCGAGAACAATAACAATACACTATTGTCTAATTGCAATTTTAAATACGGAGTAATAAAAAGAACTCCGAATGCGGGAGAGGCAATAAACACGATGCGCAGCATTTCTTTGTCGGTATGTGACAATAGATATGCAGGTGGCCCAACTTGTAAAAATATCTTAGTATGGAAGTACTTTGCAGATAAAATTTACCAAGTTTTCGAAAGATTTAGCATAAACACAATGTCAATTTGGATGTAGGATCACGAAATTTAAAGTGAAAAAAAATTAAGGATGTATCTAATGTGATACATAGTAAAATAAAATTAAGACAATGTGATAAAAATCGAGCTACATTTAGCAAATTTTATTCATAATATATCGAAAACAAGCAAAATAAAAAAAGAGAGGACGTAATGATATCATACTAGTGGTCGCCTAGTGGTCGAAATTCGACCATAATTAATTTAAATTATAAGTTTGAACATTATTAAGGTTCTGTTGTCAAAGACTATACTCCTATAATCACAGATTTCGCCAAGGCTATACTGATAATTCGAATTTAACAATAAACAAAAGTGTATATATGCTTGTATGTTGTATCACATACATGGTAGCGTGGGTAGTGTTTTTTTATTGATTTAATTTATTTATGCATATTTTTTTTTAAATATTAGTATTCTGCACTCCTTCTCTATATAAACTATAAGTGTGTGAAATTTCTAACTCCTCCGATGGCGCAATTGTCGTAAACAGGGGGTACAAAGTATTTTAATCATTTTTGCTTCACGTATTAATATATAGATTCTTCGATAATGCATCAAGAATGATCGATAACGTCTAAGGAGAGACTTATGCTTAGACTTGCTGGACTTTGGTGTTTTTTTCTATTTTCACCGAGCCTTTGTCTATAGCGGCAAAGTTAGTATTAGAATTAATTACTAAAAGCCTAAAATAAGTGATTTTGCATGTATATAAGTTTTTATTTTCACAGGACTGATATGAAATTTCGTCTAAAAGTCCTTAAAATAAAGTTAAAAATAAACTAAACCTATGAAAAGATCACAATCCAGCTTCATAATATCACATCAGTTACTTAACACATTGCGTATAAACTATTTTTATGTGACAACTACATAATAAACAAAGTAATTTTAGATTAAACCGATAAGCATAATCAAAATCAAGTCAAAATGGTCCTATGATCAGGCATGCATCTTATTCCACCCACGGTTATTGTCCCCTGTGAGTTATTAGGCCCTAACCGTTGGCCTTAGCTATTTGTTACAGAAACACTTTCACGTACATTTAACGTTGCTAAGTGATCAATTGAATGGTAATAGAAATGCCATGAAAAATGCTATGGTAATAAATAAAAGTTTCTAAATTAGTTCAGCCTTTGAATAATGAATCGAAGCATGTAATATTGAAAATAGTTCTGTATTATTCTTTCTTACACCAAGGATTTGGAGTTACCTTTCTAAAGATCATTCTCTTATATAGATAATTATCCTGTTTCATAGAAATACTTTAATGGTAAAGCGTCATTTAATTAAATCACAAATAGATTCCCTTACCTAAATATGAATCGTCATAGTTGCACTCTGGTAGCTAACATTTTGTGCGTATCAGTCAATTACCTACTACTATGGCTAGACTTATGCAATTTGATCAAAAATTACTTCAAAAGATAGAAGAATGTTTTTGTATTGAATTTTTTTTTCGACCTACAGTTAAAAATGTGCAAAAACTAATCCTCGCTTATGTTCAAAGTTCGTGCATAAAACACTCATGTATTTTTCGAAGAAAAATGTAATGGTTTTCCAGAAACATCATTGTCTAAACGAGATTACGTTTGTAAAGCTCTAAGACGGACAATTTGATGTTTATTTTGTAAATTATTATCATATTTGTGTAGGCCGAGAAAAAGCTACATTCATTTCAAATTTTATTTAAATAACACTTTTACTAACTGCATTGTATTTTAAAGCAGCATCCTTTATTCGCGAGTCAACTCCCAGTCATTTTGTTTAATGTGGTAATCGTAATACAAATTTGTCTTAAATTATGTTGTCATTACTCTATTTGTAGGCTAATTCCAAGTGTTTTATAGTACCTTCAATCAATCCTCATTCACCGTTTAATTGAGTAATAAAATCTTAACTACCAAACCACAACCCAAATTGCTTAAACCAATTCCTATCTCATGTTAGTTACTCAGCCTCTTATACATTAAATAGTTGCACTCCTTTGCGATTTATTGTCGCAATGCTGCACAAATAAATTGTACTTTCGATTTCAAATGTGCCAGCACTGCTATTGTGTCTGACAGTTATTGTTGATAATGTGATTCTTAAACGATGGAGTGACACAACACTTGATTACTAAGCCGTATTGTGATTTTCCATTTGATTTATTTCCGAGGTGTGTGATAAAGTTATTATGCCGTTGAAGATTATAGAGAAATTAATATTGTTAGGTCGTTATTCCAGAACCTCATTTGCTTTCGAGCTAACAAGTTTATGAGCGTATAGGTCAAATTAAAATTTGGTATTGCTGGATTGGGGTTTTGCGCATTCTAAAGTAGAACGAAAATCAGTCTTAAACCGAAACAGAACTATAAAAACTGATATGGTCGTGTATGTCGTGTGTTGAACATCATAATGTTTGATGGCTTACTCTCGAAGGCTTTTTATCGTTCGTTTTGTCGAAGTTTTTGGTGAAATATGATTCAAGCAGCCATAGGAACTTTGTGTTTAGAACAGTCCTACATTTTGATCGTTGATAATTAAACATAATTAGGTTCTATGAACTTACGAGTATATCGTTTGCCTGCCATTGACAAGTGCTGCATGATATACATTGAATATTATTAAATATATTGACGATTTCTAAAGGCGAATTTAATTTAATACTTTTTCACACACATTAGTTCTCATGCTTGTCATAAACAAACTACTTGGACATGATAATAATGGGTATCATATAGGCACATATAATACTGTAGCCTCAAGAAATAATGTTGGCCGTCATAGTTTCTCAATCTAGGCTTTGGAAAGTGATTGTCGTCATCACGGCAGGCTTGTATGGGTTTTTCACGTTATATTGTAGTAATGATCTGGCTTCGCACAATTTATGGATCTAGCCAGTCTCAAATATTCATGAATAATCTAGTTTTTGAATCTTCATACAAATAGGCACCAAGATAAAGCTGGACCGTTATATACCCGTGTACGTGTACCCGGTCTCACACAAATTGGCGATTTTGGATCGACATCAAAACAACCTAGTTCTTTTGATTAACTTAAATATTCACATTTCACTAAACAGATTTTCTACACAAACAATCCATATTATTAATTTTCAACCATATTTAGAGTTTTTTTAAATAATACTAAATGGTAACACATCCCTTTAGGAAGCAGAGGGAGGGAGGGCTTTGTTGAGTTCACACAAAAAATTATCGAAAGAGCCGTTAAAAGAAATAGCAGTCAATAAAGGTATCTAGCATTTAGTTGTATATGCTGTAATAGTTTTTAGAAATATTATTTAGTAGGAACGTTCCCTAATATCTAGCATTAACGAATGTATATATAAAAATAAGATAAGAAAACATATATGTGTAGAAATAGAAAGTAATAAAAATAATAAGCAGATATAAATAGAATGAAAAAATTTAGAAAGTAGAGAGTTTAGAATAAATTTTGAAAACGTACTATATTTTCAAGAAAAGATAAAAATGTATCAGAATAAGAAAAGACATGTAATAGATTAAGTTTTTGTTTAAAAACAAAGATAGAAAGACCCTCTTTCATGACTCAAGAAAGAAGAGGAAGACGTAATAAAAAAAAAACACATGCCTTTAAGTTTCTGTCAACAACTCCGTGGAGATTCATTTTTAATCATAGCACTAAATTATAAGCAGATAGATACTTCTAAATTTAAATGCTTGGACCTGAACATAAGCTGATATTGAAAATGTTCTCGAGACTTCAGGAAATTCATTTAAACTTTTTAAGTATTATTTTAATTATATAGAAATGTGAATACTTTTACCTTAAGCGCAGAACGCACCTTAAAGGCAAAAGGTTAAATTGTCTCCAGTACCATTTAGGATGCAGTTATGAATATTTACAAGGCAGTTGTTGGTGTTAAGGTTCGTGACATTTTCATCTTTGTGACATCTGGCGCGCAACGTTGTATAAAACTTTTTTTAAAGTTGCTTGAAATTTGAACAATTTGCAGCCGCCTTTTTTTCTTTTAATATGGTTTCGTACGGTTTTTTTAAAGTTAGCAAGTGTAGAAATGTATCAAATTTTTAATTTTAGAATAGACTTTTAGTTAAGATCGGGTTGAAGAACTTTATTTCTCATAAAATAACTTTTACTTAGACTTTGAGAATATTGATAAGGTAGTATAAGTATATTATAATAACATAAAAGGCACCAATAGTATAAATGCAGGTAGTTATGATTTAATTTTGTAATACAAATAAAAAGTTCGTTCCAACCTTAACCAAAAAGATCTACAAAGCGAAACCTGAATCCATAATTATTCAACCAATATCCGGGACTAGTCCCGGCACTGCAATATACGGGAATACTCCCAATGATTATAAAAGTGTTTGATCTAACTGACGGTAAAGTTATGCACTTATAAGATAATTCGAAAAACCATATGCAAACTTTTAAGATTTTCCTCATTACTTACTTTAAAAAAACAATCTTTTACAACTACACATTTCTAAATTTTAACAAGTAAACTTTATGTTCTCAGTAAAAACATATCGCCATCTTGAAAACAAAGAACAGTTCACATTTGATTCGAAATTTGAAACGCACCTCACTGGCCATAGAGATAGAAAAAACTTGAATTGACATAAGTACCTGTTGAAAATGTGTGAAGATAGTATCACATTCTTAACTTTCGCAGATGGAGCATTGAGATATACTTACGTAAGAGATATACACCATTACTTAAACATCAATTACAGATAGTGATTACTCATGTGTTTGAATGAACTAACTAAAGATTTCACACCAGTTTTGTTTTAACATCCTGTTGTTAATTATTTGTAATATTCACATTATTTGATAACATTAATTAACACCACATAGGCCCGTATTTTAAACAAAATGGCGTAAATAAAAGATGTTATGCGGTAACATTAAAATATGTCGTTGCACTTTAACGCCTCGTGCAGTCAAAAATGTATTTAAATTTCAATATTCATCTACAAAAGGTTATGATTGGAATTCGTTTATTGAATGTTATCAGTCTTCTAAGGTCATATACGTCCCACAACTTGATCGAATACTATTTCCGAAGTGCTCGATTTATACTCGACACGAGTGTCTAAAATGAATTGGGGGATAGCGCATAATGATAATTCTAGTAATGACTATATTTTTCATAACATATATTTCTTCACCGTCAGCATATTGTGTTTGTAACGGTATCGCAAATTCGATTAGTAAAACTGCTAAGCAGCTCATACCTTCTACAGTGATTTGGATGTAAATAATTGAAAATAGATACGTGCTTTAACAACTGATCTGTTAATATTATAATAGTGTATATGGACACAGTAACGTTGCAATAAAACCTTATTTGTTATTTTATATCATCATGCTTTCAAATTAACATGATAGGAATATTTTTTTTATTTTTAAACAATAAATAATGCGCTGTTTGATTTCTTTTACTTGTACAAATCTATGAGGTCGTAAGTTTGGATGCTGGTACAAAATCTATGAGGCCGGGATGCTTTGTAAGATGATGAAAAAGTATCAAGTTTATTTGACTCTTCAGTTCGCTATTGTTAGATTATTGTACCATATATTTTAACGAGTTTATTTACTGATAGAATAATAATAGATGGTAGTTTGTATCCATTACCCCACTATTCGGCTCGTTCTGTCACTGCTCGAATATAAAATCGTACACACGGAACGGCGAGACAAAATTCCCACTTCGACTTTGGTCGGATGCAGAGTCTCACTTCGGTTTTGGTCCGTTGCACATATCGTAGTAGCGCTCTAGGGTGGCTAATTATTGTGCGAAAAGTGAGATTTAATTAAATCGGCTATTACTATTATTATGTAAAATATACTTTTAGTTGCCAATTATACGTATAATAATACTTGTATTGAACGTTGGCATCACTATCATGTACAATCAATTTGTCGTCATTACTTACTTAACGTTTATACTTTTGGTTATATTTTGATAATCGAATTTGGGCCTTATACTACTTGTATAGAATTCTGTTTTATTTTTGTTAAAATTTATGGTACAGTAGTTCTTAGATGGCACAACATGTCGTATTTACTTACGAACTGTCACTTTCAAAATGTACATGTTAGAAAGGAAATTGATTACAAAGAATAATTATGCGAAAGTGATTTTTGTAGTTTCGGCAAGAACGGAATGCGAATGTCTTCGCCATGTCAGTGTTTTTGTATTGTTACATGCCGTCTAAGATAAGCGCACAGCTGCCTGTTGTAAGCGCAGTCCATTGTCTTCCCGGATTTGGAATTCTTTTGTATTTGAATTTGTCATTAAGAACAACATGCTATGTCTTTTTACTTGTTTTATACCATCATTAGCGTCGAACTGTACTTGTTATTGTTTTCGATTAGCGATATAGGCTCAGTGTGTCGGACTGTGCTGTGTCGTTAGTATAAGATTGCATTGAGGGGCGTGCAGTCAAGTGAACTGATTGTTCTCTAGTATCCAGCGATTTATTTGTATTTGTTTTATGAACGTGTTTGTCCAGTTCTAATAAATTTTATAGTAGTTCCAACAGTTCTAATAAATTTTTAATCCAACGAGTCCTTTTTAATTCGAGTCCTGTAGCTCGTAACAGTATGTTACAGTTAATTTTCTATACAAATTACTAGGTTTAAGTATATACATGAAATTTGACAGGAAGGTGTAGTCTATATGGCGCTAGGCGATGGTGTAGGATAATCGCGAAATAAAATCAAAATTAGCAGTGTACAATACAAGTAATTGGACTACAACTAATGCATGACGTGTTATTTAATGACTTTTTAAAATGAAACCAGTACTTTGGGAGATATTAACCTCGTAAGTATTAAAAGTGATGTCGTCATCGTCTCTATTGTTTACGAAGTATGGAGTGAAAAATCCTGAAAAATGTAGGTTGTGTAGTTCCAAAAATACTTTCAACGCAAATGGGTTCGGACCAGTTATTCCGTTAAACATCACATTTTACAGGATACGTAGTCAATTAACGAAAACAGTGGTCGATTTCACCTTTACGGAACCGTTCATTGTACGTGAACGGAATGAAAATAATAAGACTGAATTTTACTAATAATTCTCTTATAAAACATACGCGTTCTAATGTCATCGCATTTACATATTTAAATAATATTCTTGATGTAACGAAGAATGCCATAACAATTATTAAGTGTGTCATAACTCAATAGAGCGAGCGTGTCGAGGCTTGATATAGCAATTTCCACTATTTCCTAGCGTTCTAGTATTGTTTACCCGTCGTTTAGGAAGTCACGTAGGAAGCCATCAGCCTTCGGAATTAGCTAGTTGGAAAGTAAAAGTGAAAAGTGTCGGTATATATTTACTTTGGTTACTACCTAACCGATTAATAAGGTGGTCAGACGGGCTTGCGCATCGGATTAGTATGACAATCCAGCAAGGTAACGCAGCCAACCTTCTGGGAACCTTACCCAATGCGCGTTGCCGACCTTGAAGAAATTTTACGACGCATTTCATAAACGACACTATGTTGTAGCTGAAAGGTAAAACAATGTTTTTATTAAGAACCTCTAAATAGCTTATCTATATTATAAAATTGTAAACATGCCGTGTCTGTTCATTGAATCTATTAAAAAAAACAACTGAAATACACTATATAAACGATGGAGAACACTATGCAATTTTTTTTAGAGTTCTCTTGTCGGTTTGTTCGAGATTTATATAAAAACTACTGTGCCGATTTTGATGCGGTTTTTGCTGATCGACAGCAAATTCTTAGACTTAAAATCTGCGCTATTTTTATTCAGGGAATGAATTACACTAGAATGATGGTAACCCCGGTTTATTATTATATCAAATCACACCTAAACACTAGAATGATGATAACAATTACTCGCCTCTGCTCCTATTTTTGATATAACAATATTTTGTACACTACTCTCTGCGGCACGAATAAACCCATGAGGTTTCTGTGCCACAGTCAAATGTGTTTTTAATGTATATGAATGTTAGTTATTAATATTAGACAATAAATAAAAAATGGCCAAATTAAAAAATCGAGTTCCAATGTGATTTTGTCACTGATCGATAGCAAATTTTATGTAATAAAATGTGTATTATTTTTTATCCCGGGAATCCCGCGGGATTTTTCCCAGAAGCGGTTCGAAGTTGTACGGGTGCATAATAATTAGCTTTTTCATTTAAACTATAGCTTATTTTCCTTTTTAAATGCTGCGGTAGCTTGAGCCTCGGGAATTCCGTAGGAATTTCAAGTCAAGCGTGGACGAAGTCGCGGGCATATCCTAGTAATCTATATAATATAACAAAAGTTCGGTTCCGTGTGTTTCTGTCAGAAAAGTAGTCGATGGATTACCTTTCCTAATAATTAATATTAGTGTGAGTTATAATAGCAAAGCGAAGCCGGGTTAAGCTCGTCCATAATAATTTTCTATCTACCTTCCACTTAATGTAATTTAGAGTGTAACACGACGTTCAGACTTTTATTCCTGTCACGAATATTAAAATTAGCTTGTGGTATCTATAATTGGTGCTCTATAAGTTCATTGACATCTTGAGAATAAATTCTGAAACGTTTTCTAATTATAAATGGTATAAACACGTGGAATAATTTGTTATAAGTTCCGTGAATTATGTGTTCTAGTGGGAAATACCGCAGCAAGTATCGTTATTATGCGATTAAGATATTTAACAATAGAAACGTCAATGACACGAACTGTCACAGTCATTATTTTTTACTGCATGAGTTCAGCAGACAGGCAAACGGTCCACCTGATGGAAAGCGGTTACCATCGCCTATGGACATTTGCAACACCAAAGGTGCTACAAATGCGCTGCTGCTCTCTTAAGGGAGATTGGAACCTCGCCACTAATGCCGAAATACAATTTAAGGTTGTTTTGGCGGCATACTTTAGACCAGTGGTGGTAGCCAGACGGGCATATATCCCACCACCTGGCTGTGGGTTGTTTTGTCGCCTCTTACGACAGACCGCCCGGCCGCAGGAAATTGTATTCTTTCTCCGTTCCTGCACGGACGAAAACTTGAATATCTGTCACTTAAATTACATTTCCCTGTAGAGTTTTTGGCGGGCACTTGGTTTTAGTAAATTTTAGTGAAATATGAATTTTTATGTTGCTACAAGAACTTCATTGTTTGGCGTCAGTCAAACTTACAATATGGGCTTGTGCTTGGGCGGAGGGTTTTATGAGTCCGGTTCTCATCTCACGGTTTGTACTCGAAGATATTCTAAAAGTTGAATAATTTTGAACGTGATAAACTGATCATACTTGATACTAGCTAGATGTAATAACTCTGCGAAGCTGTATTAAAAAAAATCTATTAAATTATATATATTATGTAAATAAAATAATTATTTGTCAAGTGTAATATTATAAAAAATATTAGCTTAGGTAAGAACGCACGCCTGATCAAATTTCTCTGTTTAAGTATAAGTTTTATAGATTTTAAAAGTAAATCATTTTATAATTCAGTCACATGAATTTACAGGTTATATACAATAAAATGTAAGGAAAAATAGATCCATTGATATTTTTAATTCCTCATTCTTTAAATTTAAACGTAAAATTCGGGCTTTTATATGCACCAATAACTTTGGCATAATTAATTAATAATTTTGATACTAACTTTGATACTAATTTTGATAACTGCCAACAAAGCTAACACTATACTTTGGGCATACTAATAATACTAACCCTCTTAATATATTGCCAATATGTGATACATTACGTGTTCTAATGTTTAAATTTACGGCTTAGACCTAATAATAGATATAATACATAATATGAAATATGTAACCTTTAGATGTTTCTTGTTTTCTGTACTAAATTTACAAAATACAATACACTACCTTTAGAAGTTAATATAACCCCATAAATATCACGGCACATAATATAAACAGCACACTAATAAATAAACTAATCATTCAACTTCCCTTCACCATCCAGACTCATTAGCATCATCGATCAAACAACCATAGTTAGAGAAAAATTCAAAAATAGCTCACATGTCAGTGTTAAAAATGCAAGTTTCCTTTGTTTTAAACACTTTGACGGGTCGTTATCGCCAGTCCTGCCCTTTTTAGCTTTAAAGGGCTATTTTAGACAGAGTCGAGACTCAAAGTAAACGAGTCGCGCGGCGGTATGACAGGAATTTGTTTAGACTATTGGTTTAATATTATACACTGTACATGCAAAGGCTTGTGAAATAATTCGAATAAGCAAATTCAGACAAAAACTTACTCCGGAATCGTTCTCAGTAGGAGCCAACGAATAATGGAAAGCATTACCTTAACCGGTGGGATATTACATGCAAGAGCTTGTGATTAAATTGAGGAAAAAAATTCAGACAAAACCTTTTACTATGGAACCGATCCCAGTAGCACCGAGCAAATAAATGAAAGGATTATCCTAACCGTTAGTGTATCTCATGCAAGGGCTTGTGAATTGAATTGAGGAATCAAATTCAGACTAAAACTTTTACTCTGGAACCGATCCCAGTAGCACCCAGCAAATAACTGAACGAATTACTCCAATCGATAAAGTATTACTTGCAAGGGCTTGTGAATGAATTTTTTTTATAACCAAAATCTAGCCAACAGGCAGACGGCGCACTGATGGAATGTGGTCATCGCCGCCTATTGACGTTTGCAATACTAGGGGCGCTTCCAACGCGTTGCCGTCCTTGAAGAAATTTTATAACGTCCTTAAAAGATTTCATGTCGTAGTCAGAGCCGGATTTACCTAAGTGCCGCCCTGGGGCACCGTTAAAAATATCGCCCTACTATCTATACACTGTAACTAGACTTCAAAACGTAGATATCCAATGAGAACTCGATTTTTAAGATTTGACATGAAACCACTAACTTCCCAATTTGTGAAAATCATTGATTTTTATAGCAGAAACTTGAAAATGCTTTTGCTGACCCTCCAAATTTTGCCGCCCTGTACACCAGCCCTTAGTGCCTGTAGTGTAACTCTATCACTGGTCGTAGTGCAGAGCAAAAACGTCCAGATGTTTTCTCCGAGTTGTTATTGTACTCGGAATAAATTTTACAGACAACCGCTACGTAGTTGAACATCTCGCCGATGCGGAGCGGTTCGGTGGTAAAAATGTGATGATGGCACCAAATTAAAGTTTCTCGGACCACTCCCCACTATACAGACGGTAGAATACGCAGAGAGGCGTAGTCTTTCCTTAAGCTAAGCGACTACATTCAAGAACCAAATTTAAAACTTTTAATCTGGCATCGACCCCAGTAACAGCCGGTAAATAACAGAAAGGATTACCCTAACCGGTAGGGTGGGTATTCATTCTTTATACTTACTTTGCAACCGATTCCAACACTACCCAAACCGGAGCAAATAACTGAAAGATTTACTTTACCTGGTAGAGAATTGTTTATGTCTAGTCTAGAAGGAAGATCTGAGGTAGATTTAGTAAAATAAGTTATAACTAACGCTTATAACATAGACATTTCTAGAGCAATATAAGATAGAATTAATAAACATTTGCATAGAATTAAGAGTAAAATGTAAATTAGAAAACATAGTAATAAGAACAATGTAAAAGTAGAAAAATAAGAATTTAATAGATGTTAAGATTGAAAGAAAAGAAAAGAAACAAAACATAAAAAAGAAAATAAAATAAAAGACCCCCCCCTTTATTTTCCAAAGTAGTTAAGAGTAGCATATTAAAATAGACAAGAGAAAAGAATGACTCTGTCTTGCACAATGATGGAGGAGAATGGCGAAAAAAAAAACAGACATTTCTAAGATGTCTTTCTCTTTAATCTTTCACTAAATAAAGTTTGTTTTTTTTTTGGATTGTTTTTATACAGACATATTTTAGTCGGAAGCAAATTCTGTTAGTCTTTTTCATCACTTGACAAACGATGAGCTGAACTCGAGACGCGGAAGACGTCACCTAATTGGCGATGAGAAATTGTGAGGAATTTCGTCAGTTTTAAAAATATCTTATAAAATTTATCTATTCTTCTGTATATTAGAATACTTCGTAACTATTTTGCATTCTTTCTTTGTTATAATTTTAAGCTCAAACTATTCTACCAACCATAATTAAATTTTGCAGACACGTTGTCATGCGTACTCAAAAGACTGAAAAGCAAAAGCAAATTGAATTCTGGGCGGTCGCTAGCAGCAATTAAAACTGTTTTGGAAGCGGTGGTAGAATCATGACTTCATTCAATAAGTAATCTGTTATGCTGATTACCTTCAACCAAATCAAGGCACATAACTAAAAGACTACGACAGCATTCAGTGATATTAGTTGGTTTTAGTTTACGTTTATTAACCGACTTCCAAAAAGGAAGAGGTTCTCAGTTTGTCTGTATGTTTTTTTTGTATGTATTTTATGCGATTTCTCCGTTAATTGTAGAGCGATTTTCACATTTTTTTATTTATTAGAAAGGGTATGTATGCTCCTGAGGTGGACCCATTGTCACCAAGTCAGGATCTGATGAGTGGATCCCAGAAAAATCGATAGCAAGCTTCAAATATTAACGGCACGTACAATGTGGTTCATATATATTTTTTGTTTATAAAGCTATACAAGTATTTGCGTAACTAAAAACAAAAAGCTTTTTAATAAGAAACAAAATCGACTTCAAAAGTAACTAAAAGGCAAAATGAAATATTATCTACCACCTTGTTTTGAAATCGGTGAAAAAAGCATAAAAATACTTAAATATTTTCTACAGCATATTGAAGTTGGTGCCAAGTAAAACATAAAATGCACCAACTTCAAGGTGTTGTAGAAAAATTTAAGTATTATATGCTTTTTTAATCAACTTCAAAACAATATGTTATAGAAAATATTTATTTTGTGCTGTTTAATTTAGTTTTGAACTCGGTTTTGCTTTTTGTTAAAAAGTTTATTTGGATCACTTTGAGTGATGTATCCAAATTGTAAGGCAGAAATGAATCGTCTAATATCAGCTTAAGGTTCAATTTGGAAATAAAGATATTCATTTTCAATATAATGTTTGAAAATTTCACAATTTATTGGTTGAGATAACATCGATGTTGAAGTCCGAGGCGATCTTGCAATGAGGTTCATTTGTCTCACTAAATCCGATTAGGCAACAATAAAGCGTTTCGAATGCTTGTGTCTATGTAATTGGTTGCATAAATTGCATATTATAGATCATGATTTATGGATATTTGTGCATGTAATAGTACCTTGTCAAGTATTTTAAAAACGGAAGCCGGTCCGAAATTAAACAAATTTTACACTTTGCTACTATATTTTAATAAAATTGTTAAATATGCTATATGACTTCACATATAAAAATTTGTTTAAGTATAATTAATTCAAAATATAATAATAATTTGCTTTGTATTTCTTCCATAGTCATTGTGGTATAGTTATTTGGAAGGGATCGTTTCTGGGGATAAGACCGCACTTTGTTCGACTTATTTTAAACGTATTCTTGCTAATCTAGTGTAAGTTAAGTAATGATCAATAGATGTTTATCATAAACTCACTTCAATTGTGTATAACGGCTATAAATAAGATAATTATATTATAGTATCTATTTTGAAAAGCCACTGTTAAGCCGCGTACACACAGATCCAATCAAGGCCAACGATCGTTTATTTGTGTTCATCGACAATCCACCGCATGGCTGTAACATCATAGAAATCGAATTATACGGTTCTACGACAAATTCTCAGAGAGCCAACGAAAACCAATCTAATCCAATTGTTGACCGTCACTGGCTCTGCCTGTATTCAGTCTTTTCCAATCACAAATCACGATTTGATAAATTATCTCAATACTGATACTGATTAGCATGAATGGGTAATAGCGATAGGTTAATCGAATTTCACAGTTTGACCTCGTAAAGGGATGGGTGAAACTAATTTATCATACCAAATGCAAACGTCAATCAAGTGTTTGAGGAAATACAAATTGACGGCATTCGCTATTTGATCGGGTTGCGTCAGTAAAGAATTAAGTTACATTGTCAGATACATTTATATTATGAAATATTCCTTTTCTTTTTTAAGTTTACTTTGAAAGTTGTAATGTATACTTTCTGTAGATATAGTGAATGCTAATGTATTCTTCGACTGAGAAATATGTAAAAACCTCCCAGACCATTATGTTGTAAAGGTTTTGAAGTGTTTAATTTCTTATCACGAGCTGGTTACAAATGCAACATTTAAAATTTTTGACTGATTTGGTAAGAAACTGTACCAACCGTAGAATAGGTTTCATCCCGAATAGTGTAACAGGTTTCGAGGGATAAAGATATGAAGATTTCGGCGGCGAAGTGCAATGAACTGATAACCGTTAATTTGTTATTATTATTTTATATTAGCTGTACCAATGAAACTTCTTTCGTGTTGTCATGATGACGTTTTTAGTGAATTGCTACGGCGGAACCATTATCGGCATAAAATTAACTTAAGTGTTGACCCGGGATATAGAAACTAGGTCTGTATCGAGTTTCATTTCAATTCATTCAGTAGTTTCAATCAGTTGGTTCGAATTAGCCCCCCTGTATTATTTTTTATTTATCCTTCTACAGATTTTATTATAGACCAGCATTTGCCTGCGACTTATTCCACGTTGGACAGGTAACGAAGATTACAGTTATTTTGCAACTATAAAATCAAAGGATATTTTCAGCATAAGGGTAATCAATTTTTTAGTATGAAAATACATGAATCCCAGAAATTTTCGTAAAAACTCGGGGTAACTAATGTTACTAAAGGCATACACAACTACAATTGTTCACTAAAGATTTTATCGATCAATGAAAATTTCGCATAGGGATCAATTTTTTTTCGACCTGGCCACTTTATATCTCTCCCAATAAAATTTCCATAGGATTCTCGGGATCGGGTACCGTAGATTTTAAGTCCGGGAATTTACTATCGATCAACGAAAACCGCATCGAAATCGGCCCAGCAGCTTTTCGCGAATCTCGAACAATCAAACACAAAAAATAAGAAACAAAATACTACAACGTTTACAATGTTATAATATTCTAGATTTGTTACTTCTCAACTTAGGAATTTGTCTGTACGTTTCAATGGCGGCCTCTGTGGTTGAGCGGGCTAAGTCATAGCCGGCCGAGCTCGTTGTGATGCAGAGGTTCCGGGTTCAATTCCCGGCATGGTAAATTTCGGAAACAAACTTCCTGTTATTTACTATGGTCTGGGTGTCTGGAATCGGCCCTAGAGTGGTACGTTATATATCACCTATAACACAAGCGTAACCTGCTTAGCTTGGGGATATACAATATGTGTGTTTGTCTGCCGATTATTATTATAATATTATTATTATTTACTTTGACACAAATCACACCATATTTCGGTTCATGTTTTATGTACAATAGCCAGCTTATTCTATTTCCTATTTAGAGATAATTTCTTGTAGCTACATACATATACATCATAAATACAATTTAATACATCTACAACCGGTGACGGGGACGAATGTGGGAAGGAATGATAGTTTTGTCCTAAAAATATGATAGTTTCCGTTAGATACGGATTTGAAGTTTACGCAAATGAAACCACGTGGAAACCACTGGTTGCAAATAAATCGTGCAGCTTCCTAAAAAATAAATCTTAATCGGTTGTGTAACACTTCAGTATCTAAAATAACTCTTTCAGCCCATCACGGAAACAAGTTTCCTGTCAAGTGGCCACACAAATCCACGGGTAAATATTAGGACTGGTTTCCTAAAAAGCCACGAAGATTTATATCAGGGCATGGTGGATTTACAGCCCCACCGGCGGTCTCGCGACGCCTGTGATGTGTTAGTTTTGGACACCGGGCCAGCTACGCAGTCTGTTTAATCTGTTTTACATCTTCCGCATTCTTTAATTGATTCTATTTGTGTATTACTTTCTTTTATGGCTCGTTACGATTATATTATTTTAATAAACTCAGCAGTTTATAACTTCCTCCCGAATATAATTTTTTACACGTTAACCTCATTGCAATGTTGCATCAGAGGTTTTAGGCTGTTTATGATGGAAGCTGTATGCTATGGAACCTTTTTAGGTTGAATATTAAATTTTATAAATTCAGAAAATTTATTTTCCGCAACTGTTTTGGAAAAATGAAACCCTTAAATACCCAATATCTCGATCCATGTGGTTTCGTCTAATTTAACAGAATTTTTCCTTAAAGTTTGAGGAGCCTGGGGAATTAAATTTATTAAGAAGATGTATGTATTAGACCCGGTGTAAAATGGAGAAATGAAATCTTAAAACAATGGGGACCTATTATACAATACACGTAACTAGGGTACGAAAATAATTATATGCATACTGACCGATGGCTATATTTAAACAGGACTTCAAAAATTATAATAATATTGTATAACCTGTTAAATCATGCATAGTGAAGGATTCAGTAGAGATGATGAACGTCGGCGGTTTTTTATATAGCAAATATTGGTATAGACCAGTGTTATATACAGTGACCTAGTAATGTCTAAGAAAAACGACTGTGACAAATAAAGATAGACGGATAAAACGGAGATGACAATAGGGTAGTAAATCAACTGAAGTACTTTTTATCATGTTAAAAACTCCGAAGCCGTGTTTAGATTTTGTATGAGAATAGCAAGTTATGACGTTATAACGTAAACGTATCAAACGGCGTATTCATTTTTATTGTTAAAATGTTTATCGAGTCGCGTAACTCGTAACAATATTTAAACCAATTGCATTAGAGTTCTGTTTTTACCCAAATGCATAAACAATATCGGGCCGTCTCGATGAGAAAATACTAAAATCTATAATATTATAAAATCCTAAACATGCCGTGTCTATACATTGAATCTGTTAAAAAAAACACTTGGAATAAACTACATCATAAACGACGGAGAACACGATATAATTTTTTTTAGATTTCTTCTCTGTTTGTCGGTTCTGGATCTACAACAAATTCTAAGACTTAAAATTGCGCTACTTTTTATCTTAGAATCCCGCGGCAGATTTTCTAGGAATTATTTAAAATGGCCAAATTAAAAAAAACGAATTCCAATGTGATTTTTTTTATAGATCGAAGCAAAATTTTGTGTAATAATATATGTGATATTTATTATCCCAGGAATCACGCGGGAATTTTCCTGGGAGCGGTTCGCAGTTGTGCGGGTGCATAAAAAATAGCTTAATCCGACAGTTTTCATTAAAACGATAGCTTTAATTCTTTTTTCAATGCTGCGGTACTTTGTATCCCGGGAATCCTGCGAGAATTTCAAGTCAAGTCCTAGTATATTATAATATTATTTGGATGACCATGTATGTCACTCAGTCAAAATTTCAGTCAGGAATGAGGAAAAGGAAAGGAAGGAAGGAGGAAAGTAAGCGGCAGAAAACAATTGTGGACTTAAATATGACGTCACCACCCGGATGTTGTGATCTTAAGCCGAATAATAATTCCTTCAAGAAATGCTCCGTTATTCAATTTACAACAGGTTAAACGTCATTAGACATCCTTTGTGTACTTTACACTTTCCTTTTCGCTAAACTTGATTAATGACTAGAGACTTGCGGTCGGTTGTAGTCTACATTATTTTTATTTTACTGTAAATCTTAAGCCTTAGCTATAGAATATAATATTGATTAACAGCTGTTTATGTAAAGATATAAGAATTGTGTGGTATCAATTAATACATAGCTCGAGTACTGTTTTCATTATTGTTGGAGGGACACATGCTCTTTGATGGAAAGTGAGAACGTGTTAAACTTAGACTTTTAAGTGTTGATGTAGAAGTTTATAGAGAACCGGCGTTTAGATGATAGTTTTAACGCATAGATTTTGTCTACGATTTGAATTCACGCCACCGTGGAGAGCACGTAAACTGTATATATAACTTAGTGGACATGAAGTGATACGTTAATTTTCTTATTATAAATTATATTTTTATTTATTTCACAACGATACGTTTACAATCAAGAACAAATATAGAGTAGAAGTAGAAATAAAAGAAGTACGACCAGCCCAGTTAATAAAAAGTGAAAAAACTAAAGAAGTTGATTCCAACAGCCACTCTGTGACATGAATGAATGCGTAAAGTTTATTCCGTCACCTGCAATTTTATTGTAAAACTAGGATATGACCGCGACTTCATCCACGCTTGACTTGGAAATTCTCGCGGGATTCCCGGGATATAAAGTGCTATCCTTTTAGTGAAAACTATGTCGGTATAGGCTAATTTTTATGCACCTATACAACTTGAAACCGTTCCCGGGAAACTTGTCGCTGGATTTTCGGTATAAAAAATATTACACGTTTTATTACATAATATTTGTTATCTATCAGTGAAAAAATTACATCCGATTTTTTTTCCAATCTGGCAAGTTAAAATCATTTCCAGAAATTTCCCTCGGGATTCCCAGGATAAAAAGCAGCGCAGGTTCAAAATTTGCTCTATTTATTATCCTTCTTCTTTAAAATCTGTCTAAGATTTTGCTGTCGATCAGCGAAAACCGCATCGAAATCGACCCAGTAGTTTTTACGTGAATCTCGAACAAATATATAAGAATCTAAAAAAATGTGCATCGTGTTCTCCATCGTTTATATAGTCCATTCCAGTTGTTTTTTTTCAAATAGCTTCAATGTACAGACACGGCAGAATGTTTAGAATTTTATATTGTAAAACTGCTAAAGAACTAGCAACCATTTTTATTCTGTGAGACGCAATATAACTCGCAATATCATTTCTTATTATAAAATCATTGCAATGTCAAAAGAATATATGAAATTCTGATGAAATTCGAGAATATAATTCAACAAAATACAAAAACCTAAAATGCCGGAAAATTAATGTAAAATCATAGAAAAAGAATTCTTCTGGCATGGTAAAACTGAAGTATCTATGTAATGTACTATTTATAACATGGATTAATCGATTGAACTGTCAAAACAATAGTATTGATTACTAATCGATTGATGTCACAATATCAAATTAAGCAGGTTATGTTAATCACACGTTGTAGAATCGATTGGACATGTTTGCAGTGACACAAAGAGTAGTTATGGTAAATAGTAGGAGGTTCTATTGCGTGTATGGTGTGTGACGCAAGTAATAGGCATGCTGTTCTTAGTAACACCATATAGTGTTGACAGTTTGGGATTACAGAATTTATTCACTGGTTTATGGTAGTAAGTTTTTTAAGATTTTTAATATAACTTTAAAGTGGTCAATGAATATATTTTATCGATCTTTTCAACCAAAAACATCTCCACTCAGCTGAGATGAGACTGTTCAGATGAATGTTGTTACAAGACTGGATAAGGTGATAAATGAGTATGTAAGGGGATCTCTGAAAGTTGCAGCTGTGACTGAAAAATTGAGAGGAAGAAGACTAAGGTTGTATGGGCATATAATGAGGAGAGACGGATATCACGTGACAAAAAAATGTTAAACTGGAAGATTGACGGCTACAAATGTAGAGATTTTTTATTGCATAAATTCAGCAGACAATGCACCTCATGGAAAGCGGTTACCATCGTCTATGGACATTTCTAACACCAAAGGTGCTACCAATGTGCTGCTGCGCTGTAAAGAGAGACTCGAAGGTTACAGGTTCTAGCTTTGGTATACTCTAGACCAGGGGTGGTAGCCATCCATCTGGGTAAATACCCTACCACCTGACAAACAACAAACCATAAAAACGATGGATTGATTGTATGAATGATGATATGATGATTTGTGGTGTGACAGAAGACGTATGTCAGAATATAGGACGGAAAAAACATATTGTACCGACCATAAATAAATAATTGAGAGAAGGGGAAGAAAAAGAGAGAGAGAGATTTTATCGATCTTTTGTATTGAGAATACACCACATACCATAACAAATGAACGCGGGTGTGCAGAGTTTAAAATGGGTAATTAAGATTTTCTCATATAAAAAATTGAAATAATCTACAGCAATAATTTTATCACAAGTAATGAGTTTAACCTATTCTCTAAAAATGTTAACAAAATTAAATGTAAGCCTGTAAGATGACGTATGTAGATGTCGTTCATGTAGCAACAAAGCTAATTTATATTCATGTCGTTCAACCTTTCCATATAGTATTTTATGATAATTTTTGGTAAGAGATTGCTCACCTAATGGAAAGTGGATTCCGTCGCTTGTAGACATTTGCAACACCAAAGGCGAAGCCAAGGCATTTCCAACCTTTAGGATGGGATGGGATAGAGGATTCAGACAGGAGGGGGTGGCACAGGGGAATGGTATAGGCAACATAGGATAAGAGAAATAGGATAGGGAAAAGGGGAATAAAGTAAAAGTAATTGAGCTGTACAAATATTCTTCAACATATAATATATGAAAGGCTTCTTTTTATTACACCTTCTAGAGATTGCCCCGCGGCTACGTCGCGTGTGTAAAACCTTAGGCAGTATTTTTATTTTGATTCATAAAAAAATAATTCGCTTTTTACATATAATAATAAAAAAGAACCTAAGTCCATTATAGTCTACACAACAGCAAAACATAGAGACGTGTCAAAACTATTCTGATTTAAAGTAATATAATGAATGACAATGTAGGTATTTGTTAATGAATTGAAAAATAATCACAATTGCAGCGCCACCTATTTTACTAATCCGTCTATTCTAAGAAAACGATGTGATTTATTAAGATAAAAAGTATTCTAAATGTTAACTTGGGATATAAGCCAGCTCTGTTTCGACTTTCATTCAAATACGTTCTAGTTTTGACAAAAGATGCGATCGCAGCGCCATCTTTTTCGCTATTTTCGTCTATACCACGGAAAAAATATCATTTATTGGGATAAAAAGTATCCTAAGTTACAACCCGGGATATAATCTAGTTCCGCTCCGAGTTTCATTTAAATCTGTTTAATAGTTTTCATACTCTAACAGACAGACAGACAGACAAAAATTCTAAACATTGTATTTTCGTAATCAGCCGGTCCGAATTAGCCCCCCTGATTTTTTACATTTTTAAACGCATTGTACAAACTCCAACCATTTAAATATTTATTATACTAGTATAGTATATATAGATATATACAAGATTATTTTAAATAACAAAAATCATAAATTAAGACATGCTACGTTTCTGAATGAAGGGAGTAACTCGTTGACACTTTGAACAAAATATATTCAGAACGTGAATGAAATTAGCTCATACTGTCATATGATAAACAAAGTGTCAGTTTACGAAACAGTCGTAGGATTGTGAAATATGTATAACGAGATAGTAATGTTGGGAGAATTGCATTTGTTTGATGTCGTAAAAATTAAGATAGATATGGTTACTGGGTAGGCTTATTCGCCCACATTTTTAAACGATTGTGAAACTTGACCTCAGGGACTAATTGGACGTCATCCGTACCAATATGCCGAAACAGAAATATCGTACGCATCCATAAATGTGAGAAAAAGGTCGCTGGGGGACTGGTACCCTTGGTAATTTATACAGTTGCTGTCCACTTTAATGGTTTTCTTATGCGAAGCTGGCAAGCAAGCAGCCGGCCAACTAAATAGGAAGTGGTTACCGTCGTCTATAGACTTATGCAACACCAGGAATTTGCAACGCATTGTCAGCCTTTAGGATGAGATAAAGAGGAGAGAGAGATATAGATCTCAGGCAGGAAGAAAGGGATACAGAGGATGGGATTGGGGAATGAAACAGGGAAATTCGATCGAGGGAGAGGGAAAGGGGCCATTGGAATTCTCACTCAACGTACGAAACAAGATTAGATCGAGGCTAACCCGTTTCATGCCGATATTCTGTGAGAGCCTGGTATCACACCGATCGAGCCGGCCCTAAAAGCTTTAATCAAGATAAAGATTTCAGCATGGCTCTACCACGTCAGTATACGAGTACATAAAGTAAGTTCTTACAGAGTTCTGGTGTTCGTGAATCTATATTCCACCACCCTGGCTCAGGTCGATGGAAAAAGTATTGGGGTTTTTAATGGGTGTCTATATTGTTCATCCCGGGCAGAGTAAATTATCTCGGTCTATGTCTTAAATTATGGACGGCCTCTGTAGTTAAGAGGTATAAGTTTTTGCTCATCTAGTGCACCGGAACGAAGAGGCCCAGAATTTGACTCTTGTTCGACCCAGACCATAGTTGTGTATTATGGTCAGAGTGCCTGCGATCAGCTCCTAAGTTGTCCTTTGTCTATTATCTATAACTCAATTTTAAACTGCTTAGCTTGTGAATATATAAGGTATGTGTCTGTCGATCATTAATATAAAAATTTAGTATCTAATTTAAATGGATTTTATAATCAATAGCGTAGGACAGATTGCGAATCTAATAAAAATAACTAGGCCTGCGCAGGCGTTACTCGCAGATCAACTTGATAACCTTGTTTGTTTGTGGTCGGCAAGGGCTTGATTAAATTTAGAACTGTTTCGTCTCAAAATCTATCCTTGTGTTTTCTAGAGCTTATGATCTTAAGTTGATTTCTTGAGGTTCTTGTGGTACTGTGGCAGGTTTTTGCACTATACTTTTAATAAATATCTTAGTTAAAAATATGTTAAGCTTAGCGCACTCTACGATTTCATTTTTGGCGACAGAATTTTTGAATAACGCAACAGGAACAGGTAATATGCGTTATTTAATCGCATCGTTTAAACTTCTAATATTGCAACTCTTCGAGAATATTATCACTCGACAAAAAGTAGCGCTTAACCTAAGGTTTCTATAATACCATTTTTAAAGAAATATATTTTTGCTTTTTGTATTTATTTATACAATAAAATACAAGGGTAATTTTAATTATATCTAATTTCTTCTTTCTTATTAATCAGATAAGAGTCTAATAAATATTATACTCTGTGACAGTCACAGGTAATATCTAATTGATAAGAAAATTCCGTCTATCAAAAGCGGGTATATAAACTTCCGCACTCGGAGTTTGATAATCATCCGTCAACTTTATCGCGTAATTTCTGTTTTATATCTTTGTACAAAACTATAACTAGAAAAGCCTATGTCAGCTTCTTCTATAATTAGCAAAACACAAAAGGAGCATTATTATCCTATCAATACTGGTTCCATTAAAGTTACATCTTTTTAATACTTCGTTACTTGCAGCGTTAGTTATTTACGAAGCAAAAACTAAGACAGCTGAAGTATTAACCTTTCTTACTAATAAATGCACCTGCACTTGTTTTTCGTAATTTAATTAATTATATTATTGTAAGATCGTAGTTAGTAGTCAGTCTATTGAGTCATTTTTAATTATTGATCTATGTTATGATGTGATAGGTTACGTAATAAGTTCATGTTTAACGACGTCATCGTTAGTCAATCGTCCAATGCTAAATGCAGGCATGTTCCTAACTTTACTCAACATAATATTATAATTATTAACCCGGTCTTCCGCTTATCTTATATCCCAACAACGACCTTACGCCAGTTGTTGGTCCACTGGTACTTTGAAGACTTCGTCGACTTTTTTCTTCAAACAGTGCGGATGTCTACGTTTACACCTGTATCATTAGGGGGATCATATGGTTGAATATTTTTAAGTATGGATGGAACAAGCGAAATCTTAAAAATAACTTGTTGATTTTTTGTCCAAACAAACAAAATATAACCATCGGCAAAAATTATTTAAAAGTAAAACTGTTACTTTCTATATCTAGGTCAATAACATAATGTCGGTACATCCGCGATACGAGTATTCAATAAACAACGTGAAAGGCAAAAACGAAAAATATTAAGATCATAATCTATCTTTAATTGAACCGTAAAATATCTGCGGGAAATGAAATTAGAACGTTAAAAGTATCGCATCGAGATACCGTGGATTCTAGTGAAATCTTTTCTGCCAGGTCAACCATATTGGTCCAATGTGATTTTTTTATATAATAGTCAAATGTGAATGAGAGCAGTAAGATTGGTTTGCTGATTACTATTAAGATAATTTTGAAATTGGAAATGTCTTTATAAGCATTTTTGACTTACTTAAAAGTCTCCTAATGCTCGTGTAATTTTAACATCAATTAAAGTTTCAATAAATAAAAATATTTAATTACTCTAGATAGTATTCGTTTTTGAAGTATAAACATTAGAAATGTTCTATAAAACTGAATTTATTATCTTTACTGTGTTCAATTCTGTCAGCGATTGTTCCTGAAACTACGTGATGGACCTAGTTTGGTGCGAAATAGTGGAGTAGCTTCTTTTGTGCATATATATATTTGTTTCTCGAGCTATTTATATACCATTTCGGAATTTGTAGTTTCCAAAATTGGTGTTCCTTCAAATGTATTGTGACAGCAGTGATGTGTGCATGAGCGCCCCGGTACTATAATTAAAGTACCCAGCAAAATTTATTTGTATAACGAGTTGAACTATAAGTGCTCCCTTGGCGGCCGCATTCGCAACCCCTTGCTACATTACAAACAATCAATATATGATTCGACATACTTAAATGAAAACAACCCTTAGTGTAATTGGAAGCCAATTTTTAACTCCTGATCGTTATTGTTGATTTCGAAACAAGTGACAAATTTTAAAAGAGGAGCAACGACCGGTCATATCATCAGTTCACTGATCAGATGTTGAAGCAAAGATAGCGAGTGAATCATTTTTTAAAAACGCTATTATGTCAACAAATTGTATAGTTATAATGTGAGATTGATAGTGTTACGAGTGCGGGACTGGAATTAAAATGCCGTTGGAATTACTATAGAATTTATTAGAACTATACAAACACGTATAAGATAGGTACAAATATAACCGGACGCAATAAGTCCAAATGTAATGAACAATTAAATAACACGCGCAAAGTCCGTCACTATATAGCTTATCGAATGTACACACGTCTTGCCCGTATCGTAATCGTCGCTTGACTGCCGATCTCTCCGTTCGGGCATCCCTTTATACTCAGCTTACAATATGTCACGATTGTGTAAACAATGTTTTCTTAGAATCACACCTGCTGGCCTGCTGGCCACTGCCTACCAGAGAGGATTACAATACACAATAGGCGGCTTTTCTAATTACAAATATTGAACACAAAGTAGACAAAAGAAGTGCAAATGCGGGCAGGTAATAAACCGTGCTTTATGGCCGGCAGGTGTGCATTCACTTTTGCCGGCGTGCTTCGTGGAGTTTTGGCTAGGTTGTAACAATAGCATATATGAGGATGCTAGTTCTATAGTCTGCTCTGCAGTGGGAACCACGAAAAAGTTTTCTGTGAAGGTAGGTTTGCACCTTGCCTCAATTTTAAGCCTGACTCTATTCCTGACTGTTATGGATGCGCTGACTGATAAGGTGGGAACTGAGTACACAAGGGCCTGATTGAAAACTTAAGAGGAATAAAACAGGTGGTATTATCATGTAATGAGGAGAGATACAAGTCATGTAATAAAAATCATGTATAAGCCATCGATCTTCCAGCTTATGGTAAGTTGGAAGATCGATGGCTTATACTTACCTATATCTATACTTATGCTAGGTTTTTAAGTTACAAAATTCTGTAATGTATCAATTGTGTGATTTGGCATGTTGATATATTTGAATGTGTAATTAAATAATTAAACTATTTAATTCCATAGTATTTGATTAAGCTTTCGCGACTAGTATGCATAATAAACTACGTTTTAAAGGTTTTAAAACGCGGTAATTTATTTAAAAATGTGACAGAAACGGCGGAATAATAAAAATCAAATAAATTATCGCGCTTAAAACCGTAGTTTTATTATAATTAATTCTAGTCTGCATTAACACCCGTAAAAAGTATTTGTAACAAGTATCAATCCCTTAAAAATGTTGTAAGCATAGTATTAAGATATTGTATCGCCTGATATTATAATAAAGATAATAAGATAATATTTTATCCGTGCAGAAACAGAGAAAGAATACAATTTCCTGCTGCTGGGCTGCCTGTTGTAAGAGGCAATAAAATAACCCACAGTCAGGTGGTAGGGTATTTGCCCATCTGGATGGCTACTACCCCTAGTGTAGAGTTTGCCGCCATAACAATCTTGAGTTGTGTTCCGGCATTAATGACCAGGTTCCAGTCTCCTTTTAGAGAGCGGTAGCACAGTAATTAATGCCTTTGCTGTTACAAATGTTCATAGGCGGCGGTAAACGCTTTCCTTCAGGTGGGCCGTCTGCCTATCTGCTGAACTCAGGTAATAAAAAAAAAATATCTTAATCAATTTTTGATTGATCTGATTAGCTTGATAATTTTTCAGTGTATATGGTAAATAATAATCAATAGAAATAAACGCTTTGGTACTGAAATCAGTTTGGGTCAGCGATGAGTTAGGACAGTCGTGTGAATGACATGACCTCAAAATTTTAATACCATCCATCATTAGATTTCTTGTTTGAAGAAAGCAGCGTCCAATGTATATGATGTTATGACGCATATTCTAACAATGGGACCATTACCACGCATAATTGATGCACTATCTCGACAGTATACCTAACTAAAAAAAAAATGAATACTTGACTGTTTAATTTTAAGAATTTTTGAGGATCTTCGTTAAAATCAAGTTTTACTTCTCTGTCAGATGTTTTTAGGATATTATAACAAAATATTTTCTTCGATTATTGACGCCGCTTATATTAAGGCTGATTTATATTGATCCAACTACTGACTTGTGTAGCGGACTGACTCCAAAATATTTCATCGGGAGTATTGAAGTCAGCACTGGCTTCCTTCGAATTTGAAATCATCAGCTAGATCAATGTATAGTACAGCTTTTAGAGTATAGTGTAGTTTGCAAAATAATAAAAAAGATTATTTGGATGGTTGTTTGTTTGTTTGCAAAATTTGTTCGTTTTTTTTTCGAGGCCTTGGATGTGAACAAATTTTTAATGAAATTTTGATACGTACATATAATTATATGTTCGTGACGGGCCTGGTAGATATATACCCGATATTCGAACCAAGACAACCGAAACCGAGGATCGCAAACCTGCAGTGCAGTTTTAACGAGATTGTACCGTGTCTATTAGGATTGACGGAGCCAGGCTGTGGTTAGGCTGTGTGCTCACTTGTAGATACAAGGTGATGCCTTGAACTAGAAGGAGCCCACGCCTGCCAGTGTCATGTCACTGTAAAGCTATAGTCACAAAGCCATGACTGATAGGCGAATGGAGTGTTTCAAAGACAGAGTCGTCAGCCTTATAGGATCCCCTAAGGATGGCCCATTGTTGTGTTGTGTTAAACAGTATGCAAAAGGAATTTCCAACTTTACAAAAAAAAAAAAAAAATTAAGTAAAACAATAGTCCGTTCCGATAGTTTCCGTTTTAAATGATCAGAAAACTGCACTCTGCTCGGATGTATTTAACATTTTCTCTCAACTTTTTATTACCTCGAGAAGAGGAATTGTGTACAACAATAGACTTTACAGTTAAAATAAACTCCTTAAGTGATTGAAAACACTTTAAACTGTATCGTTTTTCTTTTGTTATTATTGTATGATCTAATAATGTAAACACGGCAATGACCAAATATGTCAATTGCGCATGGGAAATGGTTTTTTTACCTGCAGACTATTTCTTTTTTATGGACCTAAAAATATTGAAAATGATGCATTTCAGAAGTATTTTAAGTGTAAATCCACATTATTTTATATTAGTGCTTATACTACACGCCTCCATTTGCTCGAACTTTGATCGTATTTCAGATAAACCATCTCAGTTTCCGGAATAATAGTGTCCTATATTCATTCATCTCCGTTACTAAAAGTAAAACTACCGAATTTCGGGATAATCTCTTTATTCCCCAATATGAATGTTTTTATATACATACACCCATACTGGTGTATGAATTAATGTGGAGAATGGATCACTAAGACCACACCAAGCGAACCTATAAACTAAAAACTTTCTTTCAAATGTATTATCTTGAACGGAAATTAGATGAAATCCATTTGATTGATAATTAAATTTAACGACCTTTAATGTATTATTATCGTAATAAATTACCTCGAGTATACTAACCTTGACCCCCGAAACTGCGTGGGCGCATGGCATCATTCTCACAGAGAATTTACTATTCGAGTAAATGTGTTTAGTTGAAACTTATATGCATTTTAATTATTATTATAAAGCGGCATATAATAAAATACAACTAGTTGTCAAGTTTCATCCATATATAAAAATGTTGATGATTTTATTTCAGCATACAAAATCCAGTCCGTAGTCCAAGAATTATGAAGGTTTTTCATAACATACCTCAAAAACATCGAATATTGTTCAAATCAATTTTTATTGAAAGTAAGTAATTTGTTATTTCATAATTCAAAAGTTAGAGGGGACTACGACCCATTTCTTTATGAATTTGAGAGCTATTATATGCCCATGAATTTCAATAAAAAAATTTATTTAGGAACTTTGTTGCTGTTTCCCACATTGGAAAAAAAAATTCAAGCCTCGCGTTACATGAACGGTGACGACCTTTAATTATTATTTGTGTTACAGTTTTCCTACTCCATTGTTAGATTACACCCTCCTGGCAAATTTCATCCATATACACCCCGTAGTAGTTTTCGAGAAAATGAATATGTCATACAAAAACGGACATGCGGATATGATGATTTCATAAAGGGCCTCATCTGAGAAAATGTTACAGTTACAGGCCATTTCACGCAGATGTGGCTATGTATGTAATGCGTTACACTAATGTGGCTATTTGTTAACGGCGTTATTTTTAACTCTATAAATAAGACGCATTTAGCTACAGTTAATAACTTTAACATTATTCCAGGTGCGGCCCCAGCATAATAATTGACTTTCTACCAAAATGGCTAGAGAAAAATAAAAAAAACTGGTCGTTAGTCCAATATTGTTAATGCCTTTAAAACTTGTTCTCCAACTTCCCTTGTACCTTAGTCTCGCATTGTAATTACAAAACTTTATTATAGGTTAATTAAGAGATGATTATCGCCCTTTGACCTCACATGACCTTTACTGGACGCGAGCTGCACGTAAGGTCAACTTCAGATATGCTCAACGTTACCTTGCAATAATGACTTTTGATTCTATTTAAAGGAAATTTTAATATTGGTGAGAACTTTAAAGGTTCAGTGATTTACTCTGCAGTTTTATTTAAAAAAATTGTTTTTATAATACTCACTAAAAAAATATTATAAACTGTTACGAGTTACGGGACTCGAATTAAAATGCCGTCGGAATTATTATAGAGTTTATTAGAACTATACAAACACGTATAACATAGGTACAAATATAACCGAACACAACAAGCCCAAACGTAATGCAGAAGATCGTAATTCAATAAAACGCGCAAAGTCCGTCACTATTAGATTCCCGATTGTAGTACACACGTCTCGCTTCGATCGTGGTTCTCGCTCGACTCAATCAGGCCAACGTTTTATCCGGCACAAGTGCAATCTGCCCGCCTGGCCACGTGGACCGAATTTCCTAGAATCAGTTTGTACTTTAAAATCCGCAACACCTGGCTAATGATTACAATACAACAATAGGCTGTTCTCTAGAAATGTATGCCAATAAATAAGTAAACAAAAGAAGACGATCATAAAATAATTACAATAGTTTCAATGTTATTAGTTCAAAATGCCGACGGGTAATAAATGTGCTTCTAAAAATCTGTACGTGGAATTTGTCTTTGTCGGCGCCTAGGTTGTAACAATACTTACAAAAGTAAAGAAGATAAAACACTCGTATCTGTTGCATATATCAAACTGCATTCTTTTAAAACTACCCTCACTCCAGTACCTGCGTAACATAAATGAATAATAGAAAATACAATATTTATCGCTTTAAAGCAAAAATGATGTATTTGTGTTACAATTAATGTAGATTTTTTTAGTAAAATGTGCCTTTTTAACTGCTACAAAAATACGTTCGTCCGGCACCACAGATCTACAATTTGCCTGATATATTTATTGAACGGGTCCAGCTTTTATATTGCGAATTTGCTTGAAGATTATTCTGTGAATAGTTATGAACACTTGATCCTGAAAAAGAAGTCCATTTATAACCATGAACTTGAATCGGACGTTCCTAAAGTCATGTGGGTTTTCATTTACAGTTATTCGATATATCAATGAATGTCCATTAATACTCGTATGTAGGCCTAATGTTATTTAAATGACTTGTAGACTTAATATAAAATGTTTGATTAATCTTATGTATGTAGTTGTCTAATCTCTGTTCATCTAATACATTTATCAGATGGATGAAGTCACTTTTCTGACTAACGTGCCTTCCTATATATTGATTGTTAGAATTTATTTGCCTTATTTCTATGATTTTAAAACTTGAATATACATTCGTACTTATCACTAGCTCTATCGACAATTCGTGCAAATCCGAGTTTAAAATAGAACTGTCATTTATACGCCCTAATTTCATTTAATAACTTACAGCGATACGTGTGTTCGAAGAAGATCTGCTAGATTGGAATTTCATACTTGTAGCTGTTGAATATTTATCTATTTCTTTATAGTCATGCAGGTCTTTTAACTGGTACTACGTTCTCATGGTTATTGCAAAGAATTCCAGTCCGCAGCGCGCTTGAGGCAAATATGCATATGCTTTAATTAAAATCGATATGTATTGACTTTATAAGGACTTGCTATAAACATGATAATGAACTCTTTTCATTTCATGTGAAGAAATTAACCTTTATTTACTATTTTGAATTTACTCTACACACCTTTAATGGCCGGTTTCTTTATCTTGCTAATTGTTCATTTGCTTTACTACTGGTTAAAAATTTGACATTGGCTCCATACAAGTAATGTGACATTTCTACCGATAGTAAAGCTGGTGAATGAAAGATATAAGAACCGACCAAAGTAAGATTCCCTGGAAGAGATCTAAGAAATCACTTTAAGCAATCAAACCTCTAATTGTTTTGCAAAAAACATTGTAACTATCTTATGTTTGTTTCTTTTAGTTTGTAATGTATTGTTATTTAACGTACTTGACTTTACAAATGTTAAAATTAATTAATTTGTTTTATATCTTCAATCGAAACCGTAAAAAAGTTTTAGCGTCATATAATTATGAATTTTGGCACGTTTGTATTCTTCTTTATCTTTTTCACCGTTTCAGGAATGAACCAATTATCGAGTAACTTGATATACAAATGTATGTTCTATCGAAAACGGAGATGAAAATAAGGCAGCTTTTGCTGAATACGGACTCACGGGGAGTTATTTTTTGGTGTACACTTTCTCTTATCGAACCGCCTTTCTCATATCGAATCGACCTTTTTTTATCAAGCAAATTATAACGTATTGTCTTTTGAACCTTTTGTATCACTCAAATATTCATGTGTATATATGCCGAAGACTACACGGCACAAAAGTAGAAAGCGGATCGAGGTCTTCTTAATGGTTACTTCAGATGCAACGGGGATTTAACGCCAGGATGACGATATTGAAGTCTTCCTCTTGTTTACTTGCTCATAATTTATGTTATCAAATTGGAAGACTCTGACTCATAATACTCTGACAGTCGTTTCGAAGATGTACCACTAGTTCTACTGCAAAAGATATGTTTTCCTACGATGTTATAACATTAATCAAGAATAGATTTACGATACGCAAGGCTAAGGTATACTTATGTTCTGTTGATTGCATATTTTAATGATGGCGTGCAAGTCCAGTATTTTATCTGGTTTATCTTAAAGCCTGGTTGCAATACTGGTTTTTATTGCTTATTTTGCAAAAACCTTCGATGGGTCATCATTTGCATTGTTAAATGTTCTTTTATCATCAAGTCTAAAATTCGTACATTCTGTTTTGCCTTTTTAGACGCAGTTTTTATCTCTGCAAGAACCGAACGTATCTTTCAAAATTAATTACGACACATCAGTTTGATCTTGGTTCAGTAAAATTATACATTAGCTCTAGTTATCGTTCTGAGGATCATGCAATAATCACCGGTGACAATAACTGTGTATATACTTCCTAGTTTATAAAAACCTTTCTATCCCAGATGTCTGGTATGGATCTGAAGTTGACGTGAAAGGAGCTGCATAGAAAAATCTAAAGAGCTAAAACCGAAATTTTTGGACAAGGCTTTAAGGGACAAGAATTTTCTTCTCACCTTAGATACTAGTTGAGAACAGAGTACTTTATCCGTGCAGGAACGGAGAAAGAATACAATTTCCTGCGGCCGGGCTGCCTGTTGTAAGAGGCAATAAAATAAACCACAGCCAGGTGGTAGGGCGTTTGCCCGACTGGATGGTTACCACCCTTTGTCTAGAGTATGCCGCTATAACAACTTTGAGTTGTGTTCCGGCAGCAGTGGCCAGGTTCCAGTCTTCCTTGGGAGAGCGGCATCTCATTGGTAGCACCCTTGGTGTTATGAATGTTCGTAGTCCATGGTAACCGCATTCCATCAGAGGGGCCGTTTATCTGTCTGCTGCACTCATGCAATAAAAAAAAAATTATAAAACAATAATTTTTAGTTACAATTTTCAATTCCCTTGTTATTTTAAAGTGAATATGATTTTTCACCCTTTATATTGAGACATAAAGAACAGATAAAAAGGGCACACATGCTGTGGATTCATGTACGTTTAAATTCGCACAACATACAATTACTGTCGTGTTTCTGTTTGCAGTGCGAAGAACAGTTATTTCTGAACGTGTATTTACTGTTTGATTATTTCTTTTGTTACTATCTTTAACCACTGTATAGTCAGATAGTTTAGTGCCTCTCTCATAATATTTTAATGTGGTTAAATTAATGGGAGCCAACGATTTTAGTGTTCGATGCAACTAAATTTTGTTTTTCCTCTTTACTCTACGTAACAAATAAAACATCCTTTAGCTCAGTATATGTAGTCGCTATCACAAATTGAGACTAGATTTTAGAAATTTAAGGAAAAGTAGAAGATATTAAAATTATATTAATTATAGATTTAACGGTCGATTCAGTCTTGCAACCGTAACTGTAACCGGCTCATTGCTACTTGAGCTTGAAAATTTTGTGAGCTATGTAATCTTGGTATAGATATTTTCATATCAGATTTTATCTATGTGATAGCTTAGCTCGCTTTACAGCTTTCTGAGCGTCTTGGAATTAATTCGTAAATCAATCCTGCGTCCTGAAGTCAATGTCTAAGTTTTGATCCCGAAGATCATTACTGGTAGGACGCACATTTTCTGTGTAATATATATACCTTTATACCATCATAATGATTTAGTTTTTGAATTATTGGTTTCTCTGGATATTATTTGCTCCTTGTTAGCTGTAATCTAGCAACTTACATTTTCCTTGAAAACTTTAACTGCTTAAACATATGTACGAGTTATCGTTACTTCAATTGCTTGTTTGTATAAATCAAGGCAAAACGAAAACCACTAAATCTTACTTGAATCACAAACTACATGTTCTTGTTAAGAAACGCATCTATTCTTGCTTGTTAGAACAGTTATATTGCATCCGCTTTTGGTTTGCTAGAATATAGGTTGAATTTCTTAATTTATGAGTTCGGTACCGTTAAACATACTATTCATTTAATATCCGATGAGTTTTTTTTTTATGAGTAATAGCCTTCCAATTGATTTCCAATTGCTGACCTGGTGAATAAACTGATCTTTTTAAGATTTTTAAATCTGACCTGACTGCCGCGTATTATGTGATTTCGTTTCTGTTTTATGATAGAGTTTTACGGTCGTATTCATATTGAGTTTAGAGTAAGTTTGTAGGAAGAGGTGGAGGTACGAACCTTAAAGGAGCCTACAAACTTACTCTAAACTCAATATAAATAAGACCGGTAGTTTTTTAAGTAATAACAGGAATAATTGATTCAAGTTAAATATAATTTTTATTCAGATTAAATATTGATATGCTATGGCTGTTATAAATTTACCTTTCATTTATTTGGTGTTATCAGTAGACGACTAATTTCGTTATCTGTTGTATAAGCATCAGAAATATAAATGGATTCGTATCAGTCTAATAATTTGATGTCTCATTGGCAACTGAGTAATTGTTGCGTGCATACGTGAATGTCATGTCTCTCGATCCTTGTCCAGGTGATTTGTCCATGTTTGTAGTATGCAAGTTTATTTGCAGTATAGCAACCACACCGATTCAAGAGGTGACCCACGGGTAAAGCCTTCGTGTTGATTGCCGTCAGCTTCGTTTCGGTCGGGTAAAAGTTTGAAGTCCGCTCGGTTGTTCGCGCCGCGTGGTTGCGCACGACGGCGCCTCAGTTTGCTCGCGCTGTCCGCGCAGCTCACTCGTGCGTTTGAATCCATGTCGGTATAAATTTTGAACTGACTTACCGATGCGAATTTTGGAACGTTTCCGACCGGTAAAGTCTGTTTAACTGTCGCTTTTTAAGCGAATACCGCCGCGACCGTCTTTAATTCGCATTGCGAATCGTCGTGCCAATCGCTTCACTCTGTTACTTAGCTAACAGAACACTGTGAAGGAACGAAGCCTGAAGTGCTTGTTTAGCTGTGCAAGTGCTTTATCAGTGTAGTGTTATTGGAGCATGTATGTGATTAGTGCAAAGTGCTGATTCTGCGGTTTTGTACCGACGATACGTTACATTTCACTGAACGCGATAAAAAGTGGTTTAAGTGACTACCGGAGTATTGATACGTGCTTTCCCTATGTCAGGAACTTGATTTATGGTAAGGTTATTTGCTGTGATAATAGAAATTTGCTTCTACAAATTTATTCAATCTGCTAATCTTTATGAGTTTATTAGTCTTCAAGGTTAACAACCGTTGATGCTTCGAATGCAATTAATTCAATGACAACTAACATCGTGGTTTTCCATAAACGGCGTTAAGGCTATACGAATGAATTGCCTCAACGTCTTACGTGAAGTAAAGAATACGTTAGAGGTATGACATTGAAAAACCACGCGAAGAAAGTTACAGTAATAACTTTATTACAAAACTGGCACGGGTATTCAAAGTATTGAGCCAAACTTGACAGCGTAAAAGGCTAGGTGTTATTAATTAATATTAGTGGATGAATGAATCGACAGTTCTGCCATGGTTGCGATACTGGGTCATGCTGTTTATTAATTGCGAATCAACGCGAACAAGTGGGAGCGCCATTGTATGTGAAATAAACTGGAACTTGAGAAATCCGTTCACTTTTAAATTAAAATAATGTCGAACTTTGCAAAATAGTACAACAAGAGCTTTAATATAGGTTTAATTTTGGCCTTCATTAAAACTTTCTTTAAGATTTAAGAATGTTTCGTGTATTTATGTAGTTATATGAAGGTCGTGAGAAATTAGTCTCAAATACTTTTATTTAAATACTCATCCTTGTTTATACTTATGGATGTATTTGGGTTATACGTATGGATTATAGCAAAATATAAACTGTCCCTAAAAAACATTGCCGAATTAGTTTGCATTAAAATCAAATCTAAGGCCTAATTAGGGTAGGTAGTTGACAATCAAATTAACTGTACTCTGATTTTTAATTACCTGGACTATAATGACAGCTCCGATCGACCTTTTTTTTATCTCTATAGGATTCAACTCACCACGGTAAGTGGATAGAAAATCCTATAGAAATTCTTTAACTCACAATGGTGAGTTGTTGATGCAATTCACTTATGAATTTAAAAAAAGTTTACTGCAGCTATCATTTTAGTCCAGGTAATTAAAAATCAGAGTATAACACTTATTTATAATTATAAAATTTTAAATATGCTGTGTATGCATATTGAAACTATTAAAATAAACTGGAATAGACTATATAAGCGACGAAGAACACGATGCATTTTTTTTAGATGTCTTGTTTGTTTATCTGTTTGTTCGGGATTCACGTAATCTGGGCCGATTTCGATGCGGTTTCGCTGATCGACAAATTCTTAGACTTAAAATCTGGTGCTACTTTTTATCCCGGGAATCCCCGAGAATTTTTCTGGGAATGATCTAAAATGACCAGATTAAAAAGATATCGAATTTCAGTGTGTTTTTTTCAGTGATCGGTAGCAAACTTTATGTAATAAAATATGTGATTTTTTTATTTCGCGAATCTCGCTGGAATTTTCCCGGTTTGTAGTTGTTAGGGTGCATAAAAATTAGCTTATTTCGACAGTTTTCACTAAAATGATAGCTTACGTTCTTTTTTAAATGGAATTTCAAGGCAAGCGTGGAGGAAATCGCGGGCATATCTTAGTCATCTCATAAAATGCTGCAGCCAGCAGCCACAACTTCTACGAGTCAATTATAATACATCTAACTAATCTGTAGCTGGTCAAGTACCAAATTGTACATCTTTGTCAGCAAACTATCAAGACTATCGAGTCTATAGCCCAAACTGCGGCTTAAAAGCTGGGCATACTGTCAAAGGTGAGGTCGCACTTTACTCCAGAACAGCTGCTGACGCTGTTTAAAGCACAAATACGAGCATGTATGGAGTATTGTACTCACCTTTGTGATGGCTCAGCTAAATACCAACTCGATGCACTAGAATCGATTGAGCGGAGAGCCAGGAAGTTGACAGACAACGACCAACTATTCAATGACAAAATTCAAAGTCTCGAACATCGACGCAGGGTTGCCGTCTTAACGTTTTTCTATCGGATACATTTTTGGGAGTGTGTATTGGAGATTTTCAATCTTATCCCGTCGTCTCCTTCCATCATCGGACAACCAGACGCACTCGCATGCGGCACTGCTATATGTTGGACATACCACCTATACAAACAAAGCGGTTTGAGTCCACCTTCATAATGTGCACTGCAAAGGAGTGTATCGCACTACCGGGAGTCTGTTTTTCCCGAAACCTACAACCTGGGTGTCTTCAAGTCCCGTTTGAATAGGTACCTTCTACGTTACCGTGCTCGATATTAGAACATATCTCCGCGCGAATTCGAGCGAGATAACGGTCTAACGCGAACCTGTACCTGTATAAAAAAAAACAAAGAAGTTCTTGGGGTAATTCAAAAACGCTAATTACAACAATCAGTCGAGATTTTCAACACAAACGCACACGTGTCACACATCCTGACACCATTCGATTGGTGATATTAAACGAATATTATTTTAAATAAAACATTTCAATGAATCAATATTTATAAGATAAATCCCCGATAACGGTTTAATGCCAGTAAACACAATTTCAATGTCAAATGATTAGTTTGTTAGGAAGTTTCTGAGAATAGAAATCTGACCGCAAATGTGTGTGTTATCTCACAAAAGATTGATAGAGGACTCCAAACATGTCCAAGTTAAACAAAGGCAGTCACAAAGGAGGTTTATTTTTATGGAATACTACAGTCCGTCCGTGACTTCTTCCGCTTTAAATTCAATAAATAAATACCTAAATCGAGTTTCTAGTTCATTAGAACGCAGAGATTCTTAATTCAATTTCCGATAGAATTAGACGATTATTTAAATATTTTAATTAAGGATTGAAAATAAATATTCTACAAAATCAAAAACGAAACTACAACTTACTCCAAAAAACCTAATTACAAATTAAACTATACTTACAAAATAACATAAATCTCTACATAAAATTCATTACGTTAATTAATTTTCCGTCACTTTTTTGTCTAGTTTTCTTGTTTCGTATATTACCCATAACACAAGCATCACTTCAATAACTTGAAAATATGCAATGTGTATAAATTGTTTTTGTATAAATTAAATAAATACATTTCACATCAAGTAATTTTTGTGAGATAAATGCCTGTAAAACAATAGTAGAATTTGTATTAAAAAAAAGTGTGTATGTGCAATTCACACACGGCAGAATTGAAAATTTAGAAAAGTAGCCTACGAGAGAATGAGATAAATATAGAAGAATATCAGGAGTATTAGGACAATTATATGGTTTATTATTTTTATAATATTTTTACCAAGCTCAAAAATTGTTTTATAGTTTAGTGCAAATTACATACCTTATATTACATATTTAAGATATATTATAACACATATTATTCAAATTCCATGTTTTCACTTTTAACAAATGACACGAGAGGCTTACGATAACTAAAATAGGAAATAAATGCTCTAGTTACAATTTGATTTATGAACTTCAAAATATTTCCAACTCTATCTGCATGAGTATAGTGTTTAAATTATTAACTTCACGCCGTCACGCTTTTTTGTTCTCATCGAAAGAATTCACTACCGTGGCTAAAACAGGTTCACAAAAATCATACCAATATAGTTTTGGTCAATCCCAAGTAATCTTTAGATGTCGCTAGAATTTCCTGGATTGGTCTGGAATATTTCTTCATCCATCCATCTCGGGTGTAACGTTTCGGACGTTAATTGTTTGAATTTAATTGAAATTCAACTTTCTCTTTTGAATATAAAAAGTTTTCGTAAACTTGACACTAAAAGTAAACATACAAGTCTTCAAAACTTCAAATTTCATCTCTAACCTTAGTAGTTTCGGGAATAATCGGCTATATGACACTCGGACAGATAGACAACGGACTGTGATTATGAGGGTCTCTTTATACGGTTGATATTTTTAATTTTAATAATTAATAACTAACTTCGTAGTCTCAGTGACCCAAAATGTGTCTTGGCCTCCGAGATGAGAACACTCCACCTTTTTCTATCCTGAGCGGTTTCTTGCCACTTTAATTCTATATCGAAGATTATTTTATGTTGAAGATGTTTTTGAGTTAATCGTGTTTCGGGCGGTGAGTGAGAGTTCTGATAGCCCATTTCGATCTCCACCTATCCCATTCCTCCTATCTGATACCTCTATCTCATCCCATTCTCTTTATCCCCTTTCAAAGGCTGGCAACGCGTTGGCGTCGCCATTGGTGTTGCAAACGCCTTTAGGCGACGGTAACCAATTTCTATGAGTCGGGCCCTCTGCCTGTTAGGCAGCTTCAAAAACTTTTAAAAAAGCTTCAAATATCAAATTGCGTCGGTCATGAAGTGCATCATTTGAACGCAACCAAATGACTAATATGATTGATTGGGTTAAAAAAACGTGCGTTGCGAATATTAATTTACAAATGTCTATTAAAAATAAAATAATTTTCATCGTTTCTATTTTGAATAAAATGAGGTGAGGTTTTATTAATGTATGAAAAATAGAACATTTTGTTCAAAAACAACCTTTTTCTTGCTTTGCTGTTTGACATTTCTTCACGGAAATTGATCCTTACAAGCTACACTATGATTCGGTATACAGTTGTGTTTATTTTTTCAAAATCAGCCATTTTGATTCTTGAAACTCATACTCATTTATTTGGAACTATGTTACACGTCAGGGTTATATATGTATTGTAACTAAATTTTCAGTTATATAGATTCACATTATTTGTCATCAATGTTTATAATCCATTAATTATTTCAAGCTAGAGAAGGTGTGCTCGATTAGTCACTTCTTTAGCTGACAACTAAATGCATTTAAACTGTCGGAAAGTGTGACTTTGTTCGGTAGTTTATTATATATAGTCTGACCCATAACATGCGTTAGCGTGTTAGATTTTTCCAATTGTCTCGGCAACGGTGCAATCCTATCTCTGTAAAAAAAAAGGTAATTTATTTTTCAAAAATCTAATGATGCCACTTTTGTTTTCATAAAAATCGGCCTCGAGACTCTTTTGAGTGTTTTTCGCGATTTCGTATGGTTTAGAATTTGGCCCTGAAGGCCCACTTGAAAAATTCACTCCGTGCATAGGGTGCCCCGTATTCATGTGTCTGAGGAACAAACCTTTTTCAATGTGTATAGGCGTGCCGTATATCATCAGATGATCATTGTTTAAGTAGTATGTTCTCTTTTCTTGATATAACCTTCAAAATCATCCATTTTGTAATATGTACTCGTTTTACTTGGTATTTTTGTTATCACGCGTAAGTTTTTGCACAATTATCATGCTTTGTGGTTTGATGAATCATTATACTTTTTATGGACCTATCAAAATACGTCGCAGCAAACTGCTTATTATCTTCTAATGGCTAGCACTATAAGTGATAATTAAGATGGTTCACGCTTTTATCATGAATATTGTCCTTTAGGTTTTATCATTGTATTTTTGGACTTCCGTACTCATCTAGACGTAAGGTAACGTGGGTACGTTCAGGTAATATAGGTGGTACACTACGTGAACCATTTTTTACAATTTCTCCCTCCTCCCTTCTGGGTGACCACCTGTATTATAGGCTTGCCCCCCTCCCCCTACAGTTTTCATGTAGTAATTCATAAATATGATTTTAGATAATTTATTGCGAACAGAAAGTTAAAAAAATAATAATTTTTCAGTCAGTTAAATATTAACCATTGCAAAACGCTAAAAGCTGCACGTCATATTTGAATATAGCTCGAAAAAGCGCGAGAATTCCCTATAAGATATTGACTACCTACGTGACGAACTCCCCTCCCGCCCCTTTGGCCAAGCGTGGTATTTTGAGCTCTCCTAGCGCTATCCTTACAGTTTACACCAATACAATAGCGTGGTCAATGACAATAACATATGTGGTATGCTATTCCTGGAAATTCACTTATAGAGTTCAGTGTCCGCAAGGCCTGTGTTAAGAACAGGAAGAACTTGCATTAAGCAAGTTCTTCCTGCTGTTTGGAACACTAATATTGGTAACTGCCTACTTCACATCACATAATTCTCTGGTATGTTCAATTTGATATCAGCTAGTACACATGGATTATATAATTTATGAGAGAGAGTCAACTATTTTTCATCTTTTGAAAAACTAATGGAAACATTCATACCTTTATATAGTCATTCTATTATTATGGGGGATTTTAATACATGTTAACTCAAACGCGACCATAGATGTGCAATTTTTGAAACTTTAATTCAATCTATTAATATGTCAATTCTTCCCCTTAGTGCCACTCACAAGTTACCTAATACGACCCCTTCTCTTTTAGACTTAATGTTAGTATCCTCCCCCTCTCATGTAATTAAACACGGTCAATATACGGCGAACGCTTTCTCCTACCATGATATGATCTATTTGTCTTACAATGTGCGTCCTCCGAAACCTAAATCGAAGTTGATTATGCAGCGTAATTTTGGTGGCATGAACCTGGAAGAGTTACGTAAGGATGCCAGCGAGTTGGACTGGTCTGGAGTTGTCAATGCGACTACTGTCGATGAGAAGGTGCCTGTATTCAATGCGAACATATTGCGATTGTACGATTTACATGAGCCCACATGCCAAATAAAGCTCAAACATCTACCAGCTCCTTGGCTCACTTATGAGATTAAATGCCTTATGTCTCAGAAATGTAAAGCTAAGTCTAAATATAAACGTCGTCCAACTGACATTAATAAAGAAGCTTTTATACAAGCACGCAATCGCTGCAATAGAGCATGTATAGCTGGGCTTCTTTCCACACTTGTTATATTCACAAGTGTGGAAAGAAGCCGACGATTTGCAGATTTATACTCAGGTGCCTAAAGACAACTTACATAACGCTATTAAGCTTATCAATGATGATCTGAACCGCATATACAACTGGAGTACCTCCCATGGACTTAGAGTCAATCCCAATAAAACTCAGGCCATCATAATTGGTAGCTCGCGAGCCATAGCTAAAATAAATTTTTCACTGCTTCCCGATGTGATCTTTCAAGAAAGTCAAGAATCTTGGCGTAATAATGGACAAGGAGTTGTGTTGGCGACCCCACATTACTGAATTAAGCCGCAAGATTTTTGAATCCTATGCATCGCTTAGGAGACTGAAAAATTTCCTTCCGACTGCCACTAGAATTTCGCTTGCTCAATCAATTCTACTACCCATCCTCGACTATGCTGATGCTTGCTATCTTAATCTCACTCAAGAGCAACTTATTAAGCTCGAGCGTCTTCAAAATGTTTGCATAAGGTTCATATTTGGTTTAAAAAAATATGACCACGTTTCTGAATTTCGCAAAAAGCTCGAATGGTTGCCTATCTCACTTCGCCGGAATGCTCATCTTCTCAACTTACTATATCGTATACTGTTTATACCTTATACCCCTCCTTATCTTAAGGAATGTTTCAACTTTCTTCACACGTCACATACACTCAATTTGCGCCCCACTAATAATCTCCTATTAATGGCACCTGCACACTCTTCAACATTTTATTCCAACTTCTTCGCCATGCAGGCTGTCTTACTTTGGAACTCTGCCCACTGACGTCAGAAAAGCTAAATCTTTTGCCATATTCAAAAATTCACTTAGGAATCATTATGTAAGTCTTACGCAATGATGTATGTGCTAATTTACAATAGACTGTAATCTGCTGTCCATGTATGTCTTTTTTATTTTTTATTTTCATTTTACTGTGTTGCATAATAATTATAGATAATTTAAGAATTTCATCTGAGTCAGGTTGCCTGGAAAAGATCGCTTTTAACGATAAGGCCGCCTTTTGTTTTACCAAGTAACTATTGTCTTGTACTTTTTTTGTAATTTTTGATTTGGTGAACAATAGTGTTGTCTAGGTCTATGTCTATAATTTACCTCATAGCAAATATATAGAAGACCGCTGTAACTATAGCCTGTATAACTTACAAAGTTAAAAAGAGAACTTGCGAAAACTTAGGAACACTACTAGAATTTCCCAAGCCTTACATTCAATCAATATGCCTCCGAGTTTCAATTACAGGTTGCAGACATCACGTTCTGAACGTGTTTTCAGTCACGAACGTCTATTGGCGATCGCATCGCAATAAATCGCAAACGCCCGGCGCCCTTGATATACTATCGCATTACGATCCTTCGGCGTTGACAATGACCGATATGTTTCAGTTCTTTTGTATTGGATAATATTGATGATAATCTGTGGGTCAAAATATCTACTGAAAAGCTGCATCAGAACGTCACACGTTGTTATTACGATGACGACACTGAATGCCTGTTGCCGAATCTATTTATATTGTTATGAGTTAGTGGGACTTGAATTAAAATGCCGTTAGAATTATTATAGAGTTTATTAGAACTAGACAAACACGTATAATACAGGTACAAATATAACCGAACACAACAAATCCAAACGTAATGCAATTCAATAAAACGCGCAAAGTCCGTCAATATTAGATTCCCGAATGTACACACGTCACGCCTTGATCGTAGTTGTAGCTCAACTGATCCCCTCTCTCAATCAGGCCATCATTTTATAATGCACAAATGCAAATGCCCGCCCGGCAACGTCGACATAATTTCCTAGAATTAGCTTGTACTTATAATCCGCAACACCTGGCTAATGATGTAGCCTGCAAGCGGCCGTAGACGAGTACAATAGAACAATAAGCTGTTCTCCACAATAACTAGAAACGTATACCAATAAATAAGTAACCAAAAGAAAAAAAATCATAAAAGGATTACAAGTAGTTCAAATGCCGACAGTTGATAAAATGTGCGTTTTTACAGATTTGAAGTGGAATTTGTTTTTGTCGTAGCCTCAGTTGTAACAATATATTGTTACTATTCACTCTTTTATATGGACAAAATACAGTAAGGTAGGTTAATTGTTAATTTGGTTTTAAATACCTGTTAAAACTACAAATATACTATTTTATAAATATTGATACTAAAAGTAAAACTAAATACAAAAAAGAGCAATTATAGTTCAAAAAACTAACCCTAAATTACTCTTACTCTTCGCAAACGTCCCCAAAAAGATGGCGGCGTTGTCACGTTGTATTGCATCGTCTTATTCTTAATCAAAATAAAGACCAGGCCTTTGATTTCAGATTGGTTTCAGTTTATATAATTTCGCTCGCCTAAACTTCGAATTTCTATTATGCAGAGTATGTCAAGCTATGACCAAAAGTATCCTATGTTCGTCCTCGTTATCAGACGCATACATACATACATAAATTTTATGTTAATCGGTTAATTCTCAAGGCCGTTAGGAAGAAATAAACAAACATACAATCATTGAAACAAAGTCACTTTCACATTGCTATAGGTACAAGTATAAATTTGTAGCTAGCTGGATTGAAACTGTTATTAATGTATTTTTCTGCTTGCTTGCGGTTATCCGTAAGACTGATATCTTATCCCGCATAGCTTCGATGCTTGTACGATATGTCAGCAAATACCGTGGAAGACTGTCGGTAGACCACGGCGTATTTACCATAACCAAATCGTAGACATTTTTGTGACCTACAGTTCCAAGTTTAACGGGTTTGCAATAGAACTACAACTATATAATATTTACGAATATAATTATGTATTTCCTTTACCATAATACATAACAAAACACTTAATTAGCATGGTTTTTACTTACATTTTAATAAGCGGTTTACACTGTAATTTCCACAACTTAGTCATGGACTCTATCTATTTTCTATTCTTATTCCTTCATATCCAATTTAACTGCTACGTAATTTTTAGGGCACTTGTGTCTGTTAGCAACACCAACATATTTTTTTTAAGCTTGCAACATTGTTGTTGCATTTCTTTCTTCTTCCGTTTGGGTTGTAGCCGAAGGCAGACGCTTTCGTTGGTAAAGTGATTTATTATTAGAAGTTTTCATCAACTAACAGTGTTTAGCTAGTGACTTTGACACCTAAATCGACCTGGGTATCCTAGGCCCACCACCATCAGCGTGTACCAAATACATATTATTATATGCGCCGAGCTGCGCACAGTGTCTACTTCAGCGTTCCGAACAGGATAATGGCTCTTTTGAGGTTTTCAAGTCGAAGTACCAATGAAAACATGTAACTGACGGTATCGGTTGAATTATATTTTTTGCTACCCTCTATTAAAAATAAAAACAGCGTTACCAACCGCCAAACACAGGCTATTATTTACTGATAAAAGAAAATGTAGACCGTTATTGGATGTAAGCTAACATTTTAAACAAAGGTCAGAAAAATACACTTCAAACAGACGTGCATGCATGAACAGAGTAATGAAAGTAAACAACGAGAAAATTGTTTGTCAAGATCGTAGCCAATGGAGATACATTTTCTCTGCCTAGCTCTATGGGAAACAGGCTTGACAAACTGTCCAAACGGTAATAAGGACTCAACCAGGCAGTTTTGCAAGTTATCTAACTACTTAACAAACGTTAGTCAGGTTTTAGATCAAATTAATCAAAAATTGTAAATACTATTATTATGTTTTTCAATTTCATTTTTAAACAGAAAAATAAAAAAATGTGTGAGCAGTTCACACGCAGTAGAAGTGAAACTTCAGAGAATATACTCACAGATAATTCTTATTTAACTTTTATTAATATAAATTTAATTTATTCCTTTAGCACCTAGATCCGTCAACATATTTACACTGTTTTAATCTAAAAAATATTATTATCAGTTTTATTTCAAATTGGACATAAAATATGCTGCACAATGTAAGATTCGTATCTCTTTCTCTCGCAGGCTTAGTCCTATAGATTTGTGTTTATCTCTTTTTAGTGTCGCTTTTTATTTTCTTCCAGTTTCAAATTACAAGGATTCTAAAGAAGTTTCAGTTCAAAAAACTAATGAGGTGTCTTTGGCAGGTGTCCCCAAACCACCCAAACCAAACGACGTTTCGAAGACCATGGATATTATTTTATTTTAGATCTTATTTTTAATTGCATTTAAGTTCGAAATTGTATTATAATATACAGCGGAAAGCATTTTTCGTTTCCGTTATTTTTTTTTTTGTATAGCTCCCACCCACCGAGTAACGTGCGATAAGGAACCGTGTTCCAAAAATAAATAGAGTATCAGAATTGAATCGATAGGTGACCAACATTACGTAGGTAAAATTACGATGTATCAGTAGTAACGATTAATGACATGGTGGACAATGTAGAACTAACAATCAAGGTTACACGTTAAAATATTGGAATAGTAATTTCTATTATTATTTTTCTCAAATAAATACAATATTAAAACAAATAAACCTACAATGCTGGTGTTCTGTCAAAATATACGCGAGGCAAGTTATAATCTGAAACTTGCTTAATAAATCAAAGTTATCTTGCGCAGTTCAATGTTTTATGGTTTGTAATAAATAGTTGTTTTCTATTTCTGTGCCGGAGGGCAGTAAGCTGTTTCTTTTAAGCTCACGATATTTCTGTCGGTAAGATTTAAGAGGACCTGGCTACTGAATAAGGTCTCGGGCAAGAGTCACGATATTAGCTGAGTTTCTATATCTTCCATTCTTTTACGTTATTGGTAGAAAGTGATGTTACTTGTATGGACTTATTTATGTCTTTTAACCAACTATAAAACAAATGAGTGGATAGTAAGACTTAAGAATTTTACGTTAGAAGAACGAGAAAGACACGCCTACCATTGGATCTCAAAATTAAAGATGCTGAAGACCGCACGAGCTGGAAGAGTCGGAAGAAAAAGTAGGAAAGCGAACCCCGAGCTTCAAGGCAGAGGCTCCGAACGCAACCGGTTTTTAACGCCGGACGATGATAATTACAATAAAAATTGAAAATATTTATGTTCATGTCTTCTGTACCCTGTTAGATATCGAAATGGAACAACAGGCGAGTGTTTAAGATAAAATTCCTGTATTAAACTCTAAAAATTTAATTGAATTACATTGTGCGGTTTCGTAGCCTATTATTTATTATAACATTGGACTCTGAGGTTCATCCCAAATACAGTGGAGTGGAGACCGGACTGATTGTTGTCGTAAGGCGTTCGGATAATCGAAAATCCGGATAAATGAATATATGTAGAAAAGCTATTTTTGTACATAATTATTACCAATTCTAGAAAGATCCCTGTAATCCGTGCAGGAACGGAAAAAGAATACTAATTCTTGCGGCTGGGCGGCCTGTCGTAAGAGGCGACAAAACAACCCACAGTGAGATGGTAGGGCATTTGCCCGACTGGACGGTTACCACCCTTTGTCTAGAGTCTAGAGTATGCTGCTATAACAACTTTGAGTTGTGTTCCGGCATCAGTGGTTAGTTTCCAGTTTCCCCTTGGAGGCCGGAATCATATTGGCAGCACCTCTGGCGTTGCTAGTCCATAGGCGACGGTAACCACTTTCCATCACAGTTGGGTCGTCAGCCTGTTTGCTGTGCCTCAGCAATAAAAAAAAGATAACTTACCTCGTTCGCGTATACGAGTTTATTCAAATAACAAAAAACATTGCGTGTGTGTGTGTGCACACTGAAACTGAAATTTCTTTAGAATCGTTGTGATTTGAAACTCGATGAAATGAAGAAATAACTCTAAAAAGAAATAAACACATACATCTATAGGACTAAGCCTGCGAGAGAATGAGATAGAATACATTATATTTAATCAATTAAACACTATGCTCATACAGATGTTTTGAAGTTTTTCATTAATATTTCAAAACTGAAATATATTATAATGATATATTTAAACGATATAATACGAAATCTGACATCACGAAATTTAGAATCCCTCCCACCCCTTGTCACATTTTGTTTCACTTCTACTGCGTGTGAACTGCACACACACAATTTTTTTATTCATTTTAAATATAACTAATAAACTTATTAGTTTTTATAGCGTCAGTTTCAACTTTTGTTGTCTGAGTAGTCTTATTTAAAGCCAACGTGCTATGTGTACTCGGACATTGATATTCGCTTGGTCGGCTCGTTGCGAGTGCGCCGCACGCCGCTCGCCTCGAGCTCGAGAACCCTGTACACACTATATTTTTTGGTTACAGTATTTGCAACGATTACTACGGCTCGCAGGTGAGTACGCAGCTTTAAAACTATGATTGTACATTACTGTTATAAGTAGGTTATCATTCATAAAAAGGATACGTAATATTCATAAGTATGGATTACCTGTTTACAGAAGTTTTTGATGGTACTTGAAATTTTTTAACATCAAGTCTGTGTCAAGGTATATATATAAATATAAGTTTATGGATGATTCGTTCATGGTCGTTATTTAACTGTGTTAAATACACACATAGATCTATATTTAAGTATGTATGTATTTAATTTATAAGTAAGTTAAAGTATCTATGATAGCATATTCAAACATTTTTAGTTCCCTCTTATTTTATGCACGTACACAATACGTACATTGTCGAATTAGCTTAAGCTTTTGTATATACAAATACATATGTAATTTTTTTGTTTCATCTTGTCATTAACCTATTCAAAAATGCAGGTTTTTAATCAGGAAGTAATTTTCGAAATAAAAATTATTCTTTTTATATGGCTATTCTGTAAATTATTTATTTTAATATTCTAATGACTTCATTATATACGGAAACGATAAACACTCAGAGCCATGACGATTTAAAGCGTAGTTGAATAAAATTGGCTTAAATCCCTGTTGTTTCTAAGCAAATCTTGGTGTGGTAGTGGTATTTTACAGCACTTACAGCAAAAAATTGATTTACAACAATAAGTCTGTTTTAATTTCACACATCACTGTAAGGTCATTATTGTATCACGCATCTTGACTATAAACATTTATTTAAAGCTAGTTTATACCACCGACTTCATATCTAAAAGATTATTACAAGTTCTAATATTAAATCTGAAATATGTGGTAAATTATATCATTGTTGGCACGCCACCCAATGATTGCCACCTAGTTAATTTATTCAAGTGATTAAGAAATCTTAATATTTTTATATATTATTATTAGGTATCATTGTATGATTAAAAAATAAACAAAATATTATCATTTTTTAATATTTGGGAAAAATTAGTAGAGTGCCTCATTGAGATGGTAATACCGCCAATTGCTATATTTTCCCTTATTTAATAAATAATAATTTAAAGAATAGAAGACTTTTTTTTAAACGAGGGGAAATCGATTGGAGATCATTAGCCCAGTATAGGGGAAAAACCGCGGCCGGTGTGTGGGATTCGCTAGCTCGGGGTGGTAGTAGTACCTCTAGCCAGAACTAAAGATGCTAATGCCACACCACAGTTAGGGATTCCCACTAAAACCCCTCGGTATTCGGTCCTTTGTCCTTAATGCCAGAGCCACGGGAATACGGCCTAGTTCCTCCACTGGCCCTGGCAGGCGGTGGCCCAACGGCCTCATCCACTGCTGGGGAACCACTTTTTGTCCCTTGGACGACTGTGGACCTACATTAACTGTTGTGGTTGTTTAGTAGCTTTTTTATATTTTTATATATATAGCAGGCAAACAGGCAGACGGCCCACCTGATGGAAAGTGGTTACCGTCGCCTATGAACGTTTGCAACACCAGGAGTGTCACCAACGCGTTGCCGACCTCTAAGAAATTTTATAACGCCCTTCTTAAAGAACCCCATGTCATAGCGCAAAGGGAAAACCGCGGCGGGAAGTTCCCTCCAGATCATTGTTGTACGCGGAATAAATGTTCTAGAGAACCGTCGCGTAGATGAGCGTGGGAGCTCAAGGAAATGGGGGTGAATATCCCGTCGCTAGCTAACGTGGCTTCCATCTGAAAAACGCGGTTTCAACTGACATAACTTTAAAAATGTTGTGACCGACAGACGTTCGGGCATGTCGATTATATAGTTTCCATTTTCGCCATTTGGCGCAAGGTGCGGCTTCATCTCCGACAGTGTTGCAGGTATAGGCCGTTTCACGTAGATATGGCGATGGATTTAATGCGTTATTTGAAATACGGCATTGTTAATAACGTTAAATATTGATAGATAACATAATATGTATGTACATTAATGTGGCTATGCGTTAACGACATTATTTTTTAACGCTTTAAATAAACGTCCAAAACTTTGACACTTACACAGGTACGGCCGCAGCCTGAAAATGTATGCAAATTATAAGTTATTTTAAAACAAATATAAAATTCGTAGTCTTAGATAAATTATATATAGATAGTATCAGTGAATATCTTTAAATAGAACGGGAAGCAATCTAGTGTATTAAGTGTACTTTTTGATTCTACTATAAAAAGCTTATGAATAAGCAGTGTCTGCTTTTTATGTGTCTACATAATTACTAAAACAGGATAATGTGTAAAAACTTAAAATTCTGCGTTGAATATAAAATTGAAATTAATTAATTCTTGAATGAAAAACTGAATTAATCATCTTAATTTACATATTTTGTAGAAATTGCGTATACGAGACTTTTTGCTTAGAATAATTTTAGCAATAAATTATTTTTATACTTATCGTATATTATTTTAAAATTTAACTACCTACTTCTTAACTCACAGCATTAGTGTTTTTTTAATGCTTTATTCACAATTTTTAAAATCTATAAATATTGTTTGACTATACTTTTCGCTCCACTTTATCCCAATAGCAACAGATTCGTACGTACAGTTCTCAGTCAATCGAAGTCTATTGCTGGATGGTGGCCAGCCTAAGTTTCCGCTACATATCCTGGTCTTCCACTTTCTTAATGCAGCGCTCACTGGCGACTTAGATCTTGAACATACGAGGCGTGGTGGCGGCGTAACATTGTTACACTGCTGTAGCATGACTACAGTAGTGGTAGTTGCAAGTCTGAAGTGCGTGCGACGTGGTGACGGAGTGCACCGTGTGCCTAGAGCCTTTATGCATCATCAGTCATCAATGCACCTGGCTGGAGGGCGCCCTATACCTCGTTTATCGAAACATCTCCACTTCCGTTCTTGGAGAGATGAGATGTAGTGACCGACCAAATTGTACCAAATAGTTTCAATACTAAAATTACGTACATTTATAAGAAATGCGGTAGGCCTACGTTTAATGATTATTTGAATAACAAATAGGTGGGTTATTATATAACTATCAAAAGAATGATTTAAGGTGTAACTGCTCGTAATTGCAGAGGATGTAAAAGGGCCGCTGTAACATTTAACCCGCTCGTGAGTGCCGCCTCTACATATCTTGTTATATACTGTTTTTTATACTTAGGTATTACGTGAAAACTCCCCGTGGTTTCGACCAACTGCGAGAAATATATGGTATATTCTAAAAAAGGGTTCCCTATTCATTAGGGTGGCGAAAAAAAAACCATTTTTTTTAATCTCGTGTGAAAAAAATCTTAGTTTTTGATGTTTTAAAAACTCCCTCCAAAGGACAGCTCAAAAAAAATGTTTTAAGTGGTCGCTCCGAATTTTTTAAGATTTCAAAAATAACCAGATATCAGTTTTTTATTACTTTTTTTCTCGTTACGGTATAATTTTATAGACCAAAAAATAATAAGTTTCTGAAAGATTCAGTTCAAAATTTCAATTTTAAAAGGTCGTTCATTTTTTTTTTAATTTACTAGTGCATTACTTTAGATTTTTTCGAGCGACCTTTTAATATTCATATTATTCTTCCATATATTCTTTTCTTTTATTTAGTCATATAATCGATAAAAAAACACCACGAGATGAATTAAAAATCAAACACAAAAACATTTTTCTTTTTTTAATTTATAGTGCATTTCTCGCTCGAAAAAATCTTTTAATTGCTGCTTGCTTAATGAACACGATTTACATTTACGAAGTATAGCTAGAATTCAAAACTTAACACCATCTTCAGATTCAGCTTTACACTGAACTGAGGAACAGTTTCTAAGTTAACAAAAAGTAAAATTCTAACAAGATTCATTAAAAAATTCAGAGAGCGGTCATTCAATTGCGAAACGCAAGCGTTACGTTGAGCGGGCCAAAACAAATTTTCATTCTAATTGCATTTACACTTGCGTAACTTATGATGTTGTCTGTTGACTATAAATTATCTTCTTCTTTTCTTCTCACATACGTATCAATATAATACACAAATCTACTCTTCCATTTGACGTTTGACATTCCTTTACGAAAATTCAATTAATCCGAGCAGGAACGGAGAAAGAACACAATTTCCTGCGGCCGGGTGGCCTGTCGTTAGAGGGGACAAAACAACTCGTAGCTAGGTAGTAGGGTATTTTCCCGCCTGGATGGCTACCACCCCTGGTCTAGGGTATTATCTTGAGTTGTGTTCCGGTATTAGTAGCCAGGTTCCAACCTCTCTTTAGAGAGCGGCAGCACATTGGTGGCACCTTTGGTGTTAAAAATGTCCATAGGCGATGTTAGCCGCTTTCCATCTGGTGGGCCGTCTACCTGTCTGCTGCACTCATGCAATAAAAAAAATCCTTACAAGCTACACTATGGATTGGTGTTCTTATAATACATTGTTTTTTTTGAAAATCACCCGATTCGATTACTGACTAAGGTAATTGAGTATTCAAAAATCTAATAATACTAGTTTTCATCAAAATTGACCCTGTGAGTCCTTTGAGTATTATTCGCTATTCCACGTAGTTTAGGATTTGGCTCTGAAAGCCCACTTGAAAAAATCACATACCATATATACAATACATGGTATTGTTTTCTATATAGGTAGATTTTAACACGCCTTGCGCTTCATCTCCTTTTTTTTGTATATGTCTTCTAATGTGTTTGTCTTATGTGTGTCACATTTCGTAATAAATAATTATTTTCTTTTTTCATGAATTAAATTCCTTATACAGGCAGGTTTGTTCGAAATATATTGAGATAAAAACTCAAGTAGACTTTTCTTCAAATATCTGCACCGTGGTCACGATAAGTACGCTACGGTGTACCAACCACTAACATGTGCTAACACACACATGTTTTGTCAGTCTTCTTTCATTCATTCTTTCTATATGTCCAAATCAACTTAAAATTAACTTAGCCTTCTTCTAAATATGATACTTAAACCTGGATTGCAATATTGTTACCATTGGTATCGATGAAGAAACACACACATTGTATACTCTTAAGCAAAGCCAGTTACGCTTATAATTATATTCTACAATGAACAAATAAGACTGATTCCAGACATTCAGACCACAGTAAATAACGGAAAGTTCGTATACAAATTTTACCTTTTCGGAAATCTAATCCGGAACCTCAAACCAGTAGATATACCAAGCGAGCCAACCCTTATACCACTCATATACAGTAGATTGACCACAAAGACCAACTTACTTCGAAATATTTCGAAGACTGTTAATTAGACGCAGGTTTCTTTGAACTCTAAAGCAGCGATAGAGACTAGGTAAGAGATCATTATTGTAAGAATTGCAATCTTACTTTTGAACCCCTAAGGAAATAAAAAAAAATGCAGACTTGTAAACCTTTACGTACTTATTAAATTCTGATATCAGACGTTGCCCTAGAATAGAGGAGTACGAAATTAAAAGACACATTGTACCGTCCCCAAATGATTGGGAGAAGGTGAAAGAAAAGAATGAGAGATCAGAGGCTGCCCCGTGTAATAAGCAAAATGATATTACATTTTACGCACGCGTTTGTAACCTTAACGCTCGTGCGCTTACGCACCGGAAAAGGGCGCGACGCTCGCGCGCAGTTGAACTTTGGAATTGGCCAATCACATCGCAGTGCATTCGTGTTTCGTATTAATTCGAATCGGTCGTATCAAATGCCGAGTACTGCATGACTCAGTTTCTGGATTTAATATAACCAGGTAGGAGTATTTCCGAGAATTGATGGTTTGGCGGTTGATATTAAAGATAGCAGAAAGTAGCGAAGTAAAAACACGGAGTTTTAAATCTATTGGATACCGATTGTACGGCTGCGTCGAACAGTGTATGGGTTTGGTTTCACTTGTAATAGTCTGTTAGTATAACCTGAGAGCTTTCATTATGTACTTGCACATAATCAAAGCCTGCAACTTAGTCTCTGTTATTAGCGTAGTGCATCCTTCTTTTATATGTTTGTAACTGAGCAGATGACACATGTTACAATAAATACTAACACTTCACATAGATAGATAACTCTCATTGTATACCAAAGCATAGATATACATAATCAGAAATGGACGTTAAATCTTATCATCGTATTTTTCAAATATTATTATGAAAATAATTTAAATTACTATTTAAACCATAGTAATTAATGCGATCATTGTCTTATTTTCCTTGTAAAAAATTATGACGTCATAATTTTGTACACTCACACAAAATCTATGAGGTTGCGATGTTTGATAAAATGATGAAATGTCTCTCATTTGATTTGACTGACTCTCACCCTTCTCGAGTTGTATTGATTCAGTATAAAACGGGTACAATCCTTAAAGACAAAATAAATACAAACTTTTTAAGATAACAATAACCCTTTGTATCCATTCAGATTGCAACTGTGACACTTGCTTCCAAGCGATCATTATTCATGTGCCTTTAGCCAAGAGCCTTCAAAAGTTATAGGGTATGGGGCATAAACTGTTAGGTACCATTTTGACAGCCAAATGTATTAATATGAATCTAAATTAGGATAAACTATACCATTGTTGGCACCCTTCTCCATGATTGGCAATTTTTTTATTGCTTGAGTTCAGCAGACAAGCAGACTGTCCACCTGATAGAAAGTGGTTACGGTCGCCTACGGACATTTGTAACACCAATGTGCTGCCGCTCTTTAAAGGGAGACTGGAACCTGACTTCTAATGCCGGAACACAACTCAAGGTTATCATGGCGGCATATTATAGACCAGAAGTGGTAGCAACCCAGACGGGCAAATGCGCTGCCAACTGCGTGTGGGTTGTTTGTCGCCTTTTAAGACAGGCCGTCCGGCCGCAGGAAATTGTATTTTTTCTCCGTTCCTACACGGATATTAAGATGTATTCAAAATATTAAGATTTTTCATTTTATAGTCTAGAATTATATAATAATTGATTATTATGAATAAATTAATTCATATTATTATTAATACAGATTCTAACATTAGCACGTAGTCGCTTTTCGATTTCCATATAACCACAGCCATTGATCAACGGACATCCGCTGTTTAATGCAAGACTGTCTCTTTAACTTGCATTAAATGAGTCATAATAATTACTGCTTTATTAGAAGGAAACTTGTTAGGAAGAACTAGTTCTTAAAACTACTGAACTTGATGTTAGAGGAAGTATTAAATAATTTTTATGGTTACAATTTTGCATTCTAATGCGCTGGCCATTGACATTGAAACCTAGAAAACTGACACAACTAGACTGACTCTGTATAATTATTGTAACAAGAAATTATTACTTTATAACATCTTCAAGATGAAGCAGGGTGGTCATGTTTTATGGAAATCATAGGCTAGTTCTGTGAAGAATAAATGTCTTGTGATGTCGCCACCACCAGGTCCCGGTAGAAGTAGTAGGCTGGAGAAATGCTTGTTTAATGTCCTGAGGGATAACATGTGTACTAATGGTCTCATAACAAGGGATGCTGAAAGACCACGCGAAGTGGAGAAGATAAAGTAAGAAAGCGGTCCCTAGATTTTGAAGGAAAAGTTTCGAACGCAACCGGGATTTCCCGCTTGGAGAATGTTGATGATCTACAGGTATATCTAGATAAAACAATTATAATACCCCGATAATGAAATTAATACTTGGAAATTAAACGTGTTTCAGTCGAAACGTGGATTATTAAGTTTTATTTTGACATAAAATTTGAAATAATCGTTAAAATATGGACTTAATAATTTCAAGTGATACTTTTGTCTAGATCTAGAAGGACAGGAATCTATTACGAAGTTCTTTGCCATAAAGTATGCCATAAGTTCTTCTTTATGACCGTACTAATAATTTGTATATTATTAATATGAAAGAAACTGCTTGCATGCTCGGATATTTTCTTAATTGGAAATTTTAAACAATTATGAGCATGTAATAATTGTATCCCAGTAAATGGTGATAGCTCTCCTGGGATAAGTAGGCGATGTTTTCGCGAACTAAGCTAAATGAGCCGACTGACATGAACTAATGATATAGATAGGGTAAACTATACTGTTGTTGGCACACCCAATGATTGGCACCTGTTTCATTTATTCAAGATATTAAGAAATCTTAATATATTTTATTTTGTGGTCATATAGTAATATTATTATTTCACATATTTATTTAGTTTCAGATTTTTTACATTTTTTTTAAAATATATATTATATTAAAAAACATATAAATTAAAAATGTAAAAGATCGATATCCGCCGGAAGCAGGGCCTAGGGTCCAGGCTACCGGTGGTTAAGGCTCCAGCGACAGGAACCTCCTCACGATACGGGCCGTGTCCAGCAGAGCTGCCTTCTGCATCCGACCCTTCACCCAGACACCAAGCGAGAGCTTTTCAAGGTGTCGGTCAAGGCTCTTCGCTATTAGTCCATTCACTGACACCACTATCGGTACTATAATTGTAGAGTCCAAGTTTCACATGGCAGAAACCTCGTGAGCGAGATCAATATACTTTATTTGTTTTTCTTTCTCGGCTTTTATATTATTATTATTATTAAAGCTACAATATAAAAATGTTAAGATTTCATGTTTTGAAAAAAATTATGGGGAGCCAACCATTGATTTTTGGGGAGTGACTTCAATAATGGTATAGTTCCCCTACACACATAACTTCATTATACTTATGAAATTTTGATAACGAGGACAAATATAAAACACTTTTTATACCGATAAATTGGGTAGTTTTCGTTCAATGCAAGTTCAAAGTTTACTCGGGCGATTAAAACACGTGAAAACGCGTACTTTTAAATAAATTATAAACCACGTTACGGTTGTGTTATAGTGATAAGTTGTAAATTAATATTATCGTGGAAATTAATGTGGAGTTAGTTACTTCAAGGAAGCTAAAGGTTAATGGCAGGACTTCGTCATAAATTACGTATTTTATAACATACTAGAGTATGCAAACGACTTCGTCCACGCTCGACTTGAAATTCCCGCAGGATTCCCGAGAATCAAAAAAGAAAAGAATGTAAGCTATAGTTTTAATAAAGACTGTGTCGGAATAAACTAATTTTTATGCACCCGAGCAAGTACAAACCGTTGCCGGGAAAATTACAGGGGGATTCCCGACATAAAAAATATCACATATTTTATTACATAAAATTTTGATATCGATAAGTGAGAAAAATCACACTGGGATTCGAAATATTTTTTAATCTGGCCATTTTAAATCGTTCCCAGTAAAAACCCCGCGAGATTCCCGGGATGAAAGGGCCGGGATAATAGCGCAGATTTTAAGTCTAAGAATTAGCTGTCTATCAACGAAAACCGCATTGAAATAATTCAGTAGTTTTTACGTTAATCCTGAACAAACAGACAAGAAATCTAAAAAAATTGCATCGTGTTCATTTATATAGTTTTTTTTAAATAGCTTCAATGCACAGACACGGCAATTTTAGAATATTATAGTATTATAGATATTGTAAACAAAATAACGATTGTAATTTTTTGGAGACGTGCCATTAAAAAAGGGTTGGTCATGCTATTCAATTACTCATGATAAATATTTTTCTTTTATGGGCGCTCTTCGAGAAAAATAGAACTCCAAGAAATATAAACTGCAGTCGCTTTTATGTAGTTCTAAAATATTAGCAGTCATTTTTAAGTTTCAAATTTTAATTATTATAATAATAGCAGCTGATTATAACACAATCATATTCCGATTTTCTTTGAAATTAAAAGCAATTATAGGCTTAATTAAAAGTGTCTTAGCAGTTCACACTCTTCTTAACAGCATACGGAGTAGGTAGGTAGGACCCGGAATAATTCTAAAATAATTATTTGTAGTAACCTTTCTCTGTCAGTTTACACCACACAAATTGTAGTTTCACGTGACTTTGTTAGCTTAAACTTAGACAACTCATTCCGTAATTCTCTAATTTTCCATAACAATTTTTTTACCGTATCTACATAAGCGTTACATACATTTGGTATTTCTTTAAACAACGTATAATTCTAAACCAAATTATGATATAATCATCTGCTATTTTTATAATGTTAAGTAATGTTTTAAAACTAAAATAAATTGCTAAAATTTTTAGAACATCAAGGAAGCGAGTGTCATTTAAATATATTTTATAATGTTTAACATCTTGTTGATTCTAGACAACTGACGTAAAACATCGAATGTGGCTGCTAATACATTCGGCCTCAGAAAAGCGAGACCGTTTATTAATGAGTTTAAATTAAGTAATTAGATTGTAACGACTACAAACTGATCTAATCTGCTGACACAGTACAAAACTGATATTTTTTATGTATTTAATGTTCGTTCATACTAAAACTCTTTAAATACTGAGCCGTCATCTATTCTCTTCAATTTTTTAGTACCGGTGAAAATGCACCAACTGTGATGAATGCTTTACGTTTCATCGATTTTAATTAACTTTCTTTCTTGTTTCTCTCTTTCATCGTCTTTTAGACCAAATAAATAAAATATAGCATCTATGTTTATAAACTAATACAACGTAGAATTAAATCTAAACTACAGATTCTGTAGTAGCTCATTGACAAGGGGCAGCGTGCACAAAAGGCTGGCTGTATTGCCATACTATATGGCAATGCTAATACGCTAGGCGAAAAATTAAGCAGATGTAACACTTTTAACTACGCAGAAGGGGGTTTATGGTAAGAAAAGAACAGCAACTGGTTACTTACCTTTACTCAGAGAAGCTTACGGCTCAAATACAACGAGTACATTGAACTGATGTACATTTAAAAATATATTTGCACTATAATTCGATCACATTTTCCTGCTAACACTTTTACAGTTTAGGAAACCCAAATACTTTCTTGGTGATTGACAAATCGATAGTAGATTGAAGTCATTGATAAACTATTTTAATTAAAAAGATTATTATTGTTTGAAAATTTAGATAATATTTATAAAAGATACTATATAGAATACTATACTTTAAGTTTATAAATAAATCGAACACAGTAAAAATGTAGCGGTTCTGCCAACGTGAAACTAAAATGTAGTGAGTTCTCTATGGCCATAACTGTCTGCAATCAATTATGAAACTTTGAATTATAATCTACACAATTTGAAAAATCACATTATATTTGAAATAATTACTGTTACATATAATTATGGTAAAATATAGCAAATTACTCCATACAAAATTGACGTTAAACACTGAATAAATAAAAAAATATACCGCAATTAAGGAAGTAGCTGATTGTATCGTTCAGAAATAAATATTTGAAAATATATCTATACTGTTCAGAAATAAAGAAAGTAAGTACGAACATAAATTAATTATTAACATTAAAAAAAACATTATTACGCAAAGTAATTAAATTAAATATAATACATTAATATAGCACGGGTTTAGCATTTATTTTGCCAATGTCACAGTAATGGTCATATAATTAAATGTTAATATTTTTATGTGTTTGTATATTTATCTACATCATCCCTAGTTTCATAATTCACTTTTCTCGTATTTCTAAATAAAGGAAATGTGTAATTTTTTTATTTTATTTAACAACTCTACGGACTCGAGTTCCGTACTCTTTTTTACAACTTAAATTTCGAAGAAAGTTTTTAGAATTTATACACGCTTCTTGGTAATTTTTGTTTTTGTGTGTGACATTTATTCAATGATATTTCTGTTGTGGTGTACCTTACGAATAACTTAGTTATTATACTTATGTGTAAATATTACATATAATACTATTACTGGCGTTTGAATTTGTATTATAGTAATGTTATTTTCACAATTGTGAATGTTATCTGTTTCACAGTGATAATATGTTTCGCGATTAATGTTAATGTTTTTACGTAATTTGTCAATGAACTTTTTGGAAGGACAAGATTATTTTTCAATAAGCAATAAAATTGCTAAGTAAAAAACAATCGCAACTTTGAAAAGTTCCGGTTCACAGAGTATTTTAGAGTTTGGTTTTTTATTAGGTGATTGTAAATCTTAATATCCTTCAATGAAAGTACTAAATGTAGCTATATTATTCGACGAATTATTATTTTTATTGTCAAAAGCAGGCAAACAGGCAGATGGCTTACCTGATGGAAAGTGGTCATCGCTGTCTATGAGCGTCACTAAAGATGATACTGGCGTTGAAATTTTATTACTCCATTCGTAGATAACCTCAGGTAGTAGTGGAAGTAGAAAACTTCGGCGAGACGTTCCCTGCTAGTCGTTATTGTGCGCGGAATAAACATTGTAGAGAACAGCTGTGTAGAGTTAAGCGTGTTAGCTCAAGGAAATGAGGGAGAACATTTCTCCGATTAGGTATCCAAATTAGTTTTCAGTATTATAGAATGCTTATTTAATACGTATGTCTCATTTGTGATATCGAATTTTTATCCAGTAATCGCTGAAACGGCCTTGCGTAAAACTCCTATCAGTTACTTTCTCTTATCCGACAGACTTACGTAATTTTATTTATTTTAATAATTTTTACCATGCTCCTATCTTTAAATCTAAGTAAGAAGTCTAAACGATAAAAGAGTAAAGTACTATTTATGGTACCGTTAATACGGTATATTTGTCTCTAATCGTAAAAGTTAAGCACTTAAAGTAGTCATCGTATAAATATATCTTTCTTCTGCTCTCTTATTATAAAACCGACATGTATTTTATTTGTAAAGTGCATCGAACTCTAAGGGCCATATTCTAGAACTTTGATCAGCCTCAAAACCGATGTTTGAGAAATTAATGCGTCCAAATAACAACTGTTTTCGAATAAACACTTCATAGGGCTGCGTGAGTACTCAATTTTGCGCATTATCTTTTTTATTGTTTGTCTCATCATGTTAGTAAACTGAGTTTAGCAAAGATGAGAATGTCGAGATGGAAGGATTCTGCGGAAGATGTCAAATGATATGTAATGTGACAGAGGACGTATGCCAGAATAGAGGAGTATGAGAGAAACAGATATATTGTGCCGCAGTTAAATGATTGGGAAAAGGTGAAAGAAAAGCGAGATACATATATTTATTGTCAGTTAGTGTAAATATTGTAGCCGCAGGTGACGTCTTTTGGGGCAAGACGCCAACTGTCACTAGCATCGAGGCTGCCGAGACGAAGGCGCGTAGGCATAAAGAACGAGTACGAGTACACGAGGACTGAATGGAAGGGAAGTAGTAATGACTGATTGAAGAAGGACAATCTGAATTTTAGTTTGGGAGTGGACGGCGTAAAGCATTGAGAAGTTTATAGGACGTACATAAAATTAATATTAAAAGATGAATACACTTTATTAGAACTTTTCCAAAGAAATAAAGTGATAGTCAAAAACAATCACTCTCTACATAGATATCTTTTAATTTATGTGACAAGATGCTTTCTGATATGAACAATAAAGCTAACTAGACAATTTTATTGTAACTCGAAGCTTAAATTTTATTAATCTTTTGACATTTCAAAGCTTCTATAAACCTTAGAACAATAGTAATAAAACATTCAATACATGAATCAAACAGTTATTGATTGTTCTTAATCAAAAATGGTATTTTGTTCAAAAATTTCACTAAATAAAAAGCTCCTATGTTAAAAAAAATAAAAATAATATGAATAAAAAGTCTACTAAGTATTTAATTTTAATAAATAATTAGGTGGTTTTGGTACAATTTCAATTAATTCATTTTAATAAGTAATTAAATATTTTGAAATTTGGCTGAAGCTAGTTTTTAACAAAAAATAAATTAATCAGGGCATGGCTTGAAAGGTCTTCGTTACGAAGCCATTAACAAATATTTTTTATTATAAAATGTTTATATAAGTAAAAGCTAAATCAACATAGAATACTGAATATATTTGGATGTTTGTAAGTTAGCCCGATTAAAAAAACTTTTTAAAAATAAAACTAAGAAAAAGCGCGCGAAAAGCTCCGGTGGTACAGTTGGTCAAAAGTTATTTTTGACAAAAGGTGACAGGATGCTGTGTGCCTTTCGTGATAAGGTGTCAATAACTGCGTAATGGGTGTTCCCCTAAGAAAGTCCGTATTGCAAACGCGGCCATATCAACCACACACGTCGCTCTCCTTTTACACATGGGGATAAAAAAAATAGTTAGTAATAAATTAAATTAAATTACACTATAAATAATAATATCGGTCAAGTGCGTAACATTCCACGCATAATGGAGGCTTCTGTAGATATGACGAACATCAACTTTTTAGTTTGTGTCCTTTTGTTAAAAAAAAACCTAAAAAGCTTCTATAATTTAAAACAATTCCTAAACATTGCTTAGTTATGGTCCTTATTTTGTATCGGAGAGATTATCTTTGTAAATTTCATGTACATAAATTATACGTATTGCGTAAACGTACATTCTGCTATAAGTCGGTTCGTATTTCAAGTTGTTTATGACTTAAACAGGACACTGAAATCTAATTGCGAATTAATCAATCGTAAAATTTATTAGATTGAAATTTGAGACAAGATCTAACAGAATATGAGTTTGTGGCCACCCACTTATAAATTGTTATGCGCAATAGCAAACTACATACTATAAATATTTTAACAGGTTTTTTCTGGCGCCAAGGATTTTATAAAAAATAATAAAGCGTTTTGCTTATACTTTAATAATACTCACCGCAAGAGTAAAACTCTTTACAAGAGTCTGTTTTACCGATAACTACTCCACGTCTGCTTGCTTTGTAAATTATATGTATCTAGTGTTTACAACTTGAATATTTGCAAATATTCAAGTATTTAAAATAATTTTTAAGCTCACAGGCACCAGTCGAAAGCTGGGTTGATGTAACAGAAGTCTCAGCCAAATTTTAGGTCCTTAACTGACACTGAACCAGAGAGGTTTTGTAGAGGCTCGATCGATCTCACTGCCCAGTTGATATTTTAGCGTAGCCAATTCCTGGTTAAAGGAACCGAATAACTATTGCTCATTTTTAACCAATATTTAAAAATTAAAGTATATGTCAGCTGTGCATTTCCCGCTGAATATTCTAACATTAATTGTAATATTTAAGCCGAACTGTTTAACAAAGTCACGCGAAATGGGACAAGTTATAAAATTATTAAATTAACAACCACCTGTTTATTGACACACACGATAGCTTGGTTTTGTTTATAAACACAGTAGTATTTATTATTTGTTTACATAAACATTTTTTCGTTGGTAGTTAATAGCTATATTATTTCAAATTAGTCTTTTGTAGTATCGCTCGAAAACCCATTTGACCTGTGTTGTGCATTCCTAAGCATATTCAGTGGTTTACCTAATTGCATATTATAAGTAATAAATACATTTAGCATAAAGGCGTCTAGTTTCTGGAATGATCTAAAAGGATTGTGAACTAAACATTTGTGCTTTGTAGAGTCACGACTAACTATTACATACATAAATTATGTGCTGTTAATTAGTAAAACGTTAGTAACAACATCTGTAAATTGGATGTTGGACTAAGTTGGTATAAAGAGGCTTTCGCTCCGTTCGGGCTGGAGGTGAGTGAATGCGCGAGCGAACCCACAGTCCGGACAAAGGACGCTTGAAGATTGGACAGGGGTTTTAGTGGGCATTTTTTTAACCAGGGGAACTCCGTTTGAGGACTAAACCGCGACAAGGGCAGAACCTTGGGGGGGATAGTTCGCGACCTAGTGTGGGATTCGCCAGATCGGGTGTAGCACTAGTATGCCCAGTCAGAACTGGTGCCATGCTATTGCCATTCCCCCGTTAGGGATACCCACTAAAACCCCCAAGTGTTCCGTCTTGCGCCTTATACCAACCAGGGCGACGGGTATATGACCTAACCTCTCCGCAGCCCTGGCAGGCGTTTAGTGGGCATCCCTAACTGCGGCGTTGCAATAGCACATCACACGTGAAGTGCTAGTGTCACCCCGATCTGGCGAATCCCACACACCGCTCGCGACCTTTTCCCCTCGCGCGGCGTTATATGGTCTTCAAACGGATTTCCCCTGTATAAAAAAAAGAGAATTTCGTAGTAAACAATCTCTTCTGTTCGCCACCTGCTATTAGACCCCTAAATACAATAATATAAACGATTAATCGAAAATAAAATCCATATAATATCTAAATTTACAAAACATATTTTAACGAAACGATTTTTCGTACTAACACCATACATACAAAGGTTTCCAACTTTTTTATATCGTGGATGACTTACCATATTTTTTTATTTTGTACAGACCGCCTGTCTATCAACTTAAATCAATAAATATTAATTTGAAGACTTATCTAACGATATCCCATGTAATGACGTACTGTGTTTTTTTAAGTACCATGCACGTTTGTGTGTCAACCTATTCTATTTTACAACTGTTGTTAGAAAATTCTTTCTTATCAAACAATGTTACGAGTGCGGGACTCGAATTAAAATGCTGTTGGAATGATTAGAGTTTATTACAAATATACAAACACGTATAACACAGGTACAAATATAACCGAACACAACAAGTCCAAACGTAATGCAGAAAGTCGTAATTCAATTAACCGCACAAAGTCCATCACTATTAGATTCCCGGCTGTAGTACAGACGTCTCGCTTGTATCGTGGTTCTCGCTCGACTGACTTCTTCCCTCCATTAGCGTTTTATCCTGCACATGTACAATGTGCCCGCCCGTCCACGCGGACCGAATTTCCTAGAATCAGCTTGTACTTTTAAAATCCGTAACACCTGGCTAATGATTACAAGACAACAATAGGCTCTAGAAACGAATGCCAATAAATAAGTAAACAAAAGAAGAGGATCATAAAAGAATTACAATAGTTTCAATGTTATTAGTTCAAATGCCGACGGGTGATAAATGTGCTTCTACAAATCTGTACGGGGAATTTGTCTTTGTCGGCACTTAGGTTGTAACAATAATATATACAGCACCAACAGTCTCAGGGTAATAAATAATACGGCTGTGACAGACAAAGAGACGCATGGATATGACGAAATTTTAATATTTCCGTCTGGCCCACGGAACCATAAAAATACCTCTAAATACATAGGATATGTAATATTATTTATTTTATTGTTTCCTACTTATAAACATTAAAGTAGGTACAATTTCTAAACTAATTGCAGACATGCAAACATACAGTCTGTCACTACACTCGTACGGCCGCATCCGCCTGGTAATAAGTATTTTTCACACGATCGAAGTTGTACCAACTTACCCATTTGCTCCAACATCCTCAATTACAACTGGTTTAGTTACGACCGGCTTCAAAACATTAGATCTTACATTAGTTTTATTACCTATATAGTTTCTTTTTGAACTTCACATTCAACAAAGTCTACTGGTAGGTATAAGGGATATTTTTAAGGGTTGATTATCCATCGTTATAATCAACACAGCGTACAATCCCGGTTGCATGTCGACTTTCCTACTTTTTCTTGATCTTCCGGGATATTCGAGATCCCTTATTGTGAGATTCACGTATCTCATCCTTCACAACGCCAACCCAGTATATTTCTTGGGCCATCTCTTCTGCCGGTATTATACAAGTGAATGATTAGTAAGATATAGGAACCGGCCGTTAGTGAAATTAACATATGTCTAGATAGATATACTGGTACATGTAATATATAGCATAACATAACGTAGCAGAGAACTAACCAAAATAACCTTATGCTATACTAGCTGATGCCCGAGACTTCCTCCGCGTGGTGCGATTTTTTAACTATCCCACGGGAGTTCTTTAATTTTTCGGGATCAAAAGTATCCTATATGTTGACCAGGGATATAAGCTACCACCATACAAAATTTCATTTAAATCGGTCCAGTCGTTTCGGAGATTAGCCGGTACAAACAGACAGACAAACAAACAGAGAAACAAAAAATTTGAAACAATCTAAATTAGCTCTATTTCACTTCTTACATCCCCCTGACTCGGTTTTTATAATTTTTTTCGTTGTACAGAAATTCGACCTCTACAGTTTTATTATATGTAATAATATCTATAGATTTTACATCGGTCGGTAAGATATAGGAACCGGCTATAAGCGAGTCTCCAAAAGCCTCCAAAGCCCTGATTTCCATGAAATTTGGTATCATACGTCTTATCATCATACCACCTAGAGTTTTATAATCTTAAACGAGTATTAAATAAAAAATATATGATATTTATAAACCATATTAGTTTTTAAGAAAAATTGTAAGCCAGTAAATGGCGAAACACGTTCTCACCATATCATAAGCCCTTGTTATCCATGTTTCATACAAATAAAGATTTCGTTTCATTTGTAATAGCTTTCGAGAAAAATGGCTGTAACATAGACAGACAGGGGGATGGACGTGACATTTGATATGGACATTTGTGCCAAAATGACCAAGGACACTAGTGTCTTCGTGCTCTTGGTTTTAGCGTGATTGCTGTTGAAATCCAAGTTAAAACAGATACTGTTCGTTAATTAGTAACAGTATATATTGGTCAGTTACGTATGGATTGTGTGAGCTCTATAATTAGCCTTAATTGAACAGGTTCGAGACTTATAAAGCAAGTGTGAGACGCATCACCGTTAAAAAGATGTTTCTTTCATTTCAGTTGCTAATGATAGCGGTTCTATGTCCATGTGGGGCTTAATTGGAACGTTTTAGTTGTTTTCTGATGTATTTGATATTATTCTATATATTATCAAATACTTCAGAGCTCGACTCAATCGCATATATTGTGTTCGACATAGGGCTCCAGTAATGGTATCGCTTGGATTAAGCGACTCTTAATACACAACACCGAGCTGATCCCACCAAATACACAGCATGAGTTTTCTTCCTTGAATATTCTGTTTTGATGTTGATATTTCTCTTTTTTGGACTATCATAGTGTATTCACTTTTCATTGCCAATGATTATAGGAATTAAAATCCTTTTTTTATGCCTAGCTAGTAGCATTTCACTCATGCATAATCTGCGTTCAGCATCCCTCGGCTTCAGTTACTATGGAACCGGAAACCTTGTTTTTGAATAATCTTTAACGATTTTAAACGATGTGAAACTGCTTGCTGAGTCACTTCTAATGTAAACGCAAGTTCTTTTTGCGTTTGTGATGAATTTTCCTCCAATAATGCTTCCAATTCCGTGTCTTCGTACGTTTTCGGCCTTCCACTGCGATGTTTATCTTCTACACCAAAGTCACCGTCTTTTAACTTTAGAAACGACTCACGACAAGTCCTCTGATTTAAATTAGCTTTCTCATGTGCACATACAAGCAACGAACGCTCCTCGGCTGCAATTTTTTTTAATTGAAGAAGTCAATTTAAAATTCCCGCAAATGATGCTTCTTAATTGGCACAAATTTAGACATTTTCGAACAAAAAAATTGTATAATGCTGATACGAAGTTAGTTACTTTAAGGTTATGTTGTTACTAGATGACCAAACTTACCTCATGCCGTCTTTGATCTGACAATTTTAAACTAAACCTTGTGTAGCACCATCATTTTTAAAACGACGGAAACTTATTTGTACTCCTTTATTTTTTAAGTATAATTATTAACAAGTCAATAAGTTTAATGACAAATCGCATTTTAGTTATCGGACTAGTAAGTGTCAGTGGTTCATCCCCGATATTGTGAAAAGTGATAGTGCATTTGTGATAATGTACGAATCAATGAATGAATGAAAACTCTTTATTGTTCACCATAAACTTAAATCTAGACAATTGATATGAATACATTAGCATTAGAACAGTGGGCGGCCTTATCGCTTATAGCGATCTCTTCCAGGCAACTCCAGTGTCTAAGGAGATTTTAATATCATTTTTGGTTAAGCACTAAACTAAAATTAATAAAATCACAACCAAATACTATTAAAAATAAAATAAAATATAAATAAACTACTTTATACTTATATATACAGATATACATATATAATTAGATATACGATGATATTATAAATTAGATATATATACATTCGAACAATAGATACATTCATTTAATGCAACAGTTTTTATTTAATAGACCAATAATGGTCCGTGACCATACGTTTAAATGTAGTCATTGATTTAGCTTGTCTGATTGATAAGGGGAGGGAGTTCCACAGTCGAACAGCCTGTACGGCAAAAGAATTTCCTACGAAGGAAAGTGTGTGCAGGTATTGTTAACAAAAGATTTTCATTTGAGCGCAAATTACAGGAACGAGATTGATAGAGAAAACTAAAAAGTTCCTTTAAATATGGGGGAGTACATGGATTGTAAAGGATATTGTGCAAAAGTGAGAGTAAGTGAACATTCCGGCGAAAGCGAATAGGTAACCATTTAAGCTTATCACAAAATTCATAGACATGGTCATATATACGCAAACCAAATATGAACCGGATACAAACATTTTTAAGGCGTTCTAGCTTATCCAGTTGTTCCTGGGTTATGTCTAGATAGCAGGCATCTGCATAATCAAGTAGGGGGAGAAGCATGGATTGTGCAAGCATAACCTTAGTAGCAGTAGGTCGGAAATTCTTCAACCTCCTGAGCGAAGCGGATGACGCGAAAAGTTTTCTACTGATTTCAGTTAAATTAGGCCGCCAAGACAGTTCTCTGTATATATGTAATGTACACATGTACATGAAAATTTATATGTACCAAATTGTGTATTATAATAGTTTATAACTATTTTGATTTTTATGACATTTATTTTAAAGAATGACTTAGTAATTTAATTTAATAATTTCTATTTAAATACAAATTAAAATAGAATAACCTAAGACTATTTTAAAAATTAAACTAAACTATAAAAAAGAAACCTAAAACTAAATAAAAAACAGGGCATAATTATAGATAAAATATTGTTTCCAAACCACTGTCACTTACCGGGAACGTTCCCAAAAGGCTGGCGGCGTTGCCACGTTGAATAGCAATGCTTACCCTTTGAGCAAAATAGACGCCAGCCTTTTGGTCGCGTGGGAGGTCTACTAAGCGATCCGCGACATCTCGATAAAGATTTATAACTTATATGTATGACCTTCAAAAAGTGTTCTCCAGTGGAACTTATTTTGAAAAAAAAAACTGTCAAATTTGAATATATTTAAAATTTACACAACGAAGCTAAATCCTTAATCGTGTATGTGTACTTTTGATAATAAAGATTTTATTTGGATTAAAGCACCATACGAGCTAAGGGAAAAGAGTCATAAATGGTTTTAACCTAATACAGATTTTCATACTAGTGTTAGTAGTATACTTAGAAATCAGAACACGTCTATGCAGTAAATGATTGCATCGGTAATTGCTTGAACGAAGTTAAGTACCACCTCTCTTAGATTTAATTAAATAAACTTGTTTACCATGCATCTAAGCTCTAAATGGGGTTGTTAATTAAATATGGACTATTATCGAGTATTTCTCTTGACCTCATTATGTCTACCGCAATATTGCGGTGTACGAGACACACATAGACTTCGATGACTAACTAAAGTCTTGATGCTTTTTTATATATATATATATATAAGGTAAATATAAAGATCCACGACAACGTTCCTTTAGAATTGGGTAATAACAAACAGTTTGTAAAATACCTTTGAAAATGACTAAAAAGTTAAAAAATCTTTTAAGGCCGGTTAAATACATAAAGTTTCTATCCTAAACAAAGGGTTTGAAAAAGTAAGACAAAAATAGGCCTCATTAAGTTATCACAACTTATTATATTAAATTTTCATTCGATATTAGGTGAGATGGCGGTCAAACATTACACTATACAAAGGTAAAAAAAGATTTTCTGTTATTTTTATAATTGTTGTTACATTTTTAGAGTTTTTCAGTTGAACAATAAAACGAAAATGTTATAGTTTCAGTATTCTCATATCTATTTCTGGGAGTTTTCTTATATTTCTTAAAATTGCCTGAATGTACATGTAATGTACCTTTTATATAAAATATGTACTGTTAACCTTATTTGGTTACTTATTTACTGGTGGTTATTTTACAACGGTATGCCATAAATTTGGAACAATGACTAGATCAATTTATTCATATTATGAGATTAATAATTAACCTTCAGTGCATTTCTAAGTTTATAATATTATTTCCTCAAATATTCGCCTATTCTCTCTACGGAGCGCATATGAAAACGTGAGGTATGATTGGATATCTTTTATTTTCATAAAAAGTCTCTTATGCCAAATTATTCTTCCAAATTTTTTGGTTGTTGTTATTGAGTTTAGCGCATTAAAACTTAAAACTTTCTTTTATTACTAAAAATTTCAATAAGTAAGAATAGAATATACTTTATTGTTCAATAAAATTAATGTAACAATACACATAAACAGCTTAGAATTAGGTACAAAGGGCGGTCTTATCGCTGATAGCGAAATCTTCCAGACAACCTTGGAATGGAGAGAAAAATATGGTTTATGGAAAAGCCTAGCGCAGGGTTTTGTTGCGCAATATTGAAAACAAAAGTTACAAAATACATATCAATATACATATATAGATTTATAAACTCATAATTAGGGTTATAAATAATAAGATAGATAGATAGATAGATAACACTTTATTATACACCATTACAGAAAATGGTACATAAGGTTACAATTATAATTATAACATCACTGTACTGAATCCTGTACTATTTTACATATTGTTACATGCCGTCAAAGATAAGCGCATAGCTGCCTGTTGTAAGCGCAGTTTATTGTCTTCCCGGATTAAGTAATTCTTTTGTGTTTTGAATTTGTAATTAAGAAAAACATGCTATTGTTTTTCTACTTGTTTTATAACCATCATTAGCGTCGAACTAATCCTTATTGTTATTGTTTTCGACTTTGTTAGCCGTTCGCAGGTGTGCAAATTACTATTTCTCGGAAACTCAGTGCGCGCGGCCAATTTCTTTGTACTGTGTAGTGAGTATAAGACAATGCCCGAATGGAGGGGTGGGCAGTCAAGCGACGACTACGAGACGAGTAAGACGTTTTCGAGTACTCTCGATTAGCGATATAGACGACGGACTTTACGCGTATCGAATTGTATTGAATCGTGCAGTGTGAACTGGTTGCATCCAGTTTTATTTGTATTTGTTTTATACGTGTTTGTACAGTTCTAATAAATTCTATAGTAGTTCCAACGGATTTTTTTTTAACCGAGTCCTGTAGCTCGTAGCAATATGTATCTATAGTAGTACTATGTATCGTTCTTCCTGTAGGTCGTCCCTTCAGCGCACTGTTATTTACTCGTTTTTTTATTGAGGGGAAAACCATTTAAGGACCATGAGTCGCGGCCGACATGTGGAATTCGCCACGTTAGGGTGGCACTAGCAACGCTAGCAGATGCTATTGCCACCCAAGTCGGGGATAGCCACTAAAACCCCTCGATGTTCCGTCCTTCGCCCTTATGCTAGGATCACGGCTACATGGCCTAGACCTTACGCGGTGCCTGTCAGTCGATGGCCTATCGGCCTCTTCCATTGCTGGGGGGGACCACGCCCCCGGCGTCTACAAACTCTCTTTATAGCGTTGAGTGGTTTGTAACTCGCCCCACAGCAGAAGAAGTGAGCGCACTATTATTTACTCCTGCCTTGACATTCGCGTGTCGACTGGTAACGTACTTGGGATGAGAGGATCAAGACAGAAGGAATTGGTTATGAATTGGTGATAAAACATAGAGAGGACGAAATGGGCCATTGGAACTGTCAATCATCGCACGAAACATGATTATTTCAAGGCTAGCCGTTCGACGTCGATATGATCGTCGTCTATGAGAGCGTGTATTACACTCATCGAACTGGCCCTAAGAAATGTAATCAAGCAATGATTCCAGCCAGATATACAATAACCCAAAAGAGCGGAGCGGTAATTAAAAGCACCTCGTGGCGGTATATATGTTTAAGGAACAGATAACGGTGTATCCTAAACAATTTTTTATGAAGGCCTAACATCACGTAGATATAAAACTACAGATGAATGTCTTGCTTTCGGAATAAACACGTTTTACGCATTAACCTTTACAAAAGCGAATATAAACGCGAAAGCTTCATAATAGCTTATTTTATTGCACTGTGATTTATCTAACGAAGTATTTTATTACAAGACAACGATGCAACTTTGGAGAAAGGCACTTGTTACAACAGTGTGACTTCAATTGTTTTAAAAACGCCTGTGCGGCAAGTTTTGTAGTTGTTTTCGATTGTCGATTAAGTTATGAACTGTAACAGGATAACTACATTCATCTAAGATCGTCTTTCAAAAGTCTCTACAGAAAGTATCGTGTATTTATCAAAACTTATTATTTAATACACAAAAATAATTTATCTTAATTCATCAATTAGTTCGTATACATTGTTTTTCCTTAGAAGACCATTTTCGTACATTAAAAACATGTTTTTTTAAAAATGAATTACACTATTTATTGATGTTGGACAACTTAAGCCACATATAAAATTAGATATTACAGTAGAAAATGTTTTATATTAATCATCTAAATACACAATTTGACTAAAATGTTATCTAAAAAACAAGGTATATATTGTGGCATATTCTACTTGAGTCTATAAGTAGAAAACTGAGCCTAAGTCATCGCCGTCTAGGAGTAAGATGCCCAGAGGTTGCCTACGTTACTTCGCTTGATTGCTATGGCAATCAATTTATTTCGTACAACCGATTAGCATACTAATCGGTTGTACGAAATAAGGAGACTTCTGATCATACAGATTAAATGGTCCTTAGCCTTCGTATCCGTACCGTGTAGTCCGTACGTACGTTGTACGAAAACCGAAATTTTATGAATGACAAAATTGGGTATAATAAAAAAAATTTGCATTTTATAAACCAACTTGATTTTATTTTATTTTTTATAGAATTATATTATAATTCTTGTGATAATATTTTAAAAATTTCTTTGAAATATTAAATCGTTTTAATTCTCTATTTATTATATTTTTTAATGCAATTATTCAATTATACATTTGTGATTTATAAAAATACAATCAATAAAATACTCTTAAATTAATTCAGAAGAGATAATTTTTGCATACCATGAAAATGATAGAATCCTCATTGTTTTCACTTGTTATGTTGGCAAATAAAAATTTTATTTCCTAAAAATGCGGTGTACACATGCCCTCAAAACTTGTTTTTTTTTTACTATGATTTGTAATTAGCGTAAGTACGGTGTTATGTCTTCAAATAGAGTCTTTTTCTTTCTTTCTATTTGATTTGAAATAAATGCCCTGGTTTAGTTATTCGCTAACTTCTCTGTCATACGCCACGATACCTTGAGCACGCACCTTGCCCTAAGCGCGACCATAAACCGCGTCTAACCCGATGCGTTTGCGCATGAATGGCCACAACTTTTTTCTTTCCGGCCGCCGAAGTGGAAATCGTGGGCTTGTTCTTGTTAAATGTTTGAACTAGCCGCTATACTATTTATTGATTTTTTATATTGTTAATTTAAATAATTTCTTGTGGTCGTATAATATTACAAAGTAGCTCATATAAAAAATATCCTCATGTTTGGCAGAATAAAAACAATCTGATCCTGTAAAATATTGCATTGAAATTATTGTAGTGACGTGATAATCTTCTTATATATAAAACTCAATTGCTGTTCGTTAGTCTCGCTAAAACTCGAGAACGGCAGGACTGATTTGGATAATTTTGGTTTTGAATTATTTGTGGAAGTCCAGGGAAGGTTTAAAAAGTGACTAAATATGAAAAATTGATTCTGAGGCGGTACGAAGTTTGCCGGGTCAGCTAGTTTTAAGTAAATATATACTTGTATACAGAATGTAATTTGTTATTATTAATTTAGTAGTTCTCGCTATTTTGAGTAAAAACTATATTTTTTAATTAATTTTATATTTGACTTATAAGTAACTACCGAGGCTTTCGACGTGGCTTAGAATATGTACGTAAATTTTAACCATGTATCCCATTTTTCGGAATAAAAAATATCATTTGTTGATCTCTGTTATTTAAATTACATATATTCTAAATTTTATGGTTTAATCAGTTCATTCCTTAGGACATGAGGAAGGGACAAAGAAAATTATTAATAATCATATTAGTTACTAGAAAATAAATCGAAAAAGAAACCTACATATCTACTAACCTAAATAAATACTTACGTACAAAACTTTACGTAGTAAAACCTTAGTAACTTGGTAACTGGTTAAAATGTGACACAAACAAGTAATATAAATTTTCTACCAATGATAAGTTAAAAAAAAAATATCACCTCCTACTAGCTGGTTAGCCAAGTTTCCGTATGTTAATCTCTTTTTTACTTTTACATTACATTTGTAGATAATAGTAGAGTAATAAAGCAAATGAATGCATAGTAAGAAATAGGAACTCGACTGCAGATTACTTACAAACATATGCAGATAAAACAAAACCCTTTGACGAATACGTCTTGCGACATGTGATTGGCAGGTGCCGGGCGCTGCGCAAGAGTATCGAGTCACGTTCGTCATTTTTACGCAATGACGTCATCTGTCAAACGGTATTCAAACATACCTTTTGGACAATAGCCCTGATTTGTCTTTGCTCTGCTTCCTTTGATGAATGCTGTACACCAACAACTGTTTTTCGAAGTAGGTTATATCCACGCTATTGTAGTTTTGGTTAATGAACCTACTGTTAGGCTACTGGTACATTGTATTATTTTCTTGCTTTTTAATCTATTTATTATCTTAACTAGCTAAGAAATAGTTATTAGATATAAACCAATAGATAATATGGACACGTATTACAATTATATTATTGTTACGAGTTACGGAACTCGAATTAAAATGCCGTTTGGAATTACTATAGAATTTATTAGAACTATACAATCACGTATAACACAGGTACAAATATAACTGGACACAACTAGTACAAACGTAATACACGATTCAATAACACGCGCAAAGTCCGTCACTTATATAGCTTATCGAATGTACACACGTCTTGTCTCGCTTCTGACCATCGCTTGACTGCCGCACCCCTCCGTTGCGGCATTGTTTTATTTACTGCACGACGCAATATGTCTACCTGACAAGCGTCGACGCAATTTCCCAGAAATCATAATCCGCACACCTGCCTGATTATGCCTGCGAACGACCATAAACGAGTACAATACACAATAGGCTGTTTTCTAATTACAAATTTTAAACATAAGGCAAACACAAGGAGTCCAAATGCCGAAAAGGTAATAAACTGCAGGTGTGCATTGGTCTTTGTCGGTCGTAACAGTATAAATAAGACAGACAATTAATTTATTAATCAACTAGAGTTTGCCCTACAGCTACACCGCGTCTCAAACCCTAGGCAATAACTTTATTTTACTTACATAAAAACTTAATTCGATTTTTTTACATATAATATAAAAACATATACTTAATAATAACAAATAAGACACTCACCTACAACAATTCTACTAAAGATGTTTATAGAGAAACAGTCATAGCAAGCAACTCCTAAAATTACGTGGTTTCGATTATAATTATTAAATAAAAAAGCAGACATTAAAATAACATCGTAATATTTTATTTTTAAAATATCATGTTAGAACTAATTTTAATTACTGTTTAAACAATAATTAATGCGCCATTTCTCTCATTTTACCATATACCTTAGCTCCAACTTATGAGGTCATAAGTTTGTACGCTCGTACATAATCTATGAGGCTGCATTGTTTTGTAAGATAGTAAAAGAATATCAATTGATTTGATTGTCCGCTCCGCTATTACACGGTTCAACCAAATAGAAGCAACTTGGTTGTAATGCGCAGAAATTACAGGAAACAACGATATTGAGTGTATCGATTTTATGTTTACTTGGATCACTTTAGTCTATAATTTTATAAAATTCTAAATTATGCCGTGTCTGTACATTGAAAAGCTATTTAAAAAAGAAAACAATTGGAATAGACTATATAAACGACGGAGAATCTGATGCATTTCTTTTTAGATTTTTTGTGTTTCACGTAATAATTACTGGGCCGACTTAAAATCTGCGCTACTTTTTGTCCTGGGAATCCCGAGGGAATTTTTCTGGGAATGATTTAAAATGTCCAGATTAAAAACTGATCGATAGCAAATTTTATGTATTAAAATATGTAATATTTTTTATCTCGGGAATCCCGCCGAAATTTTCCCGGGAGCGGTTTGTTGTTCGGGTGCATAAAAATTAGCTTATTCCGGCATAGTTTTCACTAAAACGATAGCTTACATTCTTTTTTTAAAGCTGTGGTGGTACTGTGTCGTGGGAATCTTGCCGGAATTTAAAGACAAGCCTGGATGAAGTCGCGGGCATATCCTAATTTTATTATACAAATTGAATGCCTTGTTCTTTTAACTTTTATCTAGTTATTGGAATCTGTTATATATCAATAAAACAATTCCTATAAGCAGTCTAATACCTGCTATTATAATTATATTATTACTATTCTAGTTATTACCTACGTGGCAGGTAAAATATTAAGGAAGTTAAAGTTTTAATGAAATATCTTATCTTGGAAGTATTATTGGAAGTTATTGGAAGTAAAAATTCTTGTCGGCGAAGACATCAATAGTCGAGAAGTATTTAGTTATACAAAATTTACACTTTTTGCTTATGGGCCATAGTATATTGTTACAACCTAGTGCCGACAAACTGGATTCACACCTGCATACCATAAAAAACACACATTATTACCTTTGGCATTTGGACTTCTTTTGTTTACTTATTTATTGGTTATTGTGGAGAGTAGCCTATTGTACTCGTTTATGGCCATTTGCAGGCAAAATTAGTCAGGTGTGCGGATTACGATTTCTAGGAAATTACGTCGACAGACATATTTGCATTTGTGCAGTATAAAACGATGGCCCGATTGAGGAAGGGCAGTTAAGCGATAACCACAAGCGAGACAAGACGTGTGTACATTCGGTCATCTATATGGTGACGGACTTTGCGCGTGTTATTGAATCGTGCATTACGTTTGGACTGGTGGTGTTCAGTTATATTTTACCTGTGTTATACGTGTTTGTATAGTTCTAATAAATTCTATAGTAATTCTAACGGCATTTTAATTCGAGTCCCGAACTCGTAACAATATAATATAAATTATAATCTCCTGGCTTGTTTCAAGTAGTACACATATGTAATGTATAAAGCTGCGCATACCACCCCACTGTGTATGGTTCTAGGTATTAAATAGCAGTTTATTGTTCAGACTTACGAAATGTACCTTGTTGTAGCAAATAATAAAATACTGTTCATTAATTAAAATGAAATTCCTTGAATTATTTTTTAACAATACACCTATAAACATTGTTCCATTGTTACGATTGTTATTGATTTGGTTTCCTTTTAATTTCAGGTAAGCAACTTCGATTGAAACCCAGCTACGGAGTGATTGTGTAAGACTTCCCGTTTATATGTGTACAGCAGATGTGACAAGTATATACACAGGACTTGTAAGTAACAGTGCTGAATAATGAGTATTTTGATAAGTAAAACCGTACTACATTGCTTTCCTAGGATATTTTGATGCCGTGTATGGGATTTAAAACTGAAATTGTTATAAAACTTGAATAATAAAAATATTTTTATAAATATTTGTATAAGATTGTCTTAAGTTTTCTGATGACAGCTATGATGAAGATTTTATAAACATATTATTCGGTTAATTGTTGTTCATAGATGGTTTCAAACGTATCTACGTTGTCGCTGTCAATGTCAAAGTGATATATAACACAGATATATAAAAGTGATAGGTATATTAAAATTACAAATTTAATTTAAAAATTCACAAATAAAGAAGATATTTAAATTTGGTGGGTTAACAAGATACATTTTTTTAACCCGAGGCAAACATTGTACATAAATATTAAAATATTAAATAAACAGAGTTTGCGTGTTGATTACATCATAAAAGAAAAATGTCTACAAACATGAAATGTCATTAAGAAGTTAACTTAATATCAAAGGTGTTAAAGTTTAAAATAAATAATTTCAGATAAAATTACATTTGTATCTCGCTTTGTGACTTCGCTGTACGATGAGCTGTGTATACGACGTGCATAATGTGTGATATATTTTGTCTGTTAAATATCCACTCCATTTTTACTTTATGTTTATATAATTTTTTTTAAACCATTTATTTGTATTAATACGTATTCATTAAATATATAAAGTATAATTGAACGTAATGACTAGTAACAGTTTTAATACGAGATCGAATTACTTTGCATTTTATACCATACTCATTTTAATACATAAATTATGAAAACCTCTGCTTTAATACAGAGCTTAAGTTGAAGTGTCAGTGTGGAGAAAAGATAATGATTGGCACTTCTATAAAATGTTTGAAATTTAATGTTTTCTGGCACTGGCAAAACGTCTTTTGTCTTATCAGTATTTAATTTCAGTAATTATACTCAGTCTCAGCAAAATTATAGGTATTTTATTGACGTCAAAATGATGATGAGATTTTCCGCATAAACATAATTCACTCGAAACAAATATCAAAATGCTCGATTTTTTGTAAGCGACTTACTGTTATTGCATACAATAGATGAAAACATAGTACTAAGTAATGTTTAATACACTGCACAAACATTTTTTTTCACATTTAAGATTTAAGTTATAAATACTATAATAAAGTGACAGTCTAGAAAAGTCTGTAGTTTACGAAGTCTCTTAAGATGTTCATCTTAGTAGAACGTAATTTTAATTACATGCGTGTTGTAATTTTCCTGTACAACGGGAATTTGTGATTGTTATCTTAAAGTTTTAGCGAATTAAGCGGGTGTTTGACTTGACTTTGTTTCTATATCTATCTGTTTGTTTATCTTACCTTTTGGTAGAAAATTTAAATTACTTATATGGAGTTTATTTATATCAAATTAGCTGATCCCACTTCGCTGGGCGCCATTAAAAAATATACACACACACGCGCACGCACGCAAGCCAATCAAGGTTTCATTTCGCTTTGTAACCTCTAATTAATTCACAAACGCGGAAACTACTCGTATTATCTCGTATGAGGATATGCGAAATACTTGCGGGAAACACCATTGCTGTTACATATTTGACAGGCGATCCCGTGCCCACTTCACTGGACGTCATTAAAATTAAAAAATTATTAACTGAGTTAGAATCAAATATAGCCTATGTCACTCAGGAATAATGTAGCTTTCTACTGTTGAAAGGATTTACAAAATCGTTTAAGTAGTTCAAAGGATTACTTCCGACAATATATATATAGTTCATAGCTAAGGCTGTGAAGAAGTAGTTATAACATCCAAAACGCTTCCACATTCATATACTCATAAGGCTGTTTGATATAGTAAACCAATTTTATCTTTTTATACACATATACATAGGTAAATAAAAAGTACCATACACAACCTACTTGCACAGAAACTAGAATACGTATTTTTAATCATCATCCGAAAGCCGGTATCGTATTATTAATTAAACGGAAACTACATGAGAAATTTAATGTGACATACAAAATAAGAACATGATTTTATGTAATCGAGAATTGCATATGGATTGCTTAAATTGTTTAAACGTCATAATAAAAACGAAAGTATAGGTCGGTCTCGGTATCGAAACGAACCTTTTCGCACGCCTACGAAAGTTTGAATATTAAGATAACTATCGCATCACTATGCATTACGATAAACTAATCTATAAAGAAAAAGCGACCTTATGTTCAATGTATTAGATCGAAATTCCTGTGTGTATTGATTTAAAATTTAGAGCAATGAGTCAAGTACTCGAGGTCGATAAAACTTGGGCACCCGCTGTGAACGAAGTTCTCGCGAAAATTATTCAAACCCGGATCCACCTTCGCGTTCATCTATCATTTTTGAAGTGAAATTTCTTTGGAATCGTTCTGATTTGAAACTCGATGAAACGAAAAAGCGACATTAGAAAGACATAAACACATAAATCTATAAGACTAAGCCTGCAAGAGAATGAGATAGAACACATTATGTTTAATAATTTAAACACTATGCTCAGACAAATAGAGGTAGAAATGTTTTGAAGTTTTTCGTCAATACTTCAAATTTCGTGTTTTAAAGCTTAAATATATTATAACGATGTATAATAAATATATGAAATGTGACGACACGAAATTTAGAATCTCTCCCACCTCTTGTCACACTTTGTTTCACTTCTACTACGTGTGAACTGCACACACTGTGTGTATTTTGCTTGAAACAAAATAAATTATTGCTAAACTCTTCTCTCATTTATGTGGTCCTAGTACACGTTTACATGTTATTTTTTTATTTATTTATATATGTATTTAATCTCAGCGTTATTGTGTGTTTTTGGTATCATTTTTTGCAAGTTGGTATAGGAATCGTCAATATTTCTTAGGCCTGCTTAAGCGGCACTTGGCAAACACACGTCTTATTTATTATTTCTCGATTTAACTTATTGTTATTATATTATTTATAAAGTAATACAAAACTAATACTTTAGGTAAAATACTTCCTTCATATGTGGATTAGATGCCAGTTAGTAGTTCCTGTAAAGATAAAGAGGGCACTATAGGCATTCAAATGGATCAAAAGCACAATGCTGCTTGCTCAGTATTCTTTGTTCAATAAAATTTTCGACTCGAGATACTTTGTCCCAATAATTTCACAAAAGTGAAATTATTCGGACAAAGTATTTCGGTCAAGTAAACTTGATAATTACTATTTCGCCTTAAAACTTCATCAAGGTATTTCACACATAGAGTATAATAAATAAGTGATACACAAAATACTGGTTTCTGATATGTGTATATCTTGTCGAAACTTGTTTGCGAATATTTTTGTAACTGGTTGTAATTATCGTGATATGCGTGTCAGCGATCAAAAATTTCTACAATATCTGTTTCAATTCAAAACTGGAAGGTATTCAAATTGAAAAGTAAATTGAACCTAATAATTTCACTTTTCATTATTATCGTTAAGACTATATTAGAAGGTATATTTCCGTCTGTCAATTTGGATGAATCAACAAAATGACGAGTCTTTACCGTCATTTTATCGTAAGCGACATTTGCACCTAAGTATATTTCCTATTGTAAATATTCCTCGATAAATTTGGTTGAGGCGTATAATATATAAAAAAGAAAAGTTGATTACGCTGTACTCCATTCTCTATAGTAGGGATTCCCAAAGTAGTCGATATCGACCCCCTGGGGTTGAAATCGGTTTCCCAACGGAAACTGATTTTCGGGGTCGACAAGGTCTAAAAATCGACCCCTATTAAGTAACACAAGTTCTTATTTGAAACTTTCAAGATACTGTACAAGTTGTGTTACGAATACAAGTGTATGTTTAAAAAAAAATACTTAAGTATTTTTACGTAATTTGTATTAATAATTATTATTTACACTTGATATTTACTGAATTGTATGTGTATTTATTTTGTTAAATGATCTCAGAATAATGTAGTTTACTCACTTAACCGACCGCAAAGATTTTTAAAGTAATTTGGCAATTGTCTGAGGTATCAGTTCATTTTGGAAAAGGGGTATCTTGCCCAAAATGGTTTGGAAATCCCTGCTCTATAGGATGGCTCGACGTAACATTTAAAGGTGTACCTGTTCATAGAATAAAAAATTATGTAAAAGATGGTTAACGCCAAGTACAGACAGTACTAGTGAAGACCAAAGAATGGATTTTGTTAGCCTCTTGTAGAAGTTTCGTCACGTCACATTTCAAAATCTAATATATGTATCTATGTATGTGTGTGTGTATATATAACGTTTAAACACAAAATTTGAACTATTAACGAAAAAATTCAAAATATTTCCAACTCTATCTATATGAGCAAAATACGTGACACGAGGGAGAGACGCGTCTAACGAATATGACCAGCCGTGACAAGGACCGGGAAGAGGTCAAAAATTATGAAATTCGTGTGATGTAATTTGTGGATGGCCCCTAATTGGAACATTTACGATGGAGCTTTGCTATTTGGTACCTCCACCAACCAACCACCAGAGACTAATAGACGACGCACTTGTTTGCGGTTACGGTAATGGTCAATATTCCATAACTTTTAAGAACTTAATGTTATTATGCGCACCGTAAAAACCTTTTTCCATCGCCTAAATCTGTTGGCTTGTCACACTTGCCTGATTTCTTACATTTGTTTTAAAGTATGCATAGATTTATTTTAATTAATAATAGTTAAGTATTCATGAATAAAAATAATCAATTCTGTATTGTACTCAAAATAGTTACAAATAAAACTACAAAATAGTGATGATGTACAAAGGCGAGCTTAACCCTAAACAAAGTTTTCTTCCAGCAAACCTATGGGTCTAGCGAGAGTGGGAAAACAAGAGGCAGGGTTGTGTACATTAAAGTTAATATGGGTAAGTAAATAGGTTCTTATACCTAAATGTACATTAAATTTACTCATAGAAAATAATTTTTACATTATAAACTATATACAGATATATATGTATACATATATATATATATATATATATATATATATATATATATATATATATATATATATATATACACACACACATATATATATATATATACATAAACTTACATAGACATATATATCTATATATACCTAGTATATACATATTTAAAATACATACACATATAAGGTTGGGGAAAAAGTTTCTTCGCATTTTATATAAAAATTCAAAAGGTTTTTTTATAAAGTTTATTTACATTTGACTGAAGTATGTAGGTGCCATTTTATTGGATAACTTTTTACCATCTTCTAGGTAGGGACATGATCCCATTGCTATAAAAAATTTGGGGCTTCTGATCAAAAATGGTTCGGTTTCATTACGTCGTAATAAAGAATCACAAATGAGTACACGGTTCATTAGGTTTCTTTCAGTGAGCTCATGAGGCACCCAAATATCGAGCTTTTTTGTGTACCCAGCTTTTTTCAAATGTGCCAAAACCGTTTTGTGGTCAATTCCCAATTCTCCAGCTACATCGTAACTACTAATATGCCGATCTTGCTCCACTTTTTCAAAAATGGCATCAATTTTGTCCGTAACAGGGCGACCAGAGCGACGTGCATCTTTGATATCAAAATTTCCTGACTGAAAACGCTTAAACCAAATTTGCGCTACTCTCACAGATACTGCATTAGGTCCATAAACATCACAAATTTTTTTCGCGCCTTGTGTTGCATTTTTACCTATTTTGTAGTAAAATTTTAAAATGTATCGAATTTCTTCATTAGATTCACTCGTTTTAACAATAAGAAAAACAAATGAAAATCACACATTTTCCTAATTTGAATTTGGAATTGTCTTCTTTAAAATTAAAACTTTTTAATGATACCAAAACCAGCCAGCTGCGAATGATATAGCCAAAGAGATCTTATTACAAGTTCATACATACTATATGCGAAAAGACTTTTTCCCCAACCTATTATATATCAGTTAATTAGGACAGATCAACTCGCCTAAGATAAAAATATTGGATTTCATATTTAACAATCAACTAAAGCAATATTGCCATAGTAATTGACGCTAATAAAGTCATGAGTGTGTAACAGAATAAATTACCGTGTCTTATTATGTATTTAACTTCTGGTCTTTAGATTAATAAAGTCATGATTATGCTGCGCACTTAATGTAATTTATGAAGCTTGAAAAGTAACAGTGACTTATATACGTTTTACTTGTTTTTAAGTCTCATTTATAGACTGTATAAATGTTATTAATTTCTGTAGTAAAAAAAAGCGCCTGACACTCTTGTGAATGATAGAATTGGTGCCGGTAAACCGCGACTTGTATACTATGATCAAATAGCTGAAGTGATATAGAAAGGTAAAAGGCATCTCAAATAAACGTGCATGTATGATGCAATGAAAGTAGATGAATCAAAACGTTGTATATCAGCATTGTCATAAGTGGAGACCATCTTCACTCTCCATGGGAAGAAGGCGTGGTCATACGTACATAAGTAAAGGTAATTACAAGATTCTAGACCCAATCGAAAAAAATTAGAAATCTTGATTATTTAAGGAAAGTGTGTCAGAAAAGTCATAGCGCTTAGATGAGTTTTCTAGAGCACTTCTTTTGACGAGCCAATATTTAAAGAAAATCTTTAAGAAGCATTTGTATGATTTTAAAATACTGACTTTGTCATTTGTATTTCAAGTAAAGGGTTGAAATACAAATCTGTATATATTCATAGCGCCTAGGCCTATTTTTTATATTTCTCTAAGTACACCATTATGTAATGGCATAACGAAAAGCCTTCCTGATATAATTCACACATATGGATCGAATAGTTTTTGTGAAAATTGGTTGTGGGATGTATGAGCAGACAGACTAAGAGATGAGACGATTTTGTAAAGGATTTATTTTTGATAAAATAGTTATGTAAGCATTATAATAATGAAAGAGATATTATAAAAAGAAATGAAACTACTTAGCCAAAAAACACATGCTGCGTCCTATTTCTCGCAAGTCATTCGACCAAAGCAGGGTTTATAAATATATCGAACTAATCACGCTTGCATCATAAATCTTAAATTATAATTCAGAAATGATGATTCTGACCTAGAATCTTACTTTTCATCTATACCGATAAAAATTAAGGCAATCTAAACAACGGCTGATACAAGTCAAATTATACGGATTGGCGTAAGTGGCACAGACCATATCCATTGTCTGTTCGGTGCACTTGCCAATTTTGAATCTGTTCTTTTATTAATGCAATTTGTTTGGTTAGTTATTGTTGGATTTAGGATTCAGTGTATTAAAACCCCCAGACAAAATAAAAGTATAGACTGAGCCTACGTGGACAAAAGCGTCAAATCGGGTGAAGCATGTAACATACTACACGTGGTTTACGTCTCTGTGGTTAATAGTAAAGTATCCACTGGAAACTGTTCCACCTTTATCTATACTAATTGAATTAATTTAACTCGATTTAATATTTAGTTCTCGCAACACACTGCGATCTGCATCCTTTAACCGACTTCAGCAAACAAAATTTCATGTCTAAACGTATATAACTTTCGAAACAATAGTCTTCTGTTACATTATACTACTCACTTAAATAATAATTTGTCACAGAAAACTGGCTGTATCTAATGATGATGTAAAAAGAAGGTATTGTTACAACCCAAGCGCCGACAAAGACAAATTCCACGTACAGATTTGTAGAAGCACATCTATTACCCGTCGGCATTTGAACTAATTGTAATACTTTTATGATCGTCTTCTCTTGTTTACTTATTTATTGGCATACGTTATAGAGACCAGCCCATTGTTTATTGTACCTGTTTATGGCCACTTGCGGCTGACTCATTAGCCAGGTATTTTGGATTATGTCGAATACGATACGGGCACATTGCATTTGTGCATTATAAAACTATGGCCTGATGGAGTGAGGAGGCAGTCGAGCAAAAACCACGATCGAAGCGAGAAGTGTGTACTACAATCGGAAATCTACTAGTGACGGACTTTGCGCGTTTTATTAAATTACGACTTTCTGCATTACGTTTGGACTTTTGTGTTCGGTTATATTTGTACCTGTGTTATACGTGTTTCTATAGATGTAATAAACTCTATAATAATTTCAACAGCATTTTAATTCGAGTCCTGCAACTGGTAACAGTATATTGGAATAAAGCAGTCATGGCGGACAAGGTTGTTTGATGTTTGTTCTCTCTAAATATAACTAATTTCATAAACACCATTGTCTACACTCTTGTACCTTATAGGTATTTCTTTATTTCTTATTTATTAATCACCTTTTTTCGGCCTAATAAACTATTTTTTTTTTATTGGACTTGACTTTATGTTGTTGGTCCGAAGACCTCACAACTTTACCGGGGTTTTCGGGGCGAGTGCCTTTGCGAAGCGAAGGCGCTCGAGCCCGGGAGGCAACTTGCTCGAGGGGGCTCCCTAGGGAGTTTCACCTCGGCTGGACTGTTGCCATGAGAGGGGGATGAATCTAATGATGCCCACCATAGGGCGACACAATGCACTAATTGAGAGCGGGCGACGGGTAATATAAAGCCCGAGAGGAAGGATCCCGGCGGACCGGGATCGGCGGTTCGCGGTGGCCTATACTATCTTACTGCCGTTTCGCAACGTGTTATGGTTGGGAGAGAAGAAACGGCGAAAGAAACTTCCCATCAACACGCCTAGTCTATCCTATGGGGGGGCTGTGTCTCCTGGCGTCCCTCGCGGGGACGTGGAGAGATCGTGATTGGCGGCGTCGACGCCGCCGTCTGTGTCTGTCTGTCGGTGCCTGCCAGCCTGCCGTCCTAACCGCGGGCGGGCTGATCCGAGCCAGCCGTTTTGTGATATCTAATAAACTGTATAGATCGGATTTAGGCTGGTATATTTTTTGTTAGGTTAATCCAACTTCGAATCAGTATCCCATGCAGATCATCCTATTTTCCGGGAAAAAGGTTATTATGTTAATTTCTGTTAACGAAAATTAGGTGTGAACAAAGCTACAAATATCCAAACAAATTCGTCAGCCAGCGATCCAGCGAGATCAGCGATGTTGACTGGTTGACGGTCTTTCCGAATTTGCGCCACTCGTTTCCCCTTTTTTATTATCCAACCCAAGTTGGCGATTATGCACGTGTGTCGATCCACTAAGCTAGAGGATGTCTTGCTTGCTAAGTTTGTCGAGTCGTGTTCTATACTCCGTGGCTCGTAGAATCTAGAATTTTGAATCTCGCAAATATTGATGCTGTTTTTGAAATGGAATAAAAATGAAATTAATTTTAATTGCTAGAAATATGGTACAAAAGATCATTACAATATACATACGGAAAAATACAAGATTTAATTTTTTTATAAACCAAGTCGCATACAATACATTAGAAACAGTATGGCCACGATTCAACTATTGTTGGTGAAACGTCTGTCAATTTAGATTTTTTTGCTAATTCAATGTTAGGTCAAAGAAATAAAGTTCAGTCAAGGTTATTACTGAGGAATGACTTTCTGAAATAATCATTTTAAGCCAACTTTCTTTTATAAATTATATTAATTAGTATCATTTAAGAAAAATTATTTACTACTTTGTAGGAAAAATATTTAAAATATTATTAAAAAAAAATTTTTGGAGTTCAAGCGAAGTCCTGCTATAATATATATTACATAATATTATGATGCTTTAATGAGATTAACCATTGAGTCCTCGTTTACGGGGATACAGTCAGAGCAAAATTATCTTAATTAACTTGGATTCATGGGAACATGTAATATTCTTCAGTTGTCCATATGTAAAATGTAAAAGTTATTTTTAACCGTAGCTAAAAATGCATCGTTAGTATGTAAGTACTCTTCGTCGTTTATTTCGGTTTACAATCTTCTTGTTACGCAATATTTGTTTATTTAACTGTATTACAAACCAGTTCTAATGGCGACACATACTTATTTACCTTTCTGTACAAATTACTTTACAGTGTTGGTTTTATTTAACATCTCAACTTGTTCTTAAGTTGTATAGTTGTGTTGTCTTTTAATAGTTTTGCACCTAAACTGATTTTATTAAAATTAGCAGAGAAAATGGTTTTTAGATAAGACGACTGAAATAGAATGTCTATACTGGTCAATTTTATAAATTCCGCATCAAGTTTACTCTAACGAAGCTGTGAGCAAGTCTGCTTAAATAAATTAAAGAAAGCAAAACATCATTTGGCATTTTATTATAATTTCAGACTCGTTACACATAATTAAAACTTGCATTTAACGGATTAAAAGCGTTTAATTTGATTTTTTGTTTAAACAGGTCAAGTCTCAAATAATTCGCAACACTGTTGCGTTTAGAGAATGACTGACAATGATTACACCGGCCCACAAAAAAAGAGATATTACGAAAAATTGCATTAATCATGAAAAAAAAAAACAAAATTTTGAGGATGTATAGACGAAACTGACCCGAAAATCAGATTCAGTGCATCGAAATATATAAGAATAGATGGCCGGTGAATTATACAATACAATACAATACTCTTTATTATACACCAACACTGCAGAGAAAAAATGACACAAGAAGTTTAAATACTAAAATGGTAGTACAATGGGCATACTTATTGCTTAAAGCAATCTCTTTCAGGCAACATTTGGATGGACAAGATCTAATTGCAAAAATAGCGTTGGCGTGCAGTTGAAATAGATACTAATAATAAGACAAAATAATTATTATACATATATTATAGCTATAAAAATATATACGTACATAGACATACAAAACAAATAATAAACACGTTATACAGTTAGATAGTGATAGTGTTATTATTACTATTTTAATGCATATCAAAGATAGAAAGAAAGAAAGATTTTGGATTCCAACACTGCGAATATTCAAGTCACTAGTGACTAGGTTTCTAATATAAAGTGTATTTATGAAATACGAAATGTTGGTAATTATTCTATTTTATTATTAGATATTAAAAAAAAGTGTCTTAATACAAATAAAAGCAACTCCTGATATATTTTAAAATGTCTAGGAATCTCAAAAGGGTAAATATATATTTTTTCCCGAAACGGAGAAGAACAAAATCTGATTCAGTATTTTTGTTCGTGTTGCCATCGCAGCAATAATAGCCAATTATTTAGACAATTCTTCTGAGCCAAAAACACGCTAAAATGCAACAAAACTTAAATTTTGGCATTGAAGTATGTCGTCTATTAATCTAGTTGCCAGATTCTTAAAACTAATTTCCTATAAAAAAATTGTTTTGACATATGTAGTATTCACTACCAATGCCTAAATATTATATTTTACGATTCTGCAGTTTAAATATACGTAAACTACCAATACAATTAACCTAAGTTATATAGTGTACATGTGTGCATGCTATCTGGCCGCCCAAGAGGCTGTCGCAATATTTACTTGAATTTTCTCACGGGTTCTTAGGCATCGATTTCAAGTCATTTCTTAAATTGGATACAATTTTGCACGCTTGCTTTTTATGTCGCTGCCAGTGGTTAAGAGCGGTTTTACAGTGACTTGGTTTATTTTTCGTGTTATTCGAGTTACAAGTACGATACTATTATTTACGTTGTGATTAGTTCGAGTAACTTTATTTAATTAAACTTTAAAATTATTTGATACTCCATCTGTATTTTGATATATATTTTATTAGCCTTCTTCTTCCATTTAATGTCCACTGGTGGATGTAGACCACCCCAAATCTGCGCCACATTTCCCGGTCTCCGGCGACGTAGGTAGTCGGTTAACAGGGCTCGAGGGTGACCTATTCTTTTTTTTTAAATAAGAACTAAGGTCTTGAGTCTGTTTATTTTTCCGTTTCTCCTTTATTCGTATCTTTAGAAATAAACTTATTGTCATGAAGTTAGGGTATTTACTTTATAATATTATGTTAGTATAAACAAAAGTTACATTTAACCCTGTACCTAAAATATAATTTTTCAACGTGACACTGATCCTGATTTCACGCAAAAAAAATTGCATGGAAATGTGATACATTCTCAAGTAATTTCGCCAAAATCCAAGTATTTGATTTTAGTTCCAGTTCCAGCAGAAACAGAAAACAATTCTGTACTAATATTTGTCTGTATTTACATAGTTACTTCGGATAATATATTTATAATGTCATTATAACGGGTGTATGTGTCGCTGTGTCCGGAATATCCTGACTACCAAGTAATATAACTGAGCCTTTGAATTTTAAGATATTCGTAGTCCCATAAAGTCCCACAATTTCATGTTTGTAACAAGTTTTCTCTATGGTGTGTGGCGCCAACAATCCGTCATTACATCCTACATACAACACTTTAAAATCAGATTTATGGTGCTCCTTTGAGATAAGCTTAAACGTATTTCCATTTATGGCCAGAACCATAATGTAAAATATTTTTAAAGTGACCAGAAAGTGTACAATGTACAACTAGCTTCTGGTTGTTTTTTGGGTATGAAGAATACTGTGATAAGATTTTTTTTTATTATGAGATATCTCTACCCTCCATATTATGAGAACTATTTCTATTTTATTTTTTCGGTCGTTAAACTAGCTGTAAGGATGGGTAGTTTTTGCACCTTTCTAATTATATTTCTGAAATTAAATACTTTAATAATTTTAAATTTTGCAAATAGCGCCATTTCATTTGATACCTACCACATTCGATGATATTGCGCAACGCTTAAATTTTAACTTTCAAACCCTTTCAATAGCCAACAACTTTACAATTTTGACGCTCCATCTTTTATAGACGCGGTAAACATAATATATTGTGCCACATTGCATACCCCTAAACCTGAGTAGTGCGTGCGATAATCAACTGCGCCATATAATCAGCCACGGGAGTGAAATCATAAGGGTTTTATTTACCTTTAGGAATACGAAACAATTCATACCGAAGACCTCGATGCTAGAAGGTAGATCCCCAAAACTCGAACCAAGCCCTCCTACACATACACGTATAACACAAATGGACAGTTATATTGCTTCTGTTGCAGCCGAGTTTTCAAGAACAAATTCGGTTTTGCAGACAATTCTCGTGCCTATGCCAAAAAAGCAAATGTCACCATCGACGGATAAGTCAGGGAAATCATCTATTTATTTACCCTTATGTGCGGGTGCACCAAATCGTAAATCATTATCATCAATTATTTCAGGCTTAAGGCGTCGGTCCTCGAAAATACAATTATGTAGATATTATTAGACCATCATTATTATTAGATCTATAATAAAATACTGTATATTTTTAATTTTGATGACGAATAAAATTTATCACCATGTTTTGAAATTTCTCTACGCATTGAAAGTGATAATATTAATAATGCAACTCGCGTCTCGAGGAAAGTGGTAGACCGGAGAAAAGTTATTTAATCTGAAAGTTGTCGATTGGTACTCAATCGTTGATTATTTAACTGTTATTTACCAGATGCTGGTTCTATATTCCTGAGCTAATCAGGTACTATATACGCTTAAAACAAATCTGATAGTAAAAAATAGTGTTGCCAACATCCAAGAACATCAACTTCAATGGGGTAGTTGACACGTATCACAACAAATTAAACTGAAACAATATTCATACAAAAGAGCAGGCATTCAAATACCATGCCATCATCATGACTTCAAAAATGATAGAAATAAGTTTCATTACTTTTGAAACTATAATTAAAACACTATTTGAATCGTTATAGATATGACGTTATAATTTGCGATGCTCGTACAAAGTCTAGGTAATATAGTAGTAGTATAAAAGTATCTGAGATACTTTTATTAGCCCCTTGCATTGAGCGACATCATAAATTGAATTATCGAAATACATAATGGTCGTTCAAAAGTTCAATTTTTTTTTTTTATTCAATCTAGAAGACTAAGAAATAACTAAAGTTAAGACTAAAACTAAGAAGTATTCGTCATCCATTATTCAAATTAAATTCTACTGGAGAACATGGTTTGAAAATCATACATATAAGTTAACCATGAAATATAGTTCCTACTTTATTTATAATTCGTACATCGCTTCGCAAGAAGTAGCCAGAGAATGCATTTTAATAAGCTCCCATTTAAAGTAAGCACTTACTATATCAGGTAGGTACGTAAGGCATAAGGCAGATGCTACTCGAATTCCCTCAAATGCCTTATCTTAATTATTTTTTTAATAAAAAAAGAAGTATACTTTTTTGGATCATGTCAATACACATGATTTACGCATTTCAAACATAATTTAAACACTGACAAGAATTTGCACTAAGTTTCAATGCGTGTAAGAGAGATAAGGCAGATGTCCCTCCTCGATTTAATTCAGTGTTCTGGAGAAATAAATAAAAATTATACTCAGGCAAAAAAAGTGTTACTTGCAATTATTTTGAAGGAAAAACCGCACATCAAGTTTCTTGTTTTTATTGATAGGAAAGTTATACATTTCATTCCATTTCAATTGATTGATTGATAGAATTGATTTCACTTATATTTCTATGGCGATGTCAAAACTTGTTCAGTAAATAGGTTAGGAGTATTAAATGCGACTAACGTGATGATTTTATATAAGGTTTTCATTTTTGTTAAAATAACTACTGAACCCTAGAAAGAGAATTTTCTGACTAAATTATATATGTGAAATCGGCTTCTAAATAGATATAAAAAGTTTATCACCCAGAACGAAGAATTTAACCAAATCAATAAAGAAGTACACGTTTCGGTTGTTAAAACTTTAGCTGAATGGTTTCATTGATATCGTTTTCACTCACAAAATAGTATCGATTTGCTTGCTTTCTTCTTAGAATCGATTAATTTATGACTATCCTGAATATAGGGCGTGTGAATAGATAGTAGAGTAGTAGTATAGAGAATATACAGAGTGTTATGTTAATAATGTATAAGTTATAGAATCTACTCGTATTTGACTGTCAAAATGTCTACATAGAAAGATACGTTAATAGCATAGATAGAACGAACATTAAATATACACATAGATATATAGGAAACAACGTTGCCTATTTTTATTACTTGGCGAAGAAACTATAAAAAAGCGTGTTACAATTTTCACGACTTTGGGAGCTTATGTAACTCGCTGCTTCTTGACTTCTTCAAAAATCATCAATGAATATCTTTATGATTTTTCAATATTTAATGACAACACACGACTATGTTACATTGAAAAAAAATCAACCGTTACGTTAGTTATCTGAATTTAGTTCCTTACGTACACATGATGGCCGCCTAGTCTTTATTTTTTCGTGATTTTACTACATAACTTCGTAACCTCATACAGATACCTTATATAGTACACCTTCCTGTCAAATGTCATGTCTTTTTGAAATTGGCGTTTTCGTGTTTCTTTCCTAGTATGATTGTATCTATCGCTTCTTTGGGTGTTTTATTTTAGGTTAGCACTTTAATATACTTAATAGTTACAACGCTACATTTTAATTCTGTATCAAACGTTAAACATCTTTCAAATGTACTTTGTTTCATAAGTAAGGGAACAGTCTGAACTTTAACAAATAGGTATTGTTAAATGGAAAAGTTGAAAGGAACGGATTTGACCCGCAGTGCGTTGTTTTAATTTATTGTTTACTAAGAGTTTCACCTTTTGGCCTTATAGCGTTACTGTGTTATAGATTCCATTTTATAATTATATTCTATATGGTGTAGTATTTTTAGACCAGTATACAATCTCCCAATTCCCAAACCAAGCAAGTTAAGTTTGTGTTATAGGTGATAATATTGTAATGGATAATTGTACCTCCCAAACATCGATTGCCAGAGGAAATAACTGAATGTTCCTTTGCGAAATTTAACACTTCCGGGAATTGTACCCGGTTCTTAATTCTTCACCATACTTAAATAGTTCTTCATACTTACACCACAAGACTGCAGGGGGCAATTGGTGTCAACCAAAGACATATCTACCTACAATTTGTTTGAGGCTTTTTTTATATTGTAATACCTATTCGGTTCGCGCTTGTCTAGGATGAAGCACGCTTATCAAGAAGGTATCTATCTATTCACACGAGACTTGAAACACCTAGATTGTAAGACTTGTAGAAAACTACTCATTTGCTTATTCTATAATTTGTATATGTATTCAATACGTACTTGATACAGGCTAGAGCAAAAGATCGTGCGATTTTTTAAAAATGAATAACAATTACTAACTTAGTTAAGTAAATCGCGTGACAACATGATGTTTAAAGTTAAACGGTACATTTGTAGTTCGCCAACATTTTAAGGTATAATTACGTGTAAGCATACAAACAACTATTTTATTGCCATATGCTGGAGATAATTAACGTTAAACGTCTAAGTTATCTGGGTCGGACACACTGCATTATGCTCTTTACTTTGTTGCGTAATATTGCAGTTTATTAAACGAAAATAAATGGTCCCTTTATTGTTTCTCAGCTTGTTATGTTAAGGATATCCGGATTATTATAAAGTTCTTTAAAATTGTCCATAACTGTAAATATGCATTGACTCGTAGATGTGAAAGTGCGTTTAGACATTAGTATATTTACATATGTACATAAAATACGGTTTTCTCAAAAACTGTAAATATGTGAAAATAATTTTATTGAAGTGAAACTTCTTTACTATCGTTGTGATTTGCAACTCGCTTTTTATTCACAACGTAGACAATTTCTTGCACATATTTTGTATACAAAATAAAAATTAACTTAAAGTACTGTTACGAGTCGCGAGACTCAAATTAAAAAGCCGTTAGAATTATTATAGACTTTATTAGAACTGTACAAACACGTATAACACAGGTACAAATATAGCCGAACACAACAAGTCTTTGGACTTGTTGTGTCGTAATGCAAAAGGTCGTAATTCCATAAAACGCGCAAAGTCCGTTAGTTATTAGATTCCCGATTGTAGCACACACGTCTCGCTTAGCTCGTGGTTCTCGCTCAACTGCCTGCTCCCTCAATCGGGCCATTGCTTTATACTGCACAAATGAAATATGTCCACCCAGCAGCGTGGACCGAATCTTCTAGAATCGTATTCCGCACACCTGGTTAATTGTGCCTGCAAGCGGCCATAAACGAGTAAAATAGGCTGTTCTCCATAATAAGCAATAAATAAGTGAACAAAAAAGACAATCATAAAAGGATTACAATTAGTTCAAATGCCGACGGGTAATAAAATGTGTTTTTATAGATATGCAGGTGGATTTTATATTCGTCGGACCTTAAGTTGTAACAGTACGTTTCAAATTTGCCAAAAGAGCACTACTCATTTTTATTGCTCAACGTTCAAATGTTAATTTCCTTTTCAGGCTCTTTTTTGAATATTAAATAAATAATTTCGTAATTTGCACTAATACAATAATTTCGCCCATATAAGTGTGCCAAATTACATACCTAGTATACCATATGTTAAAAAATAAAATGATAAAATCCTCTTCTGTTAAAAAACGTCGTGGGGCGAAACTCCTAACCGCATCATTGTCCTTAACCGCGTTTTTTAAATTAAGATTATTCATTCTGGCTACAATATTACTGATTAATGCTCACTGGAAACGGAAAAATTCTTAAAAAAATATAGAATTAAAAAAAAATGATGTCAGCCAATGATGCACGCAGGAGGTTCATCCAGTATTAGATATTCCATATAGACCAGGATAGCATAATACATTTATGAGCATATAAATCAAATAAGACACAAATTCAATGTAGCATCTGTTTCGTTCTTAGAAATTCGACATAGAATCAATCCGTCCTTTTAACCATGTTACACATGATAACTTTCACTTCCAAGCCCCTGGTGTATAGCCTTACAAGAGAATTGAGTTAGTCGTTTGTGTATAAAAGCATAGAAATGAAATAAGACGGAATTTCTATGTACCATGCAATCCGTTCTTAGAAATTCCACGTAGAATCCAATCCGTCCTTAACCATGCTACATATGATAACTTTCACTTCCAAGCCCCAGGTGTATAGCCTTGCAAGAGAATTGAGTTAGTTGTTTTGTTATGAGACCATGCTTTTATCTGTAGATAACGATCGGTCGATGTAAATATTGTACTGGATATGGGCGTAGTTTCAATCTTAATAGCAGTTCGAGCAATTGACTTGTTTATTGTAGCTGAACTTTAGATTATAGTTTAAGTGAACGTGATGAACGACTGCTATTATTGAAGGTTTTTATAGTTGTACATATCTTACATAGACCTTGAACAAATGTCTAGCCATGCCGCCTTCGCCATGTACTAGTAGAAAGGGTACATAAGCCCAAAAAATATTGACTCGACGTCGTAAGGAATGCATGCTTACTAATAGACTCAAAACAAAGTTTGCCGAAGAAGGCATGAAGTGGAGAAGAAAAAGTAGGAAACTGGAAAGTCTTCGAAGAGGAAGCTCCATACGCGACCGAGATTTAACACTCGGATGATATTAATAATACAATAATAATAATAATCTTAGTGATAAATAACATCGTTATAACGCCTCAAGATACTTTTAACCATACTCAGCGTCTCTATATATACCTACGGCAAAAACGGTTGTATCCGTGCAAGAACGGAGAAAGAATACAATTTCCTGCGGCCTGTCGTAAGAGGCGATAAAACAACCCAAAGCCAGGTGGTAGGGCATTTTCTCGACTGGATGGCTACCACCCCTGGTCTAAAGTATGTTGCCATAACAACCTTGAGTTGTGTTCCGGCGTTAGTGACCAGGTTCCAGTCTCCCTTAAAAGAGCAGCAACACATTTGTAGCACCTTTGGTGTTGCTAATGTCCGTAGGCGATAGTAACTGCTAAACATCAAGTGGGTCGTCTGCCTGTCTGCTGAACTACTGCAATAAAAAAATAAAAAAAAAGTTTATCGCTTAATTATATGGCAGCTATCACTAATTAGCTTATTCGCTATTTCACTACACCAACGTTTAGTTTTTGAGTTGAGGCAGCGTAATCTCAAAGGCAAACACAAAGGCCGCGGGTTCGAATCCTGGCCAGAACGCTTGCACCACTTAGGCACTTTTCTGACCTAATGTGCATGTTGTTACAATTACCACGTGCTAACAACGGTGAAGGAAAACATCGTGATGAAACCCGCACATCGAGATAACCGATGTGTCAAACCTGCCAAGCCGCCTTGGACAAGCGTGGCTGTATACTATTATTATATGTATACAGTCTTATTCATAAACTTTTATGAATAATGCTGATAATGTTTAATGACTAGTAATGTTCCGTTTATCCATCTGCGTACTTACGGATATCCGAGCAGAAAAAGTCTGTATTCGTAATTGTTGGCACAACTAATAAACCGCCCTTTAATTAATCCATAATTATGGCTCGAATAGTAAGTAGGTTTTTTAAACTGTAATAGACATTACATAAGTATGATTTCATAAGCGTTCTGTTTTTGCCAAAATGGCTACGGAAGCCGAAAGACCAAATATCTTGAGCACACTTTGCAATTGCACGAATTAATTTCTCCGTCGCCTTTTTACCACTGCGCAAACAGACAAGCTCATGCCACCGATATATGATGGAAATACCAACCAAACAGGCGTAGCGCTATGCTCCCATTTTTATTATACGTGTCGCTGCAGAATGGAACTCTTTACCGTCGTCTGTTTTTCCTTTAACATACAATTTAGGTGTCTTCAAGTCTTGCGTGAACAGGTCTTCTAGGTAAGCGTGTTCCATCTAAGACTGCATTTCCACTTGACGTCAGGTGCAATGTCGGTCAAACGCGAACCTATACAATATAAAAAAAAATATTGCAAATTGAAATCTATTGAAAAGTATACTAAGCTTTAATCGTTCAAGTAATCAACAAAACCCACGAAATTTTAAGTGTGACACGCAATGGCAGTTGTAGACCAATGTCCGGCCGTCTAGACGCTTATTATTCCTTTCTCACCTAAAACTATTATACAATTTAGATTAGTAGGCTATCAATAACACGTCATGCGTTCACACGCAACCCAACCACGCGTGTGTGAAGCTATTATTTCAATCACAGCCTCACTCGTCTTTTTATCGTAAATATTTTTGTCCGATTACGGCAAAGCCAAAATGAAGTGTGATAATTTTCAAATTCAAAAGTTTTTATTCAGACTACTGAAAAACATTTTTTTTAATGTTATATATGTAAGTTCAAAATGCTAGTTATTTATTTAGTTATTACAATTCACAATTATAATTAAAAATACAATATATTACAAACAATACTATATTAAAAACTAAAACTAAATAAAATAGGGGGAAAATTGTTAAAGATAAAACATTGGTCCCAAACCATTGTCACTTACCAGGAACGTTCCCAAAAGGCTGGCGGCGTCGTTGCTACATTGTATAGCAACGCTCAATCTTTGAGCAAAATAGACGCCTACCTTTTGGTCGCATGAGACGTCTACTAAACGTTTGGCAACGTTACGGTAGAGCTTTAGAGCGCTAGGACCCCACGGACATAGAGTTTACACCCTAAACGCCGCAAATGTGTAACATTTCCAATGGCGGCAAATTTGCAGCGCTTGAGGGTTTCCTGTTCGGCTGCAGCCGGCACTAAGGGCACACGCTTAACCCCGCACTAAGAGGCGGCCCGTCTTCCACGGAACCAGCGTCATTCCATCCGGTCTCCTGCCATCGTCGCGGCACAAGTCGTTTGGTTCTGAAACGGCATGTACCTCGGAGGTGACAAGAGCCCGGCGGATGATGTCGTTGAATGTCGCGTGCCGGGAAATTTTATCGGCGCTTCTGCTGCAGGATAATCCGTGGTGTCCCAAGCGGTGCACCCTATCACCGCATTGACAGAGGTGTGGGACAACACAGATTGCCCCCAGGCGAAGGCTGGCGCAGATTCTGAAAGTGGCATCATCCAAAAGTGTACCAAGATTCGCCGAGGGCAGTGCCTGTAGCCGGCAAGAAAGTCCCCAGCAACATGTCTAGCTTAAAATTCTTTTACTTAATATTTGTCTATCGAGGCTCGTATTTTTTTGAAGTGCATAAGTAAGATTATACAATTACTGTTTGAATAATTATTTTTTTGTGTAGTCTTAGTAGTTTATGTATGTTTCGCTTTTATTACGTATGGTTCACCGTAGCGCGTAAACTGCCATAGGATTTAAATGGATATGGTGTCTATGGATTCTTTATTATACTCCAGGTATAGAACTACATTTTGACGCGACTGTCACAAAGCCAAAAGGAAGGTTTATATTTTTTCTCTTTAGGTTGATTATTATTGACTACAGATGTTTAAAATCCAAATTGGGATTGTGTTAATTATTATCGTTAATTTTTGTCGTAGCCAGCTTACAGTTTCTTTAAACCTTTTGTCTTGTATATTAATTTCATAATATCCTAGTGGGATAAGAAGTAATTCTGACGTTGGTCTGTAGCGTTATTTACTCATGTAGGGTGTAAACTCTTATTACACTACACTGATTTAGGGATCCGGTACAAAAGAGCGTAGCTGTAGGTGCTAAAAATCCCGACTCTTTTTTTGTTATTATATTATACCACCCTGAGAAGGGTCCGAAAATCAGCGTAGTGTAACGACCCATGTAGGAGCTTTCGAAATTTTTGAAGTGAAACTTCTATATAGAGGGGGTATTAGGATTTTTACTGGAAGTGTGTCTTGTCTTTCCGAATATCTTCCATGGGAACGTTGTCTTGCTTAAAACATGCTCATAAATAAGTGTGATGTTGTAATATATGAAACATTAAAATAATACATTAGGAAATTTAAACTGGCAATGATCGTTCATAGAATAATATCACTCGCTTCACTTTCATAAAATTTTACATTAATGCGTTTGTAACACTTTTTACGGAACACTTCCGTTTTACAGCCTTGGCAGAGTCGACATTTCTTATAAAAATAGCGATGGTGATTTTGTAATCACGTCACTATGGTACTATTGCATAAACTATTTTAAAATTTTATTATCAGCACGTCGGAATTGTAAAAATGCGATGTATGTTCTCCGATCAGAGTTCGAATTCTCGTCGATGGAATAAGGTGCCAGTGCCTTTAGCCATTAAGCTACGACGGTTTAGAGACAAAACACAAAACTGCGAATCGGCGCGATGCGAATTCGCAACGCAGAAATCTGCGACGCGAATTGCTGCGATGCGATTTCGAGCCGCAAGACGTTTTTGCCTATGACGATTCGAGTAACCTTTCCTTCGACGATGACGATCGTCAACCGTACTGAACGTATCTTGTATTCTCGATAGTAAGATGGATCGTAAAAGAGTTGCGTAGTGCTGTTATTGATAACACGATATAGGAAAACGAAAAAAAATTAAATGCACGATGCGCATCATGCGCAAGTTCCTGCGATGCATCGTGCGAGCACGTGGATGGCCATAACGCGACATCGCGTCGCAGTTTTGTGTTTTGTTCCTAATGCCCTGGCTCTATCTGGTATAATGTTATAATTATTGACTGTAGCATTTGGCTACAGTCAATAATTTATAGTGTTAAAATAACTACATTAGTGAATGTTTCGTACGTTATCTGTCAATATTTAACGTCATTAAAAATTAATAACAATATTGCATTAAACCCATCGCTACATCTGCGTGAAATGGTCAATAACTATAACATTATCCCAGATGGAGCAGTAGGGTTACAAGTACATACCGTAATTAGGTCAGAACATTTCATATCTGACGCTGACATTAGGAGGATCAACCAAGTTAAATTGTTTTGGTTGAAAGGCACGGAGCTGAAAGGACACCAGTACGATGGTATTCAGTTTCAGTTTTCAGTTCAGTTTATGTTTGTATGAATCACTTTGATTCATTCATCCAGATTGAAAGACAGAAATGAACCGTCTAATATCGGCTAAACATGCCAAACTAAGACGGTCATTTGTTATTTAATGCCAAATCACGCCTTGCGTACAAAATGTATGTGAGAGTTAATCAAATTGGAAAAATTTTAACGTTGATTTGAATATTGATTAATTTTATTTCGGAATGCGTGTAATTAATATTGCCATATAAAATATTTTAGAAAGTAATTTTTTCAAGTTATAGTAATATATATTTTATTGTTAATTCGATAAGTCTAATTTAATATATTACGTAGTTAGTATGATCGATTTAAGATTCTCAATAAATCTTTGGTCAGCTTATACTCCCGTTCGATAAAATCTATATATTATAATAAATCTGCAAAGAGTTCTAGTTTGTACAAAGCGTTTAAAAATGTGAACAAAATCAGGGGAGGGGGTTTACACTTTTTAGAGTTTTTGTCTGTCTGTCTATTAGAGCTTCACGTGAAAACTACTAAACGGATTTGAATGAAATTCGACACGAAAGCTTATATACCGGGTCAATGCTTAAAATACTTTTTAATTTCTCATATGCTGAAAGTACGTTTGGAGTTGCCTGATCACAGGGATGAAAACAGTACTTTTCTTCCCAGGGAAACGATATTCCCTGCTGTCAAAAAAATTAAAAAACTATACGATCTATAGTGAAAACATGAGACTCATGTCCCAACTTTTTTACAGCCACTGTTAAATTGCGGCATAAATTGTAATAAAAAAAATCAACAATTTTTTAACATAATTTTATACTTATAAATTACTTTATTATTTGCTATTATCAGTCACAAAAAAATACTGGCTGGTAGAATGCCACAGAAAAAGAAAGCTTGAAGTTTCATATGTGACGTATTAAATGAGTTCATCAGATTTGGATATGGATTTAACGCCCGATTCCATTTGAGAAGTAGTTGTTTGTTTAACTATTCAGTTTTTATTTACTGTCCTCATTCGAAATGAAAAGCAGAGTGTTAACCTCGGATGAAAGGCCTATTTAGGCACTCAAACTGTAACTCATGCCTAAATTGGTCACTTTCACCTCTTGTGTAACAATCTACTATTTATGTCAGTAAATTACGTCGTTTCCGTGGGATAGACTAATGTATATGGCGCTGCGGTGGCGTTTATTGGCACTACCGTTGCTATTCATTAAAAATATGTCTTCGTCGTCGTCGTCTTCATGACAACGAAGCTAACGAAGTGTCGCTGGAATAAGCTAATATCTATACTAATATTAGACAGAGTTTGTGAGTTTGTTTGTAGGAAGTAATTAATCTCTTGAACTATTGAATCGATTTTGAAAATTCTTTTATTAGTACAAACTTTGTACTAATAAAAGAATTTTCATAATGTAGCTTTCGACTACAAAGCTACATTATTCCTGAGTGACATAAAATATAATAGAATAGAATATCATTTATTGCATATACAATAGAAGATGTTGTGTTCTTTGTAGGAACGACAGTTTGTCCTTTCGAACGTACAATACAGGCAGTTTATAATGTTGCCTGGCCTTTATATAATATTATTATTATCATGTTATTAAATTTTTCTGTTATTCATCACAAAAATAATACAAAAAAATATCACATTATTAAAAATACTTATAAAAATCTAACATTAGTTAACTAGTCAATTAAATAAAAAATCAAATGTCTAAAAAAATATCATTATGAGTCATAAATTATTTATCTGCAATTAATTAATTGATTTAATATTGTTTTTCAGAATTAAAAGGTTGAAGGTAAATTAAGTAAAGTTTTCCTGTAAGGGAGTAAAAGCATCTGTTAATTAACCATTCTGAGAGCTTTCTTTTAAATAATGGTATGCTTTTAATTTCCGTAAGATGTGAGGGCAGCTTATTATATATTAAGATTGCCATGCAGTTAACATTATTTTTGTACGACAGTCTAATATTTGGTAAAACTAGCTTTCCTTTATTTCTTATGCTTCGTGTTTGTTTACTGTCATTAAATTCAAAATTATCACCATATTTCTTTACAAATAGACATATTTCCTTAATTCATACGCATGGTAGAGGTAAAATAGCTAAATACTATGTAGGCATAGGCTATATTTAATTGAGATTAATAATATTTTTATGACGCCCAACGAAATAGGCCGGCTCAGCTATTAGTATAATAGAAGTGGACCGTTAGCCTGAAAGCAAACTTAAAAAAAACTCTTCAAAGTTAAGAGTTGGCTTATATGCAATACATAGACGGAGATGACAATTTTATAAGTGTTCCGTTGCCAAAATGACTACGAAACTCTTAAGTGTATGCAACTAAATATTATAAAAGTAACATTGAGTACAGTTCACCTATTTAGCATGAGGAATCCTTACAAATCAGTGTTATGTATGTATCGTACGTACTGTGATATAGAATAAGCCCTACAATTTGTGTAGATATTACGTAGATAAGTAGGTAGTTGAAAGTGATTGACCGTTTACAACGAACCCTTCTTTGTGTTAGTAGTACAGTAGCATAATTTAGAGATTATCCCGTTAGAATAGATTATTGCGTAATGCATCTACAAGGATGTTCAAGTTTTCATAGTAGCAATGCATTCTGCCCATAAAAAGGCGTGCAAAATTAATGTACAATATGGTCTAACATTATAAATTACCATTAATTAGCTAATTAAAAATATGTAAGAAAAAAAACAATAATAATAATCATGCATACAATAGTAATTATCTAAATAATAATATATCTTACAATTACGGCATGTCAAATAAATATATTTATGTCAATTTTATAATGTTTTATCATTCATAAATATGTTTATATTATAATAACATTTAGTCATTACTAGCTTATACATATACTACAACGTGAACCCATAATATATTCATTTATACTAACACTAGCTCTTGCCCGTGGCTTCCCTCGCATTTATGTAAATTTTGTAGACAGAGTGAAGGACCGGCCGTTGTGAATTAGTGAGTTCCACACGCCTTTCGGTAACCACCTCGCGGTTCCAGGGATTTTTTTTATTGCACCAGTTCAGCAGATAGGCAGACAGGTGGCCCGCCTGACGGAAAGCGGTTACCATTGCCTATGGAAACTTGCAACACCAAAGGAGCTACAAATGCGCTGCTGCTCTGTAAAGGGAGACTGGAACCTGGCCACTAGTGCCGGAACACAGCTCAAGGTTGTTAAGACGGCATAGTCTAGACCAGGATTGGTAGCTATTCAGACGGGTAAATACCCTACCACCTGGCTGTGGGTTGTTTTATCGCCATTTATGACAGGTCTTCAGGCCGCAGGAATTAGTATCATTTCTCATTCATAAAAATATATTCGACTATGTCACAGAAACCTTAAGAGTATATTCATGCCGCAGAGAGTCGTGTAAAATACATAAAAGTTTTATAAATAACTAGAAGTTTTTAAATCCAAAAAAATTACACTATAATTATTATTGTTATACATATCAAAAACTAGATAGATAAAAGATAGAAAATACTTTATTGTTCACCACATACACATAAAATAAATAATTTACAGTCATTTCGTGTCAAGGCAGTAACAAAGGGCGGCCTTATCGCTTTAGAGCGATCTCTTTCAGATAACCTAGGCTGTGGATTGTGTGAAAGGAATCGAGAGTGTATGACGATGGTGTGCATGTAAATTAATAGGATACATAGATATTATACAATACATATATTAAATAGACAATAACACACACATATATATATTACGGTGGGTCAAAAGAAACTTTGTTTTTACAATTGACACGGAAAAATGGGTTGCTAGACACCTTTAAAAAATTCTCACCAAATATGAGCTCTTAATTTTAATACGAAGATCCTCCGCATCGCAGTTTTTTTTGTGTCCAAAAGAAAAAATTCATACCTCCGTTAGTAATTGATTTAGAAGCAAAATTCACTATACTTTTTTGTAGGAAATCGAATGCTCTACAAAAAAGGTCTCTTACATTTTTATCGTAAATGTCACCATTTAACGACGCTTTTCTTACTAATCTATCAGAGTTAATCTCTGCACACCCAACGGATAAATTAATAATAGCAGGCGACTTCAATATGAGCGCTATAACATGGTCACTCTCATCAGATGGATTATGCTTTTACTGACAAGCTCACGTCACCAAGTCGCATTGTGTATCAGTATGCAAAGGGCAACTATGAGAACCTCTGCGCTGACCTGGCGACCATCGACTGGAAGAGTATATTAAATAGTGGGAGCGTTGATGAAGCTGTGGCAACATTCTATAAGACTTTATACGATATTAGAGATACTCACATTCCACAGCGATGCAAGAAAGACTGCAAATTTCCTCGTTGGTACAACATTGCTCTTATCAAGTTAATTAAGGAAAAACATAAATATTTTATAAAACATAAGATTTATGGCAATTTGTGCGATCTGGCTACATTTCAACTTCTACGAGATCGAGTCAATTTAGTTGAAAAAATTGTTATAAGATATACATAGACAAAATTGAGTCTTCCATCAATCTCAATCCGAAATTATTTTGGTCATACATTAAAAGTAAGCGAGCTAACTCCAATTATCCTGCGACTATGTCTTATACAAATACAACTTGTGACACGGGTCAAGGAATATGCCAACTTTTTTCCAATTACTTCAAATCTACTTTTCTTAATTCAAGTTACTCGAACACTTCATCAATGGACCCCTGTTCACCTCACTATTCTGAATCCTCATGTGATATAACGTCTATTGAAATCGATCCTGCGATCGTTCACAAGTATTTGAAATCGCTCGATTTGAACAAATCTGCTGGGCCAGATCATCTCCCAGCACTTTTTATTGTAAAATGTTCTGATCAGTTAACACAGCCAATATCCATTCTCTTTCAACGCTCTTTAAGTGAAGGTATCGTACCGTCAGTTTGGAAATCGGCATTTATCTCACCCATCCATAAAAAAGGACCCAAAGACAAAGTAGAAAACTATAGACCAATTTCCAAGCTTTGTTTAATCGCCAAGATCCTTGAACGAATAGTTTACAATCAACTATATAACACTTTGCAACCACATCTCAGCCCTCATCAACACGGTTTCTTAAAAGGTAGATCAACCGTCACTAATCTTATGCTATTTACCGATTATGTATCTGACAGTATGGACAGTGGTTTACAATGCGATGCTATCTACACAGATTTTAGCAAAGCTTTCGACAGAATCGACCATAAAATATTGCTAATGAAACTTCTCGTATTAGGTATTAGAGGAGACTTATACCGCTGGTTTTCTTCTTATGTTGCCAATAGGTCCCAAGCAGTTGTCCTTTGTGGTTTCACTTCTTCGTGGATTGAGATTTCTTCAGGAGTACCTCAAGGATCGCTTTTGGGCCCCCTGCTATTTGTTCTATTTATTAACGATATTTATACTTGTATGCATCATTCTCAATTTCAGCTATTTGCTGACGATATGAAAATTTACAAATCCATCAATAGTTTAACTGATGCATCACAACTTCAGGATGATATCACACGTGTATCCGATTATTGTAAACGTAATAAATTAGATTTAAATATATCCAAATGTTCAGTAATTACGTTTACTCGAAAAAATACGGCTTTTAATTATCACTATAGTATTAATAATGAGCCACTAGCCAGAGTTACAGTAATACGTGACCTTGGTTTGTACTTAGATAATCGACTTATTTATAATCACCATATTGATCATATTGCCAAAAAAGCTTCATCGTCTTTGGGTTTTCTCATTCGCAACGTTAGCTCGTTTAAGGCAATGAAAACTCTCAAAGTTCTGTATTGTGCTTTCGTCCGCAGTCACCTCGAATATGCTAGTCAAATTTGGAATCCTAACTATGAAATACATTCCACTAGACTAGAAAATATTCAAAAGAAATTTACTAGGTTTATCAATTTTAAATTTAAATTACCACAGAAGTGTTACGTTGAGCGCTGTACTTTATTTCACCTTTTACCTCTTAAAACTAGAAGAAAGATTGCTGATTTACGTTTCTTAGTCAAAATTGCTCAATCTAAAATTGATTGTGCAAATCTCATTGAGAAACTACATTTGTATGTTCCCCCTACTAATGTTCGCCCTAGGAAATTATTACACACACCATTGACGCGCACAGTTTACCGACGGAATTCGTTCTGTATCAGAAAAGCAAATGAATTTAATAAGTTAAGTAAGTTGGAAGATATAGACTTAGACTTATTTACGAATAGTGTAGCATTGTTTAGCGCGAAGTTGGTCAAGTTCTATTCAAACTCGGATTTATCAGTTTAAGTACCAAAGCACATTTTTTATTTTTTTATTGTTTCTTTGTTTAATTTCCTTTTTTTAATTTTTTATTTTACTGTTATCTGTGGAGGCTTATTAATAGCTTTTCTTAATTTAGTTTATTTCTCGTTATTGTTAATGATAGCTGTTAGCCCCCCAAATAAAACAAAATAAAATAAAATAAAATATTAACAAATATTGAAGATTAAAGTTTGATTATTTTCAGACAAATTTCTTTTTTGCTTATACATTTTGTAACTCGTGAACAAATAAAGTTTATAAAATGGGCCATGTATATTTTTGTAGGAAATTGAACGCTCTACAAAAATGGTCTCTTCTGCTTAGTCGATTAAATTGAGTGTTTCAAAGATTTTCATTATCAAACTTTGATACATAGTCATTTTTAGTTTTTGATAAATAATTCAGAAAATTCCGTTTTATTTTATGAGTTTTAAAAAAATTATACGAATTTCAGTCATTCCCAAAAGAGAAATGCTTAAAGGTATATTTTACACCAACAACAGAAACTTGAATTTGAATATATATATATATATATATATATATATATATATATATATATATATATATATATATATATATATATATATATATATATATATATACACAATATGTATATAGAAACAACAATAGCTATAGAATATTAATAAAAACTGTGACTCTTAAATAAATAAATTAGTTGATATGTAATAGAATGATTTGTTTTCTTGTCTTTAATGCATATTTAGCTATTGCAATTAAGGCACTAGGCATTAGTTGCAAATTACTATCGCAAGTATTTGCGTGTTAATAGTCTGTTTCATAGCCTCTGTGGGAACTCTAACGCGTGAAACATTGATTTTACAGTTAGTATATTGCTGTAACTCTACGTAAGTGCTTTCTGCCTAAATAGATATCTTTGTAATAAAATAAATCGTCTTTACAATTAACACCTGTACTCACTCACGCACAGCTTGGATATTTTATTATATTGCGTATAGACACTATTTACTACTAATCTAACATGACTGACGGGAAAGATTTCGTAACATTTGTTATGTTGTTGTTATGATAGCATTGATGGATATAAGATACTTTAAATCTCTTAAAATTTGATACTCTTTATGGAATAAGCATCGAAAATTTACGCGAGAATATTTACGCGAGAATGTACGGGAAATCATTATTAATATTATAAATGCGAAAGTAACTCTGTCTGTCTGTCTGTTCCGTTTTCACGGAAAAACTACGGGACCGATTTGGCCGAAACTCAGTATATATATATATATTTTTTTTAGATGCCGAGGATGAACATAGGATGCTTTTTATCCTGAAAAATGGGATAGTTTCCGGAATAAAAATATATTTGTCTCTCTGTTTGTTATCCTTTTATGGAAAGACTATTGGAGCGAGAGGACTGAAACTCGATACATTATATAATTTTAATACCGAGAGTGGCCAAGGGTTACTTTTCATCCCGGATAATGGGATAGATTTATGTAAAGGTTATCCCGGAAACTAGATGATTTATGTCATCCTTCACACAATCCAGGCACCTCTTTTTGTTATTATTATCGTATTAATGCGTCATGACATGCTATATCTAACGTTTCCATTTCTAGGCTGTCAAAATCCGGGAGAGGAAAAGAAAACCAATATCATTTTTCATAACTTTTTATTTTTAACTTATATTTTGCATTCGATCGTACGGATTGAGACCATGCCAGCATGAGACCACGACTTATCCCTAAGGCGTTTACTCACCGCTCACCGTAGATCGCTGCTGTGCGCGGTCGTGTGATATTCGATGCTCTCAACCATTTGGTCCATGTATCGTTATTTTCTAGAAACTTGATATTCCGGGAGAATAATATTTATTTTAAATTCCTTCCGGAAGCCGGGAGATTTTAATTTTCAAGACTCAATTCAGGGAGAGATGGGAACCGTAGCCATCCATGCCACTTTAATATTGCTCTCGAAATTGTTTTTAAGTCTCGGATGCATTTTATATATATCAATGTGCTAGGAAAAACAATACGAATAAAATATTTCAACCCAGAACAGCTGATTAGTTTCAAAATATTAATTTTCGACCTAGAATGCCTATTTTGAAATTAAAAGTAATATAAATGCGAGACATAATGTGTTAAACTTCTGATCACAATATGCAAACACAAGCAGTGGAATAAAATGGTCCAACAATTTGCAATAGCTTACAGCAGCTGGCCAGTTCAATTATGACGTATCGCAATAACATGTGTGCATTGTGTTGTTAAGTGTTGGAAAATGAAACGAGGGAGCTGTTAATGTTTTTTATACTATGAAGGAGCTACGTGACCGATGCCGTGTTCCATTAGTAGATTTTTTTGGGTATACCTAGTTAATATCACTATATGTGTTTATTATATTATGTACCTATGATGTTTAAAATATCCATCATCATAAATATCATAAGCTCATTACATTTAAGTGTTGACTGACATATTGCCGGTGAACCTCCTCGTATCTTCTCGATTCTGGCAACTGGCCCAGAGTTTTAAGTGTTTGTAATTGTAGAAAACCGTACCTATGTTGTTCTTTATTTGGGCCGGTTCTTATATCATACTATTTATTCACTTGTCCTTTTACTTGTATGGACCGTATTTCAAATTTTAAGGCAAATGAACGGTCAATAACATGTCGGAACCGGCCATTAGTCGACGTACGCCCTTCTAGACCGTTCCTACCCTCCTACCTTCCCCTTGCTTATAATTATCTTACGAAGAAGAGTGTTGTGTCATAGTGAATGCTTGAACTATCCATACTGACGTATAAATGTCTAGGGATGGGATTTATTTTTGGCTTGATGTTTGTTTGCTCGTTCTTGGTTTTGGAATTCGGTAACAGAAGTGAATATTATGTACTTTTTATCGCGGAACATAGAAAGGACCCCGCGATTATTGGATCCGAAATTTCCCGAGTGAAGATGCGTGATTAGCTCACAAAAGTTATATTGTTTAAAATACTAGTTTTAACCATAATTCGCCGCCTGAAAAACCCTAGGTAGTTGTAGCTCTATGTTACGTATATACAAATTTAATTGGGTGTTTTACCTAAAACTTTACTGTTTCTTGTTACTAAGATCACTACAATAACAAAGAAAATAAGTGCATATAGTCTATACAACTGCGCAGCGAAACATAGAGGCGAGTCGAAGCCAACCTGGTTTGAAGTAATACAATGAATGAGATGTTGTTTATGACAACGTAGGTCTTGTGCTCGTTGAAGAGAGATATCGTGATTTTATATAGAAATATCCTGCTTTCTGTGTTATTTCAAATATATAAACTTAATAAACACAACAATGGATATTCGTACGTGTATTTCTCTCAATTACTTTCACTCGACAAAACAAACAAAAAATTTGACATAAAAATAAAAACACATTCAAATTTCTATTCTATAAGAAAAATAGGTTTTACACTAATGAGACTGCAACAGTAGGTATTTGTTAGCGAATTCAAAAACGCGATTACAGCGCCATCTATTTTACTAATCCGTTTATTTTTCGGGATAAAATGTATCCTAAGCGTTAACTCGGGTTATAAGCCAGCACTATGTCAAGTATACATCATATACGTTGAATAGTTTTCAAAAAAGATGCGATCGCAGCGCCATTTTTTCGCTATTTTCGTCTATCCCAAGGAAACCATGTCATTTATCGGGATAAACATTATACTTTGTTACGCCCTGGGATCTAGGCTAGCTCTATGTCGAGTTTCATTTAAATCTGTTCAGTAGTTTTCACGTGATGCTCTAGCAAATAGACAGACAATAATTCTAAAAATTTCGGGATATCCTGGTCCGTATTAGCCCCTGATTTAAACGCTTTGTACAAACTCGAACCATTTACAGATTTATTATAGTATAGATAGATATAGATATTTTTATTATACATATGTACAAACCCTCAAAAATTTCCTTATGCATAAAAATATTATCCTTAAACATATTCTACGGAAGTATGAGTCAGAATTGGCTAGTCATTACGCAAGTGATTCTCATACTAATTTTTAAACATTATGTAAATTGAATGAATAAGGGCTACAAGGCGTAATCATCTTGGTGCCGGCCGTGAATTGCAATAATAATAATTCTTCCAGTGTTCTCAGACAATAAGGGTTCCACAGAAGTTTTAAAGCTCCATTGTGTTGTCGTTTGTCTACGAAAAAATAATTTTATCCAAATTACCCCATAGCTCAAAAACGAGCCAGTTTATTTTTATAATTTTCCGCTTCATACTTCAAAACCGACACACACAATTTTTACGTTTTTGGAAGGTAATTTTCCTTCCTATTGATTTAAAACATAAAAGTAATTAAAGAAGATGCCATGATTTTTTAAGATCTAACTGACGATCCTCTACACGACTATTTTGCAGATTTTTTTACCTCACAGTTACACATATATATATATATATATATATATATATATATATATATATATATATATATATATATATATATATATATATATATATATATGACGGACAGACGGGCGGAAAATGCGTTTTATAGTAAATAATTAACAAAAGTAGGAATAGTGTCCGTAAATAAATTAATGTAAGCCGTGCACAAGATGCATCATTGCCAAAAGTACCGTCATTGAATTAAAAAAAAAGATAAATAGATAAATAAGTATAGTATAAGAAACATAAGATAAGAGAGTAGAAATATTAAAAATAGTAGTAGAAATAAAACATAGTATGAACATATAGTATTATATAAAGTAGAGAATAAGAAACTAATGTTTATACCACAAAATTGTATTTTGAAAACATAAAAAATAAGTAAATAAAATAACAAGCATCAACAAGTCAAGTCAGGAGAAGGAGTTTTATAAAAAAAGGCGGTCTTACATTGGGCGCTGGGGTTGCGAAAATCAGCTTGCTCCCCTTACCCCCTACTTTTATGTTTCATTTCTAAGGTTTCCTAAAGTATTCGTTATGTCCGCCCGTCTGCCTGTCTCTGAATGCCACTATTATTTTTCTTTGTTTTTTGACATTTCTACTGTTCTACTGTTCTTCTTTTACAGTTATTTGACAGGAAGATATATTCTATACGGCGCTTCACATTGTTGTAGTACATTTAACTTTATGTACAATGTACATAGTCGTGTGGGGTGTTGTTAGTGAAATCACTGAAAACCATGACGACTTTTTTATTGAAGTCCATCGGCTTCTGCTCCCTAGGTCCTTGCGTCTGCGTGCCGCGCACCCCTTGCACCCCCCGGGTAAAGACGGCCCTGCGGACGGACATGGTGAAGTCGGAACCCCTAAGGTTCGACTTCGTGAAAATGGTCACAGAACCTTAAAGATTGTATATTTCTCTTGTAGCTTTTATATTTGTGTAAATGTAAACAATAGGTATAGGATATTGGTTGCTTTTATGTAAGAATTATGTTAGTGTGGATATTCTTAATTTTTTTGAACTTCACAAGAACTCCATAGTTTGACGTTAGTGATAGACGTGAAATTTAACAATAATAATAAAGACAAATTCAAACATAGTTATAACTGCAAATCATCCTCAAAATCATTCAAATTTTTACTTATTGTTAACAAAGTTACGTATTGTTAATTAGAAATTAAACTAAACGCATTTTGCTTCTTGACATCTTAATCTAAATAAAACAAGACTTTCAATGTTAAATACTAATTAATTTTGGCCTAGTAGTTACAATGTCTCTTACGTATTTATTAATTAATATATTACTCTCTCTTTTAATTTTAAAGAAATGAAGATTCACAATTATACTGTGTTTACGACTTTCAAGCAAATTTGCGAACTTTCATATCTTTGTTGGAGTAGATTGGATTTTAATAAATGTATATTAATTTTATGTCTTTAGAAATAATCTTCATATTTTGTATATTGTTTCAGGTAATTTGGATTTTCTTGAGTGGAATCGAAGTATCACTTGATTAAAGCGGTGGAATTAAGTTTAATTTAACTTTTTAGTAAGGTAAATTTTAAGACATAAAGCATAATTTTGAGGTGAAACCTTAACCTTGTTTCCGTCACCCCACTCATAAACATGTGACAGGTTTGCATTAGCCTGATGCTCAATGACTGTTTGCTTTATGCCCGGAGAACATAAGCACGATATCGTCAACGAAGGCCTGGACATACACTCCCAGTGTATCAAGGTCATTGAGCAACGGATCGAGGACAAGGTTCCAGAATATCGGACCACCCATGGAACCCTGCACATATCCCTTTTGGGTATCCTTGCCTGATGTTTGCCCCATATGGTGGACCGACACTCTCGTACCCTCAAAATAGGCCTTAACTAGCCTGTGTAACTTAAGTAGACACTTAAGTCGAATGAGCTGTAGTCGTATGGTAGGCTACCACGCGTTATCAAAGGCACCTTCTATCTCAAGTGAAACGACGACAGAGATTTCCTTCCTACAAATGATGCCTCTGACGTAGTGTACGAGGTCGGAGAGAGCAACTTTGTTACTTCTCTGGGGAACGAAGCCGTAATGTCTGGTGTTCATCCTGGAGAGAAAGTACCATTTTATTCTTGTTATCATCGCCTTTTCCAAGCACTTTACCCAGGAGGTACGACTTCGGCACTCCGATATAAGGCATATTATAAGAATATTTTCCATACGGTTAAATAGAGTTTACAACAGTATTTTAGAATTTTAAGATTTTTTATACAACTTCGAAGTTTTGAGACACAGGTAGCCGATTCAGATTGCTACGCTTTGTCTGGCAGTAGTACTGACACATAATCAAGATAGTCCATCTCAAATTAAGACTTTATAGAAGGCACTTGCCATCGCTAACGTCTACGTCACAGACAGCGATGATAAATATCCTGAAGGAATTATTGGTTGTCCCTCGGTGTGGTAGGCCTCGGTTCTCTTGTTTTTAGACCAAAATTAACCCAGAATTCAAACTCTAAGGGTCGATTTTTTAATCATCAGGTAAAAGTTATCAGTTGAATAAATTGTAAACCGACTGAATTCATTAATGACACCATTCAACTGTTTCATTCATGCACCTGACATTTTTTATTTTTCCATGTTATACTTTATTCTATGAATAACTTTTATCTGGTGATTGAAAAATCGATCCTTAATAAGTTTATTTTCAGTGTTAACTTGATTTGAGCTAAAAGTGAGAATAAAATGTATTGTCGTCATCTAGGTGCTTTTTCAAGTTAGGGTACAATGAGCGATTTTCATTCATAGAAGGTGTCTTATTATATATTATATGTAGTAACATTTTGAAATTACTTTTACATGTAATTTCAAAATGTTACTAAGTACATATACTATATTATATAGTAACTAGCTGACCTGGAAAACGTTGTTTTGCCATATAAATTATTTGTAGTGAATATTTCGCTAGTTAAATAAAAAACAACCAACTTATTGTTCCCACCCCTACTCCGTGTTGTTTGCTGGGTGAGAAATGTCACCGGTAGACCCCTGGCCGGGGACAACTGATCGATTGATAATTGATCAGTTATCGACCACTGAGAGTTGAAGATTATTACAGTACTAATATCACTATTAAAAAAAAGGAGGTTGGTGGTAGGAGGGTGAAAATAAGGGTTATATGTATTTTTTAATGCCAAATCATAATAAAATAAAAAAATCGTCCAAAAACAAAAAAATGGGATGGATACCCTTATCATTTAGGGGTATAGTCACCTGATGCCCAAGTTTTTCAACGCTTTCATGAACCAAACGCCCAAACTACTTAAAAAAGGTTTCAATGGCGAAAACCAAGACTTTGAATTTTAAAAATTGTACCTTACAGTAATCTCACAATATGATTTTTTTTTCTTGTATCAGGTGAACGAGGAGAAGGACAAAAATAGGTTACCTTTTGGTAGGCCTTTGGGTCAAAAGCACTAAACTTAAACAACAAACATTTACAACATCAATTTTTTCCAACTACCTTCAAAAAATCAAAAATGAAATAAAACTTAAAAACTAATTTAATAACCTTAATAAACAAAAAATCCTTTATAATTAATAGAAACATTTATTTTATTATTATTTATTTAAAACATTCTAAACAATCATGATAGTCCTTATTAACCCAAAGGTCTATTAAAAGGTGTTAAATTTAAAATTAAGATAATTTTCACTGTATCTCTGATCCATATAAAGTTCTGATGTAAACACAAAATATAGATAGATAGGTAGATAACACTTTATTGCTCACCAAATATACAATTTCAAAAATACACAATTACAAATACAAATATAGTAAGTATATAAGGAACTATTTTTGATAAGCATATCAACACAAATCGTAAAAATTTCATGGATAAATTAAGATTTATTTTCACACTTGACGATCTTGTTCGATGTTAAGTCAAAAAAAGACAAATTTCTTTTGTTTTTGTTGGCACTGTTGCTTTGTCGTAGACAAATAAAAACCTCAAACTTACGTTCGGAGACATCACTTTTTAAAAAGGTGGTAAATTTGAATTAGTAGCAATGGTTAAAGTTGGGGTACTTAGAATAGTACCCTGGGCGTTCATTTGACGAAATTGGATTTGGTGTTGGGCTTTATTCACTATTTCATTGAAGTACTTTTTTAAGGACCGTGGGCGCTAGGAGGATAGAACATAGTTTACGACCTGTTCTCAGACCTACAGAATATACACAAATAGTTACAAAAAAATCGGTGAATCCGTTTCGGAGGAGTTTGGTTACAAACACTGTGACAAGAGAATTTTACATATACAGAGATATTTTTGTTTAATAGAGAGCGAAAGAAATATTTCAATAGCAGCAAATTTAAAAAATGAGATAACTCACAACGCTGCATCAACAGCTAAAGACTCAAACGGCGCAAATATGGAACGTTAGGAAGGGGTTAAGTATTTCTGCTGTTTGGAGTTGAAACTAGGTCCGTGGGATCCATCGGCAAAAAGTTTTTTCAAACAAATACTTAAAAAACTCTGATACCACCCGTGATCAGTAGGCTAGTTCGTATAACGCGCAACGAATCAGCATTGCCATACATAGCCCGGAAATGTCCAGAAGCCGGCCTTCTGGACATGCTTCCCTCTGGCAGCGATTTGTAACATAATTTATTTATAAGTTGATTTATTTTTAATATTTAATTGTATTTTTTAAGTTGTAAAGTAAATAAGAAATTGTCGACTGTATACCAAATCATTATAACATAAACCCTATAACGCATCTTCATACAGATATATGATCAATATGCAAATAAATGTAACCGTAAACTAACAGTTATGTTCTTAACATACACGGAACTGACAAGTATTTCCCACAGGTTGTTTCGGGTCGCCAAAACACATATAAAAACAAAACTAAACTCGATTAACATCGTGGTAAACTAAACAATCATTTCGCTGAGTCATTCAACTTGGTTTATTCACGATTAGTAACAGACGAGGTTAATTATAAAAGCAAGATTTAAGGTGCACTGTAATTTTTTAGGGTTTCATAACCAATTGGGAAAAGTTGAATCCGTAATGTTATTGGGGGATTTATACAGCAAAAGCCATAGAACTTGGAGTACTGTTTAATTCGCCTTCCAAACAAAGTATGATGATATAAACTATAAAATAATTAACCACCCTACTGATATGTGCATCCGAACAAGTCGAATTGAGAATGATCTTTCGTTTTACCCGCTCGCTTATATATTCGATTAGTAAACCCAACTACCCGCAAATATTATAATAGTACAATAATAAGAGGCATTACTGGGAACAAACTTTATTAACAGTATATTTCGTCAATTCTGTTCATCTGTCTCTGTACTATTGTCCATAAAGGAACGGGGAAGAAATATAACTTCCTGTAGCCGGGCGGCTTGTAGTGAGAAAAGACAATACAACTCGTAGCCAGGTGGTAGCGTATTTGCTCGTCTCGATGTTTACGGCCCCTAGTCTTAAGCGTGTCGCTGTAACAAATTTGAGTTGTGTTTCGGCATAAGTGGACAGGTTCCAGTTCCCTTTTCGAGGCTGCCATTAGCAAGGACCTTTAGTGTTGCAAATATTTATAGGCGACAGTAACAACTTTCCATCATTAGTTCTATATGGATGAAATTTTGTAACAAAGATGTGTTCTATATTCCGCTAATCATTTTACCCACTTAAGAGTATGGCTTTAGCGTGATTAAATTTAAATTACTTCGCTGTTTGTCGACCACACAACACTTTAAGTGAAAACTGCTTTTTAAATGATGCCCAATCATATACCTATATGACTGTTTTTATCGTCTATAACTCTGTCTGAAAGTCAAAGAAGTCTATCTCGATATGCCTCGGAAGAAACTTAAAGTCCTCATCGAAGAAAGTGTCAGGACTAAATAAATGTATTGATTCGACACAACTGTTGCTTATAGAGGCTAGAGAGAGGCACTGAGAACATTAACTTTTTAGATACTAAACAAAAGAACAACTCGAATGACCTTCAGAATACTTGTAACGCCACTGTGAGGTAATATCGAGATGCAACTTAGAAGTTAGGTAATCGATATTATCGAAACGAAGTAGAATGTTAAACATCTGGGTTGCGATCGACAGTTTGGACATTGCTAATAACTTGCTAACAAACCGGATGTATTTGTTATGAATATAATTAATTGAGGACAAGTTAAATTGCAAGGCCAAAATATCATTTAATAGATGGTAGCTACTTTTAATGGCGTTTTGTAACACAACCACTATTACATAAAATCCTTAGATAAACGAAGAACAGTATAGACAGATTCTACGAGAACAAAAGTGTCAATGACTCGAAGCATTAAAACTAGTGTGCGTAAATGTATGTAATTTCTTTTTTATGAAATGTTCTCTGGATATAGTTGTGATAGCTGAATTAGCTATACACGCATTTTCTTACAACGATCAAGGCTCACAATTTCAAATGATAATTAAGGGTAAATATATACATAGAGAATATTATTAAAGGCACTATTAAAGAGTTTTGAAATTAATACGCACTGTGTTGAGGGCTTCACGTGACTTTGCTCGCTTTACAAAACATCATTCAGTTATGTATTTAGTTCTTGATTTGCCTTTAGTTTACTCCATTACTTATATATTTATTTTTTGGTTTTTAGTGTGAAGTCGGTTTTGTTCTTGTTAAAAAAATATTTTTTAGTTTTTAGTTTCGCAAATACTTCAATAGCTTTAGAAATAATATAATAAGCATCTTTAGAAATTTTACAACTGGCATGCCTATACAAATTTGCCATCTCACTCTTCGGTGCATATGCTCTTCAACAAGGGTTGCTCTTGATTTCCTTGCGATCCACAAATCAGATCCTGCCTGACTATAGGACCATCTCGGAAATTAAAAAAAAAATAATTTGAAAATCGGTCTACAATTGACGTATAAATCGCGTAACATACCTACAAAAAAAGTAAGCGCCTGTGGAAAATGTAGTACTGGCACGCGCATACAAGCTTTTTTTGGAAAAATGGGATCTCGGCGTCTTTTAATAAGGATTTCTTTTTTCTTCTTTTTCATTTCGATTTCTCTTAGATGCACTCATCAGATACTGACTTGGTGACCATGGAACCACCTCGGGAGTATACAACTATACATACTTACGAATAAATAAAAATATTTCAAAATCGGTTTGCAATTGACGGAGAATTCGTGTTGCGAAGAAGTTGGTTAACAATATTCGTGAGATTTTCTAATTCCTTGAAATCTACTTATCAGATTCTGACATTATGACAATGGAACCAATTCGGGTGTATAACCTTTCGATTAAAAGAAAAATTTTGAAAATCGGTTCACAATTTACAGTGAAATCGAGTAACGACACACAGACAAATTAAGAACCTCGTCCTTTTTTAAGTCTGTTTAGAATAGTTTCCAATTTCGTATATTCATAAAGATTTTATTATGTTATAAATGCATGTTAATATATTGGACTCGAATTCCGTAGCTTTATAGATAAATGTCACTATACATTATATACTTGCCCTGATTTGGAGCAGTTTTTTCGTGAAACATCGTGTGAAGTTTTAACAATGCATAATGCGAAATTAGATCAAGAGCAAGTGTTAATTTTCACATTTCATTGTTTGAAGAAGTACTTCAAGAGATAATAACTTCCGTTTATTTGTTCTTAGTATAATAGAGGAGGCACCTTAATGCGTAAAAACGTACACGTTACAAATCGTCGTACTTATATATCTACTGCACGCTATTGTACGCATTAGAGACTAGTGTAGCCCGCGTCCTTTCCCACTGACATGGGTGATTTGCTTAAAATTCTTTGCTTCTCAAAAGATCTATCATCATGGGCTACAAATGAAATGTAGCTTTTAACACAATACACTCCAATGCCGCCGACCTATGTCGGCAAACTTTTGTCGGCCAACTAGTGGGCGGCTTCACTCATAGCAAGTCGAAAAACTTTGTCGGCGGCTTGATATGGGGAACCTGAATTACTGCACGTTACTACAGCTTCAGTGTCGCCGGGACTGAGAGCTAGCCGAAAGCCGCCGAAAGCCGCCAACATGTTGGCAGGAAGCACGCGCGGGCGCATGTTACCAACATGATTCTTTCCATATAGGCCGCCCGGTTGTGTCGGCGGGCTGAGTTGGCGGGTCAGCGGATCTATTTTACTTTACATTGATTGCAAAAATGTGACAGCCCTATTTACTCCCACGTGCAACAAAAAGGGATGGCGATACCATGTACTTATACCTCAACAATAAAATAGCTTAAGCGCGAAGTAAAATGAAAATAATTGTAATAATAGTGTGCAACAAAATTATTTTGTAATTGTTTTTTAATGTTTTTTATTATATTCAATAGGTGTGTACAAATGTAAAGGTAAGTTCAAAAAAGAGATGGAAAGAAAAGAGAGAGATTCAATAAGTGGAGAGATACCTACTATCTTCCAAAAGCGCAGAAATGGTATCCCCTTTAAATTTTGAACTTATACACTATAGGTGAAAAATTTGGGGTTGTAGTTTCTATAATAATTATAGAAACTACAACCTCAAATTTTTCATTTGACTGAAAACTAATTACAACAATATCTGTTGACTAGTTTTTTATTTTATTAAATACTTAATACGGTTCGGTAGCCTAATAAGAAAAACAAGAAACATTTTGTCACTTCTACGGAACCTGTTGTTATGCGCGGACAGCCACGTACTTGTCTGTTTTTTTTATTTGACATTAGCGACAGTATAACCCGTTTCACACGCTTGCAAAAGAGCATACATGTCTACGCGAATTTAATGCTCATTAACATTCTGCGCGTCGAGTTAACGGCGCATTGCTGATATGCAGTCAAATAACGTAGACTTCGAGTAGCAGTTGCCAAACAATCGATCGGCATTGCACTGTCTTTAGTGCGAAATTTATACGTTACAAATGTTGTCGGGTTGTATTTGGCAATTTTATATAGTCTGCAAACTTAAGTATTAAAACGAGTGTTTACGTACAATAATAGTTTTTTTTTTTTTTTTATTTCACACATACTATCTATTATTTATTTAACAGTATAACAATTCATTGTTATGTTTATAAATCTTACCATTTACGTTATAAAATTAGTTTTTCATGTTTAGTTTATTTGCTATGAGATTTCATTCTTTAGAGCTATCTCAGGTATGATCTATATAGGATAGAACGTCTATCCACATTTTGATGTTATGAATACTCGGCTGCATGTTAGCCCTTGCCAGGTTTTTACTGTGGCTTATTGCTGCCCTTTAGACCAAAAATTACAATATAGCTGAAGATGCAGGTCATAGACATGAGCGCTGCGGTTAAAGATATGTAATATGTAGGTACCAGCTAAATACCGGTTGTTCACAAAATTGTTGACAAGCTGTCTAACGGTTGTGGAATAAAACCCACAACTGATAAGTTTATGGCTTAACCGTCAGCCGGCGGCTCATAGCGAGTCAATCAAGTCATCCATTAGCTAAATAGCCATCAAATGGTTTTTTCAGTCGGCTATTGCACTAAAATTAAGCCTGTGGCTATGTTTCGAGATAATGGTAGTTGCCCACCACTAGCTACGATATTTAAATGATACATACAAAAATAAATAAAAATATACAACAGGCCGTTGGTGTCGTATGGTATTGTAGAAACACAGAGTGCGCAACTGCGCACATAAATGCAACTAGTTAATCGTAATTTGATAACATTAGCATCTATTCTGTGCATTGTCGCTATTCGCTCTAAATACTCTTGGTGCGTTTTCTACTCTCTGGTTTTGCTCACATCGCGGTGTCAGGTGACTTTTGATGTGATGCGCACAAGCCTCTAACTAGCCTAGGTTGCAGGGTGTGACATTACAAACGTGTCCTTCTTTAATATGCCATATATGCTGCATTTGTTTATTTGACACTCGTAGTATTTATTCTTTATTATACAAGTAAGATTTTTATACAACAAGCTTCAAAAGTCTCTTAGAGAGCTACCATGTACACTATTTAAAAGAAATTCGCTACTGACTAGTCATAGTCCTGGCATAAGGTGAAGGACAATACAATGGGGCCCAGGGGGTTTTAGTGGGTCTCCGATTCGGATGGTCATACATTTCTTAGCAGGAGCTATTACCGAGGGTTGCAGGAACCGAAGCGGCGTATTCCGCACTCCCCCATTGCGCTTCCCCCGCGATTAGCAGTCCTCAAACGGTTTTCCTCTCGTCAAAAAAAGGAATAATTATGTAAATTTAATAACACAAAAATGTCGTTCTAGTTGGTTATAATTGTTATAACTTACTGATTTAGCTATTGTCTGACTAACAATAAACTCAAAGAATTTATTTACACGAGAAGTTAATTCCATTTAAGTTTAACGACTTTGCTTTAAGGGACAAAAATCTTGGAGACTGCATATCCCTAAGATTTCTCTTTAGATTTTGTGAATGATTTATTTATAGTCAAAAGTTTATCAAACCAAACTCTTATTACGTATAATAAGTAAATATTATCAAGCCTTTTCAAATTTGCTTCATTTAAATATTAATCGTGAGAACTGTTAGGTTTTTCGATTGTTACTCATTACTGAGTTACAGAATGAATATTAAATTACGACCGCTTTAAAGACGAGACACTAACCTGGGGCCCAATTCTGCTATTACTATATCATGTAAATCTCCGGATACAATCGTCTTAATCATAAGTGACACGCCACTTTACCTTTGTAAGTATTTTATATGCCAAAACTCGCGAAATAAATGTTTAGTATTTTTGGTAGCTTTTCAATATTAATTTCAGCTAACGCCATTTCTGCTAATGATAATACCAATTTTTTCTACTATTATACCGCCGCGACGATATCGAGATGTTGCGGATTTAGAATAGAAATTTTTAACACTGACGCAATGGAATCGTACTTTGAATATCTTCGAAAAGGTAAGATACTGAAATAGCAGAATTGCCCCCCTGGTATATCTTTCACAACTTTTCCATGTTTTATGTCACACACAATTTCTCAACCAGCCACATTTATAAGTGTTATAATGTCATAACTTATGATACGTAAATACTTGTATTTACATCTTGATGTTTGAACCGCTTTGCATATAAAATTGATACCACGCATGGCGGAGTCGGTCGTTGGCCGAATCGTTACGTGGGAGAATGTTCACAGTAATATGCAAAAATGTTTGTGCTCACTACGAATAAAGTCATTCACAGGGCGCCTTTGTTGTTATGCTTAAGAGTATCTTTGCGATAGAATCACGGAATAAAAAATTACATACCTGTAGTTATATATGATTATTGTTTTTTAGGTTCCCGTGACAATTTTGGGAAAATTAAAAGCCTTATACTATCGTCGCGATGTCCGTATATCTCTATGTACTGACGATACCCGTTAAAATATTTATAATATTTTTTTACCAAAAACAAAACCGAACTAAAAACCAAAAATTAAATATTTAACCAACTTCTTTCTACAACATCTCGAAGTCGGTCCCAAGTAAAACATAAAAGAACAACAACAAATTTACAAAATATACTAATTTTTATGTTTTACTTGACACCGACTTCGAGATGTTGGAGAAAGAAGTCGGTTAAATACTTATTTTTTGGTTTTTAGTGTGAAGTCGGGTTTTGTTTTTGTTGATTTTTTAATTTTTATTTACGTATGCAAATATTTTAATAGCTTTGAAATAATATATTAAGCATCTGTAGAAATTGTAAGGCTGGCACGCATACGAGTATACTTTGCAATCTCACTCTTCGTTATGTATGCTCTTCAAGCGCTGCTCTCGATTTCTCTGGGATTTTGCCTAGGGAGCATACACACTTAAGAGTAAAGAAAATTTTGAAAATCGGTTTACAACTGACGGAGATATCGTGTTACGAAGAAGTTGGTTAACAATTTTCGTGAGTTTCTCTAATTTCTTAGAATCCACTCATCAGATCCTGACATGGTGACAATGGGACTAATTCGGGAGTATAACCTTTCGATGAAAAGAAAACAATTGAAAATTGGTCCACAATTGACGGAGAAATCAATTAACGAATGTACAAAAAGAAATACAGACGAATTGAGAACCTCACCATTTTTGAAGTCGTTTAAAAAGAAACTTAATTTAGTCTTTCAATTTTTAATTGGTTTATCTAATACATAAAAAACTTAAAAATTAAACCTAAATAAATTAAACTATTTGAATCTCTAATTTGAAAGTCTAGAACGGAAAATCTTGAAAAATAGCAAGGTTTTTTTGAGAAAGTTATTTGAGTATCTTAGTAATATGGGATATATCCGATTAATAATAGTTCCTCTAAGGCTCTATATTCATAGCGTAATGACAAAAACAGTTGCTCATCTCTACAGAACTTTTTATTTTATTTTTTTGAGGCGGGGGAAATGCATTTCACACACTACCGGGTCCTTTACTAGGGATTAGACCAAAGCGACGAGAGGTGTCACCACGAATGGCGCACCAGAGTTAAATCGCCGGCTTGTGTGGAGACTCGAAGAACTCAATACTCTACTAAAACCACCCTCCTCCCATGTGCTCCGCGCTGTGGTAGGAAGAGCTTGAGACTTAGAACGTAGTTAACGCCCACGCTGATCCTAGCGTATCAGTGCTTGAGAATGCCCGGGACAGGCAAACTCACTTCGTCAACAGGGGTGAAGAATCCTCTGCTCCCTAGATGCTAGAGGGCCCCTGGAGCGGTATTTACGGGGTCTCTACAGAACTTTACATTGTGCCTGGACAACACGCAATTGGCCGACTTTCAGAACTATATTTTGTATTGGGCGATTGTCATTGTATTCTTCTTAAATGGTCGTTAGGTGCTGTATGCATAAATAGTCAGCTAAGAAAGTGATTTACCAGTTTTGACAACAATTCGTAGTTAACGAAATCTTCACTATAGGCCACTGGCCAGTTCCTATGGCTTACTATTTATTCGAGGTTACGTCAAATTTTAAACGATTGTGAGGCAAATGAACGGTTGGTAAGATATAGGATCCGACCATAAGACCGATATTTTGAATTGGAATACATTTGACTCTTTCGTTACTGTGACATAGATTTTGCAACTAAATAGACCTTGTCATCATATGATGTGGAAATGATCGATTAGGGTGATAAACGACGTTCTTGGCTTAATATACATAATATTCACTTTGCATATTGTAACATGTCTTTCTTATTCAACTTTATGATTAGTAACAATCTGCTGAACCGTTTAACAGTGATTAAAGATCAAACAGTAAAAAATACTTTCACATAGCTATTATAGATGATGTTGGTTAATAAATCATAATTTGTCTATCGTTTAACATTTAAATGATGACTTTTATAATGTCATTTACATGTTTATAAAGTTATGTAACGTACAATAGTTCTTTCAAATAAAATGATTCGTCGTTAATACTCTATTACGTACGCATTAATGATGATTTAGGTCTATAATAATCAAACAGATTAGATTGCCGTGTGGTAGAGCATTTGTCCGACTGGATGGACCCTGACCCCTGGTCTAGAGTACATGAAGTCTACATACGGGACATGAATAGGTCAACGGCCCAAAATGATGCGACGGCTCTATTTTTATGATAATAGTGGATTGTATTTAATAGAAGGAATATTTGGGATCATTTAGGAGGGAAAGAATAGGAGAAAGAGTATGCATATACCTGCATGTGAAGTGAAACAAAAGTAGCCAAGAAGCAGCTATCACCTATATCCTACAAACAGGTGCGTGCATACTTTGGCTTTTAAATGATATCGCTATTCCTTATATTGAATACAGTCCACTATTGTAATTAACCCAACGCCGCCCCATTAACTGGATACTTCATATTTATAGTAATTATAGTACAGAGCGTAGATAATTTAGTCGAATTAAACTTAGGCTTTTAATTAAGTTTTCCTCATCGTCATCATTACAAGGATGGAAACCAGACTATTTCAATGTTGCCCATCATAATACGAGGAAAACTTGCTTATGAATACCACAATTTGCACCCTTGACGTACCTATTGACTATTAGTTTTTATAATGTGATTGTAAAATTAACGTTTATAGCCGGAAACTTATTAAACGGCGTGTTATATTTAATTCTTGGCTGTTGCATAAGGCAAACAAAACATATTCTCTCGAAGGCGTTATTTAATAAGCATTTCGAAATTATTAAAGACATTACAGTCATAGGACGATCATTCAATGTTATTTCGCACCAAATTAAGTGTTAACATCTTATTATTCAACTTATATAACTGAAAATAATGTTATGGCAATTACCTTAAAACTTTTATTATAGTAGTTACTAAAGATTCAAATATCAGTTTAATAATAAGAGAATACAAAGAATTTGTACAATCTTTTGAAAAACTTTGTGTGCTTAGAAATTTATGTTCAGTTAAGAGTATCAGATGATGCGATTTGATAATCAAGGTTGTTGTTTATTCAATATTTCTTGTTAATCTCTGTTTTTAAACAGTCGTAACCAAATTGTAGGTCTTTGGCAGACGGCAAACGGCGGAGTTCTTGAACTCGAAAAGTTTCAGTGAACCGTTAAGATTCGCTACACAAATATTTCAGTATTGCTTGAAAATTATGGCATACAATAATTGTTCATTTGTAATCATTTTTTAACTAAACTACAACACCTTTATGTTCTCTATAAAATATCTACAATCTGGATTTGGCAGAATTATCAGAATCTTATTCGTGTAGGAACAGAGAAAGAATACAATCTCCTACGGCCGGGCGGCCTGTCGTTTGATGAGACTAAATAACCTACAGCCAGGCGGTAGGTTATTTGCCCGCCTGGATGGCTACCACCCCTGGTCTAGAGTATGCCGCCGTAACAGTCTTGAGTTGTGTTCCGACATTAGTGGCCAGGTTCCAGTCTCCCATAAGAGAGCAGCAGCGTATTTGTAACGCCTTTGGTGTTGCAAATGTCTATAGGCGATGGTAACCGCTTTCCATCAGGTGGGTCGTCTGCCTGTCTGCTGAACAAATGCAATAAAAAAAATGTAAAACTTTTATCGGTTTTGGGTTTGTCGTGCCCCAAAAGACTCGGCTCTCAGCCATACCAGTTTTAAAGCATTGGAAATATTTTAATTTAAGAACATTAAGTTGATTTTTTTGGATTTATTCTGTTCTGTGCTTCGATATGGGGCTGATTATGAAGGACGAATATTTCTTCTATTTCAACAACGCGTATGTGACGTTCCTAGTGTTGCAAACGTCCATATGCGGTGGTTAATCCGTCTGTTGGGTTTAATCAATAAAAGAAATACCTAAATGTTTTTTAAATTTCTTTTTAGTTAAGCACTATCACGGCAGCAAAATTGTACCGTCTATAGCTGGTTTAACGATATAGAAGGTACGTGAACCAAGTAACTTTGTACAAGAAACTTGCAATTTAGTCCCTGGCTTCGCGTGCTCCTCGCTATTTTAATTAAGTAAGGAACTTTATGGCATAATTTATACTGACAGGTAGTACGACAATCCTCATTCGAAGTCACAATGTTGTTTTGATGGTATTTTTGAGCAGCTATGAAATAGTAAAAGGAGTCTTTTTGATGTTGTTTGTTTTATTTACAAAGCTTGAAACGTACAAAGCATTATTTCAACGTGGTTGATGTCGCACATGACATTTGGAAAAAAATCAATTAAAAACATTTAATTGCTGAAGAATGTCAACTTTAATTCACCCTAAATTGCTGATATATGGCGTTACATGTGAATGAGCGCTACTTAAATATATCACGGTATATTGCATACATACTATAATATGTATTCTATTCACCATCGTTATAGCATTGAATGGCACTTACATTGGTTTGTTCGTGTTCATGGTTCGTTTTTCTACTTTTCCAATACTTCGCGCGGCGTTCGGCATCCCTTGTTGTGGAATTATTTACACGCATACGATCCTTCGCGGCGTTAAGTCAATTATATATGGGGCTTGGGCTTACGTCTTCTACCATTATTGGGCAGAATCGGCGTCCCAGACATTTTTCCCTCATACAACCAGCTGATTTCCGAAAATTACGGCCGTCCCATCGGAGTTGACTCTTATGTATTTTTATCTGCTACGTTATGGATATAATATTTCCATCGCAGCATATTCTTCTCCGTGACACGCCACTTCTGTCACGGAAATGAACATGCTGCGATTATTGCTCCTGTCGCTTAAGTATATGCCACGCTTCATTGCTGTATAAAACTTCCTAAAGTAGTGGAGTACAACGAGAACAGATTTTTCCTATTTAATATTTATGTTCATAATTAATTAACTCTGAGTGCGGCTATGCTACTTTTGTGAAAACGAATTAAGCAATCTTCAATACAAACAAACCCGTTATAGTACATTGTACCGAAATGTAACACTTAATTTCTTTTTCATTCCATTTGTTCAGTTATTAGATACTCTTGAGAGAAACAAATTGTAAATTTACACTGTACCATTCGTGTTGATTAAAAGTGGTACTTTGTACTCTGAATTAAAATTCAAAATTGATTGGCAGGTGTCTAAATGATAGTATTCAAAGTTTGTTATAACAGAAAGGGCTTCAATTGAATGTTTAAACAATAAATATTCTACTCTAACACTTTCAGTTTCTTTATTGACCTGCTGGGGAATGAAATCAAAAGTGTGCATTGCAGTGATGGTTTTTTGTTTTGTATGTAATTATACATAGAATCTCACTTGACTACTCTTACTTCGATTTATGTAATTAACTATTGTGTTTTCAATTAGTAAATTATATTGGAGAATTTTGAAAGATTGAAGAAAGATTCCAGTGAGATAGTTTTACCGCGTGTAAACGACATGACTGCTGCACCGCCGCCAAACTCTGCAGACTAGGTACAATGGCGCAGCCACCGCGTCGCCGCCGCACTTTCTCTATCAAGTTGGTGTCAGCATTGGGGCAGCGGTATGGGAGGGCGGACCACGTTTGCATGTACATAGAAGTTCACAGAATACGAGCGCACTCGCGGCGTGGTGGCGGCGCACTGGCGGCGTGTCGGCAGTGCCGTGTACAGAAGTGCTTAGTAGGGTTTCGTAATCAAATGACAAAATCTGAACAACTATAGTTCCGTTCAGTCTGTTCGTTTCTCACAATCCTTTAAGAGGTTCCCCCCTAGACAAGTGGCATTAGTGCTAAAGGAATATATAATAGAAAGTACTTAATATACTTAGCGTAACGATATGTCATTCCCATACATTTTATATTCTATTCGTTTAGCGCTAATGCCACTATCTAGGGGTAATATATCATATCTAGCTTAAATGAAAAAACTTTTCAGAGTATACGTCTGGTCATCTCTTTGGGATGTTAAGTATGATGATTTTTTAAAATTTCTTTGAAGATTGCGATGCTTATCTATTCAGAGTATGAAAGCTACACAAACATTTTCCAAAAAAAACTTACGTATCTTATCAGTGATCTAAACCACATTATTACTGACGGATCGCCATTCTGAAACTATTTTGCCTCAGGCTGCTCAGTTGTGCACGCATTGTTACAGATTTGGTACAGTCAAACGTAAATAAAACAGATTAAAATTATAATTTAGTTTTGAAATAAAATCGTACTATTTCGCACTGTGAAATCGAAATTACGAAAATGTCTTCACTTCTAAGTTTGTTTAAGTCTAGACTCTTATTTATAGTTTGGACTCCATGGACATTGATAAAATCCGATAATTATATTACTCTCATTAACAACATCCTATGTAGTCAAATAGTCTAATGTTGACCAAGAGAAAAACGTACTAGGAATGCAGAGATGCAAAAGACTCTTTTAAAAATACAAAATGTTTTTCAAAAAACATATTTGAATACAAAATGCAAAATAGGTTTTTTCAGAATACCTTTTGATAGTAGTAATTCCCGTAAAGGTGAGAACTGTATTGAGAATTCGCTATGACTAATTTGATACGTCACACTGGAGCTCCGAATAGTGAGCAGCATACTTCGAACAGCGTTGGTTCTCCCCCGTGATGGAATATCGGGAAGCTAGATGGCTGGTAGGCGTGCTGCTAAGTGTTGGGGGACTTAGTACCATATGCCGAACTTCGAAGGAATCGTACGACAATGGCTCATTATGGGACCCCAGTGTTGGCGAGGGTCCTGAAGGCCCGTGGAAAAGGCCGATGAGCCACCGCCTGCTACAGCCAGCGGAGAAGCTAGGCCATTTACCCGTCGCCCTGGCATTAAAGGCGAAGGATGGAATACCGAGGGGTTTTAGTGGGTATCCCTGATCGTGCTGTGGCAATAGCACTTCTTGCGGGACGTACTAGTGCCACCCCGACCTGGCGAATCCTACACACCGGCCGCGATTTCCCCAGTTCACTGCACCGCTGATGGATTTCAATCGAGTTTCTCTTCTTAAAAAATTAGGCCCCGAAGGCACGGGCAGTCACTGTACTGCAACAGCCAAAGCGGACGATGGTTATGGCTTTATCATAAAAAATGGTATATTCATTAATTCATTTCCCAAATTCAAATTCTACTTCAAATAAATGTCATATTAGCCAATATTAAACGATTCAATATTCGATCAAATTTAATTTCGACATAACATAACCAAATATGACTGTCTGCTAAATATGATTGTTTGGAAAGTGATCTATGTAATCAGATAAACATGTTATAAGGGTCAAGTGGCAGCTATTTATAGTTTACAAAGCGTCATTTGTTTAAAGTAATTTGACGCTTGCGTAGGTGGCCGCAGGCTGCCTATCTATTTTAATCTTAATCCGTATTTTAATTTCGGTTTCTAGATATTGCGCGCGCCAGGGTATACAAATGGTATTCAATATTTTAAGCTTTATGCCTTTGCTACACCTGAGTTATTGTTAGTAACTGTGTCTAAATGCGACTTACTTATAGCGTTAAAAATAACGCCGTTAATCAATAGCGACATTAGTGTATATACATGAGTTATCTGAAAATGTTCAACGTCATTAAACCCTCGGCTACATTTGCGTGAAACAGTCACTAACACTAACATTATGCTAGCTTTAGCATTATGGAAATATTTTAAGACGCCTTACCCCGAGTTAAAAATATTTTACAATTACTTTTAAGTAATTGTAAATTGTAAAAAAACAAACACTAAATAATTATATTTAGTGTTTGTTTTTTGGCGAGAATTTAAGGAGGCAGGTTTTACCATGCAGTTTTATTTCTTAAAATAATCTCTAATTTCTTATACTGATACTTTTTTAAGCCTCATCTACATTTGTATTAGTTAATTAGTTAGTTAATTGAGAAACGTGCAAGTTAAGTACTTATCATTGTTTGGACAGAGATTGTTTAGGTAAGTATAATGTAGATGTATGTCCAAAAGATGAAAAGGATTTCTGCACATGTTTACTAATTACATAACTAAAGCAAATATAAATAAGCCTTAAGAGACTGGAGATAATCATAATTGTATGTGACTTTTTATTATGTAAAGTGTAAAAGTTCGCGCGGAGTACGGGCCAGAAGCTATAATTTCGTATTTCCGACTTGAAATAATGATAAAATTACAAGATAATCGAAAATCCCAAGTATTATAGAAAGTTCAGATTACGACTTTATATTACGAGATACAATCATCGATTGAATGAGTCATTTTATGGCATATATCCGAATCAAATAATTGTAAATGTGTTTATGTAATTGTTTGTTTGTTTAAACCAGATTTATCCACTATTAAAGATTTCAAATAACTAAAAAAAACCTCATTAATTTATTTTATACTTTCTTATATCCATCCGTAAGACGGGCGCTCAATAAAAAGTGAGAACGAGTATGTTGCCGGTAAGTTTGATTAAACTTAATTTTATTTTTGGATATAGTTAGTTGCCTTTTAGGATTGACATATTTGGAATATCTTTTTTCTAAGCTTAAAATTCCTTTCTTAAAAAACTTTTCATTCTGAGCAACTAAAAATTCCTATACTGCAGCGACTGCTGCTTCATCATTTTCGAATCTCTATCCTCTAAGAAATTCCTTCAACTTTGAAAATAGATCACTAGGGGCAAGTTCGGGTAAATATGGAGGATGCTCAAGTATTTCGAAGCCAGCATCTCGAATTGCAGCCATAGCAACGGCGGGCTTGTGAACCGGAGCATTATTTTGATGGAACAAAAATGCTGTTTCTCACAAAATTCTGCATACAAAGAGCCCCTAACGATAGCTTCATCGTCGAGATATTCTATCATGACCACTATTTTACTATCCCAGAAAAGAAAACCCATGATCTTTCCAGCGGAATGACTCACTTTAAATTTGTTAGAGGTTGAAGACGATGATCTTTTCCAAGTCAGACTATAATTTCGTTTTTGAATCGTAATGGTGAACCCACGTTTTATCCATGGTTTTAAATCTAGAAAGAAAGCGATCAGGACAGCATCTTGTTGTAACAGTTGCAAAGAAGCTTGAGAAATATTCAGCCTGGTTTGTTTTTGTGCATTGGTAAGCATTCTGGGGACCCAGCGCGCGGTTGTTTCTTCGGCTACAAAACGTACCATGACACAGCGATCACAATATTTTCGTCTTTTTTTGAATATTTCTTCGACCAGTACCATCGTGTGGCCGCTCGAGCGAGGGCCATCTTTGGTAGATGTTCTTCGTTCAAATTTGGCGCACCAACGTGCAACTGTAGATATCGGTGGAGCATTTGGTCCTAAAATACCTTGATTAACTCGTTTCGTAGTGAAAATTTTCAAGCACAGATACTTAATATCCGCGCGCAATTCGATTTTTTCCATTTTCGACAACACACTACGACAGATTGCAAACAAAAAACTATCATTTTAAAAAACGAAATATATTCAAATTTATTTTTTAATCTGATCAGTATTCCAGCTTTAAAAGCCAGTATTAACTTTTTTCGGTACCAAGGAGTTTCTACCTTATTCTCACTTTATAATTAAAGCTCTACGTATTATAAAATAAAATATTAGGAGTGGCAATAGTGTAGTATTATAATAAAATGTACTTTTAAAAGCTGAGTCTAGATGGCGCCACGGGTTATTTATTGTCCTCTCGCTTTCTGAAGTATTTTTTATTTTATTATTTAATAAAATTTAGAATCTTAATATGACTGAGACTAATTGTGAAGAGACTTAATTAATATAAAAACAAGAATTGTAGGACATTTAACGCATATAAACAAATAATAAAGCTATTCTATATTATGTTACTATTATCCTTTTAATGTTATTCAATATGCTTTCTTTCATAACTTTCAACATAATTCATTTTAACTATCGTTTAAATCCTCATTGAATACACATTAGCAATTAAATCAGTCAGTTAGGCGTGTTGCCCATTCATGTGTAATTAAAACGGCTGCAACGAACAATTACTCTAGCAATCGACGCGGGTTCAATTTAAGATGAATGGACGCTTTCTAACAAGTGAGAGGATGGGCAATGCCGGATATGGGAACGTGGTTTTGTGTTAACTAATTGAAAAGGTTGTTCAATTGATTCTTTTGTCATTACCATAAGCATGCCAGTGTTTTATTCGGATTGTCTATCGAATCTTTCTTTTTTTTCTGTTATTACTTATATAGATGTTATTAACACGTTACTTGTGTAAATAGTCTTACAACGTAAAGCATATCTTTCTTTTGTATCAATATTTCCACCTTACTTAAAATACTTTAATTCTTGTAGAAAAAATTGCCAGATGCCAACGCGCGTACGCACAGCAGTGTAGGCGTAAAAAGGGGAAAATAGTTGAACGACTGCATCAGGGATACGGGGACTTAAAATGTGACAGATGTATGTGGCTGGACCACAAATATCGAAGGAACCGCAAGACGAGAAGAGAAAGAGGAAGACGTGCCTGCTGCAAGAAAGCCCGCATCGATCGTAACATATCTGGTGTGGCTACCTATCCTGCAAGTCCTTTATCTCCTTTATTCCCGCTCGCATTCCGCACGTATATATTTTCTAGTTTAGAAAGCCTATATGCCAAATATAAGAAAGAATAAAGAACTAAAAAGTTATCTGGAATAGATTTATATTATTCACAGTTGAGTGTTATAAATATTAAATATTTTCTTAGATCATATTATATTTTTCTGGGTATTTATTAGTCTATTTCTAACTCAAAAAATATTTCATTACGACAACAAATTGCTCCAGTTACGTTTAATTCGTGTTGCTCGTAGAGTTTTATTTAAAGAAGTTATCTGGACCTGCCCTTGCATTCCTTTCGACAAAAACTCAAAATATCCCACCTCAGATTCGTTGTGCGCAACAAGTCTGCTGAGACTACTATTAGTACGGAATGATACAGGATGTTAAAAGGTGTATTTATTTATGTCTCATATTTTTGTCTCTCTGTGGTATATGTATATCCATGTTCTCATGTTCATGTGTGTATCTGTGTATACGTAAGTATATTTAAAATAATACTCGCACCGAGATACATATTCACCTATACAAGCCCGTTCACTCGAAGTTCTCACTCACTCACACACTTGTAACATTTTCGAATTTCCATGTAATAGGGGGGCCTGGTGATCAGCCAAACAAGTTTTTAACCTAATACAGACACCAGGCTCTTCCTAAGTAAATTTAATTTATATAATTGCCTGTCGTAAATTTGTAAAATGTTTAATTTGTTGATCAAATAAATGAATAATTATTATTTTAGAATAATTTTGTCGTCAAATGGTTTTGGTACAATGATTTTTCATGTTGATCTATTTTTGCATAGAGCATCTGTCACATCATAAATCCTTATATTCGTCATGCAGTCCATTTATCTTTATGCGTACTTTCAAGTTTACGTCCATCAGTCTTTCTTAAGTAGGTTTATTATTGTCGAAACCTATGTTTTGTCTAACATTTGATATTTTTGAAAACAGCGGTTTATGTCTTTCATTTAAAAGGTTACCTTAGAATTAAAATTCTATATGTTGCATTTGTGTGAGTTTGGACGTACTATTTGGGATGTAATATTTACCTCCTCATAAAACACGAAAATACGGCACGTTTTGTCCATATTTTAGATACCCCAACATGTAACAAATTGATGATCAACTGATGTTGGGAATCACATACTTGGCGTAACGATATATCGTTCTTCCCATATATTTTCTATTCTATCCGTTTAGTGCTAATGCCACTTGTCTAGGGGGGCAGATCGACTAAATCCCACAGATGCAGACGTAGCATAAGAATTTTGACCAAGTCAAAATAAGGGAGTAGATAAACAATTACAAAAAGTTTTATCACATTACCACTCATTTGTGTTTTGACGATTTTGGTAGTAGCTAAAAACAACGGTATATTTTCATTTTATGCCATAATGGACAAGAAGTATTTAATAGCAGGAAATATGTATTGTAAGTGAAAGTAGATTACATGAAATTTTGGCAATATTTACTTGAAAGACATTATATAAGTCCTTTCAGGGTGACAGTTATGATTGTGAACGTAATATTCTTTTAAAGGTATGCAATTTTGTATATTTGTATTTTGTTCGGAGTATTAACACGACGTATATGTACAATCGTAGTATGAAAAGGTTCGCCAATTTTCAAATTGATTCATTTAAAGTTCCGCAAGCACATGTTACCCTTTTAAACTAAGTCACAGAAAAGACTGTTCCACAGAAATTTATGTTTAACCGTTTGAAAATAAAGTTTAAAATTATTTAGGTCAAAGTTGTTTGATTTTCTATCTTGTCTAAGAAGATTGTTTAGAGATGTAAAACCTTTTTATTGGTTTTAATATTTATACCGAGCGTAGTGATTATATCCTCTTTGTTTCTGATGGTTAAAACTATTGTTAATCTCAGTATCTGTCATTGTCAACATTGCAATTTTCTTTTTTTAAGTTTTTATATTTTATAAACGCAACATTTGTTAAAATGTTGGCAATACTGTTTCTTGTACTCGTGCAAGCAAAAGTCGACTTTAAAGTGACGAACCTTTTCATATCGCAACTGTACATGACATGTTCTAGAATATTCTTCATAAATATGTAGAGTTACATATGAGTGTGGTACAGGCAATATTATTTAAATACCAGACTAATACTAGAAAAATAATAAATGAATATATTTTCACTATTCATACCAATATCAACTGGTGTTCATTCATTCATTTATTTATATGTTTTTGGGTAATTTGTTGCCGCGTCTTCTTATGATATACAGAAGTATTCCTAATCTGAACTCAGTTCGAATAACAACTTTAAAATTATAACTGAGAATGTCGAAAACTATGCGTGAATTGTATTTATTAGAGTCCAAGGTTTATACAAAATTAATGTTAATTTTAATTACCTTTAATCACTTCCAGTAAATTGAGTTTTAAAACAGGTGTTTTTCATTTTCTGGTATTTGATCAAGATCCGTAAGAGGGCCACCCGGTGATCGCTACCATAAAATTTTATTCAATTAATACTATGATGATATAACAATAAAACCGAGTTTATCTGCATGGGCATCTTAATTAATTTCGATTAATATCTATTTTGAAGTTTATCGTTAATGTTATGTTAGTTATAACGTAAATATCTGGGATGTCTTAGATCTTGGATATATTTCGTAAACCTCCGAAATCGATTTGGATCGTCAATAACATTTCATTCGCTATTATTTAAATATCGAAAAATTTAAACAGTATGGGGACAAAGTGAATATAAAAAGATTAGGCGTCAGGTATACGAAGAGGAGGCATCGTCCCCCCCTCCACTCTGACCTCTAGGTGAGCATCGAGGTAGCCGAAGAGATCCAGCTCTCTGGCTTACAAACGGCGGGGCTAATCCGGACGTGGGACGGAATGAGGATCGGTCAGGGGTTTTAGTGAGTATCCTCAACCGTGGTGTGTGATAGCATTCCTGGGGGGATGCGAATGCCACCCCGACGGGGCGAATTCCATACGCCCGTTTATCCTCAAGCGGATTTGGTTCCCTTGGTAATAAAAGGCGTGATTTATTATTTTAATTGAACTAATAGTAGGAAGGAGGAAGGACGAACTGGCAGTCGGGTTTGGAAAATTCTTATTACGTTAAATATTATTGCGAGTTACACTGTAACTCGAATTAAAATGCCGTTGGAATTACTATAGAATTTATTAGAACTATACAAACACGTACAACACAGGTTCAAATATAATTAACATAATCAGTCCAAACGTAATGCGCGATTCAATAACACGCGCAAAGTCCGTCACTATATAGATTATCGAATGGACACACGTCTTGTCTCGCTAGTGGTTATCGCTTGACTGTCGATCTCTCCATTGGGCTATTGCTATATACTACACCGATAGAATATGGCTGCCCGCCTGCGTAGATCGAATTTCTTAGAATTCGTAATATGCACACCTGCCTAATTATGCCTGAAAACGGCTATAAACGAGTAAAATAGGCTGCTCTCCACGATAACCAATAAATAAGTAAACAAAAGAAGACCATCATTAAAGAACTACAATGTTATTAGCTCAAACGCCGGCGGGTAATAAATGTGCTATGTTTTCAAATATGCAGGTGGCCCAAATTGTAACAATACGTATTGGAAAAATGTGACGTTCGGAACTTGACATAAATAGTGTAAGTTTTAGTTTGAAAAATGCGATTGTTCCCTCAGGATATGACACCTAAAATTATGTAATCGAAATCGCGAAGACAGCCCTACTAAAAAAACGACCTGTTACGATAGTAAGGATCGATTTGCGCATTGATCGTAGCGAATTTGATGCGATTTATTGACATATCTATAACATTATGCTTCTGTCTCTTTACTCGGACGGGATAATATGTCATACTTCACCAAAGAGCTAAAATTTCACTTGTCCACAGGGCAAGGTCGCCGCTAAACACGGAACGTAAATATATCGATATAAAAGCTTAAAGTTATTCCAGGCTGTATAAACCACGAGTAGTCGTGATATCCTTTAGATGCGTGATAATTACAGCATTGTCAAGTCGGGGCGTAATCCACGTCGATTCCATTGGACACGGCGCGGGCGCTGGTTCAAGGGTATTCAAATGCAGGGACGATGATAAAAAGTTATGATTCAAATTTAAAACTAGTTTTTATTAAGCTTCTTTTGGTTATTTTTATAGTTTTTTTTAAACGAGTCTATTGTCTTTATTAGCGATTAAAGTAATTAAAATGGCAATCAGATGGGTATAAAATCAAAGGAATTCGATTGCAAAAAAATCGATAGAGAGACGACTTGATAGGTGTTTAAAATAGAACGAAATATGTGCAATATGCTTGTATTATATTTATACATCTTTGAGAACCTATCTGTTGCGGACAGAATCACCACCCTGACCTCTCCCCCGGAAATCGCGTACGCCCCGCTTACCGCGAATATGTAGCTCGCTCCGTTAGCTGCTAAGGTTTGAATTTTTGTAGTACCTTAGTAAGCATGGAGCGAGCCGCCGGCAAGTTGAGGTTCAAGTTATGATTCGAGCGGTCAAATATACACACAAGGAAGACTAAGAAGAACAGGAAGCATTCGGAAGACTACAGCAATTGGACTCTCAGCGTGACTACGTGGATCTTGTGGACCACCAGTGTATTGTGATTAGTGCCACTCGTATTGATCGGTGTAATCGATACAATTAGTGCTATCTATGTTCAGTGTAACATCCGGGGCTAGCACTAAGTTGTGTAGGTTAACTTTGAATGTGCTGTTTAGTACAGTAGTGCTGATCGCACCTGTTGCTGTTGTAGGACCTATATAAATAAATACAGTCCACTTACCAAGGGGTGTTTAATTCTCTACAACCCCTGCGTATCGAACACTATCATTATTTATTTCCTTTTATATCTAAATACATTTTATTGATGAAAAATACATAAAACTACAATAAATATAAACTTAAAAATAAAGTACAAACTATACTATATAAAAACTAAATAAAAAAGGTAAAAATACCTAAATATAAGATATTGGTCCCAAACCACTGTCACTTACCGGGAACGTTCCCAAAATGCTGGCGGCGTTGCCACGTTGTATAGCAACGCTAATCTTCGAGCAAAATAGACGCCATCTTTGATATATCTCTCTCTTATCATAAATCATGCAGTAGAGTGATAAAATAAAATAAGATTACTCTCGTGTGCTCAAATTTTTGTCAAACTTGATTTATTTTATAAGGAAAGTTCAAACTGATGATAACTGGTGTGGTGACGCAGAGTTACTACGCATTGAAAGTTATAATTAATCTATTCGAAATTAGAATGTTGTTTTTGTAATATTGCATTGAAATAAGCTAGTGTTAGAAGAGGCAAATTAATAAGAACTGAGAATCTGTATTAAGCTTGAAAAGGTAGAAAAATAAAATTGCATTTAATGAAAGTTATTTGTATTTTAATTACACTCTATTGAACGTCTTTAAGACGTAATATTTTCTTAAGTTTTCGCGACTTGTTCGACTTGTTTCGACTAAAACTATGTTTTAACGGCTTTAAGCGCGGTATTTTATTTGATTTTTATTATTCCGACATTTCGTCAACATTTCAGTAGCCGTGATTACGGAAGACAAAGGTGTCAAGTGTCAATAAGTATTATTAAAGTTTTATTTAGCCTACCGCCAACTTGTTCATTTTAATTGTTTAGATTTAATTTCTGTTTATGATTATTATTTACTCTATGGGAGCCTAATTTAATTCACCACCGTTTCGCAACATGTTGTGGCATGAAGAGAAGAAGCGGCGCAAGAAACTCTTCTGCAACGGTGTATTCTAGAATGATGCGGGAGCGGCAGAGACCGAGCGAATCAGGAAACGTCCATAGAAATATAGTCGCTTGGTGAGCTTTCAGTACCGTGTATGCCGAGCATACCGATTTAACTCCGCTGCTGTATCAAAAAATTAGAAATTAACCTAATTTACGTGGATGTATTGTTTGTTTGCACTTCACACTTCATCATTCAAATAAACGTCGACCTAACAACACCTTTCTATTGTTTTAGTAGTAATTAGTTCATTATGTGGTTTGACTGAATGTCTCTTTCTTTAGACAGAGAATATGTTATGTCACGTTTACTACCTTTCTCTAATCGCCAACTTATGGCTGTATAATTGTTCTGCTAAATGATTTCTTTTAACAACTATACTACCTACTAAATCGAGGTGTGTAATATCTTGGTTCATAAGAAAGGTTTGCGGTTAGGTATTGTTGTTACCACACATACAATAGATTGGCGAGCTTTTAAAAAGTAAAATTACCCATTTTTTTGAAGTTTACTACTTAGGTATCGATTTTACTATAAGCCTAATCTAGAACCCGATTTCAGTGCCACCTACCTGGTCTAATTGTGAATCTAAACCGCCCCGGGACCCACTTAAATACACAAAAAATTTCATCAAAATCGTAGAATCCGATTTCAACGCCAAGTATTTTGTTTGGAGTGATGGGTAGTATTATTGAAGTTTTAGTACGGATCCCTAATTTTTATATAGCCTATAGTAATCAAGGATAATGTAGCATTCGAATGTTGAAAGAATTATTGAAATTGGTCCAGTAGTTTTTGAGTTTATTCGATACAAACATACAAAAATATAAAATACAAATATTTCCTCTTTATAATAATAGTATAGATGTGTGTTTTCTGTTGGCGAAATAGTTAGCTTTTTCTTTTCTCGTAACCGCCCTTATTCGGCCGCTGTAGCCGCGCACGTGCACATGTTTTTTTAATGTAGGAGTAAACTTCAGTCGTGCGTCGGGGTGGACACACAAGTTTGCAATTAAATGGCGAGAAGTTTTCAATATCTAATACTGATATTAGAACGGTCAATAAAATTGAATCAATTCGGTTGAAATGCACAAAACTAAACGGACATGATGAATGATTCAAGTTTATGTTAATATAAATATATTAAAACTGAATTGAACCGATGTTATACCGGCTTAAATATACTTACAATCTATGTAGGCAAGCCAGTCTTAACTCAATAACTCGTTACTGGGACGCCGGCTATAAACCTCTTCCAAATGTTACAATATGCCTAGTGTTATATCATGTCTGAAGTGACAATTTTACATTGCATAATGAATAAAATAAGGTCGAATATTTACGATGTTATTGCAAAAATTTTATAGTTTACTTATACCTTTCTCTCTCTCTCTCTTCTTAAGGAAAAAACCGAAATGGATTCGTAAGAGAACTAAAGTAACCGACATAGCTCGTAAAATTAGTAAGTTGAAGTGGCAATGGGCCCGGTTATGTCTGTCGCAAGACTGATGGCCGATGGAGCAGACGAGTTCTGGAGTGGAGATCGCATCTCAACCCGTTGGACCGACGATCTGCGCAAGGTCGCCGGTCGGTGCTGAACGAGGACAGAGTAGAACCGGGATATGTGGCGTAAACTTGGGGAGGCCTACGCCCAACAGTGGACTGCAATTGGCTGACGTCGACTCATACTTTTGTTTTCAAAACTGAGCGACTGTGTGTAGCCTTCCTTTATTTACACTTGATTAAGATTGATGATCTCGTACAAACAAAAGAATGGAAACAGACAGAAAACATAATTATTTGTCTTGTAGTCATCAGTAAATCTTTATTTGAAGAAATTTCGTTCATTATATCTAAATTAAAATTTAATTTAAAGTGCAATCAAATGGGGAAAGTTAAGATAACGTTCCTAGAGTCTGCTCAAAATTTCACACGCTATAATTGTGATAAATGGACTTCCTCAATCATTTGATGTTTGTATATGTGTAATAGCGTCAGTGAATGAATTGCTATGATAAAATCTTTTTTGAGTTGCAGGCTTTTATCCAGATTTACTTTCATTACCTCTTTGGGTAATATATTTTAGTATTCCATACCTATGCATGTCACAGCAACTTTTTCTGAGTCTTTTAGCTGTATATGATGTATTTATAATGATATATATATATATATATATATATATATATGAAAATTAAATCTTTTCTTTAAACTACAATGTATATACGCGTGATTAGATATGTTTTATGTATCAATGTTTTAAAGTAAGTTTTGCGATCAGAGCTGAGGAAATGTGTTTCTAAAGTATAGTGAGATCTTTTACACCGGAATTATCTTTTTTTTATTTCACTTTATCCCTATTATTTAGAGTCGGCACAATGTCTTTTCTTTCTATAATTCTCTAATCTGACGTACGTCCTCTGTCACATTAGAAATCACACAATCTATCCATGTTTTCTCCTACTCTTGAATTATGGGGTGGAAAATTTGTCTAAAATATATGGGATATTTTCGTTTACAGTTTTTTTTAGGGTTCCTTAGACAAACCATATATGTTAAGAAGTTTGTAGCTATTACATGCAATCCGTAATTACGCGTAGAGCGACACATATTTTTTTAACGGTTTAACTACGGTAATCAAAATGGGACATTTCACTTTCTGATCGTATCATCATCACTCTGGAAAGTTACAAAAAAACATACACCCAGGATAAAAAGCTAATTGAAGGTACTATAACTTAAACACGGCATAATTTTTTGTAATATCCTACTATCACACACACACACACACACACACACACACACACAAATATACACATGCTAGCACGCACGCACTCACGCGCACACTCTCTCTCTCACACATAAAAATGTAATTATGCTTAAATAACTGAAATGAAATATTTATTCTTGCCTAAATGTATTTGTATACAGGCATTGTTCTTGAAAGCATATCGTTCAGTATAGGATATTTTTTTGTACTTGTTTACTTTATTTTGGTGTGCAATAAAGTGTTATCTATCTATCTTGTAAAAAGACAACAGAAGCCACAATAAATTCCATAGCAATAGTACAATAAAACATGTTTGTTTAATGAATGGTTAGAATTAAACAAGTCATTCATCATCTGGCCGAGTTCTGTTTACTTTTACTTGTTATGGTATCCTTATAAGGTCGACTTGAACGGTCAAGTCATGCGAAATCTCAGCAACTTTCATATATTTCTGTTGAGTTTGATTTTGGGCTAGATTATTTCTAGTCAAGAATCATACCTTTGCTTAGAATTTTAATTAAATTTAGGTAGATGATACATGTTATAATAAATTCTAAAATTGTTTTCATACAAAAGAGCGTGCGTAAAACACTATATTTTTAGGGGCCATTTGAAATTACATCACACAGATTTCTTGATTTTTTGACCACTCTCCCATCCGTGACACAAGTCCCTTCCTAGTGTGACTTCACATATTTTGCAATTTTACATCAAGAAATTATTAAATTAAAACAGCATTTCTGTAATTAGTTTTATTTCCATTGAAATATTTTAAAGTTTTTCGTTAAGAGTTCGAATTTTGTGGCCAGTCCACTACCACTTCTTCTTGCTAACTTTGTTAGCTGTATCAGTAAGCTTGGTTGTTTTCCGAATACCCTCGTTAATAATAATAGTTTTAGATGTTTAAGTTTTTCTAAGACATTTAAAAATCATTAAATAGTGATGTAATTCATTGCAAAAATCCTGTTTGTAATGTCTGAAAATTATCTTCTAAGGAAAAATAGTGTATAGAATAGATAGATAGTAAACAAGGTAGAACAGTAAATAAAGCAGTAGTAATATAAACATAAAATGAAAACTGACTTAGCCTAAGATGGAGGAGAAGGGGGATATTTAAAAAAAACACAGCTCGGCGTTTTTGTTATCATTCGTCATCATTGTATTGTCTACCGGCATATAAAAGTGACTAAATATTGACGCAATCAAGATAATCGATGCGTGACACAATTGATATAGTAGGACGATTGTGGGCTAATAGTATAAATTTAGTTTGTCAAACAAATTGTCTATGACTCCATTATATGAAATTATCTATGGACCACTAGTAGTAGTAGCCCGCGGTGTTCGTGTCTCGTCGATTTGTCTACTAAATCCGCAAATTGGTGTGAAACGGTTGGAAAATTACCACTTTCCATTCTGTGCTCCAACTCAGCCCTTGGTGGTGAAAACTGAATTAGGTTTAGGAGAGAAAGTATGGGTTTAATCAGTAGGTCCGGTTATTTCTTTTGATGCAATAAAATTGATAAATATTAAAAAATATATTTTATTTATTTATTTGGGAAACATGCAATACTGCTTTTTGACGTTTACTTAAAACATTTTTTATGTAGCAAGTCAATCAAATACAAGTTTGTTGCATCACGTTTCATCCACTAATTTATTGATGTATAATTTAGTACAGCTAAAGGCTATGGTCAATGCATGAACGTGATACTAAGTAAATGCAGATAATAGATACTGGATGGCTACCACCCCTGGTCTAGAATATTTTTTATATTTTTATTTGGTCTGCAAAATTGAATATAGATTATAAACATGTTTTTATTTTATATATTGACTACACCATTTCATAGTTTAACACTATATTAATCGGTGTGACGTGCAACAAACAAATGCCACTGAAAATAAAAGGACAAATATATAAATCTGTCATACGACCAGTCATGCTATATGGGTCGGAATGTTGGGCCACTAAAGCGATAAACCACAATTCATCATTCTGTATAGGGGAGAATGTTGACCTGTATTGGTTCTTACTTGTGGTAAATTAAAAGTTTTGCGATTAATTAATATGCCATCATAACAACCTTGAGTTGTGTTCCGGCATCAGTGGCCAGGTTCCAGTTTCCCAGCGAACAGCAGCGTATTTGTAGCACCTTTGGTGGTACAAATGTATGTAGGTGATGGCAACCGCTTTCCATCAGGTGGGTCGTCTGCCTGTCTGCTGAACTCTACAATAAATAAAAAAACCATGCGGGTGAGACCGCGGGGCGCAGCTAGTAATTTATAAAAATGTCTTAATTGATGTAATAGTTAAGCAACATCAAATAATTGCAATAGTTGGCTTGTGTAACTAATTTTGCCCAACTAATCCGTAAAAGGCGATTTCTAAAGTAATCTGTAAGCTTGTGGCAAACATTTCATATGCAATTTATAGCACAGATAATATATGCAATATGTAAATATAGTAAACAAAATAAAGCAATACACGTGTCTTACTACACGACATTTATGGATGGTGATAGGAAAATAGTAATTTAAATGCAAATTTTATTGAATATGATAATGACAATTAAAACAGATTATTTTTAGTCGTGCAGGGCCGGAGAAAGAATACAATTTCCTGCGGCCGGGCGGCCTGTCGTAAGAGGCAACAAAACAACCCACGGCCAGGTGTAGGGCATTTGCCCGACTGGATGGCTACCACCCGTGGTCTAGAGTATGCCGCCATAACAACCTTGTGTTGTGTTCCGGATTAGTGACCAGGTTCCAGTCTCCCTTAAGAGAGCAGCAGCGCATTTGTAACACCTTTGGTGTTGCAAATGTGCACAGGCGATGGTAACCGCTTTCCATCAAGTGAGCCATCTACGGTCTGCTGAACTCCTGCAATAAAAAAAAACAGAGCTTTGTAGATTCTAACCTTAATTTTTCAAATCAATTAAACTAAATTATACTTTACTATAATATAATTTAACATGTCTATATATCATATTCAAAGTCTCTCAACGGGCTATGGAGCGAGCTATGTTAGGTGTTTCTCTTATGGATAGAATCAGATACCCGTAAGAGAACGAAGGCAACCGACACAGCTAGTAAAATTAGCAAGTTGAAGTGGCAGCATGCCGGTCACGTCTGTCGCAGATTCGACGGCCGATGGAGCAAACGTGTTCTGGAGAGGAGACCACGTCTCGGCAAACGTAGCGTAGGACGCCCTCCAGCCCGGTGGACTGACGACCTGCGCAAGGTCACCGGCAGAGGATGGATGAGGAAGACGGGAGACCGGGATATGTGGCGCAAACTTGGGGAAGCCTACGTTCAGCAGCGGACAGGGATAGACTGAAGAAGAAGAAATATTTCGAATATTCTATTATATTAATTATTATTCAATCTTACCTTATCCGTGTAGGAACGGAGAAAGAATATATAATAATTTCCTGCGGCCGGGTGGGCTGTCGTAAGATGCGACAAAACAACCAATAGCCATGTGGTAGGCTATTTTCCCGTTTGGTGGCTACTACCCCTGATCTAGAGTATGCCGCCATAACAACCTTGAGTTGTATTCCGGCATTAGTGGCCAGGTTCCAGTCTGCCTTTAAAGAGCAGCAGCGCATTTGTAGCACCTTTGGTGTTGCAAATGTCCATAGGCGATGGTAACCACTTTCCATCAGGTGGGCTGTACTGCTTGTCTGCTGAACTCACGCAATAATAAAATATATGTTTGCTAGTTCAGACGAAATAAAAGTATACATTACGAGCCTACATTAACAAAAGCGTCAAAAGAAGCGAAGCATTTTTTTAAAACTTGTGTGCGCAAACTTATGTAATATACACGGGATTTGCGTCTTTGTGGTTAATTGTAATGTATTCACTAGAAACCCTTCTGTCTTTTCCTTTCCTTTTCCACCGCCACCATCTCCACCACACTACCATTCCGTATTAAGTCGATTTAATACAGAGGTCTCGTAATTCTATTCTAGGATCGGCATCCTTTAGACGGCTTCACTTAGAGAGTCCGAGTGTCTGTCTTTCTATTAATGATCTAAGCATACTGGTAACACTATTATTATTTACGTTAGCTATTTGATTTTTCATGACCATATAGATTGAACGACTTCAAAAAGAAACTTTTTATGATTTAATATTTAAATTCTTGTAATCTCTAAGCTTATTTTGACTAAATAGAATGTTGTAATGCTTCTTTCCATATACATGGGGATTTCCTGTGGTTAAGAAGGCTTTTGGCTTTCAATGGGTATATTGTCAAGCAAAACAATAGGCAGTGTTATCGCTTAAAGCGATATCTTGCTGTAAATGCAAATTCTGAATTTCTTATTAAAGTACCGTCTTGATATTCTAGAACACCTATTAAGCTCCTTTGTCTGCCTTGACGCCGTACTGCTCTTGATGTTAATTCTCTCATGCCTACATTATATATATAAAAATTGTAAATATATGTTGCTGGGGAGTTTGTTACGCCGCAGTAACTAAATTTACTTTGGAAGCGGTGGTTGATACATGACAGTAGAACAGAAGAAATCTGTAAGATTTCATTTTGAAATAAATACATGAATTTCCATTTTCAGTGTACTGAATTTTTACCATGTTCACTGTGTTTGAGCTATGGACAATTTTCGTGCAGTGTGTGGAAAAAAATAGTGTACTTAAATTTGTTTTTACTGCACGAGTGCAGCAGACAGGCAGAAGACCCACCTGATGGTAATTGGTTACCATCGCCTATAGACATTTGCAACACCAACACAAATGCGCTGCTGCTCTCTTAAGGGAAACCGGAACCTGGCCAATAATGCCGGAATACAACTCACCTTGTATTGTGTTCCGGCATTAGTGTTATTGCGGCATACTCTAGACTAGGGGTGGTAGCCATCCAGATGGGCAAATACCCTACTACCTATCTGTGGGTTGTTTTATTGCCTCTTACGACAAGCCGTCTGGCCCCAGAAAATTGAATTCTTTCTATGTTTCTGCACCGATAAAATTGTTACGAGTATATACTAAATTATTCTTTCTCTTTAATTCCAGGATTGGCCAAGCAAAAACATCTGTGAACCGGGGAAGGCGGAAAGAAAACCCAAACAAAATGTGACCACCGAAATAAACACCAAAACAAGCACGCAACAAATTCATGAATCTTTTAAGATTACATGATTCACGCAATACACACTATTTATTTGTACTTATAACTTTAAACGAATCTAGTCGCCATAGCACTATTTAAAGAGGAAGCAATTTAGACTATAATATTAAGAATACTAAGTTGATAATCAAGGAAGTGAAGTACAAAACACAAACAGTACAAACGACTCGTGGGAACGCTAATATTGATTTAATCGTAAATTGATTTAATTAGGAGTTCCCAAGAGAATAACGAGATGTCCACAAGTGAGTATCATCTTGATATCTTCTATTATTTTTTCAATCCAATAAATTAATTTGTATTTTATCATGTGCCTTTTAATGATAATATTTGTGTTAGTGACTATGGCCAAATGTGTCTTATTTATAGAGTTAAAAATAATATTAGTGTACATACATATGATATTTGTCAATGTTTAACGCCATTAACAATTAATATCATGACAAGTAATCAACATAAAGAGTAAACTCTATGCTATGTCTTATAACTACTAGTAGGTATATCTAGACGTGTTTTAATTTCACTAAACGATTCTACAACAGCGGCCGCTTTAGGAATCATTTTGGGTCGATGAGCCGCAACTGTTGAGTTTTATTAAAAATTCTGAATCGAATTTTTATATAGGTATATAAAATGTTTCTGTTCGTGTGTATGTCACTGAACTAGTAAACGATTGGACCGATATTGATGAATTTTGTGTGTTTGAGTGGGGTTCAGGTTTACAATTACAACCGGTAGATGGCGTTTGAAATCACGTTCTAGATTTTATTCTTTCTGGGCAAGACAACGTTTGCTGGGCCCAATAGTTGAGTATAACATGTTATAATAAACCTTTTCCAATGATGTTCTTGTTATTATATTCCAGGTTTCGAACACTCCGCGATGAAAAGCAGCTTCTCGCTGTCGTCGCTGCGAAGTGCGCCCGCGCCGGCGGGAGGCCGCTGCGATCAGCTAGAGCGGCCCTACCACAGTCTTACCAAAAAGAGGTCAGTAACAACCGTAGCATGGACGTGGACCCTTATTGTAATGAATTCTAACATTATTTACATGTACAGTACTCATTATTTGAACTTTAATGGCGGATCGTGTTGATTGAAATAAAGTCGAAACAAAGTCATACAAAGTTTAATGTTCCTCATGAGGCTCACAGCCTCATGTGGAACGTAGCCTTTGTCACATTGTCAGGTCCGAAATTCCTTTGAGTATTTTGCACTATATGTAATATATATGTTGGGTTTGATTATAGACGCCCAGTTTAAAAATTTACCCGTATATCTTTTTCTATAGTAAGATGTTATGATGGCATTTCCAGAAAGGAGCCCTGTCGCGAAGCATGGCGGCGCAGTTGGGGTTCGGCGGCGAGCGGCGGCAGCGCCGGCGACGATCTCTGGCCGCTGCTGCAGCACCACTACGATTACATCATGGACAACCAGATCATTGATTCGTGCAAGGTATGTTGTTCCCATCAAGTTCAACTCCATACCCAGTAGAAAATTGTGTGGCCTTTTTATCCAAGGGAAATCCGCTTAAGGACTAAAGACCGCTGGGGAAGCGCGTTGGGGTACGTGGGACTTCACATCATGCTCGAACAGACAGACAGACAAAAATTCTAAAAGTTGCTTTTTCGGATATTGCTGGTCCGAATTAGCCCCTCTGACTTTTTTCTCATTTTTAAACCCATTGTTACAACTCGACACCTCCGACAGTTGTTTCATGTTATAGAATATAAATAATTCAACCCACAGCCAGGTGGTAGGGCATTTACCCGACTGGATGGCTACCACCCCTGGTCTAAAGTATGTCGCCATAACAATCTTGAGTTGTGTTCCGGCATTAGTGACCAGGTTCCTTTGATGTTGTAAATGTCCATGGGCGATGGTAACCGCTTTCCATCAAGTGTGCCGTCTGCCTATCTGCTGAAACCCTGTAATAAAAAAATAATATATATTGTATAATTTGAAAGCTGGCTGCTGTGCGCACTGATCGTTCCACCAGCGCCCCTAGTGGCGAAGCTACATCGCCTTATGCGCCTGCTCGTTTAGACCAATATGCTTGAACATTTTTCCTTAAATTTGTTTTATATGTCTGAATGCAATATTTAACGTGTTTTATATAATGTATTTTCAGGAAGCAAATGGCGAATTGCTGTCACACAATTCGTCAACGTTGCAGTCCGGGCCACGTCTCCTGAACCCCACCACCGGCTTCAATCGGCAATGGTCGCTCAACCAACTCATCGCAGAGTTCAACGAGCTGTGCCAATGGCTGACCCACGTCCAGGAGGAGATTTATTCTAGTCCAGAGAACCTGTCCAGTCGGAAGCTGCGAATGGTAAGCATTTTTGAACTGAAACTTGCTTTTTCACGTGGCGGAGAGATTTAAGACCGTATTAAAAATAAAATAGGTATTATTTTTAAGTTAAACAGTTTTATTGAAAGAAAGATAATAATGAAATAGTACTAAAGGCTAAAGAAAATAGGTAGTTCCTAGGTACCATTCGTCACACCACTCTCCACATCAATCTAAGGCATTGATAAGACTTGGAAACTTATTAAGTTTTTATGCATGTAGTAAAATAGTGCTACTTCCTAGGGCTCTAATACTCTAGTATGAATATAAAAAAAATTTGCATTTCAGCCGACTTCAAATGTTCTTTCTCACTTTGAGACAGATTACTATAACGCTCAGTCCAGGCAGAAAGAATTAATAATAATAAACGTTGTAGTTATGTCAGACGACGTTGTAGTTTGGTTTCAATGGCCTTTCTCTTTGATTACAGAGCCGCATGTCAGAGTTGGTGTCTGTAGAACCACGACGTGTTAAATTCATAGAACAAGCAACTGCCATCCTCGAGAGGATCCCAGAAGCCAGTGCAGAGGTAAGAATCTCCAGTAGTATAAATTGAATAACTTAACGCTTTAAAGGTTTTAATAGAAAAAATATCAATATGACCTTTCTAACTTCTTTAAGGTTCCATAGGCCGTAGGCTGCGTACGGCTTGACACTTTACGCGACTGACGAGTGCTTATTATGAAATTGCACTATCGTAGTTTCTCTCACACGCTTGATGTTATGCTCATACGCTTTGGGTAGCATTCCAGCATAAAGACGTCGCGTTTTTGGTGTTGTAGTGGAACACTTACAGCCAATAGATGGCGCTGTGCAATAATTGATGTCACAGACGTTTCCCGAAACATACAAAGAATATATTCAAATTTTCAACTACAACAGATTGGCCTAGGCCTGCGAGGAACAACATTAGCCTCGCTGGAAGATATTCTTCTAAGATGGAGGTCATTCTATCTCGCTCCTCCACCCTGTACGGCTCATTCTTCAATGTTATGTAATCTATCAAAAGAATCAGTCGGATCGTAGAGAGCGTAGGGGAAAAACGTTTAGACGTTTCTAGATTAACCATTGACCACGGTGTAATGCCAATCCGACGCTGTAAGCGACGTATAATGTCATCGACAATTGTTTTCAGCATCTGTGAAAGACCACGGAATTATGAAATCGTCCATCCATCTGTTTTTGTATGTCAGTCACAGTCGTTTTTCTCGAAAGCTACTGAGCCTGCATAGCTGGAATTTGACATTAAGGGTGTAGTCTGTATGGCGCTACGAAGTTGATGTGGTGGACTCCCAAAATAACTTGTATTGATGTTACTGGTAGAGTCGGTGCCGGTAGACCGAGACGTACTCACCATGATCAAATTTAAGATAATTTGAAGAAAGGTCAGATAAAAATTAGTTTAAATAAGCGTGTATGTATGAAAAGACTAATGAAAGTTGATGAAGCGAAAAGTGTTTGTCAAGATCGTAGCAGGTGGAGATCCATCGTCTCTGCCTACCCCAATGGGAAATAAGCGTGACAATATGTATGTATGTATGATGCAATTACTGTTTCCTCAGGTGAGTGGACAAAATGGGCAGAATGGATGGTAATGAAATTTTCTATTAAACAAACTGGAGCTTATTAGGTCCAATGACATCTTCAGATATGTATGTGTACACAACAAGCACAGAGTACTTTATTGTGCCCAAAGTATGAATGACATTACATCGTTACATCACAAAAGAGGTTTACGCGTGTGCGGTTAACGTTATGTATTCTCTTTGACGTCCTTGGGCGAACTGAATTGGTCGGAGGGGCATGAATGCCTGTTAATAATATGACCTTGAATATGCACGGTAAAATAATCATGTTGGTGTGAATAACTGGAAATTGGAAAAGTGGGTGTTAAATCAGACACAAATATAGGGGTTTTGTAAAGATGATAAAAGTCGACTGTTTGGTTTTATTATTTGGCGACGGAACCCAAAACTGATTAATAGCCATGAAAATCAGCAACAGCTTCTTACAAAACTCTAACCGTGGTGTAATTATTTTATTTGTACATTAAATCATTTGAATTTTTATAGGTAACATGGAGAATTGAACATTTGAAAATAAAATGGGAAGCCCTTCGGTTACTGCTCAGTCCAGATCAGCAGAGAACCGATGACAGTTCTGATACCGTAGGTTAGTACAATTTCTCGCCTTATACTCTTATAGCACACAAACATGGTTCAGTGTAATGTCTTTAAAATCTAGCTGTATAAGCGCCATCTATTGAAATAACGTAAAACTACTATGTTATTTCTATTAGAAAAGTAAACTATTATTCGATAACAGATAGAGCTGTAACTCCCTTTTATTTACGAACATTGGACTAGATGGAGCTGTTTTTTTTTATTTGTGAACATTTGTCTTTTATTTGTTTGATCAAATTGCTTAAATTAAAACTTTGGAAGATTACAGGAAAGACAATCCTAGTACTTTAATGTATTTCCTTAATGCATAGTTCCATAGTATTTTATTAAATTTTCGCGACTATAGACACAATAAATAATAGCTAGGCATGTTGCTCAAGAGTTTTTTTGCGCTGCTTCTTCTCTTTAAGCTACAACATGTTGCGAAGCGACTAAAAATTAGATTGGGCTCCCATAGAGTAAATAATAACAATAAACAAAAATTAAAATTTGATAATTATAATGAACAAGTTGGGGCTAGGCTAAACAATTACTTTTACATGTAATTGATAATGGACATCTTTTTCTTTAGTGATAATGAAAATTCCATAATCCATAATCGTAATACTTGTTTCGATAGACACAGCTCACGAGCTTCGGTGTTTGCGCCGTTGGCTGCACTGCATGGAGGGGCGCCTCCCTCCGCCTTCGTTGGCTGCGGCCAGAGCAGCACCCTACCACGAGCTGCTGAGGAAACTACGAGAACATCAGGTAAGCGCTATCACTATAGAAGAAGAATATTTTTTAGTATTTTAGAATTATTGGGTTTATATCTATTCCAGAACTATTAACTACGGTTATAAACGGTTTTAGTTAACTTGTTTCGTTCGGAGTGTAAACCTTATTTTAAGAGTGTTACATATACCTGGATTAATCAGTTTATTCCGCGATAAGAGTAAGTGTCATTCTATCTCTCTCAACGTGTGTTTGTATGCCATTGAAAACTTATTATACCACCTGGTTACGCTTTGAAGGTGTACGATAAAAACCGTTCGAATTCGTTCGAAACCAATTTATTTAACAAAAACTAAATTATCAACTTTTTTTACCAAAAATACAACTTGTTGTACCACATAGTTGCGGTTTGAAGGTGTCCGATAAAAACCGTTTGAAATCGTTCGAAACCGATTTACTCAACAAAATCTAAATAACAAACTTTGGTTACCAAAAACCGGTTGATCGAGCTTAAAGTGAGTATAAACCCGCAAAGAAAAGTTCCTATGTACTTAGGCTGTAACCGGTTCTACACTTTTTACCGATCTTGTAGTATTCTTTTAACAATATAATCCGTGCAGTAACGGGAAAGAAAACAACTCTCAACCAGGTGGTAGGTATTTCCCTTTCTGGGTGTAGTTACGACGTCATGAGCATGTACACGGCAAACCAAGGGAAAGAGTTGTTTTTGAACAAAATGTTGAATATAATAAAACTACGTTTTAACGGTTTTAAGCGCGGTAATTTATTTCATGTTTGTTGTTCCGACATTTCGGCCACTTTTACGGCTATTGAAACCAAAAAACACCCAAATTTCAATAGAGAAGATGGTTGGCAAGTACCACCTGTTTGGGATCCGATCATCAAAACTATCAAGACCCAAACCCAGCAAAAACCAACTGCCAGACCTCAGGACACTGTGAGCTCTTTCTGCGTGCACCGGAACACAAACCAACTTGACTGATAATTTATATTATTTTCTTTTCACCCATTTTAATATTATATAAAATTATTAGAGCTAGGCATGTTTGCTGAAGAGTTTCTTGCGCCGCTTCTTCTCTTCAAGCCATAACATGTTGCGAAGCGGTGGTAAATTAGATTAGGCTGCCATAGAGTAAATAATAACTATAAACAAAATTAAAACTAAATAATTAAAATGAATAAGTTGACGGTAGGCTAAATAAAACTTTAACAATACTCGTTGACACTTGACATCTTTGCCTTCCGTGGTCACGGCCACTGAAAAGTGGCAGAAACGTCGGAATAACAAAAATCAAATAAATTACCGCGCTTAAAACCGTTAAAACTTAGTTTTATTATTGTTATGAGCTACATGACTCGAATTAAAATGCCGTTGGAATTACTATAGAATTTATTAGAACTATATAAGCACATATAAAACAGGTACAAATATAACTGGATACAACCAGTACAAACTGCACGATTAAATAACACGCGCAAAGTCCGTCACTATATCGCTTATCGAATGTACGTCTTGCTCGTATCGTAAACCTCGCCTGACTGCCCCCCACCCCTCCGTTCAGGCATTGTTTTATACTGCACGGTGCAATATGTCTACATCATCGCGTGCACCCGATTTCCCGGAATCACACCTAGCCACTGCCTACCGGAACAGATTACGATACACAATAGGCGGCTTTTCTAATTACAAATATTAAATACAAAAGAAAACAAGAGAAGTGCAAATGCGGGCGATAATAAAACTTGGGGTTTATAACCGCAGGTGTTCATTCGCATTTGTTGTTGTGCTTCGTGGAATTTTGGCTAAGTCGTAACATTATGTATACAAGTCGCGAAAACTTAAGAAAATAATAGGTTGGGGAAATAGTCTTTTCGCATATAGTATGTATGAACTTGTAATAAGATCTCTTTGGCTTATAACATTTGTATCTGGTTGAATTTGGTATCATTAAAAAGTTTTAATTTTAAAGAAGACAATTCCAAATTCAAATTAGGAAAATGAGTGATTTTCATTTGTTTTTCTTATTGTTAAAATGAGTGAATCTAATGAAGAAATTCGATACATTTTAAAATTTTACTACAAAAAAGGTAAAAATGCAACACAAGCCGCGAAAAAATTTGTGATGTTTATGGACCTAATGCAGTATCTGTGAGAGTAGCGCAAATTTGGTTTAAGCGTTTTCAATCCAGAAATGTTGATATCAAAGATGCACGTCGCTCTGGTCGCCCTGTTACGGACAAAATTGATGCAATTTTTGAAAAAGTGGAGCAAGGTAGGCATATTAGTAGTTACGATGTAGCCGGAGAACTGGGAATTGACCACAAAATGGTTTTGGCGCATTTGAAAAAAGCTGGGTACACAAAAAAGCTCGATATTTGGGTGTCTCATGAGCTCATTGAAAGAAACCTAATGAACCGTGTACTCATTTATGATTCTTTATTACGACGTAATGAAACCGAACCATTTTTGAAGAAGCTGATAACTGGTGTTGAAAAGTGGATCACGTACGACAAGAACGTGCGAAAAAGATCGTGGTCAAAGGCCGGTCAGGCTTCACAGACTGTGGCGAGACCCGGGTTAACTCATAACAAGGTGATGCTGTGTGTATGGTGGGATTGGAAGGGCATTATTCATTATGAGCTGTAACCGCCAGGCAGGACCATCGATTCTGAACTGGACTGCGAACAACTGATGAGATTAAAGCAAAAAGTTGAGAGAAATCGGCCGGAGTTAATCAACAGAAGGGGTGTGGTTTTTCACCATGATAATGCTAGACCTCACACATTTTTAGCCACTCAGCAAAAATTACGAGAGTTTGGCTGGGGGGTGTTAATGCATCCGCCGTATAGTCCTGACCTTGCACCTTCAGATTTTCACCTGTTTCGGTCTCTGCAGAATTCCTTAGGCGGTGTCAGGTTAACATCACGAGAGGACTGCCAAAACCACTTGTCGCAGTTTTTTGATCAGAAGCCCCAAAATTTTTATAGCAATGAGATCACGTCCCTACCTACAAGATGGCAAAAAGTTATTCAACAAAATAGCACCTACATACTTTAGTCAAATGTAAATAAACTTTATAAAAAAACCTTTTGAATTTTTATATAAAATGCGAAGAAACTTTTTCCCCGACCTAATATTAAAATGTTGTATTTTCTATATATTAATAATTACATTATTATTATGATCCTTTGGGTGTGTTTTCGCTATTTAGCATAATTTAAGTTTTGGCCCTGAAGGTCCACTTAAAAATTCACTGTGTATAGGCCACATATGAGCTTACGACCGGCCCTGAAAATCAAAGCTTTGATGTTTACAATACCTAGCGGGTAGCGGTTGGTGTAATCGAAATTTATATCCGTGATTCAGACAGTATTACATCGATGGCTCCTACGCATAGTGAGTCAGGTAATACAATTAACATTTAGGTATTACGACTTTTTGATAGATTTAGTCATTAGAGGTTCGTATGTTGTAAATGTAATGTAATGCATGTTAGCAGGTGGCAGCACTAAGTTTCCATATTGTATGTTAAACAAGTGCTGTCACCTGCTAAGGTTTGTTCTAATGTCTCCATGTGTAATAATAGTCTTTAAATTATTTTTGTCACGAATCACAAATTATAATTAATACTAATTTATACTGTTTAAACCTTCTTCATAATATAGTATTAGCCTCAGTTCTTTCATAAATAGTTATATTAATTTTTTTTATCGAAACGAGCCAGTGAGGGTAGATTTGAAAAGTTGGATGGTAAAGCTTAAGAAATACTCATCACCATCACCACCATCCGAGCGTTAAATCCCGGTTGCGTTCGGAATGTTTACTCCGACGCCCAGGGTCCGCTTTCCTACTTTTTCTACTCCACTTCGCGCGGTCCTCAGCATCCCCCGTTTTGAGACCATTAGTACGCATGCCATCCTTCACAACGTCAAGCCAACATTTCTTGGGTCTTCCCCTTCGACCGGGACCTGGGGAGGCGGCATGGCTAGACAAGCTTAAGAAATACTATCAATGTAAATTGTTTTGAAAAAGTTTTTCAATTACATGATTGCTTGTATGGTTCAATAGCCAAATAATGAAAACAAAGGATATACGTGACCTCTACGGTACCTTTAGTTTCTTAGTTGTGGATGTACTGCTGAGCACTTACCTAATTTCTCTTTGAATACAGTACACACAACTTTTCGGCAACACTAAGTCTAGCTTAACCTACAATTTCATGGAAATATTATAATAAAACATCAAGCCTAGATTATTGTGGACGTTGACAGGTATATGATTTATGAATGTATGAATCCGACTTAGGGTTGATACCAGACCTGAGCCGCACGAACAAAAATATAAACAGAGCCTAAGTGAACAAAAGCTTAAAAACTTATGTGCGTAAACTTATGTAACTCTACATAAGTTTACGCACATACATTTTTAATATGTGTATACACACGTGGTTTTCGTCTGGGTGGTTAATAGTAATGTAACCATTGGAAACTATTCCACCTATATCCGTATTAATATGAGTTTTGGTACCGCCATGTAAACCTCCTTTCGACCTTTTCATACTTTTCTTATTTATTATATTTAAATTCTTCATTTAAATCCGGCGGCGTGTTCCCTTATTCGCACGCATGTCAGTCACTCATTGTCATGCCATCAACAAAAAAAAAATTAAAATCGCCCCGCACATTGTAAATATATAAAACTAGCTGACTCGAGCCCACTTCGCTGGGCATCAGAAAAAATAATAATTCAATATCGGTTTAGTATTTCTAGAGATTACTCAATTATTAGTATAGTTTTGTTGAATTTAATTACCTGCTAAGCGAATTCAAAATATTTCCGCTCCCGTACAGCCCGTACCCCAGTGACGGCTACATCGCCTATCTAACCGATTAGGGAGCGCGGCGACCACGCAACTTTTTTCTAATACTTACATTTTTAAACTCGTGATATCTTTTGAATAATTCAAAAAGTTATATAAAGGTATCGAAGCATCTTGAATATGAAGTGATTTATTTTAATAATGATGAATACCAAGATACAAATAAAAAAAGTTCTGCAAAGTCGTAGTACATTATTTTAATATCAACTAAAATATCAAGTTTTCGCAGCGCACGCGATTTTAGGTAATTTTTTTACACCTTGGGTTATACTATTGCAGTTTTAGTAAGGATCCCTAATTTTTTGAAAATATAATATAGCCCATGTCAACCGGGGATAGTGTAGCTTGCCAACAGTGAAAGAATTTTTTTAATCGGCTCAATAGTTTCCGATATTACCCCCTACAACGTCACAAACTCACAAACTTTACCTCTTTATTATATTGTTACATGCTGTCAAAGATAAGCGCACAGCTGTCTGTCGTAAGCGCAGCTTATTGTCTTCCGGATATAGAAATTCTTTTGGGTTTTGAATTTGTAATTAAGAAAAACATGCTATTTTTTCTACTTGTTTTATAAGTTTGTGTAGTTGATATAAGACAATGCCCGAATGGAGGGGTAGCCAGTCAAGCGACGGCTACGAGACGAGTAAGACGTTTGTAGTACTCTCGATTAGCGATATAGACGACGGACTTTGCACGTGTCGAATTGTATTGAATCGTGCAGTGTGAACTGGTTATATCCAGTTTTATTTGTATTTGTTTTATACGTGTTTGTACAGTTCTAATAAATTCTATAGTAGTTGCATTTTTAATTCGAGTCCTGTAGCTCGTAACAATATTAATATTAAAATATTATTATTAGTATAGATAACATAACATAAAATATACCACGTGTTATATTATATATTATGTATATAACCCGCTCCGCACCGCAATTATAAAATATAATAAACATATATAATATAAAATACAATAAATACATACACATCAAATAAAATACTATAAATATAAAAGTACAACAACTGAAGTGAAGTGAAGTGTACTGAGGAGCAGAGGAGCAGCTGCATTTCATGCCCATTAATTAGGTACGTGCGTGCTCAATCTCATATTCCCACCTAAATTGCCCAACACTTCATTTTCTACAAAATTGACATAGTCCATTATTATCACTAAATTCATCGCCGCCGGAACAAGTTTCCTTAAGCCGGCTACATTCTGTAGCCCGGGTCTTGTTGTACCTATTTTGTTTGTCTGAGTACCGAATTAAACTATACAAAATGTATTTCATAACAATACATTTCATCAATGTATTTAATTTCATGCAAAATGTATTTATTTCTTACCTCTTCTCATGTGATAACAGTCACATATTCGAATTATTATTTCATTTTACCATTGGTAGAAATTTTCTAATTACTACTGGCACTGATTAAGAAATAAATAGACTAATATCCAGTAATATCACGCATTACTTATGTTTTTCAATTTAGGTTTGAAATTTAATAAATTTAATGTTATTGAATTTGTTCTTTGTTTTTTTTTTATGTCTGCGCCTTTCAACCGAATCCATTCAGTTACGTCGAACCGTGTAATTCAGCATTAAAAAATGGTGATGAGATTGTGATTCTTACTGTTAGTGCTAGAAACTTCTTTGGTTGACACTTTTTCTAAAGCTTTCAGTTTTTATTTGTACTGAAATCACGCTTGTTATGGTAAAATTAAAATGTCTTTGATATTGAGATGTCTCACGTTTATGTGATGCCTCGTGTATTTGTAGCAGCACATCATTCGCCTAACCCACGGAAACGACGTCATTTATCGCGATAAAAAGTGACCTAACTTTTGCTCCGGGAGCTAGCTCGGTGTCGAGTTGTTCTGACTAGTCAGACAGACCAAAAATGATATAATTTGCATTTTCGAAATCAGTTGATGCGAATTAGCTTCGTTGACGTTTTTAAATTCACTTTACAAAGTCGACCCTCTCAACAGATTTCTTATATTATAAATAGATTAGTAGTGAAATTTGACGACGCCCGTTTTTAATGTCTAAATTTCTCCAGTTTTATAGAAAAGGACAGTAAATCAAGTAAGAGTAAAGAACCCTAAAGGCGATATTTGTTTATCAGTATAAATATAGAGTTTAGGAGCGCTATCATTACTTATTATTAACGATAGCACATTTGCGACCTCCAAGGCCTGATTCAGCAAATGTGTTTTGTAAAAGAGAGCTTCTTTAATGTAAGGACTTATCTTTACAGTCAAATCTTCTCACATCACTTCTGCTTCAAGTGTTGGCACTGACGCGTAATAACCTTAATTATGAACTCAGATTAGCTCAATTTCAACTCAATCCTTATTAGTGCGCCGTAAATATTTTGACTTATTCCATTTACATACATTTTAAAATCCTTCAACATTATTACTTACTGCCCGTAGAATCATACTGTAATAAAGATTTGCTTTAGAAGTTCCAAATATTGACATGTCTTATTTCCATCCCATTGTTAGATTGGCTCGCTATTACAATGACATGGCAGGTAGCTAAAAGCAATAAAATTAATAAAATATTTGAACCTAATCTCACTAAAGTAAGTAATAAAATGTAATAGTTTAAAAAATATCCTAAATCCAGTTAATTGTTATAAGATATTTAATAAACATAATACGACTCATTGACTCTTCAGGTGATCAGAGGGCTGGTGCTTACCTCGGGCAACGGATCAGTATGGCGATCCAACGAAGAAACGTAGCCAGCCTTCTGGGCACCTTACCTATAGAAAACGGTGATCTAGGCTCAGTATTCTATTTATAGTCTTGAGGGACTATGGGTAGAATACGATACAAATAAGTTTCCTTTTATTGTATTCGAATATAGACAAAATTGAATTAACTTTGGATAGCATAAACATAATTTAGATTTAAGTAATTTAGTGTCTCATTTTCAGTCTCGGTGCGTAATTACTTTTCTGTAAGCACTGGTTTCTAGATTGCGATTCAGATTTTAGTTGTTTTGATTTCTGACGATTGTATTTTGTTTAGTGCATAAATAAGTTTAAAAAATACTTTAGGTATATTTCACCTTTTTATTTAGTTTTTAATATATAGTTTGTAGTTTATTTTTAAGTTTATATTATATTTTTCATCAATAAACCTAAACATAGCTGACTGAATAAAAATACTGATCACAAATAAATAAAAGGAGCTTAATTGAAATTGTGATTTTTACTTGCCAACCCTATGGATGTCGGTAGCGCGGCTTTCGCTCCCTCGGGCGCCACTAATTTGAGCAAAGCGGCGCACGCGCATAATTTTATGAAAGTGAATTGAATGTTCATAGAAATATACTAACGAAGAAAGTGGTAGGATATTGCAGTCCATATTGCAATTAACTCTTTTGTGGAAATTGCCTTATAAATGTTAACGTATCGCTTATATAATATTTAAATAATATACATACTAATATAACTAACTATCTTTCCCTGTTTTTTAATAAAGCTTTGCGTGATTCGTGGATTTAAAGAGTTCAAATATTCACGAATATTCAAGTTGTTAAATCTTCAAACGAATTGAGGTTTCAACAAGCTGACTAAAGCGGTAGCTTCATCAGATTCGTATGACGATCATGACGAGTATCGAAATAAAATGGAACTTTATGCTATGTCTTACATCTACCAGCATCTCTAGAGATGTATCAACTTGGCTATTCGTTCTCTTCTAACAAAATTTATATTCTATATTTTTTTGGAAATATAATAAGAATACACATTCCATTTTTAGATTTCAGTGAAAAATCTATAGATATGTATTTTAGAAACAAATGATTCATTCACCCATTTCGGGCATAAGTCAGTTGTCTTTTAAAAGGAAACATCCTATTTCTGTGACTTGTCACACTACATTCAAATATACCCTTAAGCGAAAAACGTAGTCAAAGTAATATATCAATCTTATCAATATACATTTGAAGCGTATTATGTGGAACACGTACATACTCGTATGTTTTGTCACGCGTGAAAGATGCCCATCTAAGGAATGGTATCGGTGAAACTGTTTGTATAATATACATATATGTTTTTATGTACTGTTATAATCGTGATGTATCTAGGAAGAGTTATGAGATAGGTTGGATATTATCTGTGTATGGCACAGGAAATACAAAAGTATTAAAAATTGGCCCAGTGCGTGATAGTCCATGAACTATGAAGGGTTCTGTAGAGGTAATAAATTTCAGTATTTGTAATTTAGCCACGAAACTGTAATGGATCGTTTAGATGGCAGTTTTTCTGTTCTAATGTGCAGGTTGCTAAATTAATAAACGAACAGAGATAAAGAATACATAAAGCTTTCGTTATTATCTCTTTAGTGTTCCGTATCACTTTTGTTACGCAATAATGCCAAATAATACATAATCAAAAAGCCGTGGTAGCAACGCACTAGGGTTTCAAATGACACGGTTTGAAATTCTGTCTGAGAAGCTTGGACCCCTACGCAGCGTTTCTGATTTAGTGTGCGTATCAATTGTGTTACAAATAATTTGCAAGAAAGAGGGTACTCTGGCGGTGGCGTGAGCGGATTGGTGGCAGTAGCTTGTATTATTTTCAAGGGAGGGAGTTCCACAGGCGAACAGCCTGTACGGCAAAAGAATTTCCTACGAAGGATGAAGTGTATTTAGGTATCGTTAACAAAATTTTATTTGAGCGCAAATTACAGGAATGAGATTGGTGAAGGAAACTAAAAATGTTCCTTTAAATATTTTAAATATGGGGGAGTACAGGGATTAAAAAGGATATTGTGCAGGAATGAGAGTAAGTGAACATTCCGGCGAAGGCGAATAAGCAATCATTTAAACTTATAAAGAAATTCGGAGATATGGTCATATTTATGCAACCCAAATATGAACCGGATAGAAACATTTTGAAGGCGTCCAAGCTTATCCAGTTGTTCTTGGATTATGTTTAGATAGCAGCATCAGCATAATCAAGTAGGGGGAGTAGTACGGATTGAGTAAGCATCTTCTTAGCGAAGCGGATGACGCGAATAGTTTCCGACTGATTTCTGTCAGGTGAGGCCGCCAAGACAGTTCTCTGTCAATGATAATGTGCACACCATTAAAAACAACATGGGGAAGCGAAGACTAGTCAATTTTGGAGACAAGCCTAGAACTGCCGGCTAGAATAACCTTAGTCTTATTCGGATTAGCGCTCAAACCATAGGCTAAGCTCCAGTTAAAAAAATATGTAAAGTCCCTATTTGTAGTTTGAATTGCTTCTGGAAGTCGGTTCAAATTACATTGAGTGTAGATTTGTAAATCATGGGCATGTATGGGCTGATATTATATGCATACTGAATGTTGCTCAAAAACTTGCCACTCATAAAGTCATAACTTTCATGAAGTAGGTTAAAGGTTTACACGGAACAGGCAGTAGGCTCGTAACTCAAGCCCCTTGTTTCGAGAAAATGGGACCTCAACAAAAACACGATTACTTTAACGTAAAATTATTGTTCTTGGTGTAGAATTTGTTATGTCTACTGTTAGCCATGCAGAATTACTGCAAATTTCATGTCGGAGTATTAGTCACGTTTTATTCAGACTGTTAGGTATTTACGTTGTTTTGTTTAATGTGTGTTTATGCGTGCTCTGATTGATTGAGGTAGTTTTTCAATCGTATACTCAGTATGCGGTTTTTGGGATTTTATAGTCATTATAGCCCGGAACTTTTGTAAAATCATTCGCCAGTCCGTCTTTGTTTTACATAATCATATTTCCTAGAAACTATTAATCAAATCGATGTTCAACAAAGTCTATTATAAAATTATTGTTCTTGGTGTAGAGTCTGTTATGTCTACTGTTAGTAATAATAGAAATGTAAGTACTGCTAATTGCACACCGAAGTTTTTTTAAGTCTTCTAATTTATGGTGAAGTAATTTATTTAAAACATTAAACTGCTAAAAATAAAACTATACAATAGAAAAAAATAAAAACTTATACTGAAGCCCGTCCACCCCTACCAGACCACTGTCGCTAGGCATTGTACCTAGAAGGCTGGCAGCATTACCTCGCAGGATACAGAGGCTAATCCTTTGAGTGAGGATTAATTATTGATTAATTAATCTTAACTCTTCTTGATCTATATTTTGGACGAGAAATTTAATGATTTGAAGTTTATCACCTTTTAAATTTTTTAAAGTGCAGGGATTTACTTATTCAATAAAGTAAGTGTAGTATTTTTCTTCCATGGTATTATAATTTGTTAACCCTACATTTTCTTCGGTACCATTATTATTTAATCGCTGCGTGCATATTATTATTTAATACGTTCCATTTTTATGTTCTTTATTAGGATGAATTTAATATTTTCTTAAGTTTTTGAACAAGTTGGCGGTAGGTTAAATAAAACTTTAACAATATTCGTTTACACTTGACATCTTTGTCTTCCGTGATCACGGCCACTGAAAAGTGGCCGAAACGTCGGAATAACAAAAATCAAATAAATTATCGTAATTACGCGCTTAAAACCGTTCAAACGTAGTTTTATTATAGTATGAATTTATTAAAAATCAATCCTTTAATTCTGTCTTAAAGTTTAGTTTCCTTAATACTCTCTGATCGTCTAGGTATTTCATTTTAGTAAAAGCAGTTGTTATCAGTGAAATATAATTCCATGTTTCTGTTCAACGTAAGTCAGTTTTAGGTCAGTAATTCAAAATGGCGTGGCGTGGACATGCGATAGAATCGTTTCCGACGGTGGCTGAGCCTAACTTTATGCGAAGTAACTAAGTAATGGCTGCCGATAGCTTCATGTTAATATTATTTATGTGCTAAACTAGGTACGGGTTGAAATTCTTAGTAAAAATAATTTTCGTAGAGTTACAGTGGAGACTCGTTTAGACAGATTAATTGAAAATACGGATAGTTGAATATATGAAAGAAGCTTATTTGTACATATTATTATCTCCAGAAATGTAACTTACCTCGTATAGGTGTTTATTTAAAATAACAAAAAAAACAAATTTATTTTTATTAAGAGATTACACGTACACACATACATATTAAATAACTGCCAATCCGGATAATCGCGAAACTGTATAACTAAGGTCGGGACAATCGTGTCGCCAGGTATACCAGTATTATGGAAGATGAATAAAGTACCAATATACCAGTCTGTGCCAAATATAATAAATATAATCTATCTAAATTAGTCTGATATTGAAATTCTGGTTCTAAATATAGCTATATTAGAATTTTATTATTTTATCTATGTATACGTACTTAAATTAGTATTATTACCTGATTTTTAGAATTTCGTAAGTAACATTTTTGGTAGCAATTTTAGTTAACACGAAACCCTTGTTACACTATCATGTCCGTCAGTCTATATTTGTGTTAGAAAGGCATTTTTCTGAAATACTCCTTTGGGGTCTATGTGAGTAAAATGTAGTAAAAATACGTAAACTAATTAGTCGGGTCCCAAGTTCTATCATATCCTTATTTAATTTAAAATTCAAACAATTGCTGGTGCTTACATCGGATAATCGATGAGTTATGGCAATCCAGCGAGGCGAAGTACCCATAGAAGATGATAACCGAGGCTCAGGCAGTATTTTACTTAGGCTGATGTGCATAGACATTTAACCAATGGTTAAAATAAAATAATCATTAAAACTAAACAAGCGATTATTTTATTTTAACTGTCGATTAAATGTCTATGCACACCAGCCTTACACTCAATAAATCAAATACAATTGTGGTATAACTAAGTTTTCTTTGTTGTATTAGTTTATAATATTTTAGACTTAATAATTGCTTTCGATAACCTCTCAATAAGCAGATACTTTGAATACGTTTGATTTGTTAAGTGTACCTTCTATAACTACACGTATTTCACTTTGAACCCTTTAAATAAAAATTTGCCTCTCAATTATCGCTAGGTTTGACCCTATCCCTTTACCATCTCGGGTTAAAGTTCAGAAAATGTTAAGCACCTGCCAGGCCTCCTCAGCAGTAGCTTTACGCTAGCAATTTCCACTTTCACACCAATTTTGATACTGGTTATTGCGTTTTGATGAGAAAATTATTTGTTGAACATCTTTCATTTATGGTTGTGCTTTAAACTAGGTTTATTTAATAACGGGAAATTCTGATTTTATAATAACTTTTTTTAGTTCTCACAATTCTTTGACTAGCACTGATCTATACTACTACTGATATAATATGACATTCTGTATTGTAATGAATCTGTAGGAGTACCGAAATTTGTCTGGCTGTGTGTTCGTCACGTGAAGATCACTGAATGATTTCAATGAAACTTATCACAAAGATAGCTTATACTCCGGGTTAGGAAATAGAATATTTTTGCCTTAAAACTTTTATATGCTAGTAGACGACGTTGCTATGGTAGTTCGTTAGTGAATTAGTAATAGTCGTTGCACATTCTTTGAAAAAATATCGGGTTCGTTGCAATTTTTTGGCGGGAATTCGAAAGATGTTGTTATGATGTGTATGTAATTCAGTTTACAGTATATGTATGTATATTATTGATTAAAAATGAATAACTATACCTTCTTTTGTCTTACAAGACAAATGTGTGGATAAAATTTTAGTTAAATTATGATTAATATAAGACATGTTCTACTGCAATATCTAACTTTAGATGTGGCTTAAGTTGTCTAGAGAATAGGAAGTAAATTTAAATTTTAACCTATTCATATGATGACTATTTAAAAATGTCCTCCAGAGGAACTTATCTTAAATAAAAAAAAATTAATTTGAATAAGACATTTAAACATCATTAAATAGTGTAATCTTATATATAAGTATAAAAATGAATCGTAGAAATATATGTACGAGCATAACTTGAGAACGAGTTTACCGATTTTGATGGTATTTGTTTTGTGTGTTTAATGGGTCCCCGGATGGTTTAGATTCACAATTGGAACCGGTAGGTAGCGCTGAGATCGGGTTCTAGAATGCTCCTAATCACCTGGAGCGATTTTGTTGATTTTGTTTTTGTGTGTTTGAGTGGGTTCCCGGATGGTTTAGATTCACAATTGGAACCGGTAGGTGGCGCTGAGATCGGGTTCTAGAATCCTCCTAATCACCTGGAGCGATTTTGGTGATTTTGTTTTTGTGTATTTGAGTGGGTTCCCGGCTGGTTTAGATTCGCAATTAGAACCGGTAAGTGGCGCTGAGATCGGGTTGTAGAATCCTCCTAATCACCTGGACCGATTTTGATGATTATGTTTGTGTCATGAAACAAAGTCTTTTAGGAATTCAGAAAATATGGCGGTACGAAGTTCACCGGGTCGGCTAGTTCATTATAAACATCTTGTTTGTAATGTTCTAAAACGATATCTTCTAAGGAAAACAATGTATAAGTATATGTATTGGTATTGTGTTTGTAGCCGCTCGCACAGCTAATACGGTAATAAGCACTGTAACAAAATTTTACCATTACTAACTAGTTAATATTATAGAGTTCCTTAGTTCACCTAATTAATTACGCTTTCACACCGTCCGTACCTAATTTCCTTTCATTCTCTTACGTTAAATTTATGGCACCAATTCTGGATATCTGTCTATCGGCAGCTAGTAATTATATACAGTGGGGTGTCGGTATCAAGACTTAGCGTAACCTCACGCCTTAATAGTCGATAATTTCCAGTGAGAGCTATTTCACAATATCTTTTACTGTATTGATATGTACATTAATAACATAGGCAGTGAGACTGTGATGTATTTAGCGATCTGCGTTTATGGTACTGGACTGTTTAATAGCTTTTGTTTCTAAATTTAATCTCAATTTTCATTCATTCTCAATTAATTGTATATTGCTATCCGCTTTCTCTGTCCAAATTTAGAGTTCTATGTCTAGCCATGGTATTTTCAGCCGTGGTCACGGCTACCGAAATGTGGACGAAATAAAATAAAATGCCGCGCTGAAAACTGTTAAAGTTTTAATTCTGTTGTCATTTTACTAAAAAGCCTTAAAATTTTGTTATGTCTGTCTGTTTCATCTATGTGGCAGTCATTCTTCTTGAAATTTACTGGATTTATATAGAAGTTTGGCAGGAATGTGGTTTTATCCTGCTACATAACAGTGTAGTAAAATCACAAAATTGGTCAGTCATGTGAATATTTAACCTAAAATTATATATTTTCATTGTTTTATACTTATATCTGGGAGTGGATGATAGTACTGTTTTCATTCTTAACTTTTATATAAAGGAAAAATTTATGTTCATATAAAACGAAGTCTGCTTATTGAAATGAACGTAGATTCTAGTAATTACATTTATATGAGACTTAAAATGTTATAAATCAAGTTTCATAAGTAATAAATTGTACCTATTCCTTATTAAGGTATTTGATTAGATACCATACTAGTATAATGGTACTAATCAATAGTCTTAGAGATTACGGGTTAAGTGGTATTACGATAGAGGCGGAATATCTGTTAGTTAAATTAAATAATTAATGCAAACATTGCGCGTATTTCCACACCAATATTGCTTAGTTAAATAAAATAAACATAAAAAATACATGTTTTGCAAGTTGAAGTTATCTGTGATGTCTTCATCGTAGTTTTCAGCTCTATGTTTACAAGATAAATGCAAGTAATATTTACTTGTACATCTTCAGACTTTAAGGGATATTTCCAGTGATTTATATGAATAAGTTACTTTTTGGATGTTTGTATATTTGGTTGCTCCTTCTTCAGAACATTAGGAATGATCGATCAATTATTATCACTTTTGGTACCTACATTAATGAGGTTTATTATAGAGTTTTTGCCGGGATTTTGGAAGTGTTGTTTTACTGTGGCGTCTAATTTTCGACTTAACTTGCAGTTTCCGTTTTAACGTGAAGAATCTGCTGTAGCATAATGAAAACCTTAACTTTCAATGAAATGTGTATTTTCGAATTATCACAAGAATGTAGCTAGCGTGAGGGTTATATTGGTCCGCCTTTGTTTTGTTGAAGATTATTATGAAACTTGAATATTTATAAATACTTGATTCTGAATAGCTCCAGAAACCGCGTGAAGCCATATTTTAAAAATAGCAGAAGAGGTTTATTATAATAGTTATGAAAATTAATTATACGAATGAGATTATAATGTTTTATGAGTATGAAATGAAATTAGGATATTTAACAACAATGCCTTCCTTTGTCATTATTAAGTGAAGATAAGCTTTTACAAGACAATGTAAAGGTAGCAGACGGTCAGAATTAATTTAGCAATTTAATATCCTGTTTTGTCACACATGATTCATCGTTTGCTTTTAAATATATTACAAGAATAAGACTTGTTTTATATTGGCTTGTAATTTACAATTTTAAAACTTTACGTATTACGCTATTAAGAACGAAGATTTTTTTTAAAGATTTTAGAATAACCCTAAACAAAAGAAGCCTAAGTTAGTCCTTATAAAATTAGCTATCTGCCGATCAATAATTTAGAATGTAGATTAGCCGGAACAGACAGATAAAAAATCTATAAATTGCATTTTCGGAATTTTGTGGTCCGAATTATTCCCCCTGATTTTTTTCACATTTTTATTTTGACATTACAAACCGACTGAAGTGTCTGAAGATGAAGATTTTATTAATCTGTATAGATTATTTTTTATTTATAAATAGCCCGTCTACCTGACGAGTTGTGATTATCAATGTTTTGTTTTATTTATTGTCATTATTGTGTTTTAATTTCTTTCTTTATTTTGTAAATCCTATTCAAATAAACGGTCTTTAAATATTAGCGAAACTGAAAACACCACACAGACGGCAATATTATGATAACAATTATAACCTAATTTAGTGAGTTCTAGTGAATGTGCAGTTTCTGTTATTAATAATATAACATCGTACATCTATGCATTAAATCGCACTTGTTTAGGTAACAACACATTCTATAGTAAATTTTGAAACAATATTCATGTAATGTGATATGCTATATGATAAGCTTCAAAATACCTTATCATCAAAAATTAAAAAATCAGATTTAGTGTAGAAATACAGCCGAGTGGAGTGCTCAGGACTAGTGTAAGAAGAAAATATAATATGAAGCAGTTCTAACAACACTGATCGTATATTCAGAGCAGTTAAACCCACATCATACTAATGATACTTTCAACGTTCCTATCAACAATCAGAATGGGTATATAAGTATTCTGATTATTGATGAGAACGTTGAAAGCACCAGCCTCACGGAGGCTTCAGTATTCAATTAGCTCAATAAATCATAGCACCTCGTAGAGACACGTCTTGTAACTACCTCACACTATAATTATATATCAATTATCGTATATTATTGAAATGTTTTCAGTGTAATTTTTTTGTGTATTTTATACCCAAATTCAAATTCTAGGCCTTACACGTATATATCGCAAACTTATTAAAATGACACATTTTGCTTATGATGGTTTTTTTATTGCTGACGCGTAGCAGACAGGCTGACGGCCCAATTAATAGTGATGGAAAGTGTTTACCGTCGCCTATGGACATTAACAATATCAGAGATCCTGCCAATGTGCTGCTGGCCTTGAAGGAGAAACTGGAACCTGGCCACTGATGCCGGAACACAACTCAAAAGTTGTTGCGGCGTACTCTAGACCAGGGGTGGTAGCCATCCAGACGGGCAAATACCCTACCACCTGGCTGTGGGTCGTTTTGTCGCCTCTTACGACAGGCCACCCGGCCGCAGCAAATTCTATTCTTTCTCCTTTCCTGCACGGATACAATCTTGCACGGGTAAAACTAGGGTTAATTTTGTTTGGCAGCATGCAGTTACTGCGTTGGACTCATGTGTCTTTATAGCGGCAACCAACACAATTTTCTTACAATTACTTTTGAATTAATAATAAATTAATTTTCATAAAACTATGTGAAGTACAAGTGTGCGTATTAGTGCGTGCTGGCCTGGCTGTCAGTGACTTTATATTTGAGTTTACTATAATGCATTCCGTGTCGGTATAGTTTAACGTTCATAGCCTATATATAATACATAGATATATTGCAATATGCCTTCCAACCCTTCTTTTGCAAGACCATCGTAGCGACTTGGTAGGGAGTCACTTGTCGCCACTAAATTTATTCTGCTCTTTGATAGTGGTGATGGACAGCGATCCAATTCTTCTGTGATGTGAAGATTTCAGAAAAGAAGGCGGCGAGAAGAATAAGGGAAGAAGTATCTTTAAACTACTGCCACATGTTCATTGCCAGAAATCTGAGTGTCGAAGACGGTATCCCTACAATTTTTTTCCGCTCTGACAAGCTCTTGAGTGGTGACACTGGGAACCTAACCGCGTAACGAATAGAATATACTTTATTGTACATAAAAGCTACATAAAATCAAGAACATTAATATACACGTACAATCGGCGGTCTTAGATTAGGTATTAGCGTGTGTGTATTTTTTTTCCATGTTAACTCTGATGCGACATCTTGTATGGAGCTCTATGATCACCGAATCACTCAGCTATCAATGAAAGTCATTTTCTATTACCCCCAAGTTTTTACGTATATTATACTAGCTGTAGCTGGCGGCTTCGCCCACGTAGATTAAAAATAGTCTTAGTTTGAGCAAACTTTTATCCCGCATTTTACCCCTTTAAGGATTGAATTTCCAAAAACGCCGATACACGTGTATATTTATTTCTAACCAGAACCAGCTGAATACAATTTAGTGCTTCTTATTTTCATATTGGCAGATTTTTATACAAACTTTCATTCCTTTTTCCAGCCCTTAGGGGCTGAATTCTCAAAAATCAAAATTCAAGAATTTTACAGTATGGAACTCTTATCCAAATTTTCAATATCGATTTTTATACTATAAACAAAACTAGTTAACTTTTTATGTCCGTAAGTATATATATATCAAAACGTGCAATATTGTTCGACAGGTAGTATAGCCCCTGCCACCTTCTTAACACCTGCATTACGACAAAAGCTTTCTTTGCCACGTGCTGTAATTATATAATGCTCCCAGATTGAAATATGAGCCGTCTAATATTGATCGAGATAGCTTGAAAGCAGCTGCAAGACTGTTAAATGCTCTTAAAAGATTTATTACCATCGATGTTAATATACTTGCAGCGTTAATAATTACTGAGATATCTATATTCCTCTTTGAAAATTAACTTTTATGTTGCTAATAACATTTATAGTACTTATCTATTGCTTGTAGACTAATTGGAAAAATCTTTGTTAGAAGAACCAACAATTTATTTATATTTTAATGTATTTCTAAATCATGTAAAACTTTTTTGATTAAATATCCCTTATCTTTACAACCGTATCTTAAATTTGTTGACCTTACAATCGATTCAGCAATGACAATACCGACAGTTGCACAAGGTCGGACCCTTTTCAAAGTGCATCCGGTGAACTATTGTCTCCATATCCGGTCCCGCCTGTTTTAATTTACTTTAACGACTCGTCGACAAATGTATTGACAACGGTTTCCTTTAAATTAATGTTGGAATGATCGACATTAGAAGCAAAAGTCGATTAATAATAATCGATAAAATCCAACTTTTATCGAACATCGTCTTTTAATGGCTTTATTGGTTCAATCAGATATATTTTTATTTTTGTGAAAAATTAAGAAAGTCAACTAGGGCCCTAAATTCGCCACCTTTCGAGAATCGCTTAGTGAAATTGACACGTGTATAAATATTATTACGAGTTGCAGGACTCGAATTAAAATGCCATTGGAATTATTATAGAGTTTATTAGAACTATACACACACGTATAACACAGGTACAAATATAACCGAAAGTAATAAGTCCAAACGTAATGCAGAAGATCGTAATTCAAATACACGCGCAAAGTCCGTCACTAAATAGATTACCGAATGTACACAAGCCTTGCTTCGCTCGTGGCTATCGCTCGACTGCCTCATCTCTCCACTGGGGCATTGCTTTATACTGTACAAATACAATATGTCTGCTCGCCCGCGTGGACTGAATTTCCTAGAATCACACCTAGCTAATGACTACCATAAAAAATTACAATACACAGTGGGCTGTTTTTCTAATCACAAATTTTAAACACAAAGTAAACAAAAGAAGTCAAAATGCCGAAAAGGTAATAAAATGTCTATAGGTATGCAGATGTGAATTGTAACATTGAATGTTGTAATAATATATTGGTAGTTGTAAGACACATCATGAAGTTCCACTTTCCGAATCTGCGAAGGCGATCGCTTTAGGCTTGGAGAAGGGTGACCAGAGATTTTGCTAGCGGCTTATACAAATTCTGATAACTTGTTTTTAAAAAAATAACAAAATTATGTTAATACTAATTTTTAGTATGAGCACATTATAAAACAAACACATAAAAACAATAATTGTACTTAGAATTGAGCGTCTAAACGTAGAATTATGCTAAATCTGGTCACACTGACCTCGAGAGTCTTGGTACATTTATTAAAATGATTAACTTAAAACCGATTCTAGGTGAAATTCAAAATGTTCTGTGACACCTCGTCCATTCAAAAATACTTTTTAATTTACATAAAATATTATTTTAAGTGTTATTATGCGCATCAATTTTGTTTCACAACATTTCTTTTATTCTTATTTTCAACGACATAATGACATACTAGTAAACATCGATATAAATTTCTCCCATCTCTAAAAACGTTCGTGTAGTTTCCTGATTATGCTTTCATTTGAATTTCTGTTTACTTAATTTGTAGGTTGAACGAATTTTTATGTCTTCTAATTCCTTTTAAGTGAGTATAATTTTTAAGGCAAATGCTTATAATATGGGTACGTGATTACTTGATGCCCTATTGTTGAAATTTCTTTAAAAATGAACTAGTATTTTATATATGGAGTATAAAGTGTTTTGTATATTTAAGTAAAAGTAACTACAACTCAAAATATAGAAAGAAATATGATCGGTTATCTATACTGTAAATATATTATCTTCTTACCGTAGTACACATCAACATACCCGAGAATTTGACATTTGTTTTCTAAAATTTCTGGATCTTGATAACTATTTTCAAGTGATTGCATTAATTACTATCTCATAACGAACATCTTATAAACCTGCGAGGTTTTCAACACTTTAACAAACATTAAACTAAGACATAAATTAATACAATAAAGAAAGCTTAACTTAGTTATAGGGTTATTCCCATTATAAAAATAATATCTGCCTTAAGTATATACATATAGAGCTAAAATTAATTTGAAATCTTTTAAGTTTTATTTAAAGTGAAAATTAATATTAACAGGTAAAGAGAAATGTGTTTTATTTTGAATGTAATAAGGTTGACTTTTAAGTGTTTATCATCTTTTTAGTTTCGCTTTTTTTCGATTCATCGAGTTTCAAATCACAACGATTCTAAAGAAGTGTCACTAGAAAAACTACGAGGCCTTAAACATTACCAAAGTTATAGATCATGTTGCAAAATTGTCAAAAATGTTTTGGAAGTAGGTAAACGACTTTTGAAAAGGGCTCATTTAAATGACAATCAGAATCATATTCCCATCACAGTAAGTTACACCATTGTTATAAAAATCATTTTACACAATCATAGTTTTTTCATTGCCATCAATGTGCGTTGGGCTGCTTAATCAGGTTGCTGTTGACAGTTTTTTTTCCGTTAATACCAGAACATTTGTAGTTGAAACGCTATTATTAATATGCTGTGTGGTATTTGTTATGCTTCAGCGACGGACGTTATTGGACAGGGGAAATAGTGTACTGTTAAAAGTACTGCTTTTCTCACGTTCTGTTCTAGAGAATGTCTTTGTAACGATCGATATGAGAAGAGAAGCTATATTTTAGATATATTAATGATGATTCCAATGCAAGTATTTTGAGGACATGTCAGCTTAAACGCACCTCATATAAACGGGTATGTACGATGAGATTAATAAAAGCAGATGAAGCGAAAGCTGTTTGTCACGATGGTAGCAAGTGGAGATCCATCGTCTTTGTCTAGCCCTGTGGGAAACAGTCATGGTAATACATATGTACGTAGAACAATTATAAGATCTTCGATCCGTAACCAAGTTAATCAATGTGATCTTGTGATAATTATATTTTTCTTTTCGATGTCTAGGTAGTAGTAGGTAGTCTTTATTTGACTGTCAGTTATTTAGTAATTAAATAAGAATCGTCACAGATTGAATTTAAAACTAAGTTTTAAAAATATTTATAAATAACTATTTTTGAAGACGAAATTGTTTCTCTTAATATTCAAATATTACTGTGTTGTATTTAATTGATTTAATCCGATTTGTTTTTTCTTTATTTTGTAGGCTTGTAAACTCTTATTGTCAAATAAATAAATAACAAAATAGACGGTTGTGCCATTAATGAGCCTTCATAGATTATGTTTACGTAATTATTTATGTATAATTATAATTATTTATGTTTATGTAAACATTTCTGTATGCTTAATTAAAAATAATGATTTAGTTTATGTATCCAGTGGACAATGTTGAGCTAAAATTTTAAATGTTTGCGAAACTAATTTAGATAGCTAAACTGCAGACTGTGTTCTTTTCAATTAAATACTATAATTGAACAAAAGTCACGACAGGTTAAAGGTGCCCTCGTAATAATAAAGCGATTGAGAGATATAGAGCAGGGAACGTGCCAGTGAAACTTCTTAATGGCAGTTATAATTGTCATATCAAGATGGTCGACCTGTTATAAAATGGCGAATAATTACATTTGTTAAAGAAGCTATTAAGTTTTCTTTAATCTTTTTACGTAATACATAATGTTAAAAAGAAAAGAGATTGCAAATAGTTTGGTAAATTTAATTTTGTTTATAGTTTGTGTTTTATATACTAGACCCTTTTTAGCGCTTATTTCGGAGCAACCTAAATAACATGCATCTATGTGAAAAGAACATATAATTAATTAAACGGTTTAAAGTACTTGCATGACTTAAATGTATCTCGAAAGAAGTTAGGTCCGATAATTTGTAAAAAAGAGATATCATGAGAGTCCAAATAGCAACAGAGCGAGATGTATGTATACCATCTCGTGTACCTTGTATTATTGTGTTCTGCGCCACGTGTACTAATTTCAAGAACGCATTTATGTTTTGTTCGTACTAACTATACCGTTAAGGCTTCGCTAAATTCTGGTCTACATTTTTAGTAGTATATATGTGTTTTTTTATATAAACGATATATGAAAGCGAATATATATCATAATGCCCATAACGTTTTATCCGAAGTTATTAAAAAGTTACCTATAGCATTAAGGATTATTTCTATACTTTCTAACATTTTGTGACAGAAATTATTATAAGGCGCTGTCGCAGTTATTGTTAACGATTGTATTTATTGCCATGTATTGTATATCTCGAAAGGTTGGGTGAAAGCCGAACATAGGTCACTTGTTGATGTACAGCAAACAAAATAGCTATTCTTGTAAGAACATTTATGCAACATTCTGTTGCAGGGGTGGTGTCATTTTTCATTAACTATGTGGTTTGAATTAAAAATGGGTTTATTTTGTGGAAAATTTCAGAGATAAATATTTTTAGTGAAGATTTTCTAAATGATTAAATGTGATATTTTGTGCGATAAATTTTAAAGAACTTTATTAATATGTAGAACCAAGTTAATAATATGTTATTGGAAGCATGCATGATAAGGCTTAAGTAACTGACTATTCAGTTTACTTCCAACTACACATATTACGAAATTTGGTTTAGGTTCTTTGTTCTTGCTATTTTTATAAATCAAACCATTTGCTCTATCATACGGATTTGCTTGCTTTAAAGAGGTTTTTGTTATTGAAGACGATGAGTTCGTGTTTAAAAATATTGTACAGAAATTATATTGTCATATTGTAACATTTTAGGCTATACAGTATTGCATACATACAGTACAGGCTATATAGTATACCAAAACCAGCCAGATACAAATGGTATAGCCAAAGAGATCTTATTACAAGTTCATACATACTATATGCGAAAATACTTTTTCCCAACCTATTATATCAATGTATATATTCATCTATAAAGATTTATATATTTTGTATTTTAAGTATCTATTTATTATATAAAATTTCTGCATATATATATATATATATATATATATATATATATATATATATATATACTTTATGTATTTATTATTAAAAAGTAAGTAGTTCGTACTATATGTTACGTATACCACCGTCGCCATTGTTATCTCAATTCATTCTTGGGGTTGTCTGGAAGAGATCGCTTCTTAGCGATAAGACCGTCCTTTGTACATAATTAAATATAGTTTTAGCCTGTAATTTCATATTTATAATTTTATATTGGTGTATAATAGAGTATTATCTATCTATTTACCATTTTTGCAAACATTCATCATATAAAGTTTTGTACTCTTTAATGAAGCTTTCGCATAAATCACATGTGTACATTTATACTCCTGTCGGGTGAATTGGAAGACCATAGTGGGTTACGCAATGAAAACTATATTGTAACGGTTTTAAGCGCGGCTTTTTATTTGATTTTGTTTCGACGTTTCGGCCACTTTTCCGTAGCCGTGATCGTGGAAGATTACTACTAGAAGAAAAATAACGCGCTTAAAACTATAAAACGTTATTTTAAATTATGTGTACTAGTCGCGTGACCTTAAGAAAATACTACATAGTGATAAAATACTAGCCCAACGACCCAGTGGTAAGTAATGAAAACCGAACTGAGTTAATAATGTTGTGACAAGCTCGTTTCACTCGACGAGGCGTGCGTCGTGACGGCATGTCATCCCCCGGTGGCCGGGGTATCGTTCTCGCAATCGCCCCGCCTTGAATTATGAACTAGTTCTGAGGGTTACAGAATAATTTAAGTCTTAATTAACATGCGAAGTTTTATGGTAATATTTAAACACCTGGAAGATGTTGTGCCATCTGCCTGCCTAAATAATGAACTGGAAATGAAAGAGACTTGAGGAGTTTAGGGCAAAATAATGAAACAATGTATTTATTGTGAAAATGGGTACCTATAAAAACCTTACGAAAACAAATACGCTATTTGCTCAAAGCTCAATAGATTTTTATTTATTTATTTAGGTTTATAGCTTGGCAGCTAGGCCTTTAAGCCAGATCTTAGATTATAATGTAGTTTCTTCGTTTTCTTATGCCTATGTATACCACAGCTGAGCTGTAGGTTATGAGCTGGTGCTATTCAACGGAGTTCTTGTGACAACTCAAAAGGCCATATTCGACTATACAATTCACATTTCTCACAAAACAAATAATTACTACTCAAAAACTATCAATATCTTACAACTATTGTTCATTTTAGAATAATTTTACGCATTTCTAGAAAATAAAACTGCACAGCAGAACATCTCCTTTCAGTTCCCGCCAAAAAACTCGCTCAATAGATTTGTTTTCGTTCTGCGTAGACTAGCTCAAAATGTTTCAACAGAAGTAGCTTTACCAGCTTACCAAGGCTATGTTGGCTCAGTACTACAATACGGCATCGTTCTTTGGGGAGCTAGCACAGATATAGATCAAGTTTTCAAGCTTCAGCAAGGTTTTACATTTTCTGGACTCATGTAAACACTTCAAAGAACACAAAATTCTTATGGTACCCTCTGTCTACATTACGGAATTAGCAGTTTTCGTAAAACAGAATTCAGATTTCTTCCCTACGTACGGAGAACCAAGTCAGAGACTACTGAGGCCCTCCATAAAGAATCGACTTTTATATCCGTCGTGCAACCTGTCCTTAAAAATAAATTCTAATTTTATGGGGGTTAAAATATTTAATAATTTTCCTGTTGACATAAAAAATGCTTAAAAAATGCAATTGGTTATTAAAGAAATGTTTTTACTCGGTGCATGATTATTTTAATTGGAACAAGACATAGATGAGGCTGTATGACATTTATATTAATTTAATTACTTGACATTACTATCTTTTGATATACAACAATACTTTAATTTAATTATACCTTTTATAAGACAATGTATTATTTGCACACCTTATGGGTCATGACGTATCAATTTTATGTACCATGTCATATGCAAATAAATTTTCATTTCATTTTGCATATAAATGGCAGTTGTTAATGTTCATACAGTGCATAGTCATTCCGAATATTTTTAGCCATATCTTAAATTATAACTATGATTCTTTAATTTTTATTTATTCCAAAATGGCGAGATATTTGCTTCCAAAGTTGTGAAGATTCTATTCAGTAGTGTTCTCCCCACTAACATTTGAATGGTAGAGCATGTAAGATACTTTAAACGCGTGACCAAAAAGGCTGGCTTGCACCTAGGGCAACCCAGCGTTGCCATCCAACGTGGAGATGCGGTCAGCATTTTGGCCACGCTCCCCGCCGAAAGCGACCAGGAGTCTATTTTTTATTTATAGATTGTTATTTTGTAAGTATTTATAGTATAGTTTAATTTTAGTTTATATTAACTTATTTAGAACTTAGTTTATTGTTAATTGTTATGTACATCTAGTTAATTAATGCTAATAACTTTAAATGAAAATTAGGTTGAACAAGATCGGTTTTTATTTTCGATTGAATGTTTTTTTTATGATTTCGTAGCCAAATAATAAATCGAGTACATCGTAATTTGATAATAAAAGACAAACTCAAAGGGTATGCCTTCGAATCCTGGCCGGAAAGCATACACGACTTCGGCAGTTTTTTGACCTAATGTGCATATTGTTACAATTACTACGTGCTAACAGTGATGGATTGAAGGAAAATATCGTGATGATCTCCACCTCGAGATAACCGATGTGTTAAACCCGTCAATCCATCTTGGACAAACGTGGCTTCACGGTTTTTATTTTTGGATATAGTAAAAAACGTGTATTCGAAAATATTATTTCACAATAATTACTTAATTGATACCTTTTTAAAAATTAAAAGAATTGTGTGTGTGCAGTTTACACGCAGTAGAAGTGAAACTTCAGAGAATAAACTCACATATATTTTTTCTCTAAATTTTATTAATATAAATATAATCCCTTTAGCCTACATCCGTCAACATATTATCATTCAAAATAAAGTTTTAAGTATCTATTTCAATTTTTCACTGTTTCAGTCAAAAAATATTACTATCAATTTTATTTCGGTCCAATTTGGACCTATGTTTAATCATCGGTCTTATTGACTCTCTAATCTGTGCTGCACAATTTAAACTCTGTATCTAATTCTCTCGCAGGCTTAATCCAATAGATTTATGTGTTTTACTCTTTTTAGTGTAACTATTTCGTTTCATCGAGTTTCAAATCACAACGATCCTAAAGAATTTTCACTTCAAAAAAATGTAGTCACAAGGTCCTGCACTGATGCCAACGATTTGCATTCGTAGGTCTGATTTAATTTATCCAACTATCCCATCTAGTTCTTTAGTGTCGATAGCTGTCTAGTTGGTGTCTCGGCGAATGTTTTAATCCGGAGGGCTATTTGTCTTAACGAGTCATTCGAGCTGTGCTTTCTAGTGTTCCTGACTGATAAACATGTAAATTGAGTTCAGTTATTCAATGTTCGAACGTGGCTTCCTTCACTTTTGCTATTTGATGTAGTGTTGTTAACTGCATTCAACTTCCGCATTCATTCTTGTCTTTTGTGTTAAATGTTTGTTCTATAGTTTACAGGATATTTTGAAAGTTAGTATTGTTATCTACAACACTAGTTTTATCGTCTTTATATTTCACTTTATTGCCTGGAGACATTTGAGTTGTAGAAGTAAATAGGTATAGTTTTACAAGAACGCCAATACAAGTGCTTTTCTTATACTTAGTTTAATATGGAATTTGAAAATAAATTTATTGTTGTTAAGGCTTCCAATATTTGGACTAAAACAACTACTACTAATTTCGACTAAAACAATATATTTTAGTGATAAAACGTTTTTTGAAAGTATCTGTGGTGATATTCTATATAAAAGGCGAGATAAGAGTGGCAGTGGCTTGGCAACATCTTTGTTAACATTAAAAATGTAGAGTTTTGGAGCTTTTCCAGATTTTCGTTTTTTGAACTATTGTCATTCTTAGTATTGCCTTTTTTATAGAATTTCCAAGTGTCTTGTCTTCCTTTATTAATGTAATTCCCAGCTACTACTGATGGTATGGTATTATATTCTTCTTCTATAGTACTACTATGGTAAATAAGACTACCTATTGATCTGTGATTCCTTGGTTATTGTGGGTGCAGTTTTATCTGCTTAGTTTTCATCATCATTCTTTGCTCGGGCATATAATATTTAAGTGACTTCTGTGCGTAACATATGTTCATAGTTTCTTTTATTTTTATCATGTTTCATAAATATAAACAGCCTGATAGCATCAGTGTATTATCATTGAGACCACTTTCTTATACCGTTGCGTTATTTAACGTGAAATTTTTATTAACTTTGTACATTCCTGTTTTAGTTGTTCACCTTTCGTTTAAAATTTAAAACAGGATTCCTAAAGATTATTACTAGTAGCCCTTATTTATGTATCGAAGAGATTGTCTTTGGAAATAGCGTAAGTAGATATATTTAATATGTCTTTAAGATGCAGTTTATATATTTTGTACTAAATTTATATTTTAGCTAACAATAAATCAATACAATAGACATCAGAATATAAATGTAAGAATATAATTACACGTTTTGATCAAGTAAATATTTCAAATACTTTGAAATTTAAATAAGACAGAAAGAACAGATAATAAATACTCACGACATTTATTTTTTACTTATTTAGCAATTATAAGTACCATGTTTTTGGGACGCGGAAATTAAATTGACAATTGAAAATGTTAAACGAGTGACAACATTTATATAATAATAATAATAACAGCATGTAAACGTCCCACTGCTGGGCTCGAGCCGCCTAAGTTTTCAGGAGTCACCATACTTGTCTACGACCGTTTGGTGTCTTTAATACATCGGGTACCTCAATGTGCAGGTTTTATTACCATATTTGCTTTCACTGTTAGCTCGTGGTAATTGTAACAATATGAACATTAGATCCGAAAACTACCCAAGTGGTGCATACTTTTCGGCTAGGATTGGAACCCGCGTCATTTGAGACGTGAGCTTGGGTCTCAAGTGCGTTAAACATTGAGATTCAGAAATATAAGTTTGACATTTGTCAATTTATTCTTTGTAACTCGAAAATAAGATGATAGATCTAGACAAATTTTAAAATGTAGTGTGTCTTTGTTAATATTTAAAGACATGCTTCGTAACACCTATAGCCAATTTAATAATAGCATTGATGCTGATTGAACAACACGAACCTCTCTCTAGCCTGTACCACATGAGGTTCATACATTTTATGGTGGTCTAACAAATGCGAAAGTTGTATTTGCATCATAAATAAGTCCCGACTTGGCGATGTCACGGGAACTTTATGGTGTATTATTAAGAGTTTCTCTGCGAAGGGCAGGGATGACGAACTTTTTGTTATAGGAATATTTTTTATAAAATTTTATTTATCTATGATACATTCATCATATGATGAAAGCCCTGGTAGCTTAGTGGTTAAAGTACGCGCTGCTCAAACCAGGTTTGACACGGGTTCGAATCCTGGCTGGAAAGCGCGCAACACTTCGTCAGTTTTCTGACCGAATATGCATGTTGTTATAATTAGGACTTGCTAACAGTGAAGAACAACATTGTGATAATCAATGTGTCAAATCCGCGAAGCTGCCATCAAATAGCGTGGCGGGTACATTGTCCATGCTTCTAACAATTGAGACTTCTACTCCTGAGTCTAGCAGTGGGACGTTTGTGGACTGCCTTCATTTGGTAGCGTGCTGCAAAGGATGTTTGAATTATCATCAAATTAATTAAGCAGTAAACTCTCTTCATGTAATCATTGGTATAGAACTGTAACTATTAAAATATAAAAATTTCAAAAATATTATTTCGGTTTTTATATGTTTGGTGTAATTTGATGATATAAACATTTAAGACTCTGGCAGATATACAGCTAATAGAATTGACACGGATGAAAGCAAAAAAAATATCTCGCATTATTATAAAATCACTGTGATATTCACACAGACGAACTTATGGAAGGACGAAACTGACTATTTCATAAGAGATCCGTTTTTGCTTATATGGCAACGGAAACCTAATAATATGTTCTTTAAAATATCTTGCTATCATCTTTTAAAATATTATTACAAAAATATTTATACTCCATAGTTTTTTAAAATTGAAGAGTTCAGCAGACAGGTAGATGGCTCACCTGATGGAAAGCGGTTACCATCGCCCATGGACACTCGCTACACCAAAGATGCTACAAATGCACTGCTGCTCTCTAAAGGGAGACTGGAACCGGGCCACTAAGCCGGAACACAACTCAAGGTTGTTATTACGGCATACTCTAGACCAGGAGTGGTAGCCATCCAGACGGACGAATATCCTACCACCTGGCTGTGGATTGTTTTCTCGCATCTTACGACAGACCGCCCGTCCGCACGAAATTGTATTCTTTCTCCGTTCCTGCACGGACGAAAAATTATGATATAGTAACATACAAACTCAAGGAGACTGCAGTTTTGTGAGATGATAAAAGTTCACAATCCCTGTACAAGAATGTTAGCCTGCGATTTGTGACGATACAATGGTTTTGCGAAATCAAAACAATGGAGAAGATAGTATTAGAGGTGTTGCGTCATGTATTACGTAATTTTGAATGAAGGTTGAAGGTTCCATTCGCGTTATGGTTTGTTTTCAATGGAGCTTTAAATTGAACATTTTAATACCGACATTAGCGTAAGGGAGTCCCTGTACTAATCGGCACCGATTCTAAAAATACAAGGCAAAAAGAACTTTGTATGTTTAGGACAATAGGGCTTTCAGTTCAGTTCAAGATGGATGGGTATAAATGTAAAGGTAGACTAAAAAAAGTTGGATGGAGTGTGAAGGATGATATGATGATTTGTGCTGTGACATATGTTTGTCAGAATAGATGAGTGTGGAAGAAAAAGACATATTGTGCCGACCCCAAATAATTATTGGGATAAGGTGAAAGAAAAGAGAGACAATAGGGCTTTCAGTGCTATCGTTCCGCTGCGATACGTTGGGAATAAAGTTCTTATTGCTTGTATTTTCAAAAGAAGTTCACACAGCTTCTTATAGGGTTCCGTAGGCACTTTGATAAAAATGGAACCCTTATGCTTTCGTCATATCTGGTCGCTTTGGCTTTATATGTCACAGTGATTTTTCTCGGAAACTAATGGGTCAATACGTATGAAATTTGAAGTTGTAGACCTTCAAAAATCCTTCATTGTACGCAGATTGACGAATATTTTATCAAATGAATGTACTTATTATCGGTGGGTTTCATAAGTTAAACATATTTTTGAAGGGTACAAATTATTATATCATTCCATGAATGGCTAAACGCTGGACTGTAGTCAACCCATTTCAGTTTCTACGACGGTGTATCCATCACGTTTGCCCAAGGCGTTGACGGGCTTCATACATTGGTAAACCTCGCGATCTAATATTTCACCGTTACCATGTGGTACCAATAACATACACATTAGCTCACAAAAGGTGCCTAAATAGTGCACCTGGCTGCAATTACGAACCTCTACGGAACTCTTTATTCATAATGGAATGAACTACGATTTTGCCAGATTTTTATGAATGCTTACGTATGCTTATTACCGACTTGTTAATTGAATTCACATGTATTTCGCAATATTTGTCAGTTACCGAATGATAGAAAAAATAGAAGGCTGAGTTAGTGATGCTCAAGGCAATTTATTAGGATAATAATTGTAGAATATTGAAAACTAGAGTTTTCCCGCGGGACATACTCTCCGTACCTTTTGCTTAAAGAGCATGGTTACATTATATTCATTTTTTTAGTTAGTGCTATTTGTCCCCGAAAAATTCACCTCATTTCATATCGCAAACTATCCCACCTCCCGGGATGAAAAGTATCTATATATTATTATATATTATATGCCCATTTTCTGCATTAAAACAATATAAACATACATATGTTATGTACAAAATTTTACAGCAAAACCGATCCAGTACTCCAGTAGTTTTTCCGTGACAGCTTAATAGATAGACAGACCGAGTTACTATCGCATTTTTTATAGATGATGATTTTTTATATATCTATAAACTTGAGAAATAACTGGTGTCCCATACAAACTTTCATGACGAAATTTATGAAAATTACGAAAATGACGCATCACAAAAAAACCTATCCTACTTTCTGGGATAACCTTTACATAAATCTACCCCAAAATTTATCCCTTTTCCGAGTGAAAAGTGTCCATCCTTGCCATCGAATATAATATATATCTTTTTAGCGATAAGACCGCCCTTTGTACATTAATAATAAATTTTAGTCTTTAAGTTCATGTTTGTATTGGTGTATAATAAAGTGTTATCTATCTATCTATATACATACTGAGTTTAAGCCAAATCGGTCCAATAGTTTGTCCGTGAGAGCCTAACAGACAGTTACTTTCGCACTTATAATATTAAATAGGGATTTAACCTACGTTCTACAATATGATTTGCATTAAAAGGAGCCTAAGGCGGCCACTTTTGGAGAATCGCTTAGTGAAATTTACAAGCGTCCACATGTACTGTAAGACAGCATTAAGTTCGGCTTTATTTTGGTACTTGTCATATCCGTACTACGAGTCGGCGAAAGCGGCCGTGTAAGGCCCCCTGGTCTTTTATTTATTCACAGATTTTGTTATTACATATATTTTCGTCATTTTCCAACATAAAACGTTAGGCTCATGGTCTTCCGAGTACAATTATGTTTCAACCACCTATTTGGTTGTGTGATTCAACCTAAGTTACTTTGCATAGATGTTTTATGTGTTCCTTTTTCACTGCTTTACACTATACGGATAAATAACACAACTATACTAAACGCAATCGGGTCGACCAAAACGTTTCAAACGTAGAGGTAGCATAATACGAAATTATTTATTCACAATTTTTATTCAACTGCGCAAATTTGTGTAACATTTTAAAATGGTAGAGACATACTGAAATAATTAAGTACAGCCTTTAGGACCGCCTCGATCGATGTGACGCCACGCTCCCACTGAATATCGGCATGAAACGGTTTGCCGTTACCTAATCGCGTTTCGTGCTTGCGAGAGTTCCGATGGCTATCTCGTCTTCCCTACTCTATTCACGTATTCCATCCCCTCTATCCCATTCCCTTTGTTTAGCGAGGGGAAATCCGATTGAGCACCATAAGACGTGAAAAGGGGAAAATTTGCGGCCCGTTTGTGGGGTTCGCCAGGTCGGGGTGGCACTAGCACCTCTAGCCAGAACTAGAAGTGCTATTGCCACATCACAGTCAGGAATACCCACTAAAACCCCTCGGCGTTCCGTCCTTCGACTTATGCCAGGGTTAATGGTACATGACCTAGCCCCTTCGCTAGCCCTGGCAAGGCGGTGGCTCATCGGCCTCATCCACTGCCGGGGAATTACTTTTGTCCCTCGTGACATCGTATTCTCATTGCGTGGGGCGGTCTGTAACGCGTCCCACGGGAGGATAGGTGAGCGCGCGCGGAATACGTCGCATCCCCATCTTGATAGCATACTGTGGGTGGAGAGAGTTTTCCCCAAGGGGAACTCATGGTGGCTGAAGTCCAAGCTGACCCTCCGGCGCCGTCGCGCCGACCCGTTCTTAGGAACGGGAGCGTGAGTATCTTTGCTCCGCTCCCGTTCCTTGTTCTCCTTTTCAAACATGACACGCTCGCAAAAGAAGGAGCGCGTTCCAATCCCATTCCGCCTGTCTTAACTCCTTTTCTCCAACCCTACTAAAGGCTGGCAACGCGTTGACTTCGCTCCGGGTGTTGCAAATATGTGTACACGAACGTAGCCACTTTCCATTGAGTAGAACGGGTGCCGGTTTGTCAAGACTGCAATAAAAAATTTAAATAATATTGAAGGCTTTATGACACGGTTCCGAACGTATATTTTTCCTAAGTATCATAATTATGTAACGAGCTTTAGGCAGCATAATTAGAGTAACCATGGTATGTTTCATACAATTTTTGTGAAAATAACGCTTTTATCTCACGTTTAGACTGTGAGATAAATGTATTGTATATTTTTTCACATCAGCTAAATAGTCAAGCTAGACTTGAATGTTGCAATTGCTTACTTTCACTCTTCAGCACGTCGAGTTTTTTTATAGTACAACGTTTTTAGAAAGAAAGTAAATACTGGCTCAAAGTTTTGTTTCATACTTTATAAGGCCAATTTGTATTATATTCGCTCTACTCTGATGGTGATAAAGACATACATTGTGATGAAACCTCCACTTTGAGACTAGAGGTATGTGGAACTCTTCAAATCGCCTTAATTAAACAGTCTTGGTACAGTGTTCCCCTGATATTGTATAGTGCAATAGTGCATTGTAACATTCTTAACATATGAAATAACAAGAGTATCTTTTAAAATATTATGATAGAAATTATCTTCATTACTGTCTTAACAATAACCATTAATTATTGTATTGGTATTTGACTCCTTTTACTTGTACAAACTTATGACGTCACAGTTTTATACAGTCATACAAAATCTATAAAACCGCAACGTTATAAAGATAATAAAAGATGACTCAGTTAATTTGACTGTCATTTATCCTATTTTTATAAATTTCTGTCTAACGTTGTTCCATACGTCTAGGGACTGATTTTTAATCAGCTGTTACAAGTTAGGAAAAGCACAAAAGACAACATAAAAAAATTCAAAAGAACTGGTTTATGAATAATAATAGTTCAATAGTTTCATTTTATCCAGTTTATAATATAGTTGATAAAAATAATTTTAATCCCATGAATTAAAAATATCGGACCTTAGTAAATAAAATATTATATCCACAGTTTGTAAAATTGTTAACAATTTCGTTAACGGACTAATGTGATCAAATTCAAAAGTTCCTGTTTGTCAACTTTTATAGTGTTGTTGTTGATTGTAATAATGAAAAAAGAAGTTTTGTGTATGTGCAGTTCACACGCAGAAGTGAAGCTTCAGAGAATTTACACACAGATAATTCTTCTCTAACTTTTATTAATCCCTATCTCTATTAATATTATAAATGCGTAAGTAACTCTGTTCGTCTGTCTGTCTGTTACGCTTTCACGGAAAAACTGCTCGACCGATTTGGCTGAAACTCAGTGTATATATATTTTCGATGCCGAGGATGAACATAGGATACTTTTTATCCCAAAAAATGGGATAGTTTTCGGGATAAAAATATATTTGTCTCTCTGTTATAGTTTTACGGAAAAAAACTATTTGACCCATTTGGCTGAAATTCGGTAAATATGTAATTTTAATACCGAGGGTGGACAAGGGATACTTTTCATCCCGGATAATGAGATAGATTTTGGGATAGATTTATGTAAAGGTTATCCCAGGATAGGTTTTGTTTTTGTGTGATTTGCCATTTTCGTAATTTCGGTCATTTCGGCAATTTTGGCCATTTCGGTCATTTCGGATATTTCAATAATTTCAGCCATTTCGGTCACTGTGGCAATTTCGGTCATTACAGGCATTTCGGTCATTTCGGCCATTCGGTCATTACGGCCATTTCGATCATTTTGGTCATTTCGGCAATTTCAGTAGTTTCGACCATTTCAATCTTTTCAACCATTTCGGCCATTTCAGCTATATTGATCATTTTTCATTGTTGTCATTTATGTAATTTTCAGATAGACGGGGAGAGATAAATAAAACTAGAACGGGTTGAAATAGAGGATGAAAGTTTGTATGGGAGATGAATCATTTCTCAAGTTTATAGATATAAAAATTTATCATCTATAAAAAAATGCAATAGTAACTCGATCTGTCTGGCTGTTAAGTTTTCACGGAAAACTCAGGATCGGTTTTGCTGTAATTTTGTTTAAATGTAGTTTTAATACCGAAAAGGGACTTAAATACTTTTCATAAATTCTAGTATAAATATAATTCCTTTAGCCTACATTCGTCAACATGTTAGAATTCATAACAAAATTAAATATCATATTAAAATTTTCACCGTTTGTCTAAAAAATATTATTACATATCAGTTTTATTTCGGCCCAAATTGGACCTATGCTTCATTCGGGTCGAAATATCGAATCATCGGTCTTATTGACTCTCTAAACTGTGCTGCACAAAGTAAAACTCGTATCTCGTTCTCTCGCAGGCTTAATCTTATAGATTTATCTCTTTTTAGTGACACTTTTTCGTTTCATCGAGTGTCAAATCATAACGATTCTAAAGAAGTTTCATTTCAAAAATTGCGCATCGGCGTTGTTGATTTGTCAGTACATAACTTTGAACAAGAAGTCGACAAAAACTCAGGTCAAGTAAAGTGCTGTAGGTATACGTTATCGATCGATATGACAAGAGAAATCGAAACACGAAATCGTACCTGGAACCCCGATAAATAACGTGTGCTGTAATAATTCAACGTACTGTGATGGATGTTGCCACGCCTTGCTGTGAGCTTGGAACCATCGTGCTAGCACTAGTGCTAGTCTATGAAAATTGTTTTATATAACACTGTTTAATATACTGTTAGTCATAATGTTAATGATCATAAGCTTAAATCTGTTATAACTTGGTTTCCGGGAAAAACTTGAAGAGTGGTGTTGTATTGTGTTGTATTAGATAAAAAGAAACAATAAGAATATTGATTGTTTTAATCGTATTAAAGAAAGTAGAATATTCTAAATTCGTTAAAATGTGAACTGTTAATGGCCTTTTGAGTAGCCATAAGAATTCTGTTGTCTGACGTCAGTCAAAGGCCTACGATTTGTTTGAGCTGATATTGATAACAATTATGTAATTCTTCTGAAGGAGCTTTATGTCTATGATCTACCCCATTTTTCGTGTACAAAGAAAGAAAATACTACTAATTAATTCTTTTATAGCTTCAGTCAAATATGAGCAAAGTAAAAAAATATGGAATTTTAGACCTATGGCAATTCTGAAACTGGAAGGAGAGATTTAAAAGAAAGCGAATAAAAATTCGCCTTACTATGAATCATCAGATGTGTCACATATTAAACTGCCCCGAATTATTTTTTCATGTAAGCAAGACTTGTATGAATAAAGTACAAAATATCAGAATATCTTTAAAGACAGAATGAATTAATGCTCTTCGTTACAGCGCCTGCGTTAATTTGATTTACTTCTTAGTATATATATCTTCTTGAGATCTTAACATGTTTCTTATGTTCTGAATAATCATATACGTTTTATTTTTGTTTTAGGTAAGGGTTGCTTCTTGGATAACGATCTGATTGAACAACTGAACATCAATTTTCCAGTTAAGTATGAAATTGTAGATTCAATCACTTTTGCAAGGTAACTAATGCTAATGTATCATGTATCAGACTTAAGTGACATAAAACTCGCATTTGACTGCGGTAATAGGTCCTTATTTTATTTTATTGCACTATCAAATTCAAATGATTTTTTCAAAATAAGATCCACTGGATAACATTTTTTGAAGGTCATATATATAAGTATAATTAGTTAACATTTAAATCTACTTCCTACTATGTACACCGCTTTGCAACATGTCATCGCTGTTGAAGTAAAAGAAGCTGCAAGAAACTCCTCAGCAACACGTCTAGCTTAATCTTTTTCTGTTTATTCATTTATTTCAGTTTTTTTTAAGTAAATAGAGAAGTATGTTCATATATGACTATGAAAAGTATTAGGAGTGGTAGAATTTAAATCAGTCCATAAGCTCCCTACGCATCGACAGTCGATACTTGATTCTGCAATTTACTGGAGTGTCAATTGCCGTACGTGACTATCGATGGAGTGCAAAGTCAACGATCGTAACACTTAGATAAGCCGTTCTTAATTCAGCAATGTTTATCGGGCATAGATACGCGATTTGCCTGTTTACGATGTTAGATATCGGAAGTGCGTTTCTCTCCTTAATTAATGTGGTAATTCTAGGCTCATTGTGTTGACGCTGTGAGTTTTGTAGATTTACATGTAGATATGTTTATTGTAGAAGGTGGCAAGTGGTAGTCCACGAACTATGAAGGATTCCGTAGAGATGAATGGCCACTGTTTTTTTATCATTTGGCTATGGAACCCAAGCATTTAATTGAAAGCAGAATAATGGCTGTGATATTTTTAGACTGACGGACGGACATGACAATTTGAAATAGGTTCCATTTTGACAAAATGTCTACGAAAGCATGTTATCAGTGCTGACTTCCTCACAGCAGGATACTTTGGACAAGTGCACAGGGCCCCACGATGTGGCTCCTTAATTCCTGCCTGGAAAATCACCAGCCGATAAGGGTTCTTTGTTTTAATTTTTTTTATTGCATGAGTTCAGCAGACAGGCAGACGGCCCGCCCACCTGATGGAAAGCGGGTACCATCGCCTTTGGACATTTGCAACACCAAGGGTGTTACAAATGCGCTGCTGGTCCCTAAAGGGAGACTGGAGCCTGCCCACTAATGCCATAATACAACTCAAGGTTGTTATGGCGGCATACTCTTGACCAGGGGTGGTACCCATCCACATGGCCATGGCCCTACCCCCTGGCTGTGGGGGTTGTTTTGAGGCCTCTTACGATAGGCCGGTAAAATACCTTTATTTTGTATCACTGAAAGACCCACATTTTGATTGAGACTCACATAGAAAAGTTACTTTCTGTTTTTACTTTTTCTGTTGGATTTTAGCAGACAGGTTGAATATCCATGGAGGTAGTTACCGTCGCCTATGGACATTTGCAACATTAGAGGTGGTACCAATGTGAGGGGGGACTGGAAGCTGACCGATGATTCCGGAACATAAGTTGAGGTTTATATGTTGATATGCTTCAGACCAGGGGTCGTAACCATCTATATGGATAAAGGCGCTGGTTGTGGGTTATTCTGTCAGCTCTTGCGACAGGCCGCAGGAATTACCCGTAGAAGCTATCCGTACAGGAACGAAGAAAGAATACAATGTCCTGGCACCGGGCGACCTGTCGTAAATCGCGACAAAACGACCCACGGCCAGATGGTCGAGTATATGTTCGTTTGGATGGCTACCACCCCTGGTCTACAGTATGCGGCCCTAACAGCCTTGTGTTGTGTTACGGCATTATTGGCCTGGATTTAGTCTCCCTTTAGAGAGTGACAGCACATTGTTGCACTTTTGGTGGGCCGTTTGCCTGTCTGTTGAACTCATACAAGAATAAAAATATTCTTTCTCTATTAAAGATCATTCTAAAACTTAATCACGAATAACTGACGTCAACCAAATACGCCAATCACGCAAAGCTACATAACTATCGAAAATAATAAAAGTGTATGTTAATTTATGCACTAAATAATAGTCTATCTCTAAACTTTGTTTTATAGAAAAACGGCTGCCTTTCGTATCGATTGCATGATAACGCCCCCTAAACACCATATCGATCCGTTTCGCCTGATTGCCTGTAAACAACACTTTATTTCTGATTATAATCCTAACCGACAATTTGTCCGTTGTCAATGATAAATTGTCCCAAGTGTACCTTTAGGCCCTTTGTTTCGATGGAAATCAATTTTCAATTGTATTTGAGGTGTTACATTGTTTCTAATCCAACTTGTCCATACTATAAGCCATATAAATTTGAAAGTGTTTTAACCGACTTAAAGAAAGAAGGAAATTAATAATTCGTCTATTTCTGTTATATGTACCTTTAATTATACTTTTTACTAATATTTCTGCCCTCCTTATAAGAAACGCAATACTTGTAAATGGCGGTTTCGAGAAAAACTCAATAAACATATCTTTAGATATCTAAACAGTATATCCATGTTATGTAACTTTTTAGTGTATCTAAAAACAAACAAAAAATCAAGCTTTATATATAAATTAGCGGCTTGGGATACCATTTCTGCAAAAAAATTCAAAACCCAAAAATGTAGATTACTGCAAGTGCAATTAATAGAGCAGATTTATATACCCGCGAAATTTCTTTTGTGTTCATATGATGACGATGTATTTGTTAGAGAATTCAACGGCGACACCATTTAAAATCACAACCGCAGCGCCCATCATTTTTCGCGATCACAAATATCCTAAGTGTTAAGGTAAGGTTGTGTTCTGTCCCAGGGTATGGATTCCGAGGACTTCCTCCCTCCCTGTTGTTGAAGAGCGTGTCCCCCACAGGACACCCTGGGTTCGTCGACAAACGTTAGGGCGTCACAGATGGAGTAGCTGTAAGTCTAGTTCCTGTGGCGCCCCGTAAAAGTGTGTGGGCTAGGGGCGCAGATTAGGTTTAGTGGGTAGTTTGACGGCCGACCATCTCTCCCTGTCCTCCGCTCAGGGGCCACAGTGACATACGGCCGATGAAGAGTCCAACACATCCCTTGGTGTAAAGTTTACCCCCCAGGTCCGAGGATGGTGTCCCAAGAAAAGACATTCTCCCTGCGTCATCAAAAATGTAAATGAATAAAAGGGTATAAGCTAGTCCTGTGTCGAGTTTCATTAAATCCGTTCAGTACTTTTCACTGCATGTTCTTATAAACAGACAAAATTTCTAAAAGGTGCATTTTCGGAATCTGTTGGTCCGAATTCGGGGTCCCCTGATTTTTATCTCATTTTTAAATTCATTGTACTAATTCGATATCCCCAACAGATTTATATTATACATTACAAAAAGATTCGTTAAATTTCGTTTTATTAGTAGGTATAAATATAGATTAGCATACAATAAAGCCTAAAACAAAATATTGTTCCTCCAGCCGTTTTGATTTCCCCCAGTTACCCAATAGTCGACCTTATCTGCAATCGGAGTTATGGTTAATCAATGTTTGACCGTAACAACGGAACGGAGCACCTGCCTTTATTTGAAAGCATTGCGTCATGATAGAATTACAGAAGGAACTAGATATATATAACGGCACCCCTAATCTTCGCTTTTTTGTAGTTTCACTACATAACTTTGTAGCGCTCAATAAACTATGGTTTCATCATCATCATCGCCATACTGATACGTTGTCCGAGGTAGGCACCAGCCTGATCACCTGAAGAATCAATGAGTCGTTTTGATAAATTTATTTATTTGATCTAGAGTATATGTGATATGTGTATAGTATGTGTTTGGTAGATGGGATGCAGCCAACATATCCACGCAGGAGGCATCCCACACTACAGGCTTGCTACGTTGCCAGGGAATTAGAGTCATTCCGTCAGGACGCCTACCATCGTCACAAGTTAAGTTCACTAAGATTAAAATATCACTAGACAGTACATCTAAGAGACAAATTGTGGTGTATGAAGTACCAAAATATTCGTTTAGGAAAAAACAATGTACACAACAAAATGCGTTGTTGAAAGCCAAAGCACAATACAACAGCCCTAGCGACAGAGTTAGAATGACGTACATTACGCTAATATCGCCTCAGGAGGATCACCATAAATGACGCGATGCGAAATGCATTGTGATTTTACACTAAGATGTTGTGTCATGTTTTGTCCACGGGAGGAATGTTACGTGTATTGTAATTTTACTATATTCAATGCGAATTTCAGATATCTTTAATGCTAATGCAGGAAAGGCGGAAGTGTTTCGGACTGGTGTGAAGAGATGAGATGTGATTGTGTAAGGTTTAGATATGTTAAAAATATGATAATCATCACCTTAAACCTACGCTTGAACAGGGAAAGAGTATCTAGAAATATTTTCAGTTTAAATGTGGATGTCTATAACATCTGGGTATATATGCATACAGTAATAATACGTTACTATGCGATGTCCGTGCCGGTTCCTATATCTTACTATTCATTCACTTGCCTTACCATCAGTAAAATTCTGACATTACTTGTATGGAGCTTTTGTCAAATTTTAACCTATATAGTAAGGCACATGAACGGTCGGTAATATATAGGAAATGGCCATTAATATGTAACTTATACGTATATAATAGAAATCTAATATAGACCCATAAAAGTCCTACTGCTGGGCTCGGGCCTCCCATTTATAGGAGAAAAAACAGTATACTCGCCACGCTTGTCCACGGTGCATTTCACACATCGGTTATCTCGATGTGCAGGTTTCATCAAGGTGTTTTTCTTCATCGTTAGCTCGTGATAATTGTAACAATATGCACATGAGATCACAAAACTGCCTAAGCGGTGTATGCTTTTCGACAAGGATTCGAACCCGCGCCTTTTGAGTTTGTTGTGAATGCGTTAACCACTAACATATAATACGGCTTCATACGTATGTATGAATATCCAAAAATACTCTTTTGCAGAGCTCAGTCTGAATGAATAATTTTGAATACTGTTATAATATATCCGCTTTGAGCAGGATTTTTTTAAGTAGATAAGTAACGTTCAAGATGATAGAAAAAATAGTTGTTTCTGACCACCCTTTGTGTAACTTTACAACGCTGGCACGGGGTGATTCACACTTTTTTAGCTAGAAATTATTATATTTTATTACTTTCTTTATTTTCATTTGCTTACACCTTTACAGCCCTTTTTTAATGCGCTCCACTGACAGTTGTCTTAAATTCTATATTTTCAAATAAGTTACGTTATCGCGGTTTTCAGTGCGGCATTTTATTCGATTTTTGTTTTGATGTTTCGGCCACTTTTCAGCAGCCGTGATCAAGGCAGACAAAAAGTAGTTTTAATTATGTATACTATTCGCAAAAACTTAAGAAAATACTATAAAAATAAGTTTTTATTTCCTTTAAATTGAAAACGACTACAAAGGTTAGTAGTCACAGTACATATTGATGGGTAAAAGGATTGATTTACGAGACGTATTCAAATATTAAAGGCTATTCTAGAATACGGTCCGGAATTTATTTTAAATGTAAAACAATTATTGTACCGCTTCAATAACTATTTCAATAGACTGCTTTCCAAAAAGTGTTACATAATTCTTCTTTTCGAGCACCAATTAACGTCAGCGATTCTGTCACAGTCGTTAGTTTTGAATAAAGTCAGCAAAGCTATCACTCTTAATAATTATCTTCGGTGATTTGCTAGTATTTAATTTTCGTTCAACATCATTACTAAGAATACCTAGACTTTATAAACATAGCTGTCTATTGCGTAGGTGTTTGAATACAGCTGTGTAATATTACGAAAATCTATTTGATTTCATAAATATTTATAACATTTCTAGGTCTTAAGAAAGGTATTTTGTAGCTTTGTTTCGACGAGAAAGTTGTAGGTTTTATTTCGCAATAAAACGTAGCACCAGTCCATTTATACGTACACTAGCTTCTGACTGCGACTTTGTCCGCGTGGAATAGTTACTTTGGGCTAACGCTAACTTTAACCCGTGACTTCGTTTACGTAGAAGGTGCCCCACCGCTCTTCCCCCTCATGACTACTTGCCTTGCCTTGCCTTGCACATCATAAATGCGCGCGCAGTACTTAATCATACTTAATTATCATTATTTGCTACGATGTTATTTTAAAACTGCGATATCTCCTAAGATATTCATTGAAATCGAATGTTGAAAGTGTTTTTTTTTTAAATTAAATACTTGTGATGAATAACGTATTTATTTGGATAAGGATTAATATCATGTTTGTAAAAACACCTTCGCAAATAATGCATTATTTTAGAACAAACTTGGTGAGCATAAAAAAGGTTATAGTGAGTCAACCTTAAAAGATAGATATATGCTATCGTGGATTTATTTTTATCACTTTTAAAGGGGAACAATTCTGTCAGACATAATTTTTGCGAAAGTTTAACCGTTTACGCAGCGCACGCAGCGGAAACTCTGAAAAAAAAAAACCCGATTTTGAAACATTCTTCATTGGTGCTCCTCTCATATTAGTATTAGCGTGATGATATATAGCCTATAGCCTTCCTCGATAAATGGGCTATCTAACACTGAAAGAATTTTTCAAATCAGACAGTAGTAGTAATCAGTAGTTCGTGAGATTAGCGCGTTCAAGCAAACAAACAAAAAAACTATTCAGCTTTATAATAGGTTGGGGAAAAGTCTTTTCGCATATAGTATGTATGAACTTGTAATAAGATCTCTTTGGCTATACCATTTGTATCTGGCTGGTTTTGGTATCATTAAAAAGTTTTAATTTTAAAGAAGACAATTCCAAATTCAAATTAGGAAAATGTGTGATTTTCATTTCTTTTTCTTATTGTTAAAATGAGTGAATCTAATGAAGAAATTCGATACATTTTAAAATTTTACTACAAAAAAGTAAAAATGCAACACAAGCCGCGAAAAAAATTTGTGATGTTTATGGACCTAATGCAGTATCTGTGAGAGTAGCGCAAATTTGGTTTAAGCATTTTCAATCCGGAAATTTTGATATCAAAGATGCACGTCGCTCTGGTCGCCCTGTTACGGACAAAATTGATGCCATTTTTGAAAAAGTGGAGCAAGATCGGCATATTAGTAGTTACGATGTAGCTGGAGAACTGGGAATTGACCACAAAACGGTTTTGGCGCATTTGAAAAAAGCTGGGTACACAAAAAAGCTCGATATTTGTGTGCCTCATGAGCTCCCTGAAAGAAACCTAATGAACCGTGTACTCATTTGTGACTCTTTATTACGACGCAATGAAACCGAACCATTTTTGAAGAAAGCTGATAAATGGTGATGAAAAGTGGATCACGTACGACAAGAACGGGCGAAAAAGATCGTGGTCAAAGGCCGGTCAGGCTTAACAGACTGTGGCGAAACCCGGGTTAACTCGTAACAAGGTGATGCTGTGTGTATGGTGGGATTGGAAGGGCATTATTCATTATGAGCTGTTACCGCCAGGCAGGACCATCGATTCTGAACTGTACTGCGAACAACTGATGAGATTAAAGCAAAAAGTTGAGAGAAAGCGGCCGGATTTAATCAACAGAAGGGATGTGGTTTTTCACCATGATAACGCTAGACCTCACACATCTTTAGCCACTCAGCAAAAATTACGAGAGTTTGGCTGGGAGGTGTTAATGCATCCGCCGTATAGTCCTGACCTTGCACCTTCAGATTTTCACCTGTTTCGGTCTCTGCAGAATTCCTTAAGAAGTGTCAGGTTAACATCACGAGAGGACTGCCAAAACCACTTGTCGCAGTTTTTTGATCAGAAGCCCCAAAATTTTTATAGCAATGGGATGACGTCCCTGCCTACAAGATGGCAAAAAGTTATCCAACAAAATGGCACCTACATACTTTAGTCAAATGTAAATAAACTTTATAAAAAACCTTTTGAATTTTTATATAAAATGCGAAGAAACTTTTTCCCCAACCTAATATATTAGTATCGATTATTGACTTTGTTAAAAATATATTTACATTACAAAAAACAGTAAGTACTGTTAGTGTGGGATTTGTATAACTAAACAGGTAGAATTTTGAAAACTGTTTTATTTGAATTCAGAACGAAAATAATACTAAGCTAAATTACAATTATCGCAAAATAATTAGCCACCTTAGAGCGCTACTATGACATGTTCATCCGACCAAATTATCACAATAGTAAGTGGTATTACTTATAACAAATGTAATAAACAGTACCTAAATAATATCTTTTCTGGTTTATTTAGATTGTTAGATATGTTAAGTTTTCAATTGAAACTGAAGGCAGGTACCCCGTATAGGGTGGAGGAGCGAGATGGAATGCTCCTCCGTCTCAAAGGAAGATCTTCCAGCGAGGCTAGTGGTGTTCCTCGCAGGCCTAGGCCCATCTGTTATAGTTGAAAATTTGTATATATTCTTTGTATGTTTCGGGAAACGTTTGTGACATCTATTATTGTACAGCGCCATCTATTGGCTTGTAAGTGTTCCACTACAAAACTAATCGAACAAATTAAAACAAAATTTCGCTGACTAACCGTTAAATCATTCCACTTCAATTAAGAAACAGGAATAAACTAAATTAATACTATTATACTAATGTAAAATGTACGTTTTCCAATGTATCCGCTTGACATGCCGTTATGTATAAGTTTGCTCTCGATAACGTGGGATGAACTTTTTATAGTTCTTTATAACCAGGAAAATCTAACAGTTGTCGCGGGATACGAATTCGAAATTTACGTGAGTTAATCTGCATAAGAAGCACTATTTCTTCTATAGAATTGTAATTTAATAAACTACACATGCAAATGAAATAATATTAAAAACAAAATATTAAACTTAGAGTACTTACCCTACGGGAACGTTCCCGCAAGACCGGCTTTGTTGTCTCATTAAATTACACAACTATTTATTTGCTTCATGTTTACCAGCTTTTTGATCACGTCGAAAACCATTCAAGCGTTGTGATATTGTCCAGGTTTTTGAAACCTTGGTAAAGGAAACCAAATTCCGAATCAGAATGAGCATCCGGGAATAAGCCAAGAATGCAGAAAAATAACTGTGTTCATTTAAAATGCGTCATTTGCCATTAGTGTCGACCGCTTTTCAGATAAAATTCAAATTTAGCCAATTTATATATCCGGTGTTTTGGCGGTTTCCTTAGCCTTCAATGTCCCTCCACCACTTATTATGATGTCACCGAATATTCTTTAAAATAAATTTATTATTTTTATTTCTTTGGGAGTATTCACTGTTGGTTAGGATCGATGTTCATTGAAGAAAGAAAATGTTTATTTCAAGCAATAGCGACTTTACTTACACTACTTACATATGATACAGATAGAGTTGGAAATGTTTTGAAGTTTTTCGTTAATACTTCAGATTTCGTGTTTTAAATATATTATAACGATATTTATATATGAAATGTGACGTCACGAAATTTACAATCCCTTGTCACACTTTGTTTCACTTCTACTGTGTGCGAACTGAACACACGCACATTTTATTTATAATAAAAATGTTTAGATATTTGAAATGAAAATACTAAAAATCTTACAAAACTTATTTGTATTTAAACCAGACATTAATGTAGAATATTTTTACTCCGGAAAATGTGCCAGTGTTCACCAAATATGGGTCCATAGTCGCGTGTAAAATTAAGCTTACGTTGTGTTTTTATAAGATAGAGAATTTGTCCCAGAATGTACAACTTTGTTCATATCGTAAGACTTTGTTTTGATGTTATGTGTATTATTTTTCCTTCAAGTTTTACAAAATGATTTGCGAATATTTGATTGACTGTTGTATTCCTTACAAGATTTAATTATTTCTTAGTATAATACCGTTTTACACAGGGAACGTAGTTTCATCTTCATTTAACGTTAGGGCACGTCGATCAGTCTTCCATTAAATCTCAATTTGGTACAAAGAAGGAAGCGCGCGCGCATCTATTAACAAAGAAACGCCTTTTCAATACATAGCCATTGTTGTTGAAATACGTTTTGTAATTTATTTTTAAGCTTCTATGATAATGCTTTTACTACGTACACGTATTTAGTTATTGTATTTTGGGTCTTTAGATACATCATTTTTAAAGTCTGTGTAAAAATAATTGCATTCCTTACATATTGCCATTGGACGCCTTAAAATATTTATCAATAAAGATTTTAAGGCGTTCAATGGTAAATATGTAAGGAATGCAATGTTAGGTACATGTAAAAGTATTTCAAAATTTGTCTCAAATTATGAAATTATTTTACCATGATAAAAATATGTGTATAAAATGAATCTTATATCGCAAGAATACGAAACGTCGCTATTCGGGAACGTTCCCAAAAAGAAAGCAAGGCCCCAATATTCAATTAAAAGGTTAAATGTACAATTAAAGCAACCCACTGCCCTACAAATATTGAAACACAAACCTAATTCACTTGAGATGATATCTTATAATAAGCGAGACAAAAAAACTATGATGGTTATGGACAATGATCCAAAGGGCCGGTGAAAGTACAGGTATCGTTTCAGAAATCTCCTAATGGTGGTTACACACGTACCTTTACATTGTCACGCCTGTCTACCACAGAGGTGGGCAGGGGCTGTGATTATCTTCTCGCTATGACTTCGAGATTTACACCTTTGTCTAAAACTAAGCCCTGTAGAAAAGTGGAATTAGTGCTCAACGAATAAAATGAAAATGTAGGGCAATGACAGAATACAACGTAACGATATGTCATTCACATACATATTCTTTTCTGTTCTATTCGTTTAGCGCTAATGCCACTTGTATGCAGGGCCAGCTTAGTTCATTTTCGCAAATTGTATTCGCTGGTAGTGTTCATAATATTAGTCCGTAAAAGTTTTACTGCTAGATTATAGAATAGGTAACACTTTATTGCTCACCAAATAAACGATTACAAAAATGCACGATTACAATTTTGTCTCGGTAGAAACAATAGGCGGCCTCTTAAAGCAATTTCTTCCAGGCACGTTATGACTTAAGGAATAATTAAAAATTAGAGCATTTTCATTTTATGGGAATGTATAGTATAGCCGATATGCTTCTCCAAGACGATATTCTCAGTGCTTACGCTGATTTCCTTTACGTTTAAGCACATTGTAGTTGTGGTAACAATATGCACAATGCACATTAAGTCTGAAAGACTTTCTAAGGTGTGCGTGTTCTCCGGGCAGAATTCAATCCATGTTATTGTATTGAGATATGAGTATATAAACTAGTAACCTATTAAGTATAAGATTATAATTAACGCAGGATTTCTGAAATGTAAAGTTTCACTTTTCAGATTGTTATTTTGAATTTGTATTCCTATATTATGTATAATGCATACATTATCACACCTGTTTTACATGTTAGGAACTAGAGACGATATGGACCTTTTGTTTCATATACTTTAATTAATCCCTTTATATTGGTACGTGGCTTTTAAGTGCTTTTTACCTGATCTTCAAAATTTCCGCGTTTTGGTCATGGTACATATACCGCGATTCTACCGATACCAACTCTACATTTTTGTGAATAAATATGATAAATAAAATAAAATAACAAAAATAAGCCTTTATTCTATCGTCGTATTACAATATTAGTCATATCTAGATACATAATTAAAATCATAAATTGTTATATACATTGAAAATTAGTCAAATTAATAAAATCTCTTTATGTCCTTGTTTTAAATATTATAATACATCATTCTTTAGCTACGGAAGTCGCTTCAGCGGCGTGGACCTCCCCCAATTTCGTCCATTTATCCATGTTTCTTGCCAGTCTCCTCCAATGTGGGCCTGCCTCTTTCTTTGAATTGTATTTTCATCTTTTTTTAGTCTCTCTCTTTTTCTCTTAGCGCCTCTGGGTGTCCATTCTCATACTTTCCTTGTTCATTTTTCCGCATTGATTCTGTGAAAATATTCTGTCCACTTCCATTTAAGATTTTTTACTTTTTTTTACTACATCACTGATTTTTTTCCTTCTTCTTATACTTTTATTAGGAATTTTATCCAGCAATTTATCGCCTAGCATGCTTCGCTCCATTTTCTCCTGATGAACAGCTAGCTTTTTTCATGAAGAGCCCACATGTTTGGCACCCATATGTTAAACGTAGAAGAATATCTATGTCATATAATTTCTTCTTTAGCCCCGTGTCTACCGCCAAATCATGTCTAATCAATAATATTCATTAAATATTTGTTGATAGTACGGTATGTAGGACCTTGCATCTATATCGCACTGCAGTTTGTTACAGTGTAAATAGACCTTAATAAAATTCACAATACAGATTCGTCTTGAGACATCAATCTTTTGCATTGAGCTATTCCCTTTGTTTGTTAGAAAGTACTTGACGTTAAATGTGTCACTGTCATACGGAACTCGTGTTAACAAAGCTTAACTCGGTTGAAGGAAAATTCATCATCAACAACAATCAGTAATGGATTACTATAGGAAAGGAATTGTTTTGTAATGGTTAGCTATAGGTATTTTCAGGCAAGACGAAAATAATGACATGAATGTGTTGTTTTACCAGTAAGCATAAGGTAAAAACGATTACACAGAGTCTTTGAATGTTGCAACCATGACAGATAAATTAAATATATTAAGATGTTATAAGTAAGTAATGACGAGGGTTGAAAATCACATAATAGACTGGAAGAGTAATGAAAATATAAGAATAAAGGTACGCTAGAAAAAAGATGGATGGATTCTGTACAGTATGAAATAAAGACTTGTGATGCGATAGCAGATATATGCCAGAATAGAGGAATATGCAAAGAAAAGACATAGATTACTACCAATACTACTGTATTGATTCCAAATGATTAGAAAAAGTTGCAGAGGACATAAAACAGATAATGGTTGAATTCGATTTGTCATATACCTCGGGAGCTTAAGAGTATGTGCTCAACATATTAAAGCAGCAACGAGTAGTCCTAATTATAAGCTATATGATAAAATGTACAACTGCTTGCTATATGGAAAACGCCCTAGCACAGAGCCGTGGTGTAATCCAAGACCCAACGTATACCAAAAAAAAAGAGTTAATTGTAAGAGTTAAACCAGTTAATAAACCCCAAGTAAGTGGACAATAATGATCAAGTTTTTTTTTAATTGCTGTTAAATAATTGATATGTAATAATGTTTCAACTGATCGATTGACTACTATTTCCTCTGATTCTACTTAATATGTTTGCAGTCGATCTAAAATTTTGATTACAGTTTTAATTTATTTTTTTGACTGTTTCAACAATATCGATTATTTGTTATGTCGATATCGGGTATATATCTCTTTATTCCACTTTACGAATAAAAGAATTGGTGAAGCGAATGTTTGCCACCGTTATTACACAATCGATTTTAGTAACAATAATTTCAAATCCAATATAATTTTGTGTGTATCGATTTGTATCGCTTAACGTTGCTTATATAGTTTCATAAGTGATTAGATGAATTAATTTGAATTCACATTTCCTTGATGTGATTTTTATAGTTGTTACGTTTAACAAAAATGCGATGTTCTAGTTCTAATATAGGATTTGTATTTGATCGATATGAGATCTTTTTAGATAACGGTTATGAATTCAGGTCAACATGCTTACATGTTACCACTTACAACAATATCGTGAGCTAATGTTTTAGACGCGTTGAAAAAGAATATTGTTGTTCAATTGGAATGTATCTTTATATGTATGTGTATAATATAATAAACAAATCATGTTTCTATTTCCAAGAATAGGTTACCAATACTAGGATCTACTGTTTTCAGCGCGAGATATTTCTGGATGCCGCTCTATATTCTATTTTGTCTAAAGTTCACATGAGTTTGCGAATATAAATAGTATGACTTTATCAATGACCTTGTGCTAGAAAGAAGCCTCTTATATATATCCTGTAACTATCTTTGGTCACGTACTAAATTTAAATTGGGTTCTGAGAATCCTTGATCAATCAACGACACTTCCTTCCTTAAACAATCACGCCTCACGCTACTCTCTCGTTCCGAACGATTGCACTTTGAGTTCGATAACAAAAATAGAATTTCATACAGAAGTAACATTCGACACGAAGAAAAAAGTCCTGCCAAACACACCAAAAATCTTGTGATCGCACCATTCCTCTCTGGTTAATGCTTGAAAACTATTCATGTCGCTGTAAAGTTTATCCTGCGATAAGATGCGGACAACGTTCGATTACTTTTGTCTTGTTCTAGCACAATATATTTTTGCTTGGTGAGGGAGATGGAAAGGTAGGGCGCCCTCCGCGTGGCGGTTGATGTTTAGTTCGAAACGGAACGAACAGTTTGCGAGTCGCCGGCATCGCGTACGGCTGACTAATGCAGGCAGTTTGTTACACTCAAATCGAGAGAGGGAGACTAAATTATAACAAACTGTTTATATATCCAATAATTAAACTAGTGCCTTATTATTAATGGATGTGCCAGTGAATGCAAGGATTAACGACTGAAGAACTCACAATTAATGAAAATTAACAATCGTGTGGATTTTTAGAAGCATCTTGCGTTTGTGTCCTTTTGGTATAAAAATTCGCAGTAGTAATTATCTTACGGTTTTTGTGTTTTACACCTTTTCTTTGTTAGCTGTTTTGTGTTGGTGCACGTTTCTCTCGGTTTATTGGCACGAGCCTTTAAATAATAATAGTGCACCGAAACCAGTTTGCGAGTGTGGTTCGGCTGTGGTTATCCTGACTTTATATGCGGGCGCCTTTCTTATGAACGATATTGGTGGCATCTGTAGATCTTTTATTTCAAGCAAGACTGCGTTTGAATATAATTTACTTGCATCATCATTATTTTTACATTTTGACTGTTAGTGACGTATCAGCATTGTTTCAAATTATCGTTAGCAAATTGCTTTTTTTATGTTGTTATCACTTATTTTATATTGTTAGTGACTTAACGTTATCATGCTACTTGCATCTTTCGATTAATATAGAGCCAATCACCAGACTGTTCTGCCTTGACCTTAGTACCAATGTAGTCCGAGACTTTCTGTTTCGAGGTTGAATAAATCTCGCCGTGTATACAAGCTTAGATATTACGATTTACCGGCAAACAATTGATGCTTTTCGTACATTTTTCGTATTTTAAAAGCTGTCTAAGATTACATTAGACCTCTGTCTTTATAATCAAACAATTATCAAGAAATTTGGTATGTATATAACTTTAAAAATAGGTATGAAACTAGGATTTTTTTAATTATACAGTTTCAGCAGGATAATAATTTTTCAACAATTCAAATTATCTGTTTACAACGTTTTGATAATTATTCAGGCGCACACACTATAATAAATAATAAAAAGTTTATTTCGTAGCCATTACAACATACTAATGTTACAACTATCATAATCCCTTTTTTTGTTGGACGTGGGAATAAATAGCGCAGCCATATTCATTTTTTAGAAACAGTGCTAATAAAGTAATGAGTGTTTAAATGAAAAGTGCTTAGAATGGACTCACAACTCGTATAATCCACAGTGAAATCTTCCCCTAAATCGGAACACAAAACTGTCACCAATTAAAGACTACAATTAGTCATAGTTAAACACACATCTTCTACCAATTTAATGTCTTGAGTTGCACGTTTACTGTCGTTAATTAACTACCTCTTTAATTGCATCTTATTTTCATTATTACTGTAATTCTAACAGTAATTTCGTCTTGCAGTCGTTGTTAATCATTTGCTGTACAGTAACTGAATAATAATGTTTAAATTTAAAAGTTTTTATTCAAAGTTCAGATGAAAAATATTTTTTAAAGTCGTACTTAAGTTGAATTTATATAATTATGTAATTTATATTACGCAGTCCATTCCCAATGTGTTATCCCCGTTTTAATTAGAAGCGGTAAGAAACATCCCAGCAGCATTTCTAGATAACATTTTTCAGTTTATATTGTCCCTAGTTTGTCTTAAGGAGTAAAAGTTCGTATTTTATTAATACTAAGTTTATAAGCAATTGTCTGGCAATGTGAGTGAGGTATTATAATTATTTAGTAGTGATATAGTTTTATCTTTGATGTTGGTAACTTGATAAAGCGTATACGTGCTGACCGCGTAGAAACTTATGAGCTTTGAGAAGAATATTCAATAACTAATTTAGTATGGAAATGTATGCATTGCGTATGTACCTGTTGCTAAGAGAGCCGTTTTGCGCTAACTATGCGAATTGGTACTGTAATAAGTCCGAAAGCATTATGATGTATCTCGACTGCACTCAAATGAACCAACACCCTGCTACTTTAAAACATCTTTTTAGAACAACTAATTTAAAAATTGATAAATAGAAAATTTATTAAGACTTTCAAATTTTGCCTGTTTAGATCTAATAAAACTTTTTGAATAATAAATATTCAAAAAGTGAGAGGAGAATAAATTGTTACGCCAGTTAGTCGTCTAAGATTGAATAGCATTTCAGTAAGTTTTTAATTGGACGATTGTAGTTCCTAGTATTTGTATTTTGCTTGTTCCATGTCTACAGTATCGTTGTATCCGCTCACTTCACGCCCGCCAGTTTTCTTGTCACCTGTTGCACGCTTCGTTTCATTTCCAAACGTGACTTCATTGCTAAAGTTTTTCGTCTTGACAACGTCGATGCTCTTATCTAACTAAGACTTGCAATCTAGTTTCCAAATTGCCCAACTCACTTCTAGCGATTGTCCAGTTTTTTTATGTTTTCATCGTTATACGAAGCCGAGACTAATCCGGTACTTCCTCTGAATCATGCGGTCTAATGTTTAGGTTGGCAACCTGTATTGTAATTGCAAACACCTTTTCGTTGCGTAACTGAAAAATGGCAATTGTCCAAAATATGTCGCCGGAAAATTTATTGTCTGTTTTCATTGAAGAAAGCGTAAAGTTCGTTGAACCCTTTTTCAATTACTTCCCCTCTTTTTACACATAGCAATAAATCAATTTTTGTTTTTCTATTCTATTAATGTGTAGATAAAATATTTAACTTGCTATAATAATATTTTTTAAACTACGTTTTGACATTTAATCTTGTATATTTGAATCATTATATTATTATGGCTACTAAAACCACGTTTCAAAATATTTTAAGTGCAGCCTTTAACTAAGAACTACGAAAATTAAAAAGCTATCTATACAAATAAAAAGGAATCGTAGAAATAAATGTATGTACGCGCATAAATTGAGAATGACTAATGATTTTAATGAAATTATTTGTGTGTTTGAGTGTGGTCCCCAGATTATTGAGATTCACAATTAGAACTGGTAGGTGGCGCTGGGATTGGGTTCTAGGGTCCTCCTAATTTCCTGAACCGATTTTGATGAATTTTTTGTGTGTGTTTGAGTCGGTCTCCGGGTTGTTTAGATTCACAATTGGAAGCGGTGGCGCTGGAATCGGGTCCTAATTTTTTGTTTTTTCAAGGCAGGGCAACGTTTGCCGGGACCTCTAGTTTTTAATAAAGTGCTTTTCCATCAGACGAGCAGTCTGCCTGCCAGCGTCTAAAAGTATTTCTTTCGTTGTTTGGCAAAAAAAGTTTATCCTGATAATAATATTGTTTCTTTTAAGCTCACTGTTTGATGTAGATAATTTCTCAAGTACAATGGTGTTTTATTGATCTTTTTCCTATTAAGATGCAAGTATGATAACTTAAAAATAAACATCGTCTCTAAAGAACTATTTTTTTATAGGATGAAAACTTTGAAAATTTTAAAATTTTAGATAATTCCAACCTAAACCAGTTCAATAACTGCTTATTTTGATACTAGCAATGGAAACTCCGAAATGCTCATCGACATATCCGTCCGCTTTAACCTTGTAAAGGCGAAAAATTTAGTATGTTAACCAGCCACCGTAACGGTCTATGAAGCATTAAGTATTAGTGAAATTGAATAATGTGTTATTAACTCATTATGCACGTCGTTTCGCTGATTCACTGTTCACACTTGAAATGTTTACAGCCGTTTTTTCTCCTCGTTTAATTCTCCGATTGACTTTCAAATCTTATGTCATACAGGAAATTTATTTTGCTACTTGAGTTTTTAATGTGTTGTCATAAAAACTTATTCGATTAAGGAATTAAAGTTTAAATGTGAAAAACTTGGTACTTACAACCCTTTATAAAGCCAATTATAGCAACATAAGAGTTAATGTTTTATCAAATGATATTATGAAACAAATTTACATTTTCAGAGTTCTCGTCCAAAATGCACAATTTGGAGTTACAGTAAAATGTGTCTTATGTACAGAAATTTTAACTTGGCTCTATTTTCGATCTTTTTAGCATTATACCAGCATGAAAGCATTGTGGTTAGTAAACGCATTACATTTTATTGTTTTTGGTTTATTTAGTTGTCTGCTTTATTACTTTTGCCGCGTTAAAAGTATGTGGGATGCTAGTCGTACACTTTTACGAGTGTTTTGCGGGTTTGGGTCCCATAAGTAAAGGGCAAATATGAAAGCTCTACAACTTTTATTGTTGTGTTTAACTTTTAGCCGGTGTATTGTGATATAATTAAAAGTTGTCAAATGTAAAAACACTCGACTAAAATGTTTTTGAACTGAAACTTCTTTAGAATCGTTATGATTTGAAACTACATGAAACGAAAAAACGACACTAAAAAGAGATAAATACAAATCTATAGAACTACGTCTGCGAGAGAATGAGATACAAGGTTTACATTGTGTAGCACAGATTTGAGAGTCCGAATAAGACCGATGATTAAACATAGGTCCAATTTGGACCAAAATAAAACTGATAATTATATTTTTTAGACTAAAACAGTGAAAAATTGAAAGTGATAGAAGTTTATTTTGAATTATAATATGTTAACGGATGTAAGGTAAAGTAATTTATATTTATATTAATAAAAGTTAGAGAAGAAATATCTGTGAGTATATTCTCTGAAGTTTCACTTCAATTGCGTGTAAACTGCACACACACACAACTTTGGAGTTTTTTTTCATAGGATGAATCGAAATTTTCCGGGGGCAAATAAGGCCTAGATAAAAATGTATTGTAATATAACCTATGTGAACGCATGCTTTCAAAGTAAACTAAGGTTAAAATTAGCGTCTCAACAAATAACAACAATAGTTTTTATATAAACCCACGAGTCTAAGTACCATGTTTAGATTTCTTACAAGTAGTTTTATGTAAAGCAATATGCATAAATTTACATACATTTGCTGCTTATAGGAGCATGTGAGTCATTGTCAATAACATTTAAATTTTAAACATTCAGTTCACGATCTCCCAAGGATAAGATTAATTTCTTTTGATACTTTTTTAATCGTTTTGTTTCATTGATTTCGGAGTGCATCATAGCTATTAAGTTAGTTAAGATAACTTCGTTTTTATAATGTTTGCTTAAGTTCCGTTAAACGTTTCTAACATTTACATTAAAGCCAGGATAACCACTTTCCACCGAGGTTTGATTAAGTTTGCTTTTTTCTAATATTAACTCACATTATATGATCAATATTCTTAAAACTGGATATTATCAAAAATTGTAATATTAATCCATATACACCGGTAGGACCGCTGGGCTCTGGTTTTGGTGGGTATATATGTAATGGCCACGGCAGATTAACGACTTTAACACAGCGATAATCCTGATGTGTAACGATGTTTGGCGATGTTTTTCCATGGCACGAACCTGTTCTAACGTATCAAAAACTACATAATAGACGTATGCTTTCTGCATGCTTGGAACGCACGTTATCTAGATGAGAAAAGGATTCTTTAACCACTAAGCTGCCATGATTTGAGAGTTTAGGCTTGTCAATATTCTCTATATTTTATCTATCTTATAATAATATATAAAGCTGAAGAGTTTGTTTGTTTGTTTGATTGAACGCGCTAATCTCAGGGACTACTGGTCTGATTTGAAAAATTCTTTCAGTATTAGATAGCCCATTTATCGAGGAACGCTATAGGCTATAATATCATCACGCTAAGATCAATAGGAGTGGAGCACCAATGAAGAATGATTCAAAATCGGGGGTTTTTTTAACTTACTTTTTTTTAACTATTCCACGCGGACGAAGTCGCGGACAGAAGCTAGTAATGTTATAAAATTGTAAAAGTGTAGTCTTTTGTTTTTTAGATTTTTTATGTTTGTTCGCGGTTCACGTAAAAACTAATAGGTCGATTTCGATACGGTTGTAGCTGATTGATAGTAAATTTCTGGACTTAAAATCTGCGGCGCTTTATATCTCGGGAATCCCGCGTGATTTCTCCCAGGAGAGATTTCCAGTTGTTAAGGCATATAAACTTTAGCTTATTCGGACGCTGTTTAATGTAAAAAAATGCTTTCTTTCATTTTTTAAATAATCTGGTACTTTACATATTGGAAATTTTTTCCGAAGGTGGTTTAGAGTAGTCAGGGTGCATAAAAAGCGGCTTATTCAAATACGCTTTGCTACCAGTCTAACGTGAACGAAGTCCAGGGCGAATCCTAGTAATTAAATAAAGTAAAATGGACTTTAAAAATATTTGACTTGAACAGGATCGAAATATGTTTAGGTCATCCATTATTTCTATTACATTAACTTTATCGAATGACACGGCATGTGAAGCTATTTACTATAGATGCCGTTCTATAAAAAATGCATTAAAAGTTTTGAATCTTATAATAAAGGCATAGGGTTCAATATTGAAGCTTTAAGGGTACCCGCATCTAAAGTTATTCTGTTGCTTAAGTCAAGGTCTATTAACAAAATTCCAATAAAATATTTCATGTTTTTTCCATTCTTAATAATTGCGTACTGTGTGTTTTAAATTTCCGGTTTTAATGTACGATATTTATTTTTGGCTTTTAAGGCCACATGGCAATGACGGGACCCTTAATGGGGTACTTTGCAGCCAAATTAAATGACACACTTTTTATCATCGTGCCAAGTGTAATAATCTTCTTGATTTTGTACATTGTACTGCTTTGTGACATCATAATTCAAACAAGTCAAATAGCTTATTGATTATTATTTAAACAGTATATAAAATTATTTATATTAATTACTAGCTGACACGGCCACGTGATGCTGTGGCTTAAAAAAAGTATTTTTGATTATAAATTAAAATAAAACCTATCCTGTGTCCTAAGTTGGACCAAATTCAGCAAAATGAAAAAAATATCCAAATCAGTTGAGTAGTTTCGGAGTTCATCTCGGTTAAACACTGTGATACGGAATTTTTGTATATATATGACATTTTAAAAGTAAAATAATGACCACCTCCGCTCTATTTTATGAAGACTTCAAGAATTTATTACCTATAAATATGTCTCAAATAACCAATAAATTTGGGGATGGCGGCCTAAAGCGGCTGCTTTTGCAGGATCGCTATGTGTAATTGACACGTATCTAGATACACCGGTAGTTATACAACTTACCATAAAGTTCTACTTTGATTTTGATCGTTGTTATTGAAAGAACATCATTTGTCCAACATCTTTATTTTCACATATTAAATTATATTTGTGATATTTGATACAAGTTGAATGTGTTATTACACTAGATATGTAGAGATTAATTTTAGTATGCATTGTTGACAATTGTTGTATAAAATGCACAAACGGAAAAGGGAAGTGACAATTTAGTGTTGCCAAATACTAAACATCCGTGATACCAATCTGCGAAAGCCGTCGCTTTTGGGTCTCTGATCCCTTAATATTGTGAGAATGGACGATCTAATATACTTATAACTGTAAAATTAAGGACAATACTTATCTTTATTAAGTGCATGGTCTTTATACCAAAAGGACACTGAAATTTTCAGACGAACAAAACGAATTAGTGACCCCCAAAGTGCTCAAAATAAGTATAAAGGATTTGTACCTAACTTTGTATAACAATTTTACTGGATCATTTCAACGCTGCGATGATAGTCAACAGCTTTCCACGTGATAGCTGATAATACAGATTTATAGGTAAGTGGTTTCATTGCATTATCTGTACCACGTGTGGAATAGTATTTATTAATATTAGTATTACTGTATTTTTTGGCATTAATATAATTTTACCGTCTCATTAATAAACATGGAGTAAACCTAGATCAACTTTACTTCTAGTATTATCTCAGTAGCAACCAACATCAGTCTTAATAAAAGTGGAGTAAACACGGAGTAGACTAATTCGACTTTAGTCTCCGAGTAAAAGTTACTCCAAGCTGCTGGGTAGTTGTATCTATGATGGATCAAGCATAGACTAAGCGCCGACAATTGACAATTTGACAAATGAACTGACATTAACAAAATTAAATAACATAGGAAACGGCTGAAGTGTAGTGTATATAAATTATTCTTTATTTAATTAATTGATAAAAAGTTATGGATAGGGATTATTTTATAGACGATTTGCGGCTCGTGGCAGAAATATGCGAAAATGATATTGATGTTGGATCCTGCAAAACAGTTGCTTACGAAGTAATTGACTTACCCTTTCCTCCTCATGCCAATTGATAGCGCGGTTACGTTTTTGACTCATGTTTTGGTGGTTTTTGCGTGATTTTAACTTAGCGAATGAAAAAAAACTAGGCACTACAAAACAAATTCAAAAATAATTTTAGGTAATGTTTGTGTAGGAAATTAGGAATCAATTATCAATTAGACACTAAAAATGTCAATTGTCAACATTACTTGTCATTTCCATTCACCAAATCGGTCTTTTTACTTTTAAATGATATGTGTTGCCATAATTTATTCATTAATCTATGGTGTAAGGAAAGTATTGTTACTCTGAGATACTCCTTGTTTATTAATAACATTCTTATGACGAAGTTAACACTTACTCAAATAGTACCTAGTCCGGCCTAAAGACGGATTACTCCTAGGATTAAGATTTTTTTATTAATAAGACTGTGTATGTTTAAGTGAATCGTTAGTTAAAATCACTATTAACAATTAAATCTGTGTATTCGTTTAATGACATCCTGAAACACTATCTCAAATAAGTAATAATATTATTTAGTTATAATATACTTGGGATATTGATTATATTGTAGGTTATGTAAGTGTAAGTACAAGTTTCTGTTAAAAAATATTATTTTCTCTTATATTCATGTGTTACTACCTATATCTATTGCATACCGAGTTTTGGTCCATCCAAAGGTTGTCTGGAAGAAATCGCTCCTAGCGATAAGACCGCCCATTGTACTTATCATTACGATTATATGTATCATCTAGTATTTGCCCGCGACTTTGTTAACGTTGGACAGGGAACAAAGTTATTTTGCTAAATATAAAATCAAATGTTATTTTCAACAGGATAATTGATTTTTTAGTATAAAATACATGAATTCTGGAAATTCACGTAAAAACTCGAGATAAGTAATGTCACATTAAAGGCGTACACAACTACACTTATAGTTTACTAAAGATTTTATCGATCAGTGAAAATTTCGCATCGGAATCTATTTTTTTTCAACCTGGCCACTTTAAACCTCTTCCGAGAAAATTCCCGTAGGATTCTCGGGATATAAACTACCACAGTTTCAGAGAAAACCTCATCGAAATCGCCCTGGTAGTTTTTACGTGAATCCCGAACAAACAGACAAACACAAAAAATTTAATATACAAAAGTCTACACTTTTACAATTTTATAATATTACAGGTAGATTTATTTTATAACATTGTATGCAATAAAATATTCTATTCCGTACTATCTCTGTGTGTAGCCAATTTTGTAGTGATGCTCCTTTCATATTTGACTATACAAGAATTGCATCACAACCATATCTATATAGGTGAAGCAAAAATTTTTTGCCTTTTTTTACAAAAATTGCGCGGACGGGAGCGTATGAGAGTATTCGCACACTTATAGTTTATATAGAGAAGAAGCGACGGATGCTAATTTAAATAAAAATATATTTATAACATACATTAACTAAATAAAAAAACATTACACTCTACCATGTATTTGACACACACACGCATATATACTCTTTTCTTTATTGTTAAAGTCAAATTAACAGTGTATCGAAATCTGTGATTATAGGAGTATGTATAGTCTTTGATATTAATTATTATAGTCGAATTTCGACTACGGGCGATCACTAGTTTTAATAGTTTGACAACCCTACAAGCTTATTGCAATCTATAATGATTTAAGACTATTAAAATAGGACAGATTAACAATTATGTTCCTTCTCGCTCCAGCACTTATTTTTATGGCCCACATGTTCCAAATAGTGTCCAAAAATGGAATACCAACCAACCCACCAGTAGGAGGACTATGTGTTGACTGATTGATTAATAACCAATGAAGATACTTAGATTTTTTGTTAAGTCGATATTAGATGTATCACTTCTGACTATTTGAATGAGTCAACTAAGAGTGATCTATATAAATGTAAACTTTAATAAATCAATATCATTGAATAACTGTCGTGTCCTTACAGTTGTGCCTTTCAACCAACTGATTTAATTTCGTTGATCCGTCTAATATCTTTAGTATATATATAATCACATTTTATTTTATTAATTCTAAATGTAATTATCTACAATCTTATACAAATATATAAAGCTGAAGTGTTTGTTTGTTTGCTTGCTTGAATGTGCTAATCTCAGGAATTACTGGTCTGATTTGAAAAATTCTTTCAGTGTTAGATAGCCTATTTATCGAAGAAGGCTATAATAGGCTATTATATATCATCACGCTAATACCAATAGGAGCAGAGCACCAATGAAGAATGTTTCAAAATGCGGGGGGTTTTTTTACTTACTTTTTTTAAACTATTCCACGCGGACGAGGTCGCGGGAAAAAGCTACTAAATAATATATATTTAATCTTTTTACAATTGTTGTGGTATACAATACCTTCCTCGATAAATGACCTAACTAATACTGAAAATAATTTTCAAATCAGACCAATAGTTCCTGAGATTAGCGCGTTCAATCAAACAAACAAACTCATCAGCTTTATAGGTACATTAGTATAAGATATAGTTTGAAATAGTTATATCAATAAGAGTTCAAAAAGATCAATATGAAGAAACACAAGACACAACACATTATATATTACGATCACGACGACTTAATACATTACGAACACTTCTGTTTGGTTCATTCAAATTGAAAGACAGAAGTAAATCGTCTTATATTGCCTTAAGCAAATATATGTTCATGATTGCATGGAAATAGATAAACTGCTTTAGACCCGGTTACCGCTAAAACGGATAGGACAGAGGATGTGCGGGTACAGGCAGCATACCAGAAAGGGGATTACCACCAAATGGTCACAGGAGCGGTCTAGAGCATATAAGTAAGAACTATCTCCCAGTTTTCTTGCTAGCGAAAAAAGGACGGCAAATGGGTTATTGAAAAGGAAGTTTTCGTGGCACATGTGCTTAGAAAGTTAAGATATCTGCACTTCGATTAAATAGAATCCAACACAGAAAAACGAAGGTCTGTGGAAATAACGAATATAATAAATGTCTTACTGGTCATTTATAAAACATAATATACCCCTCCTCTGTTGCTTTGTCCAGTTCGTTTTGATGGAAAACGGGACCAAGTGATCATCTCGGCTAAGATTCAACCTCTCGTTATTGGAAACGCCTGAATCACTAAGCTACAGCGATTTGTTGTTATTAATAATGATAAATTTTTATTTCATACCGTGGCCCATATTGTATTAATATCATGGTTACAAACGTCTTTCAAATTCAAGATGGTACTGTTAGTAATCTTTTCATAGCATAAAACAAAGTCACTTTTCGCGTCTGTCTGTATATCCACTAACTCCTCCTAAACCACGCAACGGATTTTAAAGTGGTTTTCACTATCACTTACTTAATTCTTTACTGTAGGTTTATATATGTATATAAAAAACTTAATTAAGTTTTCATATAGTAAAATAGAGCTACTTCCTAGTGTTTGAAAATTTTTAATAGTTACTTTAATTAATTATTAAAAATTTACATTACCCGCTATAATGTATGACTTCTCATTAATTTTAGGGGATTTTAAAACTAAACCCCTTTAACTACATTTTAGCCTGTATATTTAGCATTAGCTTTTCGTTATTTCCAATAGTAGTATAAATATTTAGAACATGTTAAATAATAAAGCGTACGTTGCGCATTAGATTCGAAACTGCTGAATCGATTTCTATTGACTCACTGACCTATTAGTCTCAGTATTTATGATTATGATTTATTATTTAACTGAACTAGTTTGGATAAAACTGTTATTTTTTTATTATCGTAAGAAGTGTTTAAGTACATTTATCGAGCCATGTGTATTTTAATATTTAAGCGGTTTTATTAAGTGGGTAATCGTTATAGAAAAATAATACAATATTTTCTGGAGTAACTTTTTTGTCCACATGGAGTAACAATGTGATATATTGTTACAACCTAAGCGCCGGACAAAGACAAATTCCCCGTACAGATTTGTAGAAGCACATTTATTACCCGTCGGCATTTGAACTAATAACATTAAATCTATTGTAATTCTTTTATGATCGTCTTCTTTTGTTTACGTATTTATTGGCATTCATTTCTAGAGCCTATTGTTGTATTGTAATCATTAGCCAGGTGTTACGGATTTTAAAAGTACAAGCTGATTCTAGGAAATTCGGTCCACGTGGACGGGCGGGGCACATTCCACTTGTGCAGGATAAAACGATGGCCTGATGGAGGGAGGAAGTCAGTTGAGCGAGAACCACGATACAAGCGAGACGTGTGTACTTCAGCCGGGAATCTAATAGTGACGGACTTTGCGCCTTTTATTGAATTACGATCTTCTGCATTACGTTTGGACTTGTTGTGTTCGGTTATATTTGTACCTGTGTTATACGTGTTTGTATAGTTCTAATAAACTCTATAATAATTCCAACGGCATTTTAATTAGAGTCTCGCAACTCGTAACAATATCATCATTTTGTTATCGATTTGTCTATAACATAGTAAATCAGTAGAGGGTTCAAGTTTGTACAATGAATATAGATCAGAAACAAAAGGTAGGCTATAATTCGGATCAACAGACTCCGAAAATAAAACTTGTAGAATTTTTGTCTGTCAAGCTGTTAGAGCTGATGCTCTAAATGCGTGGAAACTACTGAACGGATTGAAATAAAACTCGACACAGAGCTAGCTTATATCCTGGGTCAACACTAAGTACAGTTACTGTTTTTATCCCGATAAATGGTGTCCTTCCCGTGGGATAGACATATTATATTTTGATCCGTGCAGAAACGGAGCAAGAATTCCTGCGGCCAGGTGGCCTGTCGTAAGAGGAGACAAAACAACCCACAGTCAGGTGGTATGCTCTGCATGGCTAACACCCCTGGTCTACAGTATGCCGCCACAAGAATCTTCAGTTTTGTTCCGGTATTAGTGGCCAGGTTCCAGTCTCATCTACGAGTACGACAGCACATTGATAATACCTAGTGTTGCAAATGTTTATAGGTACCTGACGGTAACTACTTTCCATCACAGTTGGGTCGTCAGCCTGTCTGCTGTACTCTAGCAATAAAAAAAGGTATATCAAATAATACAGCGCTGTGGTTGTGTTTTTTTTTTCGCGGACGTTGGAATTTACAAACAAATACGTCTTTAAAATAACGCGAAAACTGTTAATGCAGGTTAAATTTAATAATCAGTTGTCATAAAAAATCAACAATCACATTAAATCTTTGTTCGTTCGGTTTTTTTTGATTCAATTGCAGTGTAAAATCAAATAGAAACTAGACAACAAAATTCTTCTGACAATTGCTGAGTGTGCGCGGGCACAACTTTCGGCGCAGGTTTGTTGTAACGCTCTCTTCATGCACCAATTCGCATCGGTTCGTTTAATCACTATAGGACCAATGAAATGTTTTATTGTAGTTTGAAATAAGTGCTGCAATTTTTTTTTGGGAAAAGACCTTATAATATTAAGATATACTTACAGTATTAAATTTTAGTCATCGTACAGTATTCGCAATGGTTCCAATGGTCCTAGTATCTAGATCTCTCTAAATTAGATTCACATTACTAAAAGAGCAAATTTAATACATAAATTGTTTCACGTCTAGTGTACTTTCGTCGTGTCTTTGTAGCATTCTAAGATATAAAGCCAGATTTAGATTTTTGTTTGTATTAGTTAAGTAGTTAGTTAATTTGTGAAATTAGCGAGTTAAGTCCTTATCATCATTTTAGATAGAAATTTTCCATTGAAGTAATAAGTTGTCGATTAAGTAGATGGTAAAGATTTATTCAAAAGTAAAACAACTGCTTAACTAATGCAAATATAAATCAGGCTCACGGTTATTATTATTATCATCAAAGTGCAGGAAGATTTATTTAAATTTCTGATTTGGGTAAAATTAAATACTTACTTTGGAAGAAAAAGTAGCTAATTTTACGTTTATTTCTAACATACAATAATATGAAAGTCATGTTTCTCCCAGAACTGAATGTTGAATCAGCAGACGAGTCTTGGAATGTATATCATCTCTTGGCAAAAATAGTATGACACACTCTCCATCTAGATGAACTGCAATAAGAGTTTGATGAAGAAAAGGAGATTCGAAATATATGGTGTAAAATTGGACAGCCGTTCGTCCAGCAGTGAAATGTGTTTTGGTTTAAAATGTATGAATATAAATATCATACATTATCATAATCATAAAATGAAATAAAACCAAATAAAATAATAATTTATTGATAGAGATATCGCAGCACACCGATATAGATATCAACACTTGACAAATATGGCGTATTATTACTGTCGTGTAAACATAACATAAATATTCATGCAGTATCATACACATTGGAAATATTTAGAATCTCACGGAACCTAACTGATCATAGGAATTCTGGTACTTACATATTTCATGACATGTCTATTGAAGGCTGTGTCAAGTCCATAAGGGTATCCTGCATGCCTTTCGCGGGTTTTCTATTGAGTTCATGTAACATTGATATGCTTTCCATACATGAGTGTATGGAGAAATGTTAACGGCAAAACGAGAACAAACTGACTACATAAACATTTTCCATGTGAAATTGTCTAAGTACGTTAGCTATTATGCAATTGTATTAGTTATTTAAGAGTACTGACTAATGCTTTACATTAATTTAGTGTAATTTTAAAATATTTTTTTATTGTTAAAGGAAATTCGAGGTTTTTCTCAGTCCCAAAATCAGAATTTTTGTATTCTCTGTACCTGTACGGATAAGTTATTATTCGTCTGAAATCTAATTAGTTTTAAGCCTAGCAATTTATATATGTAAATAAGCTACAATTGAACAATCAATAAATGAGTATTTTATCTTTACTTTACGATGTATTATTTACCAGAATTCGGTCCTTATTAGATAGACTAGATTACTTCTAATATTGTCAAATTAAAGTCACGTCCAGCTAAAGCCCCGTTCTCTGCATTCGCGAACTATCTAAACATTGTTCTGAAAGCGGCATCATTCAAATGTAATCTCACTTCACCGTTACGTCGCAGTCGCTTGTCATTCGGACTGGGTCAGTTTTTGTGGACACGCCATCCGAGCATCGAGACCGAAATTCTATTGTGGGTAAAAGTTTTAGGGGGGTAAATTCAATGTTTTCACGCTGTGAAAGGTGTTCGCTGAAATTTCAAAAAGTTTGCCCATAAAAAGTTTCCAGAAACGTAGATGAAATCACATTTGCTGTATCGAATTTCAAACTTTTTATTTGTATTACATAATCGAGTAAAAATAGCAGTCGGGGATTTAAAAAAAAATATTTTCATTTCTATTGAAAAATGTTGTTAATCAATTTATAAATAAAATCGTTTAATTTTTAGTACAAATTGTAAAAAAAACTACAAAGTAATATGTAAATCCCAAATCGGTGTCTTGGAACTCAATTTTGTTTAGCGTAAAGACTTTCAGCCAATTCCCGGCAGGTGTCCTATTGTCGTAGAATTATGCCACCAAGCCCACATCCTTCAAAGTCGCAATGATGACTTCTACAGACCTTCGACCCTGGCTTAGGGCGATGGATAGATCACCGTGGCGTACTTAGTACCAGGGCAATCCGCGGCATGCATAAGAAATTCCTACCTTAGCTTATTTGTATATCATTTCACCATAAAAAATAACGTAGATTAAATACACGGCCTAATAAAAAACATTCAATTATTTACGTTAATATTCTTTTATTTAAATGTTCTTCTTTTTTAAACATCGAATATTGATCAATTAATTGATAAAAATACCATATAAACGTAAAAATAAACTACAAACTATACTATATTAAAAACTAAAACTATATAAAAAAAGGGAAAAATATTAATATTATTCATGCTTCCATACTAAATTTAAATGCGAAAGCAACTGCTAATCTGGCTGAACGGATCTTAATTAAATTTGACAACAATATATTTGGGTAGAATATACGTTTTGAAAAGTAATCTTAAAGGGGTGAAGGAAGCATGGAATGAAATTTGGTATATGCAACACATAAATTTCTTAAGGCATATGAAGATTTATTTATATTAAAGGTTTTTTGTAAAAAATAATGAAATATGTGTATCGGTGTTACAATTGCGTTTTACTTCACTGCGAAATTAAGAAACAAATATGGACGAAGGAGTAAGTAGCGTATTGATTTAAGTAAGTAGTAGTTGCATAAACCTTCATACTTCATGAGAACGGCATTACCCCCCTTACAGAATTTCCCACGAATATTTAGATGTTATATTTGTTCATATGCAACTGTCCTAAATAGGATTTTCTTATCATAAACAAATATACCATGCGTTCTCCCTGTCCTAGCCGATGGTCAAACAAACACAGAAACCACACTGTTTACGTTTAGAGTCTAGCGTTGGTTAAAAATACGTTGAAATGGAACAAATGGTGCTAATTAAGCTAAGTTCCGCAGTACGCGTAGAAGCGACTGTAATCAAACTCATAAAGACGATTATCATTGCTAATTTGGGATCATGCAATCATCTGAACTTGTCCTAGATAAATAGGGCTGCTAACTCTATTGTGAAATTCATATGTTATACACCTTCAGTAAGTCAGAAGCGAACATTTTCTTTTTCTGGTCAACCTTGCCCTGTTTTCAGCCTGTAACACTGGCATTCGTAATCTCTTTGTGTTGCGGATTTAGATGAGAAGGGATAGAAATATGTGTAGAAGCTGACTAAATCATCATAAGGAAAGATGACCCTTTAACTGTCAACCTACAGTTGACTGTAAGTTGCTAATAGCTGTATAGAAATGATCAGGAACAAACACACATCGTACGTTTGTTTTTAACAGAATTGAAATGTATATTATATTGTTACAAGTTGGGCCAAATACAAGGGGTGCACATCTGCCTGCCACAAAACCTGGTTTATTGCCCTTCCTCTATTCGGAGTTCTTTTGTTTAAACAATAGCCTATTGTCATTGTACTTGTTTATGGCCGTTCGCAGACATAATTCTGCAGGTGTGCAGAATTATGTTTTCTGGGAATAGCGTCGATGGTGGCGCAGGTGTAATTCGTGGAAATCATTGTTTACACGGTCCTAAGCTGAGTTTAAAGGGGTGTCCGAACGGAGGGATGGGCAGTCAAGCGACGACTACGATACGAGTAAGACGTTTGTAGTACTCTCGATTAGCGATATAGACGACGGACTTTGTGCGTGTCAAATTGTATTGAATCGTGCAGTGTGAACTGGTTGCATCCAGTTTTATTTGTATTTGTTTTATACGTGTTTGTACAGTTCTAATAAACTCTATAGTCATTCCAACGGCATTTATTTTAATTCGAGTCCTGTAGCTCGTAAGAATATGTTAAAATACTGTCGATAACGGAGATGACGATAGGATAATTTTCATCCCGGAACTCATCGCCGCGTAAGAGCTATAGACATCAATTTATTAGTAATAATCTGAATCTGATACTTGTATTATAGACGGACGGAGAAACCTGGCGATTCTTCTTGACAGAAAACTTGTAGTATAACGTATTCATTTCATGACATTTTTGTCTTCCGTGATCACAGCTACTAAAAAGTGGCCTAAACGTCGGAATAATAAAAATCAAATAAATCACCGCGCTTAAAACCGTTAAAACGTAGTTTTATTATGTATTCATTTCATTTGTATTTTTAAACAGAAGATGACTAGTTCTATTTATCGCTGTGGTGAATAAGATCTGACTAACATTTAGACACGTTAAATGTTAGCGGGCATGTGTTCAGGATGCTTCACAAGTGTTGCTATGTCATATGTATGTATACTGTGGTCTGTTTGTTAGAAAGTTGTTCATTAATGTGTAGTCAAAGATGGTTAAATTCAATGCCCACTCCAAAAAAATATTTTTGTCATGATAGTTTGCAAACGAAAATTTGAAGATACCTACTTCTTCAATTTTTTTTGTTAATGAAAGTAATTGCTCACATACTTTCGTTTCTTAATTACAGAGCCAAAAAGATTAATAAGTAAAATTTTAATCTTAATTACCGAATTATAATTTCAAAAATAATCTTCCGATGCTGCAGCTATTTTGGGCATTTAGAAAAATATTTTTCTAAATGCCCAAAACCCAGACATGCGAGAGACAAATGCAGGGAAAGAGCAGGGTTCTATAGCTACTTCTCATACAAACATTTGAAACTCTATAACATTCCGGCAAAACTTTTCCAAGAGCGTGGGACACAATCGACTCTGTTTCAGAGGGAAGGATTTTGGCTCATTTTCAGTGGTAGATAATTCGATCGATGGTCGATATACAGCATGCTAAGGCTCTCCGCAGATAGTCAACAAGTCATAAGACGCTTACTTCCTAGTATTCCCAGCAACCGGTGTAACGAAAAATGAAATTCATCGGTCGGCATTAAGTATGCGGGGTATAGAAACTCGCACGTATTTCTGTTGTGCCACTATTCGAAGCAATTTAATATTAAAAGTAAATACATTCAATGAAATATCCGGGCCATACCCTACGCTGTATAATTACAAGTTCAAATAATAATCATCAAATATTTTCAATGTCCAAACAATATGGCCCCAAAACCTGATATTCAATGAATAGTGATACCTAAAGTAATTAGAAAGCCCTTTGTGCCAAATAGTTTTCTCAAACATGCCTCGGATGCGCGTGAGCATCGCTCGTCAAAGTGACGGATCGCAATCAAACAACCGCTGTACCGTTGCGTCTATTGACCTGGAAGCTGTTGAGATAATCTTCGCATTTTACATTTTTTATCTGCGTTTTGCTTTAATCTTTACGACTTCTAATGGGTTTCAGACTACACATTCGGTGAAAACAGCATTTCGCAATTTCCGCTACCAAATACTAAAACATGTATTTGGTAGCGGAAAACAACATCTTCCATGTGAAGAATCGCGATTAAGGGTGGCCGTCAGATATATTACAAAATATAATAATAACAGCCCATAAATGTCCCACTGCTGGGCTCGGACCTCCCGTTATAGGGGAACGCACAGTATACCCGCTACGCTTGTCCAAGGCGGCTTGGCAGGTTTGACACATAGGTTATCTCGATGTGTAGGTTTCATCACAATGTTTTCCTTCACCGTTATTTTATTAGCACGTGGTAATTGTAACAATGGACGATGTATGTACCTTAACTAATTTCTAAATACCGTCAGTAGGTGGTAAAATATAAGCCTACGAGCTTGAGTCATGATAATGATATTTATGTATTATCTAACTTATAAACTAATTTAAAATGTAATATTCTAAAAAAATTAAGGTATCAAGGAATAGACCTTCGAATGCGTTTTAAGAGAAAATTATAATTTGCAACAATATCCATTGAGTAATTTTTGAGATTTCGATTTTATGTTTCCGTCACAGTGGACGCTTCTCACTATTAGTGAACCCTTCCTTATTCGAGGACTACAAAGCACTTACCCAATTTATTTATATAGCGCAAGTTTTCTCACTGCGGTACGGTTTTTCAGAAAGATTCGAAAGCTCTGGTACGAAAGCTCTTCTCACGCAGTACACAAGATAGCGTCCATAAATAGCTAGGTTTAATATTTATCATTTCCAATAACGATTGCTGATGCTAGACTCGTAACAACAATAATATGCTTGTGATTTAATATAACTCCGTGAGAGTTTAAGTGTTATGAGCGTTTGCTAAGCTCGAAGTCATTATATTGTTGTGTATTTGAGTGAAAATTGATGGAAATGCGCCATAAAATTGGTAGTTCTGGAATAATCGTCCAACGGTCGTGTGGCTGTTATGTTTATATTTACTATAGTTTCTTGCATAGATCTTGTGGTGTCGGCGGAATTGTAGGGATTGCTTTGCACTACCGGAGTCTGATTTTATCCAAACCTAACAACTTGGGTGTCTTAAGTCCCCTGGAATAAATACCTTCTAGGTAAGCGTGCTCCATCTTAGACCATATTTGCGCTTGAGATCAGGTCACAAACCTATACTGTAATTGAAAAAACTAGTTGAACTAAATCGAAGACAATAATAATGTATTAAGTATCACAGCTTAATGAAGCAATCTTCAAATGAGTATTAATGCCGTCATACGGCCTATTAAAGCTGATAAAGTCCAGTACAATCTCTATCAAAGTCACAAACATGTAATAAACTGAAACAAGACAAATGGTGCGACTTGGAAGGTAACACGCAATTTCACTGATCAAGTTGAACGATAACAACCACACAGTGGGTTGTGCATTGTAACGTAGACGGCATACTAATTGCACGGCAAACGCTACCTTCGGCGTGCAAGCAATAGCTATAACGGGATTAACATGAACGTGCCGACATAAAATATGACAAAACGCAATCGATCTATATATATTCCAAAGACAAAGATGTTTTATTTCTTAAACATGGGTGTTCACATATCAGAGTATGCAAATAGCTATGTTTTTATATTTGTTGCAATTTTAAAGATCAGGCTCCGGAGCATCTTCGGCTTATATACTTAAAATTACTAGTGTGAAGTCTACGCTTGAGGTTATGATCCGCATGTGATATTTCAATTTTAACAATTATGATAATTGAGTGTCGGTTAGCTTATAAATAAATCTAATATCGAGAAAAAAGTCAAGTCCATTTAAAGGCATATATACTCTTTTTTTATTGCGAAGTTGGCAAACAGGCAGACAACACAGATCATTGAAAGTGGTTACCGTCACCTATAGACATTTGCAATATTAGTCGCGAAGTCAGTGTTATCAGCCTTTAGGATGGGATAGGGGGATGATATAGAGGGATCAGACAGGAGGAAAGGGATATATATGGGGTGAGATAGGCTATTAGAATAGGATTGATAGGAGGATGGGATAAGAAAGATGGGATTGACTAAACCATCGGAACTCGCTCATCGCATGAAACGCGATTAACTTAAAGCTATTTCACGCCGATATTCTGGGAGAGCATGGCATGATACCGATCTAGCCAGCCCTAAAAGCTATAATCAAGATAATGATTCCACCTAGATCTGTATATACTGCATTTATATATTTACTACTCTAGAATGTAAAAAATTGTACTATGTATTATGTATACCACCATCCACCATCGTCATTATAATCTCAATTCATTCCAGGGGTTTTCTGGTAGAGATCGCTTTTTAGCGATAAGACCGCTCGTTATGCATAATGAGACATAGTGTTTAGTCTGTAAGTTCTTTTTTGTATTGGTGCAAAATAAAGAGTTATTGATTGATTGATGATTCCAGCTTGGCTCTACAACTTTAAAAATCTATTATGGTTACATTCGTATTTAAAAATAACTGTTGTAAATGCATGACGTATATTTATGTTAAAGTATGTTGAATATATCTACCATGTTCTCTCATACGATTAGTCCGTCGTATGCGTACCATATAAATCTAATTTAGCCTCCAGGCTTTAGTGGTTTGATGGACGATTGTTCGCTTGAATTAGTAGTAACTTTGCCACCTTCAGGAACTGTGTATTGTATTGTCGGTGATCTTGAGATTAATATTTTGTTCCGCTTTCAGGACTGGTTTAAATTAACTGTCTCGATGTTACTCGTTTATTGTTTTGGAAAGTATGGTGCAATTTGTTTTTAATTACGGACATATTGGGTCACGACGTATAAAATATATTAATTACATTACACCAAGAGCAACAAATTTATGGTTTAGTTTTATTTTTATAGAAAGCGGTATTTTTGTAATTTTGTCAACGATCATGAACATATTATATTCTTTATTCCGATTTGAACTTGATAACACATACTATGAATATAACTATCGAGTTGTGTGTTCATTATGTTAGATCGTTACCTTTTCTAAATACGTACATATAGGCGTGTGATGTATAAAAAATTGTATAAGTTGAATTTGGATAAATCTTTGATGTTTTGCACAAAGTTTAGATAAAAAATCACTTCAAGCAGATGCAAGTCTATTTGTAGTTCTTTATGAAAACACAAGAAGGCTTGCTAAAGATTTGCATATGTATGAAGAGATTAATGAAAGTAGGGTGATTGCCAAGATTATAGCAAGAGGAGATTCATTCCCTATCTCGGGATAGGAAGACACGATATACATATGGTAGACAGACATGATGATAAGTTTATACATAATAATATGCACATAATTTATACAGTTTGGTTACAGTCAAAGCCAAACTAGTTTTACAATTTTTGCGTGCTGAATTCAGCATAATGAAAATGATATTCGTATGAACAAGCTTAACGATTGGACACAGCAATGAGTTTATGAATGTTATTTCAAATTTGGATTTGCCAGATGTACTGTTGGAAATATCGGTGTCTGATTACAGTGTATGCAATGTTGGATTCTGAGTGCACTAGATTTGAATGTTTTAGTTATGTTTACAGTGAGTTGATTTATTTGTGACGCTATTTATTTTTATATGATTAATGCCATTAAATAAGGTTAAGATTAAGCAGTTATCCCATGGACGAAGTATAATATTTAGAATCACATGGTCCAATAAAAAACGATAATGAAGAGCCTCTAAATCTCATTTTTTCGCTGTTAGGCTTTATGTTTTTAAAACTATTTTTTAAAAATTCTATAAAGGCATTCTATTTTAAAGTAATTTGGTCTAAAATGTTTAATACAATAAATCATTAAAAAACGAGAGAGAGAAATGACTAATAGTATAATGACTAATATTTAGAAGCTTTTCAGAGTTACATTTTTACAGGGTGATGGTCATTCATAGTTTCTTCTTTCATAGTTAATGATAGTCTGATGCTATTAAGATTAAATCTTACTTGATAGTATATCAAGGCAAAATTATTATTGTATAATTAACAGCTTTTGCGAAATCTACTTTGTTGCATTATCATAAAGTTGAAATTGTTACTTTTTATCATTAAATAGATGATTACTATAATAATATACGTAATATGTTGAAATATTTAAGCTGTCAATTTTTACACTGATTTATTTTAAATTGACTAATTGCGTAGACTGCATTGTAAAAAAGACTTGTTTGAATTTTTTCTCTCAAATATTCTTCTTGCCTTGAAAAATTACGTTGCCTTAAAAATAAAAATCAAAGTGAAATATTATCAGTGTTAGCTTGTTTCCTTAAAACCCTGCAACAATATAATTCACTTGAATATTCAGTTCTTACAGTCTGGCCTAATTATACCAAAGCATGACTTTATAAAGCGTTCCACCGAACATCATGCGTTTTCTATAAATATAAGTAAATCGTTTCCTCCAGTTAGCGTCCTTTAAATACTCCGCTGCTAATTAATCTTTTGACAGTCAATTCTCATAAATGTCACTAGATTTCTACTGCATATAATTAACGTCTAATCGGATAACGTTTGAATGGATCTTTCATAGTCGCCATTCATACTACATAATGTCTAATTAAGCAACATTAATGTGTAGTTTCAATAGAGCTTTGTAAATAAGAGTGTGGGACGTATTCTCGAGGCTGATTGCACATCGGGCCTTAGTTTTTAAGACGATTGTCTGATAAATAGATATGAAGATGCACTTTCTATTAGATTAAATAATATAATATGTGTAAAGATAAAATAAATTTACACCCATCTTGACAAAATAGGCGTTATAACATATAAATCTTGTAAGTTAACCAATTTTATAGTTCCTCTTCTGCTAAGTATACAAATTCCACACTTTTATATTTAATTTTAATAAAACCTTATAAAATTTTGTAATAGAGGTAAAAATTGATTGTACACATTAAACATCCAACATGAGATTACGGTGTGAAATTAATTACAACGCTTGTCACCGTGTGAGGATCACGATGAGCGTGTTTGGGACTCGCTGGGTTGGTCCTATCCTGGTGGAGCTAGGTTGCCGCGGACTGGCATATCCACTAACACTCGTGTTTCTCCCATTCGCCTATGGTCAGGACTGCGCGAATTAACCATCACCATTTTCACGCAGGCTCTGGCAGATTTAATTTTCTAGCTTAGAGTAATTCCTATAGATTCTAAATCCTTTAGATATTATTCTATGTACATACATTGATTTAAGAATCCGTTAGAGAGGCTAAAGGTGGTGTAGTTTAAAATTGGCATTGTCTTTTTATTATTACACCACCATGATTTACAGAAAGGACCTCTTCGTGTATTATTTATTTTCTTCAATCAGCTTAATGTAATAAAAATCGCTTTAGTTTGAGTTGCATTTTCTGGTTTTGCTTCTCTCTTGACCTAGCACGCTTTAAATCCGGTGGAGAATTAATTCCGTGGTGCGCTATCTTCTATAGGTCACAACATATTTTGCGAAAACAAAATCGCACGCGTAATTTTAAATCCGGTGCAGATTATTCCCAGTGCGCTCACGGCGTTACTAGACCCAAATCCTTTGACAAGCATGTAATTCCTTTCTAGGCAACGTTGATATTCGACGAATAAACCAAATTGAATAAATTTGATTGGAAAGCACAGAACTGTATTCAATGTCATTAAATGCTTAAACTTTGTGTTTATATCGATCCTTTTGGTTGAATCATACAAATTGAAAGACAGAAATGAATTTTCTAATACCGACTTAAGGAACTTTTACCGGTCTTAATTACTTTGATGTAGTTTAGCTATCTGACAATTTACAAAGATTAAATTTACAATCCTATTGTGTTCATTTGTAGGTTGTGCGTTTAAAGGTTGTTAAAACGCTAACGAGTTAATTAATCGTGGAAGACATTGGAAAGCTGTTACTTTCAATACAGAACCGGGTGCGCAGGCTTCCTTCTAAATGTAGATAACAAGTAGATACTGAAATAAATTGTTTATTGATTATTTATTGGAAAGACTTAATAGGGTTTCAATAATCTGCTACGTGTTATATAAAGATATTGTTACCGATATATACATCCATCTTGATCACAAAAGTATAATTTCTAACACCTGCTAAAACGTGAGTCCATTGTCTTACAGGAAATAATTACGTCAAATCGATGATAGGTCTAGTCTAGTACTTCTTTCTCTTTTCTTCCGTCTCCAATTATTTGGGGTCGATATAATATGAGTTTTCCTTCTATACTCCTCTATTCTGACATAGGTCCTCTTTCACATCACAAATCAACACATCATCCTTCACACTATTCATCCATCTCTTTTTGGTCTACCTTAATATTTGCACCCATAATCTTCTAGTTTAACATTCTTTTTGTCACGTGACTTTCATCTCTACTTATTATATGCCCACGCCATCTTAGTCTTCTTCTTCTCGATTTTTCAGTCACGGTTTGTATATATAATATATCAAATTTACTAACAAGTACCACTATATCATTACTACGGCAACAATGGTTACATAGCTATGTTATAAGGGCTTCAACTCAGCCTCAAGTAAGCAAATAGTAACGATATCCTTCTCATGAGTAGAAACATTCGCTTCGCATCAGTGCGGCCGGAACACAGTGTCACTTTTTCAAGTGTGACGAACCGACGAGCTCTTGTTATGGGCTTAAGTTATGGTTGCACGGCGATTTCACTTGAGCGAATTACAGTTATGTATTAATAGAGCTGTTCTCGAGTCATATATTGATTCACTGTTTTCTTACAAGTATTTTTAGTAAAGATATATCTCTGTTTTTTTCAATAAAGTCCACCCCGTAGTTCAAAAAATAATATGGGGGTTCCTTTGGCGATTATGAGGGCGAATTTCTCCCCAACTATTAAATTAAATAACAAAGTCACTTACAAACATCCTTGGTTTTTTGAGTAATGCCAAGTGGCTAGAAAAAGTGAGTATAGAGTACTTTCTGTAAAATTTTATCAATTTGGATATAACGGTTTCTGAAAAAATTGACTGGAATATATTTAGACAGGCGGATTTTATAAGGATTCCCAAGTGTCTACACAACTTTAAAATATATAATTGTTTTCAAAAATAATCAATACTTGTGCAATATGACATTTCTGCGAGTACTGAGTTTATGTGGTAAATTTGAAATACTAAGGGCCGATTTTTCAATCCCCAAATAAAAGTTATTGATAGAATAAAGTATAATATGGAAAATTTTAAAATGTCAATTGCGTGAATAATACAATTGAATGGTTTCACTTTGGTATTTATTCATGTTATAATTTATTCGACTGATAACTTTTATGTAATTATTAAAAAATCAGCCCTTAGTGAAATGATATAACTTTCGAATCGCTGCAAGAATTCTGACGCTGTTTAGCCTCAGCTAAAGGTCTACAATTTGGCTGAGGATCCATATACCAATATGGATCCAGATTTATGGTGTTTATTTGCTTGAAACCTGTCGCTTCTGCCTTATAGGCCATAACTCTGTAAGACAAGGTGTATTCTTTAATTTAACCGCCAGTTGAATAGATCTTTGTAACGTGACCTTAAATGTCGGTTGTATAAACAAAGTTTACGAAGGTTACTGAATTAGTTTAATGATGCCCTTGTTATTTATTACTCAGATTTTATTTGAAAGTAAGATAGATTTATCATTATTATTTATTTACATTGTCCTTTCGACTTTATTTCGTAATATAATGTGAACTTAAAGCAATATTTCCTGATACTCACACAGGTGTTTATTTATTGTGTTGTTTCTTGATTTTAATATCAGCCAGATGTGCAGGGTTCATCACGAGGTTTTTCTATCGTCAGTACATGATACATAGTTATAATAATAATAATATATTTTTTTAATAAAAAAATTAAAATTTTTTGTGAATAAATGAATACAATATAATAATAATAAATGTTTTATTGATCTAAAGAAACACATGCTTACATAAAATAGAACAGTTTATTGCACTGCAAAAGTGTAAAACTGTGCTGCAGTGACAACTCCCACCACAAGACAATGAAGTATATTATAGTATCATAGCACAGGATACATTGCAAATATAATGAACTTAAAACCAAACATAGAAAATAACAATAAATATATAATAATAAATAATATGTAATAATATGCACACAGGTTATAAAACTGCCTAAGTGGTGTAAGCTTCCTGGCCAGGCTTCGAAACTAGGTCATCTGAAAAGCTAGTTTGGGACGCAAGTGCGTAAGGTTATCGTGAAAATGATATCGATTTGTCTATTGAATTTATTTAACAATTGATCAGACATGAGATACTAGAATGGTAAAATTGTCCTCACCACTTTATTTGTGAATACTGAATTGGCGAAGATAAGTTTTACGAGGTAATCTTTAGTCTATCATGACTTATAATATAATGCAATATTTGCCTGAATTTGTTGGATGAAACGAAAATTTTGTTATTCACATTTCGAATCGTGTACTTTATCGTATGAAGTGTTATTGATTTGTATACTGTTATCAGCTCATATCACATGATCCCCGAAATCATATCACTTGCTTCGATATGTATGTACTTTAATAAACATACAGTAGTCTCATATTTTCATTATTGATATTTTAAGCTTATACTTCGTATTTTTGTTACAGGTATGTTTTGGTGCACTGCTTTGAATATCTGTGTAAGATATAATTAATTAATTTAATTAAATGGAAATTTATCCCATTATTATAATTGTACCACATGTATTCAGAAATTTTGAATTAACATGACACGAGTAATCGACTCTTTCTTCTATGGGCGAGGTACCCAGAAGGCTGCCACACATTACCTTGTAGGATAGCCATACAGATGTCTGTTGTGCGAGGTAGGTACAGTCCCAGTCTTCTGATCAAGTGAAGAGTCGATTCCTAAATCTAGGAATTAAATCACAGATTCTACATTTCGGTACACTTGCTTAAAGCAAGTGTACCGAAATGTAGAATCTGTGATTTAACATTTATCTTTTATATTAGCAACATTAGCTACTAACTGCCTTCTATTTTTTGGTTTGTTCTTTGTGACTTTGTGAACTGAACAAAGCACTAAATACTATTTAGCGTTTTGTACAACCTTCTTTATTTTCTAGTGATATGTCACTAGAAAATAAATATTACCGTAACTGGATTATGATCCAGTTACGGTAATATGGCAGTATCTTTTCCACCTATTCTACATGTATTTATCTCGCACCGTCTCATGATTCTCAGATTAACATGAACGCCAAACTACCGTATGTAACCTATTAGCACCATAACCCGACTACGTACCCTATTCAGACATCAATAAATGTGTATATGGTTTAATTTTAACATAAACTGTACCATAAACAGTACATTCTCCCACGAGAGCGTGAGAACAAAGCTGGTGCATATCTCCAGTTACATGTGTTTACGTTTTATTATTTACTTTTATTTTATGTATTTTTGGATTAAGATAATTAATTACGTATATAAAAACAAAATATAAGCGGTTGTGTTAGATCAACAGCTAAGACATGCCGGTCTTATCATGTTATCATTGTGATAATACTTTGATTACTACATAAGATAGTCAGCTTTAAAATTGTGTAAAAAAATAACTTTCGAATTTATATTAGGGAATTAAATATTCCTATGAGAGCGAGGGTGAAGAAAGTAAATATCATGGCAGTAATAAGAGTATAATAAAAAAATAGATAAACTTAAAATTAAATACTAGAACTAAATAAAAAAAGGGGGCACAATTATAGATAAAATATTGGTCCCAAACCTCTGTCACTTACCGGGAACGTATTGGGGAATTATATATATTCTTTGTTCAAATTATAGAAAAATATTTTTACAAGTGAGCAAAACTAGCGCTGTCATTTTATTAAATCAAAATCAATCAAAATGTGAGGTATCCCTCATTGACATTCAATTCAAAAATCTCGTTCAATTCTCCTTTTTCGATATTTAAAATAATACCTTTGCGAAGATCTGCTTCTAGTTTCTGAAGTAATCAGTTGTGAGTGTTGTGACACATAGACAGACAACGGAGTGGAGTGAGACCATAAGGGGGTTCCTGTTTTTAAGTTGGGATCACACTAACGGTCGATTTTTCAATCATCAGATAACAGTGAAATAGCTCAACTTATTTATTCATGCAACTGTCATTTTTAATTTCCCCGTGTTGTGTTTTATTCTATGAAATAACTTATATCTGGTAATTGAAAAATCGGTCCTAAACACAAGAAACTATCTGCCAGTACCACAAGGCCTCGTGTTGGGTTACTTTCGCCATTTATGTACTATCGACTTTGTTTTACATTGTTTGTTAATCCTGGCAGGATATCTGCACCAAGTCTTTATAAAGAGACTAGTAAAGATCTATAATGCTTTACTTCTATTGTACATAGTCGTAAAGTACACCGGATGTATAAGATGTAGAGCGATCGTATTAAACGGAAACATAAATATTTGCGTCGGTATCGTTTGTTTGTCACGGTGTGCACTTGCCATGGTGGGTTATAAAGGTATATCACACTTTCAAAACATAATAACACAGGATATGTCTCAGAAAAGTTAAAGGATGTCTATCAGGTGGTAAAGTTTAAAATTAAAATTTTGTATCTGCTTTGTAATGTCATAGTTATGTTATTGTTCAGGATGTTGGGTTGCTTATCTCACTAACTTAGTTAATGAATTATTATCAATGCATTATTTCTTTGACATTACTTACTAGTACAAGTATAAAGCACTTTGTTTTGGTAATAGCTCCGATGTTAACCAGTAACCACTTACCATCAAGTAGACTGTCAACCTGTCAGCTGTAGTCCAGTTATAAAAAATCGTAATTATCTATATATTAATACGTGAAGCAAAAACTTTGTACCTCTTTTAACGAAAATTACGCGGACGGAGGAGTATGAAATTTCGCACACTTATAGCTTATATAGAGAAGAAGCGACGAATGCTAATATTTTTTTTTAATTATGCATAAAAAATACATTAAATCAATAAAAAAACATTACACACACTACAATGTATTTGACACACACACGCATATATATAGGTACTCTTTTGTTTATTGTTCAAGTCAAATTAAAAGTGTAGCCTTGGCGAAATCTGTGATTAAAGAAGTCTAGTCTTTGACATTAATTATTATGGTCGAATTTCGAGCACAGCCGACCACTAGTATTCGTAATGTCCCACTGCCCACTGATGAGTTGAAGTCACCCATTTTTTAAAAGAAATAATGTTTTGCTTTTCGTCGACCGTCTCGCAATGCTTGAAAACGAAAGTCTTCGAGCAGTCCGTCATTCCCATCCTGACCTACGGGGCCTAGACGTGGACACTGACGGCAGGACTGGTCCACAAATTGCAAGCCGCTCAACGGGCTATGGAGCGGGCTATGTTGGATATTTATCTTATGGATAGAAGCAGAAATGAGGATATCCGTAAGAGAACCAAGATAACCGACATAGGTCGCAAAATTAGTAAGTTAAAGTGGCAGTGGGCTGGTCACGTCTGTCACAGGATTGATGGCCGATGGAACAGACGAGTCCTGGAGTGGAGACCACAGCTTGGTAAACGTAGTGTCGGACGCCCTCTAGTCCGATGGACTGCCAACCTGCCCAAGGTCGCCGGTAGGCGCTGGGTGACGAAGGCGTTGGACCGGAATGAGTGGCGTCGACTTGGGAAGACCTACGTGGACTGTGATTGGCTGACGATGATAATGTTTTACGCCACTCGACAATTACCCAAGTTAGATTGACTCGATTCATACATATGCTATTATACGTTTGGGAAAGTAAAAAAAATGTAGAGAAACCTACAAAGCGAATATTATTTAATAACTGATTAATTTAACCGCGGCACACAGAATCGGATCACGGTCCGTTAAGTTTAATTTAGTTACTTTTTAGTTTCACTTTGTAATTGAGTCTGAATTTAAACCCCAGTTAGTGGAAAATTAAAAAAAAATACGTGCCTTCTACTTATGACATATTCAAATTACGAAAATAGTAATTTAAAAATAACGTTGCCATTCAACGAGTCGTTTCATTTTAAATTTTCTGAAATCTATGATATCTAAAAGTTAGTGCAACTACATAAGTCTTTATGTTAATTGCTTCTTTGTCTGCAGGTATTAAATTAAATGTAAATGTCTGAATGATGTCTCTGTGATAGTTGAAGCTATCTTCCAAGAATAGCCTTAAAGCCAACCGCAAAACAAAGAACAAGTGAAATACTACTAACAAACAAATCGTTAATCCCGAGGAGTCGCGTAAACACGGCGGCGGAAGCGGGTGGGACACGTGTTCGATTCCCGACCCCACCCATGTTTCCTTTCGTCCCTCATTAAATGCTTTTAAAGTTACAGTACTTGCTAAAACAGCGGAGTAACTGAATAAACTATCATAGTATTCTGTGTTAAATTTTAGGCGACTTCTCTCACATTTGTCATTACAATCAGGCTTCTCAGGGATGTTTTATGCTAATAATATAAACATCCGTATTTCAGGGAAACTATTTTTGAAGTGAAACTTCTTTAGAATCGTTGTAATTTGAAACTTGATGAAACAAAAAAATGACATTAAAAAGAGATAAAACAATAAATGTATAACTAAGCCTGCGAGAGAATGAGATACGGAATTTTACATTGTGCGGCACGGATTAGAGGCAATAAGATCGATGATCAAACATAGGTCCAATTTGGACCGCAATAAAAGTGATAATAATATTTTTTTAAACTAAAACAGTGAAAAATTTAAAGTGATACTTAAGAAGTTTATTGTCAATTATAATATGTTGACGGATGTAGGCTTATGGAATTATATTTATATTAATAAAAGTTAGAGAAGAATTATGTGATCTCTGAAGTTTCATTTCTACTGCGTGTGAACTGCACACACGTTTTTTTTTCTTTGTTTTTAAAAGCCCCGCAAGCCCGGTGTCCCCCTAATATGGTCAGTCATATAATATATATCCTTTGTCATATCAATTCTTGTTCTCTGATTCATTTTGTCTTTAGCTCTTTTCGTACGGCTGTTCTTTTCAGTCATATAGTTATTTACATTCTTTATACCTTAAAATTTGACAATCATAAATATTTTATTTTGTATATACATATTGAAACTTTTAAGCTATTTGTTTATACTGCATTTATCTGACTTCAATTTTGCATGATGTTTAAGACTTAAAATCTATTTGAAGTGAAACTTGTTTGAAATCGTTGTGATTTGAAACTCGATGAAACGTAAAAGCGACACTTAAAAGAGATAAACACATAAATCTATGGGATAAAGTCTGCGAGAGAATGAGATAGAATACATTATATTTAATGTATTTATTTGACAATACGTAATATATACCTTGACAATTTTTATTATTCTAATATTATTTTTTAACATTGTATTTCTAAGGAATAACTCTGCACTTGACATATTATCTATAATTACTGTATAATTCTAGAACAATAAAGTAATATTAATGTCTGTGGATTGAGTGCGTTACAATCTGTTCTTGCTAATTAGTTGATTTTCAACTTTTAATCACTATTTGCATGCCTGAAAGGGCAAAAACATGTGAAACAAAATAACATACTGCAATCTAATGTTTTTACTAACCATGTTTTTTAAGCAAATAAATGATTTGATTTGATTAATCATTTCAACACTATTCTCATACAGATAGAGTTGGAAATGATTTGAAGTTTTTTGTTAATACTTCAAATTTCGTGTTTTAAAGCTTAAATATATTATAACGATATATGAAATGTGACGTCACAAAATTTTGAATCCTCCCTCCCAGCCCTTGTCACACTTTGTTTCACTTCTACTGTGTGTGAACTGTACACACACACACATTTTAAAAAAATATTATTAACTTTAAAGTTAGAAGTTACATATAATTAACATAAATTTTAATAATTGGACGACCATAGGCATACCTCGGATATGGTGTTACTGATCACATTGCTTCCCAACTATTGTCGACATACTAATTACTACTCGTATCAAAATAAAATTCTTATTCTATTACAGTCTTCTTTATTTTTTAATTATCCTGTTTTCAGGGATAATAAATAAATAGTATGGTATATAGCAGTGCCATGTTATGGAAGACGTTATATCCGATTATAGAGCTGCTCTTGTGCTCGCCGTGTTGCTTATATGAGCCGCCTATTTTAGCTAGGAATATGCGATTGATCTTATTCATCTGGCATGAGCTTCTTTATTCTTTTTCTTTTCAAAGATTTTATTTCTTAGCGTAAACGCTTTCACTCGAAACTATTAGTGGCAGCTGATTTTGATCTTGGTCCCAAGGATCAAGGCCACAATTGTTCATGTGTCTTTTAAGAATATATGGATATATCTTAGTATCCTATGTTTAGTTCTGTTATGCTTTATTATTGTATGCAAGCACCAAATCTTATACCAATTGATTTGTCGCCAAGACCATAATACACAAATTATTTTTTTACACATATATTAAAGTGTGCAAGTACATTAATATAAATTTTTTTAAACAACGAGATGATATTTACAACAAAATATACATTTTTATAAGCTGGTTCAATGAAAAAAACTTTACTTATATTGTATTCTACCTAGAATCACTTAAGACTATAAGTAAAATACTGAGCCTAGGTTATCGAAATCAATGGGTAAGTTTCCTAGAAGGCTGGCTATGTTCCCGCGCTGCAAAGCCATACTGATCCGTTGACCGACGTAGGAATAGTATTCCTACGTCGATAGTTCATTATAGGTGTATTAAATATTCCTTATTTGGTTACACGGGATTTTTCTCTATGGAATTTCCGATACTGTGTACAAAATACTTGATATATACACGTATTGTTTTTATTTATAAAATAACAAGAATAACAACATTGTAGACGCGATGACAGTACGCTTGATTTATTTTTAAACGTCTCAATACAAAGTTAGATGCTAATGATCGCTGGCAGGATCAAGATGAGTTGATACAGTGTTTAGCGTCGGTTATAATTTCTTTCATAACAGCTTAATATTCTAGAACAGTTAAAAAACATTGACATTAAATACCGTATGTACGTTTACTAGTGAAGAAGCCAAACATATTAAGAAATTATAATCCTTTGAATGCTCAACGATTTCAGCGCTTGTTTGTTAAGATAATATGCTGTTGTTACCAATAGCTCCCCATTGGCAATATGGATTTTTATTTCATTTTATATTAAAATTTAGTCTATAGTGCTTACTTACCTCGACTCAATATGGCAATCCAGGGAGATAATATAACCGGTCTTCTGGGCGCTTAAATTTTAGTCTATAAGATGCTTATTATTGCTTGCCTATTTTTTAAAATTTGTTAAACTTCTATTGGTTGGAGCATAATACGACGATGGATTTAAGAGTACATAGATGTCAAATTTATAAACCAGTCATTTCGCTTTCCAATAACTTCTCGTGTTATATTGCGGAAACATACTATTTAAGCTTATTTCCTTTCAATAATTAAACGAAACTCGACAATTTTTATTTTTAACCGCCATAGCAGTTGTAATGTGATATTTGTGTTTTATATTTACAAAGTATTTGATCTGCAGGAAGTTTTCAATACATAATTAATAATAAAGAGCGTATGTTTTGCGGTAACTTTTTTAAACTATAATTTTGAATGACCAGGAACTGTAGGTTAGTGATTGTTTTTATTCAAGAACTGTTTTTTAGCGTAGAAAAATGCAATTGTTTAATGAAATGTAATTAGTTCGTTGTTTAACAAAGTCTAGAATTTAGCTCAGTCTGAGGTAAAGAGTTATAAAGATTTGCCTATTGCCTTGAAGTTATTTTATTTTTAAAGATTATTCCAAAAGTTGAAAATCCATAAATAATTGATACGGGCTAAATACACTAATTGTCTGAAGCCACATTGAAAAAAGTAGAAGTGATTATGAAAGACGCCGTCTAAATATGGTAGTATGGCAGGCAGTACAGTCAATTTTAATGCCTGCAAATTAAAGTTTTTACAAAACAATTATTTGACGACGAAATGTCTTTACAATGCCATTTATGGTTTTACTGTTATGTTAAATTAATCTATTATGCCTTTTGTTGTTTCTATTGTTTTGAGGTTTTACCTAGTTGTTCGGTTTTGAACAAAAATTATTTATTTAAAGAAAGGTCTTTAAAACAATATGCTATTTAGAAAAGATTGTGTTTAAATGTCTTTGTTGTCCATCGATTGATTAAAAAATAAATTCCTTGATAATAAATACTACATCTGTGTAAAAAAAAAGAAAAATATTATATACTTAGAGTTACTTAAATGAAAGTTATATCATCAAAAGGTTAACAGAAATCCAAACGTTAACATAACCCTAAATATGCCCTAATTCAGCAAATACTGGTTAATAACAACCAACGCCGGTCTTTCGTCAGTGTCTAGCAGTAACGTCACGTTCACAAAAAAATTAATAAATATTTAAAATTTTTGTAACTAAAAAATTGCCAGAGATAGACATATTGAGAAAAAATAAAGAATAGATAAAAGATATGTTAGAACCATACAGGCTAAAATATCATATGAAATGCTTATTGAAATGTGAAAATAGTAATCTGAAAAACCAAAATAAATATATCACGTAGAAAAAGAAAACTTAAATAATTAAACTGGGATTTTGTAGCTTACTATTGGTTCAAAAAAATCTATAGTAGTAAATTTTCTTGTATGAAGTATTCAGATGAGGTCAAATTTTTAACTAGTCTTTTAGTCAAATGAATGGGTAGTATGATATAGAAATCAAACTGATATATTTTTCGAGTTGTCACGTTGTTCTTGAAATTGTTCGATTGTTTCTTTAGGTTTCTTTGTTTTTTATACATAATGCCAGTTTTCATAGATGAAAATTACATGAAAATAAAAAAGCAATTTACAGCAGCGTGCGTGTGCTTATAGTCACCAGCGTTCGTATAAAATATTCATTTGACCCATTTACTGCCTGCCATTCCCATTGTAAAGTATGTAGTACGTAAATAAAAATGTATTTTTGAGCGTCAATGAACGTATTCTAGTAATGCGATTTTAATGTATTTTTGACTGTAAAAACATGTATGTATCAAAGAAGATTTCTTTGCATTGTACTTTTGATATACTGAGAGAAGTAAAAATTAATAGATAAATTATAATCTTCAATTTCTTAGATCTACTCAAAGCAGCGGAAACGTTAAATCGTTTCACTAAATCTATTGTTTAAAAATAGCAAAAGAAACCAAACATGTACCTATCTTGGTAATACAATACTTATATATCGGCTTCTTTTGCACGTACGATTTTAAGAGTTAACGCATATTCAAAATTTGAAATCGATTGCCTTAATGATGTACAAAGAATCATTATTTATTACATCGTGAAGTTTCATTTCGTTGAAATTCAAAACATATTAATATAAATAATAACGATGAGGCCTGTACTGAAAATCGTAGTGCTTGTTTAGCCGTAGAAGTTGACATCAGCAAAATCTACAGGTGTATAGCCGGGCTTAAATTAGTCCTAATAATTATTATTCTATTGATAATGTTGACTAAATATTTAACTTACGTAGTTCGTAATATAATAATATATTATAGATTTTCAGAATTATAATTTTTGTTTTAAAGTTTTTATTCAAAATAAGTTCCACTGGAGAACACTTTTTAAGGTCATACAAATAAGTTAAAATTTAAATTTACTGCCTATTCTCTGGATACCGCTTCAAAACGTGTTATTGCTTGTTAAGGAAAAGAAGCGGCAAGAAACTCCCCAGCAACAACTGTCGATGGAGTTATCGTATAGTTTATCTAAAAAATTGTTCAAATAAGTTAAAACTCCGTATAACGAAAAAGCAGTTCTGTTTTATGAAGTTCTGTGGCTAAGATAAAAATGGATACTTATCCAGAATCGTAGTGAACCTCTAGGGCCCAATTCTGCTACTACTGTCTCGTCAAAATCGCCGGAAACTATCGTCTCAATCGTATGTTTGACTGATTTCGATATTCTGTTAAATCCTATGGCTTGTCCCGTAGCACGCCACTCTGTCTTAATAATTTATGTAAGCGAAAACTCACGAAATAAATGTTTAAAATGGTAGTAGCTTTTCAATATTCATTTCAACTAACGCCATTTCTGCTAATTGTAATACCCTTTTTTTTGTCTATTATTATTCCGCCGCGACGATACCGAGAAAATATTGTGGATTTAATAATATAATTTTTTTACACTATCGCAATGGAATCATACTTTGAATATCTTCGCAACACGAAGATATTGAAATAGCAGAATTGGGCCCCTTACATATCAGATATACTAGGAAGCCCTAGTGCATATTGCAATAGCATTCTGTGTCACTTTCATTAATATAATTTTGCAAAGTGGCCGTTTTGAACCTTACTAATGACGAATATCTTCTTCATCTTAACTCTCAAAGCTAAGGCTACATGCATACTTAGCCATCTATCTACTAAAAAGCCTTAATGCTATGCTAGACAACACACGTGACTAAGAAACTACCCAGCACCAACTGATTTGGGTTTAAAGAACTTTATGCTCAAAAGAACATTACAGTTCACTTATATGAGATACAAAAGTTTATATTCTAACAAAGTCCTATAATCTAAGAGCGAGTAGACATACATACAAAATAAAAATAAGCGAACAAAGAAACATAATAATGAGATTTTATGAAAGTCTTCGGTAAATAAGAAATTTTAAATATTAATTGTTTTAAGTATATTTTTTCAATTGCCTTTGATAGGAATTTATATTTTCACACTACTTTACTTCATTTTATTGTAAATATTAGCTCCTTCGCATAAAATATTTCTTTTGCCATATTTTTCTACTCTAGGTACTCGAATAATATTTTTGAAAAGTGAATTTTGTAAAGACAATTTCTAGAAAAGTTATAACACCTCAGAACATTTTTATCGTATCGAACCTAGTTTGCGTTCATAAAAATAAATGGGATCACGTAAAAACCAGAACAAATCAGCTCGAATGTCCGAAAATCGAAGGTCATTTGATGATTAGCCACGCGTTGGTTCTAGACAGCTTTTCATTCGCAACCATAGTCCGTCGATCTCATTTAGCCTGTGTTGCCAGGTTTCTCGATTGTAAAAACCGCGTTCACACAATTCGACAAACCAATGTTGTAATCAATCGAAAAGGTTTTATTTCTTCCGTGCGTTTCTTATTTCTTCACGATCTTATTAATAAGCCGATTGTCATAATATTTGTTTATATGTACGTAGATATTGCTACGAGCTACAGGACTCGAATTAAAAATGCCGTTGGAACTACTATAGAATTTAATAAAACTGTACAAACACGTATAAAACAAATACAAATAAAACTGGATGCAACCAGTTCACACTGCACGATTCAATGCAATTCGACACGCGTAAAGTCCGTCGTTTATATCGCTAATCGAGAGTACTACAAACTTCTTACTCGTCTCGTAGTCCTCGCTTGACTGCCCGCCCCTCCGTTCGGGTATTGTCTTACATTCACTACACAGTACAAAGAAATTGGCCGCGCGCACTGAGTTTCCGAGAAATAGCAAATTGCACACCTGCGAACGGCCACAAAGTCGAAAACAATAACAATAAGGATTAGTTCGACGCTAATGATGGTTATAAAACAAGTAGAAAAACAATAGCATATTTTTCTTAATTACAAATTCAAAACACAAGAATTCCTTAATCCAGGAAGACAATAACCTGCGCTTACAACAGGCAGCTGTGCACTTATCTTTGACTGTATGTAACAATACTATCGCTTATTTGAATTGCATACATATATGTTACCCTTTGTCCCGGATAATGGTATTGTTTCTGCGGTATGTGGATCCGAAGTTTACCGGCCCCGAATCTGCATGGCAAATACCCTACTGGTGTTCTATATTTAAAAAATCAGTCTTTGCAACCAGGTACAGCAGTTTGAAACATATAATTCGTGTGCAGGTTTGCCAATGGCAACCCCTCCCGCCTCCCACAACCGTGACCCGCGGTCGTCTAGTTCTTAGTACTACTTAAACAAGCCCGGGTCCTAGTCGTAGGAAGCTGGAAGGGCGACCATCGGCAAACCTTCTGCGCTGTACTTATAATATTCCATTTTTAAATATTTGTTTATATAGTTTTTGTTAAAATCTATTAATACACATGCATGTATTACGCCAGGTAACTCTAATACTAGTCTTCTTTTCATTCGCAGAACGGACGGACTCGTTTAGTTTTTCTAGATAATCATGCGTTTATCTTTTATAAATCCACCTCCCAAGGTCAAATAAAGCGGAGTAATTTTTTATATATTTGAAGTTTTACCATCAACCTTGACGGTGTTGTATAAGGTCATTGTGTTTTTTATTCTCTGAATTTAAATAGTAATTTTGAATATTTGTTCATACATAGCTATAATTAAGTACTAAACATTATAAAAAGTTTATGTTTGAACCAGTCTCTAGATCGACAGGTTCATGGCTCGACTGCCTGATGGGTAAATTCAAACTCTTACCATTGAACATTATCCCTTTAGTCGGTATGGAGTCTTTTATATATTACTCATAATTCGTATTTACTTATCTAATATAGCTGTAACTTGTATAGTTTGAGAGTACAGAGCTTATAATAATACATTGTTATAAATTTTAAACTCTTCTACTACACAAGTTACAGTTTTCATTTCATTTATTTAATTAAACCAACATTACAATGTCATAACAATCTTGCAACTAAAGCGACAATGTAAGCACCTTATCCTTAGCCTATTGTATACAATAATAAACTTAATGCGCTTTCTGTGAATTTCCCTTAGAAGACGTGAAATCTCTGACGTGACGTGACGTGAAATTACTAAATCTTTTCACTTCACAAACCTGTGTTTAGTTAATTTAGTTAAATAAAAGGGTAGATAAGTACATGGTACATGTATAACTGTCTATCAATTTACAAAGCCTTTGGTGGGTATATTATTTTGATTAAACAAAAAAATATTGCTTTGCTTATTAAACAGCAACCATCTTACGGTTGCGGTCGTCGGCCTGCAAATGAGTTTTTGCGGACGTGCTCACTTGCGCAGGCGCAAGGAGTCGAATAGTATGATTTATGCACGGCTGAGTTCCCAACCGACCTTGCGGATGGTGGTAATGACCGATCTAAATATTCTATTATTGTTAATTTTTGGAACGAAGTTCCTTATCGCACTTTACTCGGCGAATGGGAGTTAGACGAACAAAAGCGTAACTAAAACGCAAAATGCTGATCGCTGTATATTATTATACAACTTCGAATTTTAAAGCAACGGAATAAGATTAAAATAATATCCGTTAATGTAAAATAATACACTGTTTTGAAAATGGAAGGTCTTGTAATTGCCTTATTAATATACAATTTCTTCGATGGTCTTCGATAGTTTTTTATATAATTTATTATTGTTTTAAATTTAAAAAATATATAAAGCGAGTAACATACCTGCTTCGTTGTCAGTATTAACATTGTTATAATTATGTTTCGCTTGTATTTTAACATTTTGTTTAGGTGCTTAGAGTTCACTTTGCTTTCACTTCGCATAATTTTTGATATCTTTTAACGATAAGGATTTGAAAGCCTTGTCAACTACATATATTCTTGTAATATGTTGGTACAGTCTTGTGAGGTATTTTTAGGCAGATCTTGAACATAATGAAGTTTTTTTAAGCTTTTTTTTACTTTTCAAATTCATATTCAATTTATTGCAGCGATAATGGTAGATATTTAAGTTTATATTTATTATTTAACAGTGCATTTAAATCTTATCAAAAAATAATTTTTACACCCACTAAACTACTTTATACCCAAACTTCAAATTATCTTCATCTTATAGATTTCTGTTTTTGAGAAAATTATTAATTAAAATATTTATCCTAAGGTAACTTACCTGAGTATGTCTATAATTATGTCAAGACTTGTAATTAGCAATATTTTGATTTATGTAGTTAATTTATATTACTGTTTGTCTCTATGTCTAAGTAAAATAAATAAATAATATAACAATTTATTTTACATCATTAACAGTGAAATTATTTTAAAATTATAATGACTTCGTTCCAACTACACAATTAAATTTAATTAATATTCTTTCTCCAACTTTTTAATTAGCCCTATTTTTGAAATAAATCTTCAATTCTATATCCATTAGCTGTCATCAAATAATACAATTGTTACTGTATAATCCAATTTCAGTTACTGCGATCGCTACGTACTGTACACCCCTTGCCCATGCCATCTCTGTCTCCCTTACTATCCTATTCTTCCTTATCCCTCAATTTTTTTTTTTTTTTTTGATAATGCTGGGCGAATGTCTTTGGACACCGTCCTCGGGCTCTTCAGGGGAAGAGCCTAATGTAACGGCCCTGACGGAAGACCAGCGCTGGTTGAGTCAACCACCATCATGCTGAGTTAGGGCCAATTCAAAACTTCATTTCCTAGTTGTATTTTCTTATTTATAAGTAGGTTTTGGTTTGTATGTAGTTCTAATTTTTTTTTCTTTCTTTCTTTCAAAATTTTGCCTATGGTAAGGCAAATGGACGGTCGATAAGATATAGGAACCGGGCATAAGTGGACCGTCTGCCTGTATGCCAGCTTCAGTCAATAAAAAAAACTTCATTTACAAAAACGACTTCGAAAACTAAAAAGTATAAAATAACATACTTCTAAAGCTGTTTTTAATTATAATATCTTATTTTTAATATACAATTATATTATCTAAAACATTACGGTGCTTAGTAATTTTCAAAATATAGTAATTTGTATGGTTTTTTAAACGAAGTTTTATTTTAGTTTGTAACTTTTTAGTGTCTAGCTATGGGTAAGCCTACGAAGGTGCCGCGCGCCTTAAAAAAATATAGGTCCCAAGAAACGGGAACGGGAATTTTATTTATAAAAAAATGTTCATAAAATGAAAACTACTAGGCCAAACTAAGTTAATTTTTAGGGGACCAAATGGCAATTATTCCGCATCAAACTAAAAAAGAATCACGTAAATCGGATAACAACTCTCAGCGTAATCGGTGTACATACATAAAAAAATACCAATCAAATTGAGAACCTCCTCCTTTTTGAAGTCGGTTAAAAAAAAGTCATACAAAACTTCACCACAATCATTATCTATACTAATATTATAATGAGGAAAGAATTGTATATTTATAAGTTTGTAACAAATAAACTCAAAAATTACTGGACCGATTTTAAAAATTCTTTCACCAATAGAATGCTACGTTATTCCAGATTAATATAAGCTATATTTATTACCAGAAAAATGAGGGACCCCTACTAAAACTTCAATAATGTAACCTAAGGTGTAAAATAATAGTGTTTGAGTGGGTCCGGGGATGGTTTAGATTCACAATTAGACCCGGTAGGTGCCGCTGGAATCGGGTTCTAGATTTTTATTTTTTCAGGACAGGACAACGTCTGCCGGAACCGCTAGTCGATAACATAACTTTATAAGACTAATATCATGAACTACATTTTACGACAGACACGATGGTAATGTAGGTCATAATTAGCTGTTTCATTAGTTAAGTGTTGGGCAGGTCAATGAACGTTCCTCTATAAAGGTCTAGTGCCTTTAATAGATTTAAATCTAAATATGAATTTCAATTTCTAATACTTAGCATTAAAGTAAAACGCACTACTCTGATACCCCATTTTTATAATATAATAGTTATTCGACGATTACAAGCTCGTTAAAAACATTGTTACTTATAATCGCAACCAGAAGGCCATAATGAAAATCAGTTTTCTAATAAGCCTCTAAACCTCTTATAACCATTATGTATAAGGGATTTAGTCGATATCTAAAAGCTCGGAAGAACAATCAAAATTCTGAAAAGTTCTTAAATCTTACATAATTATGAAGACGGAGCTCTACAAGTTTTCTCTGACTTTTTTTTGCTTTTTTTAGCATTATTGAGAATATCCCTATAAATTGTAACAATTATATAGCTTAGTGGAAGTAGACTTCCTTAACTGATTAGTATAGTTGTTTAGTTTGTACATAGGTATAATCATAAATTAATAATAATAATAGGAAATCATATGTAAAATCAATGTACTCCCGCATACATTAATAACATAATAGATTAGAGGTGTGGTTCGTCAACCCTCGGTGTTGTCACGCGAGTACGATCCGAAAGCTAAAAGCCGCGTGACGGTCATTCTTGTAGTTAAATAGGTCAAAATTGGTCACAAAAATATTTCAGGTATGATTAGGAAAGTAAGAATATCTAAAATAATTACGTGATGCCTTTAAGACTTCGTCGACATATCGTCGACGTCAGTACGAGACCTTGTAGCTCCATTTTTTGGTTTTTTCGTCAAAATTGTTACATATTACATGTATATGTCATCATATATATATATATATATATATATATATATATATATATATATATATATATACACACATATGCGTGTGTGTGTGTGTGTGTGTGTATATTATATAATATCAACCCATAAATGTCTCACTGCTGGGCTCGGGCCTCCCATTATAGGGGGAACGGACAGTATACCCGCCACGCTTGTCCAAGGCGGCTGAAGAGGTTGTTTGTTTGTTTGCTTGAACGTGCTAATCTCAGGAACTACTAGTCTGATTTGAAAAATTATTTTAGTGTTAGATTAGATAGCCCATTTATCGAGGAACGTTATATATAGGCTATATATATCATCACGCTAAGACGAATAGGAGCGGAGCACCAATGAAGAATGTTTCAAAGTCGGGGGCTGTTTTTTAACTATTCCACGCGGATGAAGTCGCGGGCAGAAGCTAGTATCGTTATAAAAAAGAAATTAATTGTCAAATGTCGTTATCGGGTGGTAGAGCATTTATTTGTCTGTCTAAATGTCTAGAGTATGCCGGTAGTTGAGTTCTAGCATTAGTGGCCTGTTGGTTTCAGTACAGGGATTCTGGAGGCCGGCAGTACACTGTTAGCATCTCTGGTGTTGCAAATGTCCATAGGTGACGGTAACCACTTTTCATTAGATGAATCGTTTGTTTTGTCTGTCGGTACGTCGACAATGATGATCGAGTTGACAAAAATGTTACAGATTCCCTTAATTTAAAATTCGCCACACTGGTTTTAAATACAGAATTATTTTACTATGCTGGTATTGTTTCCAATGATTCAATCTGATATAAATCTAGGTCAGCAGTTAACCTGTTTGCAGAAATTTTATTTGATTGTACATTTTATTATTCCATACACGCACTCTCTACACACCCTTTTAATATAAAACAAACGGAGAAATGGGTCATACGATATTAAAGTAAGGATTTAGGGGAATGTATTTGTTCAATATTTCGGAACAGTAGAAAAAGGCAGGAAAACTTGTTATTACGTTCATAGCAACCATTAGTTTGTATCGTCAATATAATTTTGTTTTTTGTAGACAATATTATTGTTTGCCGCACTGTGATGTCTGTTAAACAACATTCATTGTTCAAGGTACCAATGTCTTGATAACCTTCAGTAAATCTTTCTTCCATATACATGTCAGAAGTTAAGTAATAACAGTTTTCAAAATTAAGATTAATATTTAGACTAATTTTGTACTTTCTGTAAATGTGGCGAATGTTCATTTAACTATGAAATCATAAAACAAAATTTAATTGAAAATACCGCATATTCCAAAAACTTCTCAACGGGTATTGTTCAAACTAAAAAAAAATTTAATCCTCAGTTACATGTATCTTCACTTTTTTTTAGCAATTTCACTGCAATATTGTATTCACTACAACACTATGCTCACTATAATGTTGTGTTCACTACGACATATTTCTACTAAATCTCCTCCATAGTAGATCCAGTAGTATGCAATAAAAATACTATTACATATAAAAACAGGCGAACGCAATTGAAGATTTCAATACTTTTCCATTTTTTAGAGAAAGGCCACGAAACCGTAAAAATAATGGCTGGGACATCATCTATTAGTAACGACCTGTTAGCACCATCATCCGAGAGTTAAATGCCGCTTGCGTTCCAAGCGTTTGCTTCGAAGCCCGGGGTTCGCTTTCCTACTCTTTCTTCCCCACTTCATGCGGTTTACAGCATCCCTTGTTTTGATACAATTGGTATCCATGTTAATCTTCACGACGTCAAGCTAGAATACGTCGAACCCACCGCTTCTTCTGGGACCTGGCGAAGACGGAATTAGAAGAGACCTGTAGAGGAAATGAATTAGCTCTGAGTGCTCTAAATGCACGATTAGAATGTCTTTTCCGCAATAATTTCCTAGGATTACAGGTTATTACCTATAATAAAATTGTAAATAGAGCTATTACAACGTTCTGGCGAGCGAAACACTGTCTAATTACTTCTGAGTCTAGCACGTCGCGTGTACCGACGTGATAAACTGTGAAAGCAAAAAATATACCGGGTCATTCACCCTGACCTTTTCAACCTTGTAACTTAAACTGTATCGGGCAATAGGGCTGTCATATTAAAAGTTTTGATATCTAAGAAATAGTTTACCAGTATACATTTTATGATATCTTAATTTAAGCACTTACTAGACATAATTCTGATTATTGAGATATTATATGCGAACTAGATTTTCACTTTAATAATAATATTAGCATTGGCCGTCATCTCGAAAGGCTATCGCTTGGTTTGTAGTTGGAGGGACTCTACAGAAGCTCTGTTAGACGCGGCCTGTATCGTGGGGAGGTTTTTGTCTCTAGAGCCTTTATCACTAATAGCTTGGATCCCTAGGCACCTTTACCGGCGGAGATCTCGTTTTTAAATTATTTAAACATTTCTTTGTAATTTTATAAACATAATAGTTGTATTTTTATATATGTACATTTTGTATTGATCTATACTAATTTACAGTTTAATATTATAAATGCGAAAGTTTGGATGGATGTTTATTACTTAATCACGCCAGAACGGCTAAACTGATCTGGATGAACTTTGGCACAGAGATAGATTATAGTCTGAAATAGCACCTAGGCTACTTTTTATCCCAGAAAAAGTTACGGTTTCCGTGGGATAGCTTTAACGCGAGCAAAAACTAGTATTCTATACGGATGATTGATGAGAATAGATATTGAACAAAACTTTCCTTTCATAGATGAAATTATAAATTCTAATTTTATACATCCACGTAATAACGCTGTCGGTCGACGTGATCCCAGAAGACCAGAAAGGAAATGCTAATGGCGGTATAGTTTCCTTTCTCGGAAGCTCTAGTAAACAAAAGTTATTTTGGGATTTAACTGATATTATTAAAGCGAACGATTTACAGAAGGTGGGTTAACTTTGAAGGGTCTTGTGATTCTGTTAATTGAAGACATAAAAATGTAGTAAGTACGGATTGATGGTGTGACGAATACTTACATTGGATTTACAAGAACCATAGCTATGGACATATTGAGATATTTCATGTGTATTTCTTTGATGTAACATCATTTCTTCTAAAAATAACATTTTACCATCAATAAGGAATACTGTGAATTATAATCCCGCAGGAAAGAACTTGAATTTTTAAAAGTTACAAGATGGATATTGAAAAGAAAATTGAGATACAAAATTTGACTGATTTTGTCTGTAGGTAATTGAAGGGAAAAATGACCTGTGACGCCATTTAGTCATGTAGAGTTTAGAAGCTTTTCCTGGCAGTACATCATTTTTAATACATTCCTCCATGGTTTTACTGACAAACCAGGAAATTTGCACCCAAGTGAAAGTATTCAATGTAATACTGAATGGCTAATTTGATTTTATCTTACATTTTGGTAAATACTGTTGCGAGTCTGAGAACGTAAATAATAACGGTCTTATTCATATTGCGTTAGAGTAAGTTTGAAGGTTTCTTTAAGAACCTTAAAAAAGCGTACAAACTTACTCTTTCTCAATATACATAAGATCGTAAAAGTGTCGTTGAAACGACTAAATAAAAAATTTCAAAAGCGGAGAACACTTAATTTTCTATGGAGTGTGAACATGTTGTTCCGAACATTGTTTAATACCACATACCTCACAAGATAAGCGTGCTCCATCCGATACTTCTTTTTACGAGGGGAAATTCGATTGAAGACCGTCAGCCGTGCGAGGGGAAAAATCGCGTCGGTGTGTGGGATTCGCCAAGTCGTTGTGGCACTTCCCGCAAAATGTGCTATTGCCACACCACGGTCAGGGAAACCCACTAAAACCCCGCGGTGTTCTTTCCTACGCCTTAATGCCAGGGTCACGGGTACTCTCACCACCCTGCGCGGCCCTGGCCCCTGGGACGGTGGCCCATCGGCCTCTTCCATGCTCTATCCTAGACTGCATCATCACTCAATATCGGTCAGACAGCCTTTAAACGCGAACCGACACGAATATAAAAAATATATTTATCAAACTCATTAGATAATTATGTTGAAGCCAAACAAGTAATCATATATGGTAAAATAATAATGCCAAAGATGTCAATAAACTATATTTGTTGAATATGAAACATCTTATATAGCAAATAAATAACTAAGACTGTTGTTTCCTGCATTACATATACCTAATGCTGCTATTTTATTATTGCGCTTAGCTACACATACATAGACAGTCATTTATTCTAATGTACCTATAATAATAAATAGAGCAGTTTTCCTTTAAACAAAAACATGTTACTGTGCAAATAACATGATACTTCATTACGTAAATATTTCTCATTCGTAATTTTTTAATACCTATTAATAAAAATATACACTGGCTTAAATAAGGCTCTCCCAAATAGGCCCCTATTTGATTTAGTGGTCTTGGTCCGCTTCGTTCAGTGGATTGTAGATGTCCCGGATTTGATTCCCGGCAGGGTAAATGTTTTAAACATACGTTCTGTTATTTACTCTAGGTTGGGTATCTGGAATCAAAGGTACTATGAATTTTCCCTTCCCGAGACACAAAGTACCACAGGATTTAAAAAATAATGTAAACTGTCGTGTTAGTGAAAACTATGTCTGAATAAGCTAATTTTTATGCACCCGAACTTCAAACCGCTCCTAGGAAAATTCCCACGAGATACCCGGGATAAAAGTATCCCATTTTTTGTTATATAATTATATAAAATTTGCTATCGATTAGTGACAAAATCACATTGGAATTAATTTTTTTTCAATCTGGCCGTTTTAGATTATTCCTGCGGGATTCCCGGGATAAAAATTGGCGCAGATTTGAAGTCTAAGAATTAGCTGTTGATCAGCGAAAACCGCAACGAAATTGGGCTAGGAGTTTTTACGTGAAACAGATAGACCGACAAACAGACAAGAAATCTAAAAAAAATGCATCGTGTTCTCCATCGTTTATGTAGTGTATTCCAATTGTTTTTTTTTAATAGCTTCAATGTACAGACACGGCATGTTTAGAATTTTATAATATTGTAGATAACTTAAACATAATTTTGTTTAACTTGGGAATATAGGTACATTGTGTGTCTTGCCTGCTCATTTATTCACATACACACTGATAGTAGTTTCCTTCCGCTTTGGATGTATGTTGCAATTTTTTTATTTGTAAAACTTCACGAAATATGGAATTAATTTCAATTTAAAGTTAATAAATAATGTTTCTTTGGTTCATTGGTTTTAGTTAAACTTCACACAGACGTGATTGAAAATATGAAGAAATTATTAGAAAATATTTGCTAAATAATCGTTATTCTAAACTTACGACATAATAATGCTTACGTGACTGCACTCATGTCTTGAGAGTTGCACTCGACAGCTGTTTATGACGTCAGTGACGATTTCAAAGAGTTTTGATAAAGTACAACGCACGGTTAGCTAATAAAACACTGCTTATAATAGAAAAAGAAACAAGTATTACGAAATCAATGTTAGACATTAAAAATACACAGTATAATTTAACGTCGTGGTAGTGTAATTGATGGCGCACGCGTCTCAAACACGAAGGGCGCGGGTTTGAATCCTGGCCGGAACGCATGCACTACTTAGGCAGTTTTTTGACCTAATATGCATATTGTTATAATTACCACCTGCTAACAACGGTGAAGGAAAACATCGTAATGAAACCTGCACATCGAGATAACCAATGTGTCGAACCTGCCAAGCCGCCTTGAATAGGCGTGGCGGGTATACAGTCGGTTTTCCTGTAGTGGGAGGCCCGAGCCCAACAATGGAACGTTTTTGGGCTGTTATTATATATTTATATACAATTTAACGACAGTGATACTATACTTTACTATTACTTTATTTTTAGAGCAGGTCTGATGGCGAATAAGTTTAGGACAAAGCTGCCATACTTTTGGGCAAAACGTTGTTTTTTGTGGTCTTGATCCATACTTAAGTCCTCTCATACTTTTCTACTACGCTAGTGGGACACTAAAATGATACCATTACGCAAGTTATGGCATTATTCTAGTATATGGTCACTGGTATTTAAATTTAGAAATTTTTTAACATTACGTTACACTGAGAACTTGAATGAATGATAACTCTTTATTGTATGCCATAAGCTAGACACTACCATAACTAGACTTAAACCTAGACAATTAATATGGATACATTTTATTAGAACAATGGGCGGTCTTGTCGCTCGTACCGATCTCTTTCCACCCAGTATCCAACGAGAGATTAAAATAAAAATTAAGCAATATTTCTTACAGAGAGGAGAACTTTGTTATAGACAGGATTTTCAACGATATGTGCTGTAAGCGTATTACTGTATTCCCGGTTACTGTAATTTAATACTTGAATTATTTAGGTATACGTTAATTATCTAGCTTATAACGCAAATAGCCTATAATTGGCGTTTATTATCAAACATGCAGCGATCAATAAAGATAGCGCTGAACGTTTTTGAAGATTTATTACGCGACCAGCCTTATACCAAAGTTTGCATTTGCTATTTTACCTTGGTAACTTTTGTAGGTATATATATTCATATAGTAAACTAGCTGACCTGGCGAACTTCGTACCGCCATTTTTTCTGAATTCCTAAAAGACTTTGTTTCATGACACATAAACAAAATCACCAAACTCTGTCCAGGTGATTAGGAGGATTCTAGAACCCGATCTCAGCGCCATCTACCGGTTCTAATTGTGAATCTAAACCACCCGGAAACCCACTCAAACACACAAAAACAAAATCACCAAAATCGCTCCAGGTGATTAGGAGGATTCTAGAACCCGATCTCAGCGCCACCTACCGGTTCCAATTGTAAATCTAAACCATCCGGGAACCCATTCAAACGCACAAAAACAAAATCACCAAAATCGGTAAAGTCGTTCTCAAGTTATGCTCGTACATACATATCTACGATTCATTTTTATATATAAGAAGATAATATAATTATGTAAATTATAACTTGGCTGTATTTGTTGCGAAATTACCATATTAACCTTTCTATCCAACTTATAATTTGAACTTGCTGATTAGATTAGTGGACGCCAGTTATTGTTAGGCTGTGTCCTCATTAGACGAACAGTGAGCAGTTGACTGTTCGCTGGCGGACTCTGACCGGCGTATTAGCTGTGAAGCGCTTGCGAACTCTTGGGATGGAAGGTAAATGGTTAGTATATAACGCCGTGCAACGCTCCGGCGTAATGAGCATACTGTGCCGCCGATCGCGCACATCGTTCACTGCTAATCGGCCGCTCACTGAATGAGTCGGCAAGCAAAACGCCGCAGACGCTATAGATGGCCACCTAAAGCCCACGATGTCATTTGGACGCCAAGACTGGCCGACCACTGCCGCTGATGGAACCATCGCGAAGCCCGCGAAGGCTACCGGACGCCGCACATCGGCCAACGTGAGCCGTGGACCACTACGGCGGCTCCGAAATCCAATTACCGCAGGATGGTTACCCTTCGAGCGAATGCCAGGATAGAGTCTAGGCTGGCTCAAAACCGCTCACTGCTTTGCCCAACTCACCGGAGTTGGCGAAGAGGATGAACTCGACAATAAAAACTGCCTACATTAGGCGCTCTATGGATACTCCATTTAAAAAATATAGAGAGGTAAACTGGATGCAAATAGTTAGCCCCTCACTGTTTGTCTAATGGGGACACGGCCTTAGATACTTTAGAAATAACATTGTAATTCGACGGTTGACCTTCAGGTGATATTTCTTTTAATCTTATTAAAACGCTTTATAGAAGTAGTTTCTAGTCTTATTTGGTTCTGAAATAACCTTGTTTTGTGTTCAACAATCATTTAAGAATCGACTAAGTGCTAACGTATAATGAAGGGTTGTGTAGAGATGGTGATAACGTTCACTGTTCACTATTCGGTTTTTATCATTTGATATGGAACCCTAAAACATATAGTCGAAAATACACCCCACATCTTAATACTACTAAATAGTTGTTATTAAAATCAATTCTCCTAAAGTATTATGTGTAACATTCTACTACATTGATTTTTTGAGACTTCTATTCTGTTCAAATGTTTTGGGACACAATTTTTACGACTACGGAATTGAATATCTATCCACCAGTTGACTTGAATAAAACACCAGTAACAAATATTGTATAAAGGAATATGCTTTATTGTGTGTGAAAAGATGCAGTTAACATAAATAAAAAATGACAATTCAATAGGCGTTCTTATCGCTGTTACGATTTCTTCTAGACAACCTTCGGATGGACAAGAAGTTTGGTTAGAACAGTGGTATCCTTCCGATTTTTAAAGAGTTAACTAATGGTACTTGTACACTGAACAATATTTCAACCAATTACTATAAGTGTTTCGTTTTTGCCAAACTTGTTAGGTACTCCAAGAAATACGCTAAATATTAGTTTAGCAGTAACAGGGCTAGGCCTTAGTAAACAAAGCTATTAAACGTAAAAACGACTTCAAAGTAAAGGGAAAACCTAATTTAATTGATCTAGGAGGGGTTGGGCGGAAAAAGCGTAATTAAATAGTTAAATAAAACAAAACACGTCATTTATGGGCGTAAATAACAACGGTCTTATTTATAGAGAGTTAGAGTAAGTTTGGACGCTTATTAATGGTTTTAGTCAATGATGTTAGGAATAAAAGTCCATAATCAAAATTATGTTCTTTACAAAATCTTTCTTTCTAATAGAATAACATTAACTAGTTTTCCTTTTTTTAAATATGACTGTACACGATTTGTTTATCTGGCCAATGTGAAATATCCATGAATATTAAAATTTTAGAATCATTGTCAATCAAATGCCTAATAAATAAATAAAACAGGTTTTTGATAGATGTCGAACAAGGGAGTTCTTGTAGCAGGTCTAAAAAGCACGTTCTACTAAACAGGTCAGATTTTCAAAGAAATCAATATCCTACAATTATAATTTTCTTTTCACCAATATTGTCATCACTCATCTCGTCTCACTCATCACTATAATTAACATTTACTCTTAACTATGTAAAGTACCTATAGAATTTTAGAAATCTAAACATCCAATTTTATAGTATTTTTCTGCTATATTTGACATACGCAACCATGCATCTACAATTACGTAATTCATTCTTAAATAAAATTACATACATACAAATAGATTTCCAATTTTAGCCTAACGATATGTCACAAATTCTGATAAGGTCAAATGTACACAACAATAAACCGTGGGAGGTGTGACATCTGGTGCCTATGTACGATCCAAATTCGTATTTCAAATTTTCGAATGATAAAGCGTGTAACGGTAGTGCTTAAAATAGAATGTGATTCAAATCCAACGATTCGATTGGAATATCGAAGATTTATAATATTAAGTTGTATTTTTTTCATAGCTCTTTAAAGTTGATTTCAAAACTTGAGAATACTACATTTTAGTTTACATATTTAAGAATTTCATACATCAGAGATTAAGACCTAGCCCGCACCAAGAATATTTCGGTGCGAGTTTTTCCCCGCTATTTTTTTAACATATAGAACTCAGTAGAAGTGAATGCGCCTAATGCCGAATGAATCCCGCACCGGTTTGTATTCTGTAGATTGTTACATATTTGGTGTGACTTTAAGTCCTAACGAGTAACAATTGTCACATAATATATTTCATTGTGGTTTAAAAGTAACAAAAAGAAGTTTAGGACATTGTAATAGTCTCCATCAAATAGTGTTAGGTTTATTAGTAATATTTAATCATCGGAAGTATAGTCTCTCTGTTATAGAATTATAATCTGGTCTTTATTTGTTCACAGGTAAGATAAACTTACAACACATATGTTGCAGTTACATTCAATACCTCGTCAGTAAGTACCACTTATATAAAAGTTTGTAAATATTTTTACATAGTTGTGTTATATAGGTAGGCATTTTATGGGTTGACTCTTACCGAAATGTGTGCTTGTTCCGCCTTATTTGTAATACAATAAGTAGATACACCTTACTCAAAGTCGGGTAATCTTCCTCAATCTATTCTCAATTCCATTACTCATTTTATCCATAAATGTTGTTTTGGCTGCGTTAAGATCGTCCGAATCTGATTTCAATTTCAAAATATTTATTTTAACGCATTTTTAATATTTTATCTAAGATATATGAGATAATGATTTGGAGGGGATTTCCCGCCGCGGTTTTTCCTCTGCGCTACGATATGGGGTTGTTTAAGAAGGACGTTATAAAAAAATTTAAGGCCAGCAACGCATTGGCTACGCCCCTAATGTTGCAAACGTCCTTAGGCGACGGTAACCATCTTCTATCAAATGGCCTGTCTGCCATGTTGCCTGCTTAAGGCAATAAAAATAAATACTTTTAAGTATACTTATTAATTTGAATAATCTATTAAAGTTATAAAAATAATTCATGCATGTTTCTCGTTCCATCGATTAACATCTAAATAATGCGTTAAAGCTCAGAATTTTTCTAATTTAAGTGATTATAGATCTACCATTTGTCAAATGCGCCATTTAAATCCCACTCTGTTGTATACTCAACATTATTCACATTTAGGTGCTGAGTCTGATTGTAAAAGGAGATTAGTTTCACTGTTATATGCACATTATGGAATTTCAACTTTATGTTGTGTGTCATAGAGACTATTTTAATATCTTTCAAATATCGTATGTGATAGAAACCAGAAGCCAAATCTATTTATCCGACTGTCTTGTGTCCAATTTCAATAATAATGAATCGTTCGCGTTTAGTCAGCATTGCAGATTAACTGCATATCACACTGTATTCTAATGCCGTACGTAACTATTTATATATATATATATATATATATATATATATATATATATATATATATATAATTACTTACTAGGCATTACACTGTGGATTCACTCGCATAAACTTTCACTCAGTATCTCATGGAAGTTACCAACAGTCACATATATCCATCATTAATTCTTAATTCTTAAGCTTTGAAGAAAGATAGAATATACTTTTTTTTTATTGAAGAGAATTTTTTCGTGTTGGCGCTATGTAAAGACTAAACATTTTTATAGGATGTTAACAATGTTTTATTTACATTTATGTCTAGCATATTAAAAGTTTAATAATACATTTTTAAAATATTCGTTAACTACATTAATGAATCAATATAAAGAATCCATCATCAAATACTTCAATTAATTTAAACATAGTTTGCATACTTACACATATTTTTATTACGATAATAACCATTAATTTTACGTTTTAGGTTTATTTAAATTTAAAGATGATTGCTATGTCATAAACATTTTTCAATTATCACGAAGAATTCGAATAACCTGTAGAAATGATCGTTTATGTCAATTAACAACCAATGACCAAACCAGAGTTAGTTTAAAAATAAAAATTGAGATTACGACACGGTGTGACACATGGCTGTGATATAAATTGTATCATATACCTAACAATAGATAACGTCGTATTGTATATATTCGTATCAGCCCTATCATGATTCTTAGAATTTATCAACATGGGCTATGAGATAATAAAAATACATTGTGCTTTGAAGAAAAGAAACATTTTAAAATATATACAATATAGTCTCTCTCTATTGACACCTTTCAAGGTGATTGAAAGGAGTCTCGCGTGACCAAAGGACTGGCCTGTATTTAGGGCAACTGATCGGCACAGTACACTCCCAACCGACAGCGATCTGGGCTACATTCTTTATCTGCAAATATGTCTATAGTAGGTTTTAATTTTATAGTGTAATTTAATTTATAAGGTAGTTTACTTTATAATTTAACTTTATTTTACATGTATGGATTAAATATTTAATATATCAATATATTCACCTTACCCATAGAAGACGGTGATCTGGGCTCAGTATTCTACTTATAGTCTTAAGGGACTATGGGTAGAATACGATACAAATAAGTTTTCTTTTATTGTATTCGATTATATATATATATATATATATATATATTCACTTAGAATCTTTTGGCAGGAATTAATATAATTTGAAATTATAAATAAAATAACTTACTTTATACAAGTTGTCCCTAATAATAGATTTTCAACGAAAATCTTAATTGTGTTATAGAAGTTGATTAAAATTTTGAAAGAAGATTTTGCGGTGCTTGGAAATACTTTTTATTTAATTTGATAATGACCGCTGCATCGTTAGTAATTTTGATATATTTTCTCAATTTACAGCTTAATGCAGCTCAATAAGAAAGACTTATTGATACTTAAAACTACGTTTTTAACGGTTTTAAGCGCGATATTTTATTCGATTTTTATTTCGACATTTCGACCAATTTGCAGTAGCCGCGATCAAGGAAGATAATTTAACATTACTAATTGACTAACAAAAAAGTGGCCGAAACGTCGAAATAAAAATCAAAACCGTTAAAACTTACTTTTAATTATGTGTACTAGTCGCAAAAACTTAAGAAAATATTACGACTTATTGAATTCGCATGAATGTTTGATAGTAATAACGGCTATAAATCTTCTATGCAAACATCCGTTGACAAATACACGGCGTACTTAATCAGTTAAGCGTTCACCCTTAGGCATGCATGGCCGTGAAGTAAGAGCGAGCAGCCGACCACTATCTCAATTTAGTTGTCATTCCGTAATTAGTGTGCATTCGTCTCGTTCAGAATTATTTATGATTATACTATTAAAATAATGGCAGTAATTGAAAAATGTTTGGTGAAAGTTTTTGCTCTGTTTATTATATTTAGATGATTTGTAACGGTACGGTTAGCCGGTTTTGATGTTCGAGTGGATTTAATTTTTATTTATTTTGTAAGTGAAATGTTCGTGTTTCAAGCGTTTTTCGAGCATTACATATTATTGCAATTATAATTTTGCATACGTGCATAACCATATTTTTGACGGTATAAATCGACAAAACTTACTTACCTATGAATATCGTGGCTAATATTACGAATGTTTCACAAAAAAATATTTTAATTTAAACAAAAAATAAATAAATAGAATAGATTTTTTCACAAGAATTAATTTTTATATATCGACGGCCTCGTGTAATAATAATCCAGTATTCGAAAAACTCAAATTTTACAGGAAAAAATATGTTGTGTTTTTTGGACAGTTACAATTGTTCAAATAAAAATGTCATGAAGATATTTTTCTTATGCGACAGTAGGTCGGGTAATAGTAAAACATCTGAAAAAATTGCATACATGCATGTGACTTGGGAGTCACAGATGCTAAATTTGATATAACATTTTTTCCAGTAATTAATGGACTTTACAGTAGTACATTACTGGATTATTTCATGTGGGGTCAAAATAGAAATGTACATGGATCAAAATCAAAATGAATGTGAAACATTCGTATTATTGTTTTATCTATAATTCGATGTTCATAGGATATATAGATTTGTCGTAAGTGAATTCACTCAATTTATATCTTCACAAAATTCATTTAAAACCGGTTCCTATATCGCATTGAACGTTCATTTGCTCTACTGTCGGTTAAAATTTGACATAAGCCCCATACAACTAATGGCAAAATTGAGAAGAACTGACAAAAATGTTTTTTTGTAGCTATCGTAAAACGAAGTTTGTAAGCAATTACTGTCGCCTGTGGGCATTAATCTGTATTAGATAATCTATATGAAAGTGACCAGAATTCATGAAATTATAATTAAAATTAAAAATTAAATAATATCGAGCTTAATAACCGTTAAAGCGTAATTTTCATTATATCTGACCGACAAATATCATACACTCAACTTTCTGTTAGTAAATTATGATACAATGAGCTATGCCCGTTCAATCAAATCAATGAATACCGGAGCATTGATCACTCCAATTTGCATTTAAGGCCTTTTATATATCGCTTTCAACTTAATTTAAAATACGTATGCGCAATCAACTTTCGCCCGTTAATATTATAATGAAATTTAAATAGGAAGAGAATAAACAACCCAATGATTACTATATTGTATTTTTTCAAATTAAAAGACAATAAGGAAACGATTGCATATTTGACTTTTATATTTCATTCAACTGTTAAACAGAGTTTTTCAAGTTCTCCATCTATTCCCTCGGAACAATTTTAACTGTGTCTGAACTGATAATAATAATAATAATCGGCAAACATCTATGGCATTTTTAGGGGCCCATGCAGGGAGTGGCAAGTCACCGTCTGCCCGTTTTTCCATGTTCCCCGAACACTGCGACGGGCAGACGCCATAGTCCCCATATTCCCAGACCCCTAGTACCACTAACAGTTCACCCCAATATTCCGGTACTTTTTGTCTTCATTTCCCACAAAACTTCTACACTGACCGGGGCTTGTCCTTGGGTACATTATTATATGGTGTAGACAGGGATAATCGCCGGACAATGTCACGCCACATTTACATTAAATTTGTCAAAGGGCCTCTACGTGTTGGCCCCACGCAAGCCGTCCAAAAGTCCGGGGCATTTTTATGGCCCGTGGTCTTCAAAGACATACATTATCGGCCGACAAACAGACACATTGTAATATCCCCATGCTAAGGAAGTTACGCTTGTGTTATGAGTAATATACAATGGGACCACTCTGGGGTCATCCCAGATACCCAGTCCATAGTAAATAACAGAAAGTTCCGAAATTTGCCATGCCAGGAATCGAACCCGTAGCCTCTGGGTTCCAGCGAGTTGGGCGGCCAAGACTTAGCCCGCTTAACCACAGAGGCCTTCATGTTGAAATGTAACTGAGAGAAAAATAATTTCATGGTAGTCACAATTGAATTCTAGAATTGCTATAAATCATACAAATAAATTGCTAGCAAGAGCTAGCTAGCTTTATTGTTTGTTATAGATAGATACACAAATTATATAAAAATAATTGATGAGAAAATTAAGTAATGTAAACTTTTATCTATCTATATATATTTATATATGTCAAAGAATCGTAAAAATGTATGTATGAGCATAATTTGAGGACGACTTTATCGATTTTGGTGATTTTTTTTGTGTGTGTTTGTGTAGATCCCCGGATTATTTAGATTCACAATTGGAGCCAGTAGGTGGTACTGGGATCCGGTCCTACATTTTTATTTATTTAGGGCAGGACAACGTCTGCCGAGACCGCTAGTACGTAATAAAACAAGAAACATAAGCCAACACTAAGTTATATTTTAGATTCTGTATCCATGTATTTAGTCTCAATATTGAAGTATTTTCTACTATCTTAGAAGACTGGTAATTTTCTTTATATATGTCGATGATTACCTGCATATTATTTTGTGCATTATGTTTTCTAAGTTCTTTATTATCATATACCATGATTAATTTTTAGTATTACCGAAATATTTCTTTCAGAAATCAAAAATCTATCTGTTATTCATAACAATATTACACGTCAATTTGTATATATATATATATATAATTATGGTCTCAACATTAGGTCATAGCATAGGTCATAAATTCTTCATAACTATTCAAGTGTGTTAGACTAACCACTTTCAGAGCCGTAATTGAAATGAATCGACAGATGGCGAGTCCTCTATTCTTTTGGGTAGATTCAGTTAATCTATTATAATGATTAAAACACTTCTGTCGACTATGCAATCGACGCGAATGAGAACGGAAGAGCATGCACTATCGTAAGGGTCATCTTACACTTACTAGGTTACGCGAACATCTATTGTCTTACAAGATGCTTTTAAAGATACCGGTTGAGTGGAGAAGGAACTTTATCTAAGTGGTTTCCTATGTACTTCAGTGCGATTTAATCAATCGATAATGCATTATCGATTCATAGTTAAAGCGAATTTCTATTACTCGGTTTCGTAAGACATTACGTGGATTTTGCAATCGATTAGTATTTACCGCTTGATAGTAACTTCAATATCAATATTTTATAACTTATTATATTTGCTTTATTTTTCTTAAAAAAAAAAGAAAAAATTGTAGCTTTTTGTTTCATGTTTCACGAACTTCTCTAGTTCATATTAAAGTTATTTGAAGGAAATTGCTCTTAGTGTTAGGACCACCTATTGTTTTCTGTATTACAAGATCTTAAACTATGTCTTAATTTTCTGTAATAAAGTATACATTCTATTCTATTTTCATACTTTCTTGCCCACGCGCCTTTACACTATCAATTATATAATCATATTCCAAACTGGGAGGTTGTAAGATGTACCTTTTTGGGTCTCGTCCTACGCAAGCGCCGTTGAATGTTCGCATAGAATAGGGCATCGCTAGTGGGTTGTGTTACATAGAATGAATAGTACATTATCTGTTGTTATCAATCTGGAGAGAGGCGGTGATTGAAGCCTCGTGTATTGTGGGAAATGACTTCAAATGACCCCTTGTTATATGGATTGATTAATATGTATTAGGTTCTATTCAAATTGGTATACGCACGATCAAATTACAGTACACACTTAGAGATTGTAAAATAGATGTACACATCATACACGTAGTATACGGTGCGTATGTATAAGGATCGAGTTGTCATAAAGTGACGAAGAATGTTTACGTGTCGCTTATTTATGGCCGGTTCCTATATATTACTATACATTCACTTGCCTTTGGTAGAATTTTGACTTTACTTGTTTGGAGCTTATGTCAAAATTTAATCGATAGTGAGGCAAATGAACGGACGGTAATATATAGAAACCGGCCATTAGTGTAATTGCATACTAAATATATAAAGCATGAAATAAAGTTCATTTTATATATTGAAAGCAACAACAAAGAAGCGCCACGCTTTAATATTTTAATAAATTAAATGTACTTTTTAACGGACTTCAAAAAGGAGGAGGTTCTCAATTTGATTGGTATGTTTTTTTAATGTATGTACACCGATTACGCTGAGAGTTGTTATCCGATTTACGTGATTCTCCTTTAGTTTGATGCGGAATAGTTGCCCTTTGGTCCCCTAAAAAAATAACATAATTTGGCACAGTAGTTTTTATTTTATGAATATTTTTTTATGAAAACATTTTCGGTTTCCGTTTTTATATCTCTGACGGCCTCTGTGGTTGAGCGGGCTAAGCCTTTGCCGACTTACCTCACTGCAACACAGAGGCTCAGGGTTCGATTCCTGGTATAGTAAATTTCGGAAACGTATTTTCTCCGTTATTTACTATGGTCTGGGTGTCTGGGATCGGCCCCAGAATGGTCCGTTGTATATTACCCATAACACAAGCGTAACTTGCTTAATTTGGGGATATACAGTTGTGTTTGTCTGCCGATTTATTATTATTATACATATTTATTTAAGTTCAGATTTTTTTTACATTTTTCTTTAAATATATACTATATAAAAAAAACATATAAATTAAAAAAAAATGTAAAAAAATCGATATCCGCCGGAAGCAGGGCCTAGGGTCCAGGCTACCGGTGGTTAAGGCTCCAGCGACAGGAACCTCCTCACGATACGGGCCGTGTCCAGCAGAGCTGCCTTCTGCATCCGACCCTTCACCTAGACACCAAGCGCTAGCTTTTCAAGGTGTCGGTCAAGGCTCTTCGCTATTAGTCCATTCACTGACACCACTATCGGTACTATAATTGTAGAGTCCAAGTTCCACATGGCAGAAACCTCGTGAGCGAGATCAATATACTTATTTGTTTTTATTTCTCGGCTTTCACGAGGTTACCATCATGGGGAATCGCGACATCTACAATTATAGCACGTCTCGCAGACCGATCAACTATCACAATATCAGGCTTATTGGCGACAATAGTCCTGTCTGTGATAATTGATCGATCCCAGTAGATAGATAGCAGATATTGACCATTGTCAAGAAATGGTTCGGGCTTGTATTGGTAATAAGGTACCTCCGACGAGATAAGTCCGTATTTATTATTATTATTATATAATATAAATATGGAAATGTATAGATAACAAATCTCCACCCTCACCTTACGTCTTTAATTATGTTGTATACCGAAGTCATAGAATATTAGCATTTCATATATTGATGATAATGCATGCATGCTGAGCATGTGAACATTAATGTTATCGTCAATTCGAAAACTAAGATTATCTTTATTACTAAAAGTCTAGTATTACGATATGCATTTAGTATGTTTAATTTTCAAATTTAACATGAAATAACGAGAGATAGGTAATTATAGCTCTATTTATTTATTTAATGACTTTTATGTATTAAATCTAGGACAGTTCTTAAAATGATTAAAGTTTCTACACAATTAACCTAGATTGAGACACGCAAATTAAAGACTTAAATAAGTCAGTGCAATTATTTTTCAACTTAAATCACGTGAGGTTTTGGAAAAATGTTGTTTTCAATTTTATACCTAATGGCCAAGTATAAAATTTGCAATGCCTTTTCTGAATTTTTACCGTAATTTGTTTGATCCAGTACAACTCGAGCGCTACCTATCATGTATTAATTACGTTCTAAACCTTCACACTAGTGTCAAATTATAAATTAAAATTCATTTGTTCATATAGCCACAATACACAGGAATGGAAGAACGATAACTTTGTGCAGTCCGTCAAGCACTAAAGTCCCGAACTAGGATTTAACCTATATATTTCAGTTGATTTTGGTTACTTTCGTTTGCAACAGAATACACAATACAATAAGACTAAAGTAAAAAATGCGAAATATTGAAATTCTCAACCCTTTACTAGATTACTGTACTAATAGCATTTAGGTAACACATTATGATGAACGATACAGAAATATATAGGGAACGACCACTTAAACATTCATCTTTATACAGTAGAAGATGTTTATTCCAACGAATTTCTCATAATCAGCGCCCTATAACACTATGTAATGCTCTTAAATATGTTGATGAATATACTTAAAGCTTTTAATAGCCACTTTATGCACGGGAGCAGTTCACTATCCAATAATTACAATATACCGATCACTTCCCGTGGAGAACATTAATGTTTTAATAACCGACAATTACGATATCGTAGGAGAAATTTTCATTCGTTAAACACCGAGGTCCATCTTTACAACCGTCTAGGGTTCAGTACAGAAAGGATAAATCAACTCCCCTTTTACTTTCACCGACGTTGATATAGGAAAAATATAAGAATTCTTCCTCTGTTTTGATGTACTTTCGCAATGTTTGTGAGCTTATTGCCTAGCGCGTTCTTGTCTTAAATTAGCGTTTTAATGACGTGGGTTTGAATCCACAAACGTCGAGATAATTGATGTGTCAAACTCACTAATCCACCTTTGACAAGCGTGGCGGCTATACTGTCCATTCCCCTAAGAGTTAAGGAGGTTCGAGCCCAGCAGTGGGACGTTTATATGTTGTTGTTATATATTGTTTGTGATAGTGTTTAGTGTCCATGAATATTTAAGTTTAATAACAGTAACTTCAACAATACAGACATTAGCCTAAACCTGACGCTTCATCCCAGTCTTATTGAAATTGTAGATCTTTGACGGACGCTACAAAAGGAATTGTCATAGCAATGGGAAAAGTCATCTGGAAATTACGACGACTAAGAATTTTAAGAAATCTATGTGTAATTACTTGTAGATCACATTTATATACAAATAACAAAGTGCGGTTCGGTTGAAATTTTTAATTGAAAATGCTTTCTAATAAATAATATTTCAATTTGTAACAATATTACGTTGTGTCTAAGAATTGTCGTTACCTTATGTACTGAACCTTTGATTCGTTAGTCTTTGCCTTCGCCTATTTTTTTTTATTACAATCGTGGTCAATTTACCAATCATTGTTTGTTAGTAAACCGGGAACCCTTCGCTTTTTGTGATAGCTTCACAAATTTGTGAGACGGAAGCGCTGTGTCTAATTTGATAATTGGGTTTAGAAATTTTGTTTAAGTACCTAAAGGAATTTGTATACAAGAATGTTGGATCAACCTTCTGTTTTTCCCATGAGTAACGGACTTATAAACTGAAAACTTTATTTTACATAATATAAGAAAAATGTTGATAACATTGGACACTTGTGAATGTTGCTTTCTTCTGAATTTGTCACTTTTTTTTCTTTGAAGTAGTTTTCTTTTATCATTTATGCATCTGCATTGTCTTTTGTAGGGCTGTCGAAACGATCGAGGCGACTAGCTACCGGAGCGTTGGAGTTTACCTTGCTTAAAAGATTATTAGGAAACGCTGATTGCTTCGCGACAGTTCTCTGGTTGACTGTATCAGATTAGTCTTAATCTGATTGCAGAGTACCTGCTTCGCGACAGTTTTCTGGTTTGACTGTATCAAATTAGTCTTAATCAATAGTCAGATTGAATATAGTATAGTATAGTCAGATTAAGACTAATCTGATACAGTCAAACCAGAGAACTGCCGCGAAGCACGTACTCTGCAATCAGCGTTTCCTAATAATCTTTTAAGCAAAGTAAACTCAAACGCTCCAGTAACTAGGAACCTCTGATCTTTTCGATAGTCCTACAAGGATATAAATAACATACATAGACTCCAATTGAATTAACTTTATATTTTAATTTAGTGTAGTGTAATTTTTTATGTTATTTATTTCATTATGCATAAATTTCTGTTACAGCAAAATTAGGTTTGTCGGACATACCATCTCTCATCCCTATTAAATAAAAATCCACGGCGTTTTGCGCATTTGTTGGGTGAGTCGGATTTGTGGGATCCGTGGTTAAAGACAATATTTAAGTTTTTCAAAGTTGTTTTGAAAAGAATACGTGCCTCTTAAAACTTGAACACAAAGTTTCGACTTTGAGTCGTTTACAAGTGTTAATTTCTTGCTAAAGTGTAAACATTACGACCGATGGGACATCGCAGTGTGTGGCCGTGTATAAATTGGGTGTTTGTTTTCCATTTAGCTTAATTCGGTTGCTCACACGCAGTTGAGTATGCGTGACCTAATTAAGTGTAACGAACTTTTGAAACACGTGTGAATGTACCACGAATTACGAATATAAGTGCTATAGATATTTCATTGACCTATTTCGCGAACCACAGTTTTTTTACCATGGTTTAGGTTCGCGTTTGACGGCTGTCTCATCTGATGTTCAGTGAAGATGCGATCTAGGATGGAGCACGCTTACCTAGTAGATATCTAGGTCTTCAAGTCACTTATGACTTGAAGACCACTGCCTTATATGAATCGGGGAACACAGACTCCGGCAAATTGTTCCACTCGGCATCGGTAGTAGGTATGTAAAATTTATCCGTGCAGGAACGGAGAAAGAATACTATTTCCTGTGGCCGAGCGGCCTGTCGTAAGAGGCGACAAAACAACCCACAGCCAGGTGGTAGGGTATTTGCCCGACTGGATGGCTGCCATCCTTGGTCTAGATTATGCTGTCATAACAACCTTGAGTTGTGTTCCGGCATTAGTGGCCAGGTTCCAGTATCCCTTAAAAGAGCAGCAGCACATTTGTAGCACCTTTGGTGTTGCAAATGTCCATAGGCGATGGTAACCGCTTTCCATCAAGTGGGCTGTCTGCCTGTCTGCTGAAGTCATGTACTAAAAAAAAACTGACAAGTATTCATTGAAACTTTAAAGTTTATTGGATATGTATTATTGGAGAACGAACCTAACTAGAAAAAACACGTATGTATGCCACGTATAAATTAATACAGTGACAATAATAGAATTGACCAACGTCTATAAACTTAGAATAGACTGTTTAAAAATTACATCATATAAAAACTCAGTGACTGGCTGAAGATTGATACAACACGAATTAAATTGGATTTTATTTAATTTATTTCTAGGTAAATAATTACAAATTTAACTTCATTTAATAGGAAGTTTTTAGACAATATTGGTATATAATAATTTATAGGGACATCTCGTTACGAATCGATTGCTAATTTCGCTTGTATTTGAGAGTAATTAATTTAATGCAAAGAAACGCTTAACTATTGCACTCAGAAAACTGAAATATTTATTATTAAATAATCGTAGGTGTAAAAAGTTATAACAAAGACCTAAGTCGATTCTTATTTGATTCTTTCACATCTTGTTAAAAACCCAGGGTCGAACAGATTCTAGGTGTCCGACTGACGCAAGTCAAGTTTATATGATAGCTGAATAAGTCACAATTCAGTAAACTGTTAAGATTTTCTTCACAAAAGTACAATCATTGCTTAAAAACAATATTTACCAGTTAATATTAATTGGCTTTGCTGTTAAACGATGCGAAATGAACTAAAATAAAACGAATATTACAATGAAATCTGTTGCTACTACTATTTGTGGTTAAAGTACCATTATTCATTACCCAACTCTGAGTGTGACAGATAAACTAATATCAATTAAGCTTTCGAGTACAATAGTCAATCGTTTCATGAGAAAAGTAGGGCATTCTATAAATTATAAAGCGTCTAGTCGAGTCATTTTTATTTTCAATGGGCTCAAGGTCGTTGGGTATGTTCCAGATTATTTTTCAGTTTTGTTGACGTCAATTATCGTTTTTAGTTTTTCACTCATCCTATTCCCGTGTTTTAGTATTATTTTTTTTATTTTTTAAAGTTAATATTCTTAGCCATATCAAGAATAAGATGTATTAAACGTCAACTCTATAAAGTTGTCGGCCGCTTTTTTTTTTCATATTTTTGTGTGTGAAATGACGATTAGACAGGGGGTGTGCCATAGAAATCTCAAGATACTATTGAAGAAAATCTATCAGTCAATCTCTTTAAATGACGCTAAACAATTGGGTTTCTGTGTCAACTCTGAAAGTTCGTTTTAATAAATAATATATGAATAAGCAAAAAAAAAACCCATCTTTGGTACAACGTGTCTATCTAATTTCAAATTAGACTAAACAGTTTATTTATATTTGTAGGGATATGTAACAACCCTTATTATGAGATAGAATAGAATAAAATAGAAAACGCTTCATTGTTCACCACATACACATTAAATCAACAATTTAGACTAATCACATTAAACGGTAGAGACAGGAACAATGGGCGGTCCGCTTTAGAATCATCTCTTCCAGACAACCTAATGCTGATTGCTGACTATGCTGAAAAGTCATTGTAGTGTGCAGTTAGTTTTACGCTTCTCATAGATCGACTCTTCATCTCAGTCAATCCTTTACGCCCTAAATTATCATAAGAAGTCTTTAAACATTGGCAGTTCTCCAAATATCTCAAAAATGTATCTTAAGTCTTGACCAATCTTTGTACATTCCATTCTCTTAACCATTTTCTCACTAACCCATTAGCAAATTTCATCACAATATAAATTAGGACATAGTCAAAAGAATAAATACTAATTTATATTGTTGCATATTTTTTTCGTGTTGTAATCCGGTATAGACACTACCGCTTAGCGATAGCAGTCTTAACACTACTCTGGTAGTGTTTGACTTCTGATGGCATGCTGAGATCTATCAACTAAACCATTTTAGCGTTTCGACACATCGCATTGGGAACCGAAACCAATTTCGATGACTACTGACTACAACTTTAAATTAATCAGTTTACGGCATAATTAACTAATAAGAATCTATACTAATATTATAAAGAGGTAAAGTATTGTGAGTTTGTTTGTAGGAAGTAATCTCTTGAACTACTGAACCGATTTTGAAAATTCTTTCACCAGGAGAAAGCTACATTATTCCTGAGAGACTTACGCTATATTTAATTGTGATTAAAAATATTATTTTCATACGCCCAGCGAAGTGGGCTCAGGTCAGCTAGTTATTTAAAAGGAATTTTTCTTTTACATCTCTGCCTGTTTATTCATATGGGATACAGGCGTGATAATTTGTATACATGTTTGGATTTCCTCACTAATTCGCTTACACTTCGATTTTGCCTTCCGCAGGTACTTACTATTGCATTTCTATGTACAAAAAGTATTATACACTAAGTCATTTATTAATAATAGTTTATTAATAAATAATTTACTAACATATCATTAGCCGTTTCCTATATCTTACCGACCGATAATTTGCCCTAAAATTGGTTAAAATTTGACATAAGCTCCATATAAGTTATCTCAAAATTCATCTGGTGGTAAGGCAAGCGAATTAATAGTTAAATAGAGGAACCGGCCATAAATCTCTGTGCTTGGAATTACGCATAAGCATGCACATTAATCTTTACAAACTAAGCTTAGTACTATAATAGTTCATAGGTCTTGGTTTAAAGGGCATTCGACCACTACCCGTGTAATGCTTGTCATTTTGGAAAGCCGTTCCATACAGCGCCAATGTTTTCTTCTTTACACCAGTGCGTAGGTGAAAGTGGACCAGCAAATTATCCATGATTCTGAGATACATTATCTTGGCGAACGTAAGGCGGGTTTCAACAAGGTGTTATTCGTTTTTGATAGCATCATTACAGTAACGTTTTATTACACCTCCGGCTATGCACGTATGTAGTCTGTAAAGAAAGTACCTGTGTTATTACGAAGTCTTCTATAGTTTGGTTCTATAAAATTAGAATAATTTCTCCAGGACGTTTGCCATTGTCACGTGCTATATAGTTTGGTTCAAATAAAGCCTATATTATATTATTAAGAATATAAGATATTTTACGTAGGTTTTTTTTAAATATCCGCAATTGTTCTTTCAATTTTCCCTATTTTTTTTTGTCGATTATATTATATATATATTTATTATCAGCTGTACTGGTTTTATCGCCTACGCATAATTTCTTTAAACACCTTTTACGGCCAGTGACAGTTAACCATGCAATTATGCAGCCATTTGCATGTAATAGCATGCCTTTCTTTAACTTTGATTACTATTAACTATTTAAATTCCATTATCTCTGCCATTTTGAATTCCAGCATTTGGACACTATCTTATTCATGTAAATATATTGGTACATAGATCTCTGTTTGTCGTGTTTAGTCTATCAGAATAACCGCTAACTTAATGTACATTCCTTACATTAGTATGTTATCGTTATCATTGTTTATATTTATACTCGGTGAAGTCAATTTGATTTCCGTTTCAATGAAGAAGATTTACTGATTTGATTTCTATTTTAAAGAAACTGAGCCTTGCTAACTTTGGATCTATATTCGAGTTTTTTTTACCACCCCTGAATTGAGTATGCCCCTATATAGATCTTGAGTTGTGCTCCGGTATTAGTGGCGAGGTTTCAGGCCCCCATTAGAGAGCGGCAGCATATTGGTAGCACCTTCGGTGCTACAAATGTCCATAGGCGATAGTAACCGCTTTCCATCAATCAAGTGGGCTGTCTGCCTCTCTGCTGAATTCATGCAATAAAAAAGTACTATGATAAATATACTGTTTAACTCTGTCCTTTTAAATACTTATACTAAATTTCAAGAAAATTAGTTTATGTTATATCGAAACTCTAGGGCCATGGGGCCTCGAAGCCTATCGGTTTTATCTCGAGACTTCTATCAAACGCGATAATAGATCTCGATCTATCATCGCGTTTGATAGAAGTCTCACCTGACCAAACGGCTGGCCTGTTGTACTTAAGGCAACGCATCGGCGTTGCCATCCAGCGCGGAAAGACGTCCAGCGTTTTAGGCACGTTCCCGACCGACAGCAATTTGGGACTTGTATATTATTTGTAATTTTTTTATTAGTTAATTGTATATAATTTAAACTGTTATGAGAAAATAAATAAGAAGTTTTACTGAGTTAATATCCAAAACCGTGAAGATACAACTTGCAAATTGAATTTTACAAAATAAACTATTTATTAAACTGCCTACAAAATACCTAAATATAATCGTAATTTAAATAAATTAAAACTAAACTTATATATTATGTACCAGATTACTGCCAGCAGGAAGCGTGCCCAGAAGGTTGGCTGCATTGCCGCGCTGTGTAGCAATGCTAATTCTCTGGGCAAATATAAGCCAGCCGGGTCACGGGTAATATTAATAATAATAATCATGGGTAGTGTACATGTTTATATAATACATATATTGGTATAGCTTTATATTGGTTTCTCTTAAATATCTTTGTTTCTCTAAATAAATCTATCAAATGCTATTTATGATATTTTTTTGATTCCACTCAATAATTACAATGTAATTAATTTTCAAGGGTAATCATTTACGTATAAATAATAAATTATAACCTTTTACAAACCACTGATTGGTAATTAATGTTGAAATAGAAAAGCATCGTGTTAATATTAAAATTTATATACTTAGATATGTAAATTAAATGTTTGTAATGCTGCTCTCCAAATGCCGTTGAGATTTGTAAGTTTGATTACAAAAAATACATATTTCACAAGCCCTTAAAGATTTCTCTGCAGTGACATGACTGACCTTAGACGCACGGAAAATACAAAACCATCTTGATGATGATGGATGAGTAATTCAGACATACAAACATACAAGTGAACGTTTATGGTATTATCTAACGTTTTATGCAATGACAGATCGACATGTAGAATACGAGTTACAGAAATTGTATGCCTGTGATCGATCATTGTTTGTGTCGAAGCGTGGAATTTTTTTATATGACGAACGTTAGGAAAGTTACGATTTTATGTAGAATTTTTTCATTTATTGGTATCAGTTTTAAGTATAAAAGAGTTCGAATTTGAGGGCTAAATTGTAGACAAGAAAAGGAATTAACCATCTATTCTCCTAAAAAACTTGGATTTTAGGATTTCCTAGCTGTTCTGGCAAATATGGTTCCGCCCTAATAAAGTCATTATGTCCGTCCGTTTATTAGCCTATGTTGCAGTAATTTTTCTCAAAGAAAGTATAAAATCTATATGAATTGAATTTAGCAGAAATGTATATTCTATATTCCATATAAAATTATGAAAAGTCTAGAAAAAATAGATGTAATTGATGAAAGATATAATAATACTTTTCAATATACTTCATCGTATGATGTATCGTTAAAAATGTCTGAAAAATCATCATAACGACGTTCCTTAATTATATTTTTATGTTAGTTAATAGTTGATACTTTAGTTAATTTTAGATTAAATACTATTGGAGGTTTCATAATGAAATGATAAAAGGAGTGGACATTTGTTAACTCTATGGAACCTGCGTGAAATGATATGTATTTGGTTGAATTATTTCATATTCATGAAGATGATATAAATGATATCAAAATCTTTCCAAGCTCTTCTTCTTAGAAATTCTCAATCATTAGATACGAATTTCCCTCATAAATGTGATTTTCACTTCAATATTGTCTACTCATACTAAAGCTTAATGGACCATTAAATCTGTTTGATCCCTAACCTATGATATTAAATTAACTTGAATATCAATGTTTCATTTTCTCTCGGCCCAATACTTTAATATATCCAAAGGCTTTCACATAATTTATTAATATTTACACGGTGCTTGTATTAAGTGCGATTGATTGATTGATGCATTATTAATTGATTTTTTAAATATTTTTATAATTATTTGTTTTAATATGCTGTTTGCACGAGAGTTTGGATGCTATAAAGTTAATTGTTTATATAGGTTACCAATTCAAATAAGATTCCTATCTGTTACATGATTATACCGGTTAAAAGATTAATTCAAGAAAGCGGTCAATAAGTTAGATACTATGGTCTGGGTATATGGGATCGGCATCGGGGTGGTCTGTTGTATATTACCCATAACAAGCGTAACTTGCTAAGTTGGGGATATACTCTGTGTGTGTTTGTTCTCCAATTATTTATATTTATTTATTTAAGTTTGTGCCTATTTTTGTCCAGCGTAAGGAATAAGTGCTCCAAGAGAAGGCTTTTGTATTTCTAGCTGCTAACCAATAGTACTCACTTTCCAACTAAAAAAGATACAAAGCAGTTTATACCAAAGTTATAGAAGTCTGTGGATTGTATTAAAGAGCTTATTGATCTTATCTATAATATTATAAAATTCTAAACATGTCGTGTCTGTAAATTGAAGCTATTTTAAAAAAACAACTGGAATACACTATATGAACGGTAGAAAACACATTTATTACAACAAATTTTTAGTCTATTTGTTCGGGATTCACATAAAAACTACTAGGTCGATTTCGATGCGGTTTTCGCTCATCGACAGCTAATTCTTAGACTTAAACTGTTCGCTACTTTTTATCCCGGGAATCCCACGGGAATTTCAAGTCACGTGTGGATGAAGTCGCGGGCATATGCTATTAATAAATAATTAGTGTAGTGATCAAACGTGTATAAAAAGCAATACATCTTATTCAAGTAAGACCAATGAAAGAAACGATTAACGTAGTATAGGCATTTACATACATACATATATATTGTCACGTCTGTTTCCCATTAGGTTAGGCAGAGACGATGGAAATACACAAACACTTTTCTCTTCATCTATATTCATTAATCTCTTTATAGCGTTTAAGCGTACAAAGTTTCAACGCAATCAAACGCGAACGCATAAACATATATTTTTATACAGTGGAAGGTTGCATAGCTGACAGTACACAGATGAGAATTGTGTATCGGCATCCCCGTGCAAAAATCCGGTATTCGAAAAATTCAAATGTTACAAAGTTCCGTGTAATAAAAATGTCATGAGGATATTAAGTAATAGCAGATCCTACCTACCTATTTGTCAGTGTAAAAAAATTGCACACGTGGATCCCAACTCACAGGTGCTAAATTTCATGTAACATTTTTGTTCAGTTGGAGTAAATATATTACTGGATTATTACACGGGGGCGTCGATGTGTAGTTTATATATTCATACAGATAAATCCATCTGGAGAACTGTTACCATCAATAATGTAATTTATTACTTAATGGGTCCAAACACCTTCAATTTTTTTCGTAAGGCATCACATCACATTTCCTGTTCACTTTCACTTATTAATTTATTTTTGAACGGTGCAATATTAGTTTTGCATTGATTGATTGACTTTTTGATTGATTAGATTTTGATGAATTTATTACTCAGCATTTATATTTTAATAGTGTTGAATATACAGTAATTAATTGTATAATTTTGCTGTTAGGGTTATTTTACACAGTTTCGGCCTCGTAAACTTTTGATATACAACCCGTATTTTGTTTTGGTATTCCTGGAGTACAGCAGACAGGCACACGGCCCAGCTTTTGGAAAGTGGTTAATGCCACATATAGACATTGGCAACACCAAAGGACGTACTGTCAGTCTTTAATGGGGGACTGGAACCTGGCTACTATTGCCGAAACACAACTCAAGGTTTTTATGGCGGCTTACTCTAGACCAGGGGTAGTAGCCATCTAAATGAGCAAATGCCCTACCACCTGACTGTGGGTTTTTTCGTTGCGTCTTAAAATAGGCTGTCAGAACGCAGGAATTAGCATTCTGGCATACGTTCTCGCATCAAAATCAATCTATCTTTAAATCCAGGTTAGGTTCGGAGCATCAACTTCGGAGCCCACCTTCCTACTTTTTCTTCGTCACTAGTGTTGTGTATTTATGCCTGAATTTGTTCATAGCCTTGCAAATTGCGTAATATAAAATTATTTATAATATTTATGTATTGTATAATGTAATGATGACAGCATAATAAATGTAATACAATATCTTGAATAATGGTTATATGATAATAATGCTTGTAACAAATATGTTTTCGCTTAAATTTTTATATTGAACCAATGTCCATAGGATGACAGAAGGTCTGCAATCGAATACCGATTAAAGCCTTTTTCCTTTATATTTTCTTACACCTGTCATTTTACTCTCTATGTGTCATTGGCAAAATCAATGCCTATGCGTTGGCGTCATTTAGAACAAAAATAGAATAGTATTGAACTTTGGCCTAATAGAGTAGTTTTGATACATAATATTAGGTTGGGGAAAAATTTCTTCGCATTTTATATAAAAATTCAAAAGGTTTTTTTATAAAGTTTATTTACATTTGACTAAAGTATGTAGGTGCCATTTTGTTGGATAACTTTTTGCCATCTTGTAGGCAGGGACGTGATCCCATTGCTATAAAAATGTTGGGGCTTCTGATCAAAAAACTGTGACAAGTGGTTTTGGCAGTCCTCTCGTGATGTTAACCTGACACTGCCTAAGGAATTCTGCAGAGACCGAAACAGGTGAAAATCTGAAGGTGCAAGGTCAGGACTATACGGCGGATGCATTAACACCTCCCAGCCAAACTCTCGTAATTTTAGCTGAGTGGCTAAAGATGTGTGAGGTCTAGCGTAGTCGTGGTGAAAAACCACACCCCTTCTGTTGATTAATTCCGGCCGCTTTCTCTCAACTTTTTGCTTTAATCTCATCAGTTGTTACAGTTCAGAATCAATCGCCCTGCCTGGCGGTAACAGCTCATACTGAATAATGCCCTTCCTATCCCACCATACACACAGCATCACTTTGTTGCGAGTCAACCCGGGTTTCGCCACAGTCTGTGAAGCCTGACCGGCCTTTGACCACGTTCTTTTTCGCACATTCTTGTCGTACGTGATCCACTTTTCATCACCAGAGTTATCAGCTTCTTCAAAAATGGTTCGGTTTCATTACGTCGTAATAAAGAATCACAAATGAGTACACGGTTCATTTGGTGTCTTTCAGTGAGCTCATGAGGCACCCAAATATCGAGCTTTTTTGTGTACGCAGCTTTTTTTAAATGCGCCAAAACCGTTTTGTGGTCAATTCTCAGTTCTCCAGCTACATCGGAATTACTAATATGCCGATCTTGCTCCACTTTTTCAAAAATGGCATAAATTTTGTCCGTAACAGGGCGACCAGAGCGACGTGCATCTTTGATATCAAAATTTCCGGATTGAAAATGTATAAACCAAATTTGCGCTACTCTCACAGATACTGCATTAGGTCCATAAACATCATAAAAAAAATTCGCGGCTTGTGTTGCATTTTTACTTTTTTTGTAGTAAAATTTTAAGATGTATCGAATTTCTTCATTAGATTCACCCATTTTAACAATAAGAAAAACAAATGAAAATCACACATTTTTCTAATTTGAATTAAGAATTGTCTTCTTTAAAATTAAAACTTTAATTTCTTCTTTAAATAAGTTAGTAAATAATTCAATTTTTGTTTACTCAGATAAAATTGGACAAGGACTTGGTTCATTGCTGCGATATGACTTGCCACATCATCAGGTGTCTAACTTATGTTCACCCGGGGCCAGTTATAACTATTTAATTGACAGTTTAAGCACAACTAATGTAGACAAAAATTCAACAATTGTAATTTATTATGGGGATAGCTTATCTGTCAAAAAGAAAGACATTGTGAACAGCATAAATAGGTTATTGGACCTTAACAGTAAATATGGATGTAGATTCATCCTATGTGCCCTGCCTTATGCATCTAATCTAACAAATAAACAAAACAGGCACATATATGACTTAAATTTATTAATTTATAACTTGACCCATCGTCATAGTGACATTTTTATTTTGACCTGAATAAATTTACTAATGGCAAATTTAGGCTAAACAAAGATACTATGTATCTGCCTTTTAAGTTACGAAGACGTATAGCTACTTTATTAGCATTTAATATACAAAATCATGACAAAGTTATGTATGATATAACTGAAAAACCTGACATCAATTTAAATAAAAACAATAATGTTTTTAATATTAACTCTACTATGAGTCCTAGTCCTTTAAACTGCTAGAAATGACCAAAGCTAAACCTACTTCTAATTTAAATATAGTTCACCAAAATATACAGGGTTTAGCAGGTAAAGACTTACAAATTGAACTTTTTTTAAAAGAATGTAAGGTTCATGTTCTATGTATTACAGAACATTGGCTTAAAACTTTTGAAGTCATAAACTTCATAGAGCATTATACAGTGATAAGTGCATTTGTAAGGAAGTCCGCTATACATGGCGGATCACTTATCCTTGTAGCAAATGATGTAAAATGTAAAGAGCGTAAAGACATTATGTCCCTTTCTGTTGAACGTACTGTGGAGGTTTCCTGTATTGAGCTTGAGCGCTATATAATTGTCTGCGTCTACCGACCCCCCACAGGGGATTATAGTGTATTTGAAAGCACAATGGAGGAATTATTAATAAAATTAAATAAAACTGATAAATTGCCTATAGTTTGTGGGGATTTTAATGTTAATTTGTTGGAAATGTCATCAACTCGTACTAAGATCATTAATCTTTTCAAATCCTTTAATCTTATACATGTCTTTAATGAACCTACGCGTATAACTGCTACTACAGCTACCTGTTTAGACAATATATTTTGTAGTTGCAAAATAATCGATAAATCACTCATAGATGTACTACGGTCGGATCATTGTGGCCAGTTTATATCAATACCTTTTGACAGTATTAAAATCACTTCTAAAATAACCTGTAGACCGGTGAATTATCATCGCTTAAGAACCTTTAAAGATAATCTAGCCAAAAAAATTCCTACCTTGGATCTCAACAGCGAAAATCCAAACAACTTGTATAGTAGTTTCTTCGAAGTTATACAAGCTGAATTTGAAAACACATTTAAAACTAAAACAATTAACAAAAGTAATAAACTTAAGTTTAGTGATTGGGCTACAAAAGGTATATATAAAAGTCGAATAAAACTGTATGAATTATACAGTGAAAAACAATTTAATCAAAATCCAGACTTTCTTGACTATATTAAAAAGTACTCTAAGACCTTTAAAAGAGTGTGCATCGCTGCCAAATCTTTATATTATAGTAACAGAATTAAAAAATCATCAAATATCATTAAGACAACTTGGAGTGTCATAAATGACGCTTCTGGCAAAACTTCACGTCGAGATGATGGAATTGAGCTTGTAATTAACAATAACACCATTAGTAATAACTTTGAAATTGCACAAACATTTAATGAATACTTTAGGGATATACCAACCTTAACAACTAGCTCTTTGTCATCATCACCACTGGAAGCTGAGCTGCTAATGACACAGTGTGTTGATGAATGTAATATTTCATTCAAATTTAATCATATAGATACAAGTGATATTGTAAAACGTTTAAATCATTAAACATTAAAAACACAGCTGATTTTTGGGGTATATCTTTAAAAGTATTAAATGACATAATAGACACTATTGCACTATCACTAGTAGAAATATTTAATCGATGTGTAGATAAAGGGGTATTTCCCGACTTAATGAAAGTTAGCAAAGTTATCCCTATATTTAAAAGTGGAAACAAAAACGACCCCTCCAACTTTAGGCCAATTTCTATTTTACCAACCTTAAGCAAGATCTTTGAAAAAATAATTTTGAATCAACTGCTCTCACATTTTAATATTAATAAATTATTTCATACTAAACAGTTCGGGTTCACCAAAGGTCGATCCACTACCGATGCAGGTGTTGAGCTCCTAAAACACATTTATGATGCTTGGGAAGGATCACAGAATGCCATTGGTGTATTCTGTGACCTGTCCAAGGCATTCGATTGCGTTGAACACGTGACCCTCCTAAAAAGCTCAATTATTACGGTATTCATGGCGATTCTCTCAACCTATTATCGTCTTACTTAAATAACAGATCCCAAAGCGTTGAAATTAACAATGTCAAATCTTGTGAGACTGGCATATCTATGGGTGTGCCCCAGGGCTCTATTCTAGGTCCCTTCTTATTTTTGATATATATTAATGATTTGCCATATTTTATTAATGATATGTGTGAGGTAGTGTTGTTTGCTGATGACACATCACTTATATTTAAAGTTGATAGAAATAAACTGAACTTTGACGACGTAAACAACGCCTTATCCCAAATATCTAAGTGGTTTACTGTAAATAACTTATTACTCAATCCGAGCAAAACTAAATGTGTTAAGTTTGTTATGCCCAATGTAAAAGAATACGATATTAATATCTCTCTTAACGACACTAGACTTAATCTAGTAGATTCAACTGTATTCTTAGGCATTAACCTTGATCAGAAGCTCCACTGGGGCGCTCATGTATCTAGTCTCTCAGGAAAACTTAGTTCTGCTGCATATGCGGTCAGAAGAGTTAGGCAGTTCACTGACGAAGAGACTGCTAAACTAGTTTATTTTAGTTATTTTCATAGTGTCATGTCCTATGGTATTTTACTTTGGGGCAACGCTGTTGACTTAGAGACCATATTTGTTTTACAAAAAAGAGCCGTAAGATCAATTTACAACCTCGGCCCTCGGGAGTCTCTTAGAGAATGCTTCAAGGAAATCAATATTATGACGGTCGCCTGCCAATATATCTTTAATAATATAATTTATATTCGTAATAATTTGAGTGCCTACAAGCAGTATAAGGATATTCACAATTTCAACACCAGGCATTGTAATAGACTGATATTGCCATCTTTTAGATTACAAAAAGTACTGTCTTCTTTCTTGGGGGTTGGTATACGCTTCTTCAATAAGATTCCGAGTGAAATGTTAGATCTGCCTTTCACTAAATTCAAAACCAAATTAAAAAGTATCTTGCTAAAAAAGGGATACTACACTATTGAAGAATACTTAAATGACAAAAATTCATTTACATAGCAGCTCGCTCTAACATCTTATACTATATTTTGTATAATGTTATCTTGCCAAGCTTGTAAGGGATTTATGGAGATATATTGCAGCATAACATTTTAGTACGTCATATCATTATTATAACTTTCATAATATTTTTCTTTCCTCTTATTGTGTCTTGGTCTTATTGAGTATGCACTGTTTGCTACAACTCCATTAATTCTTCAAAAAGTAATTCTGTAACATACTTCTGTATAAAACTTATTAAAAAAAAAAAACAACTTGAGATATAAATAGAATAAGAAACTTAAAGAAAAACATTATTTAGCTAGACGTGTTGCTGGGGAGTTTCTTGCCGCTTCTTCTCCTTAACAGCAATAACACGTTGTGAAGCGGTATACATAGAATAGGAAGAAAAATTAAATTTTAACTTTTATATTTATATGACCTTCAAAAAGTGTTCTCCAGTGGAACTTATTTTGAATAAAAAAACTTTGAATTTGAATTTGAATTTGAATGATACCAAAACCCGCCAGATACAAATGGTATAGCCAAAGAGATCTTATTACAAGTTCATACATACTATATGCGAAAAGACTTTTTCCCCAACCTATTATAATCAAGTACTTTATTTAACTTATATGTTTTGTGAATTTTGGAAGTGATATTCACCAATCGATGTACAGATGAATTTTTCAATTGGGGTCTGTAACGGTAAATCCAAAAATATAAGATATAGCGAAAAGTACTCAAACGAAAGGCGGCTTATTTTTATGAAAACTAAAGCGGTATCACTAGATTTTTGAAAAATCAATTACCCTGATTAGGCGTAGAATCGAGAGACTGAAAAAAAAATGTCTTATTACACCAACTAATAGTGTAGCTTGTAAGAATCCTTTTCGGTGAAGGAATGTCAAATGTGTAACTGATACGAGGTTAATCTTTACGAGGAAAATTTGGTTCTGCCTTCCAGATGGCTGATTATTAAATTAAAAGCGATAAAAATGTTTATTTATTGACTTTCTCATACCTTATGTAATTATTTAAAAGTCACAATTTATTTTAGTATAAAATTATTACTTTAAAAGTGTGTTATGTAGTGATTAAAGATCTTTCTTACAAGTGAACGGCTTACGCTTAAAATTTACATAAACATAATGGCTACTGTCATTCTCTTTACCATGTTTGAAAATTAAGCTGATAGGGCAACATTCGTTGCGTTATATCATGATATATTTTGCTGTTTTTATTTGGCAGTAACAGTACCAATCCACAGCAGTATTTCTTTCACGATTATTTAAAAAAATAATTAGGGCCTAGTGCGATTTAACAACAGCTCTACAAAGACCTTTCAAAATGGCTACTCGACTCTTCAGATGGCTGGTGCCTTTTTATATCAGGCGAAATCTTCTTGAGGACAAACTACCGCGGGGAAAGCGAGGCAGGGCGTGTGGGACTCGCTACATTACATCATGGCACTAGCACCCCCACTGAAGTGCTATTGCCACGCCACGGTTGGGGATACTCATTAAAATCCCTGGCCGTTACTCTAGACGACGTTTTTAGTTTATAATACTGTATAGGTTCGCGTTTGACTATTATCTCACGTGATTTTGAGCGGAGATATGGTCTAAGACGGAGCACGCTTACGAAGAAGGTACCTATTCACACGGGACTTGAAGACACCCAATTTTTAGGTGTGTGTGTGTGTGTGTGTGTGTGTGTGTGTGTGTGTTTGTGTGTGTGCGTGTGTGCGTGTGTACGGTAGCCTAGGCTCTTTGTATTTCTATTAAAGTCTTAAGTTGGCACAATTAAATAAATAAAATTATAGACTCGTATTTGTTTTAAAATAACGACGGCCTCTCTGGTTGAGCAGACTAAGCCTCTGCCGGCCTACCTCACTGCAATGCAGAGGCTCCGGGTTCGATTCCTGGTATAGTAAATTTCGGAAAAATGTGTTTTCTCCGTTATTTACTGTGGTCTGTGTGTCTGGGATCGGCCCCAGAGTAGTCCGTTGTATATTACCCATAACACAAGCGTAACTTGCTTAATTTGGGGATATACAATATGTGTGTTTGTTTGCCGATTATTATTATTATTATTAAAATATAAAATAACGTTTTTTGTAGTACCATTTGATGTAATATCGAAATGAATGATCCAAGACAATGTTTTATAGCCCTTAAAGTATTTATTGAAATCTGTTGTGCCGCTTCTAAGCCTTTCCGAAAAAAACTTTCAGACAGACTGACAGACAAACAATCATTTTATAAACGTTCATGTATAATTAAGCTTAGTATAAATACCAATTGTCGCTTAAATATTTGCATCTATTTTGAAGTTATACACAGAACTTATAAAATTATTTATTATTATAATTTATTTATTTTATTACTTTAAATTATTAAATTGAGATGATTATTTAACTGTATGTTATTGTTAAACGTCGTGTTAAACTTAATAGCTATAATAACTGATAATTAACAGATTTTAAGGTCAAAACATATTCTGGTGGCCTTAAAGTCTTAGTAAAATGAATTACAGTATCATTTATCATAAAAAATTCAATGCTATAAAAAAGTTATTGTAATCATGGCCGTTTTGTTTCGCTTCCTTTAGTTGTGTTCAATAGGTGTTTACTATTAAATATTATAAATAATTTCACGTTTGATCCCAGTGGAGTATTTAGAGGTTAAAAGCATCTTTACGTTTTAGTGTAAGTTGTTATGTGTTTCGCGACTTTTTGGTTTTAAGTTGGTATTGTTACAACTTAGGCCCCAATTCACCATTTGTTACGAGTTTGCGGACAAATTTGCATTTGTGCGGCATAAAACGATGCCTGATTGAGAGAGGGGGTCAGTTGAGCTACAACTACAATCAAGCCGTGACGTGTGTACATTCGGGAATATAATATTGACGGATTTTGCCCGTTTTATTTAATTACGACCTTCTGAGTTATGTTTAGATTTGATGTGTTCGGTTATATTTGTATCTGTGTTATACGTGTTTGTATAGTTCTAATAAAGTCTATAATAATTCTAACGGCATTTTAATTCGAGTCGCGCAAACTCGTAACAGTATATAGGAACAAACTACATATAAATTTTAAAGTAATACAAATTAAAATTTTAATTGTTAAAGCTAAAGACATGACAAACAAAAGCTTCAAGAGAGATACTCAAAACTTGTTTTTATTAGTGATTGCGATTTTATCTTGTTTTAAAGAACAATAAAAACACGGAGACAGATGCATTTTCTCAAAAATACTTTCACCTTACGAAATCCGACATTCTGATATAATGACAAACGTTGACATCCCACGTGCTTTGGTACTATATCTATGATTTCTTCGGATTAGATATATCTTTATTAAAATAACTAACCTGAATAAATTTTTATGTCCTGTAATTTAACAAATATGTAAGTTGATATACAATATGTAAGTTTGTCTGCCGACTACAGGATTGCTCTGCTAAAGTCTCGGCAGTAAATATTACGTGTGAAAAAAGCAAACGGCTGTTTTGGTTTTTTTTCTCTTTCCGACATAACAGGCTCTGGTTTAGTACAAGGTGCTGATAACACCTGCGGGTGATATTTACGTACCGTTAATAGTATTATTTTTCAAAAAGGACCTTTTGTCCTTTAAATAAGATCTACTTTCCTGAGTTACCTTGACTTTGTGGTTGGGTTTTTATTTAAGGAAGTTTCACTCGGGTTTATTTACATATATTATAAGATACTTAATGATTTCTTTTCTGTTTTAAGTATGAATTCGTACGTTTGATAGATGTAGGCTAGCAGCTAATGTCAATTATTTACGAATATTCAACTTTTATAATAATCTTCAAGTAAATGAAAGTCAAAAAGAAAACCGGGCCCTTATAACCCCCACCCCAGTGTCAGCCAAATTATTGATTGATTTTTATTGCACGAGTTCAGCAGACAGGCAGACGGCCCACCTGATGAAAAGCGGTTACCATCGCCTATGGACATTTATAACACCAAGGCTACCAATGTGCTGGCGGTCTCTAAGGGGAAGTGGAACCTGGTCACTAATGCCGGATCACAACTCATGGTTGTTATGGCGGCATACCCTAGACCAGGGGTGGTAACCTACCAGACGCTCAAATATCTTACTACCTGCCCGTGGGTTAGTTTGTCGCCTCTTACGATAGCCCGCCCGGCCGCAGAAAATTATGTTTTGGTTACGTTCCTGCACGGACAAGATGGTGATCTTTGTCTGACTTGAAACAAAGGAGTTCATTTGGCAACTCGAATTCACTTTTTCCATCAAGTTAAGATTGTTTACACAAACTACGTACTTCCTGCTTAAAACCAGTCAATAGCCAACTACTTACCTCAATAACGGTCACAGGATCGACTATGTCACGACTGTCTACGGTCTTTCCTACAGCAAAACCTAATCTAAAGATTAGTCAGTTAGCAGTTCCTGCCAAAATAATTTTGCACATAAACGTATACTTACTGTATTTTATTTTTCTTGTGATTAAAAATAAAACTACAGAGTAAAGAAGACTCTCGCCAAAGTCTAACATTTCTTTTAACATACTCCTTACCTTACTGCTTCATCTGGGATAATGTTATGGTTAAAGGCCGTAACACGCATATGTAGCGGTGGGTTTAATCCCTTATTGATGTGTGATGCAATTTGTTAATGACGTTAAATATTGACAGACAACGTAGTGTTACGACCGACAAAGACCAATGCACACCTGCAGCTTATTACCTTTTTGGCATTTGGACTTCTTTTGTTTACCTTATGTTTAAAATTTGTAATTAGAAAACAGCCTATTGTGTATTGTACTCGTTTATGGCCGTTTGCAGGTATATCGGTGCAGTATGTACGTGTATTATATATATGTACACAGTATATACTGTGTAGTATGCAGTGCAATGGCCTAATAGGAAGATCGGCAGTCTAGCGATGATCACAAGCGAGACAAGACAAGTGTACATTCGATAAGCTATAAGTGACGGACTTTGCGCGTGTTATTGAATCGTGTATTACGTTTATACTGTTTGTATCCAGTTATATTTGTACCTGTGTTATACCTGTTTGTATAGTTCTAATAAATTCTATAGTAATTCGAAACGACAATTTAATTCGAGTCCCGTAACTCGTAACAGTATGTATATACACTAATTAATGTAGCTATTCGTTAACAGCGTTATTTTTAACGCTATAATTAGAACGCATTTGGCCACAGTCAATAACTATAACATTACCGCATGTCAAGCACGATCTTACTACTTACTCTAAAGTCTAAATTTAGTTACGATCAACTTAATATTTTCGCCAGTGTGGCAAGCTTTTTATCAGTTCAGTTTAAATTGCGAAGTGTAATTAGACGGTCGTGACTTTCGATGAATAAATCGAGTAGCCGTTGTCTTAATGATAATGGCTTACATAATTCGGTACAGTGCTACCGCGTAAACAATGACAACTAGTTGCATATAGCCTTCAATAATTTTAGCTCTATGTTTTGTGTAAGCGATATATAGTGCAATTAAATTATGTTGCCATGGATATTGTGGATATAGAATAAGGTATGTATCTATGTAAAATTACGATAAATGGATACTAGTAATATCTAGTGAAAAAAGTGAACGTAACCAACCAATGTGTTATTATATTATCGCTATCCTCACTCATATTTTTATATCTAGGAGTTATATTGAATCTAGAAGTCACGAATGAACAGTTATCTTCTAGATGAAAATGCTCCATCCTAGACCGCCCCATCACTCAACATCAGATGAAACAGCGGTCAAACGCTAACCTATACAATCGTAAAAAAATCGGCTATTCTTTCAGCTAACTTAAATGTGCCATTTCAAAGCCCGCCCGGCATCGACAGATATTTATTTGATAATGATTGTTTATGCATTTATTGTCTTTTTGCCTGATTAACCTGACTTTAAAATTTCTGTCATAAAATGCTATCAATTCTAATAAATTACAGTAATAATTATTAAATGGCATGTTCTTGAAGTTAATAACAAATTTTTGTTCTATATTTTTTTTGTAAATAAACTATATGCTTGATTTTCAATTTTCACTCTCAAACTGTCGACCTCGACTTTAAATAGATAGATAGATTACTCTTTATTGTACACCGTTAAAGAAAACTTACACTTACACAAGACTACGTCTAAACAAAAGCTTGTATAAAACCAATCGCTACTTATTTAGTTGTACATTACGATTGCTTAACAATTAATGCGCTTATCCCATCCGTGACGGAATAGAAGACGTGTGAATTGTTTTGAGCACGATTCTCTATGGCCAATCGGAATGTGTGAGGTTCTTTACGCTGACTTACAAAATTTAAATTTTGAAATATAAAATTTTAAGATAGTTAAATTCGTTAAGAGTTAAATCTTTTAACAATGGAATTCGTGAAATATCGAATCAATCGTGACAGTCCAAAATAAATTGCTTTATTTAGTAAATGAACTATAGATGAATGCAATATATTCTGTGCTATTTCGTTAACCAATCTTAACGAAGTAAACGATTATCTCAACGAGGCTTGCATCAATTAAAATCAGTATAAAATTCGTTTCTGATTTATTTAAATCTGATTTAATTATGTTTTGAAACGTGGTAATTGATTTCTGTACTGTAGTTATTTATAATTTTTATATAGCTTTAAATCATCATAAAATTTAAGATCTTACTTAGTGGTGGTGGGGTCTCCTCAGGCCTCACAATTTGTTTGTTGTTATCCTGGTACACTTGGGATAATGGAGTGTTAATAATTGTTTAAATGTGAGTTACAACAGCATTCTGTTTGAGATTTGAAACAAAATTTAAAAAATATTATGTAAATAAAGTATTTTTTTTTTATTGCTGAAGCACATACGGCGGGCTGACGGCCCAAATATGATGGAAAGTGGCTACCGTCGCCTATGGACATTAGCAATACTAGAGGTGCTGCCAATATGCTTCCGGCCTTGAAGGAGAAACTGGAACCTTACCACTGATACCGGAACACAACTTAAAGTTGTTATGGCGACATACTCTAGACCAGGAGTGGTAGCCATCCAGTCAGACAAATGCTGTACCACCTGGCAAAAGTAACTAAACTAACTTAAAAATCTATATACATATAATAAAATTGTAGAGGTCAAATTCTGTACAATGAAAAAAAATGCTAAAAACCGAGTCAGGGGGATGTAAGAAGACGTAGTCGCGGGCATCAGCTAGTATACAATAAAATACTAAAAGTAAATTAATATATATAATAAACAAGTTAATAAAAACTAATAGCATTAAATATAATACCGTTAATAAATATCTATATTAGTATATACATTAGTTATCTGTCAATGTTTAGCGTTATTTACAATGTTGCATCTCAAATAACACAGTAAATCCTTGGCTATATCTGTGTGACACAGTCACTACCACTAACATTATTCCAGGTGTAGCAGCGGTGTTACATTTAACACGTTTTAGGAGTGAAAGAAAATATCGTACAAACACGACACATCTAGATTACTCATATACGTAATCCGCCTTGAATAATCGCGGCTTTGTATACTCTCTCTCTACTCTCTTGTACTGTTTGACCTGATTCCCTACACCATTCTAGACGACAAGGCGCTCTAGTCTACGCCATCGTTTCACAGTGGAATTGCCACCAGTGCGAACAAAACGTTTCGCCTCCACGTTCCTTCTACGTACGGCTGAATTGTGGAATGCACTACCAGAGTCCGTATTTCCCGATAAGTACAATCTTATTACAGTCAAGGTGGCGAAATCCGTCAATGGGGTAAGTTCATATACCGCTCGTTTTTTAACTTTTTAAACGGAATTTACCGCCAACTACAATTCGAAGACAGAATTCAATGGAATCTTAAGTTCACTGACTGATTTGTTGTCGTCGTAACTATCCAAATACGGAAATAATGAGAGGTGTATGCAGTTGCCACTTTGACCATATATCAATATTATTTAGGTAAGCGTGCTTCGTCTTCGACGGCATCATCGTCCGACATTAGACGAGATCGTGGTCAAACGCGAACCTATTTATTGTAAAATATATTGTGTGTGTGTGTGCAGTTCACAGGCAGTAGAAGTGAAACAAAGTGTGACTAGGGGTGGGAGGAATTCTAAATTCCGTGATGTCACATTTCTTATATTACGTCGTTATAATATACTAGAGTTTACATTGATCGACCTCTAGTACGTATCTCTTGTATACAATATAACCTGTACTGCCTGCTCTTTAAAGATTCACTTCATTTTATATCGCAATCTATATATACCATTCCCCATCTATCTGTAAACTAAGTTATCTGTCTAAGTGACTAAACTTGATAAAAATGACAACCAAGGGACCAAGGCGACCAACGGGGACCAAGAGGACTAACGGGACCAACGGGACGTACGGGACCTACGGGACGTATGGGACCTACGGGACGTACGGGACCTACGGGACCCCCTATTCAATCCTTATCCCATTCCTCATGTCTGATCTCTCTATCTCATGCCTCCATCCCATCCTAAATAAAGGCTGACAATGCGGTGGCTATGCCTCTGGTGTTGCAAATGTCTATAGGCGGCGGTAACCGCTTTCCATGAGCTGGACCGTCTCCCTGTTTTCCAGCTTCGCTATAGTAAATATTAAAACTCTCCCCACAGATAGGAAGGCCTGTGCCTACCAGTGGGACATTTAACTAAAATATTAAGATGAAATTACTACCCGTATTGCTTCCTCTTCAACACAATTCATCTGAACTTCGCTCAAGTTACATAGCAGACAAGACAAGACAAGACAAGACAAGACAAGACAAGACAAGACAAGACAAGACAAGACAAGACAAGACAAGACAAGACAAGACAAGACAAGACAAGACAAGACAAGACAAGACAAGACAAGACAAGACAAGACAAGACAAGACAAGACAGACAGCAAATGAAATATTTAAAATCACTCCCGGCTATACTAGAGCACAATCCATAGAGAAAGCGAATGTTTTGAAAAGACTAAATGCGAGCATTTTTCTTATGATCACCAGACGAGAGACAGTTGACGCGGTATGTGCATGGTTCCGCAGTTATTTAAAGTTTTAATGTTAATTTTTTCAATGATTTTGCGGATCCATGTTACAATAAATTCTAACATTATTTACATACACGAAAAGAGGCGTTAAAATAATACTACAAGAATTTCTACTTTTTATATTTCAAAAGTTCGACACTTCGCATTTGAAACCCTTAATTATCTCAACGTATATCGACTTGAATAAAAAAAGTCACTCAGAAACATTATTATGATTAATGGCCGGTTCCTATACCTTACTATTCATTCACTTACCCTACCATCGGTTGAATTTTGACATCAGGTGTATGGACCTTATGTCAAATTTTAATCGATAGTTAGACAAATGAACGGTTTGTAAGATATGGGAACCGGGCCTTATCAGTACACGTCTACGTAAACTGTTTTTTTTTTCATTTATACCCGAATTATGGCGATGGTTACCCCAATTTTGTTTTTATAATTTTATTACATTATTGTGTTGTGTATAAATACATATATACATAGTGTACATGAGTGTCTTAATCTATTATGTATATATATCGACAAGTTATTGCTAAAGGGAGTCTTTGAAAGCAGCCTGTGGCTGAAAAATGTAGAGGAAGAGAAGGTGGGAAGAGCAACATTACAAGAGGGATGAAAGTTATGGGATAAAAAGAACGTTAAATTGGAAAATCGACGAATACAAATGTAAAGGTGGGTAGATTGTGTGAGAGATGACAAGATCATTTTTGGTGTAACAGAGAACGAACGCCAGAATAGAGAAGTACGGTAGGAACAGGCATGTTGTGACGACTCCAAATGCTTGGGACAAGGTGAAAGAAAACAGAGGGAGGTCAACAAATTGCAAAAATACAAAGTGACAAAAAAAATCATTTAGGTATACTTGTCTGTCTGTAAAAGATTCTTTATTATTCTAAGGAACTCTAAAAAGAAGTGCGAACTCTATAATTAGTTTGCATGCACTTCCATTTGTGAAGGCCTACAGAGCTATTAAAATGTCATATAGATGATAAATTTTAACAAGCGTAGACATGTTAACAAGCTTTTGATATCTTTTTGACTTTGATTTTGGTAATTAAGTAGTTTTGGTGTTAGGGTGGCGTAAAAGTCACGGTTTTTGTAGAATGTTTAAGTTGGATTAGTAAAATTGCCTTGCACTTTAAAGTTTTCAATGTTACTCAGAAAATTTTAAAGAACTGGAGACCACATTCGTGATGGAATTTTGATTTATTTATTACGTACTTTATATTATTATAATTTATAACAAGGTGATAGAAAAGGAAACAGAGGTTATATAGTATTTTTTGTAAATGTTGTAGCTGTTTTTGCGACTGCCTAACAGGAAACGTGACCTGTATATTGATGTGTTTTGAACACTGCAGGGAAATTAAATACTCGAAAATTTAAGATAAATTTTCTGTTGTAATTGCTAACATTTTCATTGAAATTCATTATGCCTTTTTAAAGTCTATTCGAGACAAACATTATATAAGTTATTTCAGTAATTATAATTACCAAAAATGCGGTCAATTCACACGTTATGCCTAAATTAGTAGAAAAATTCTTGTTCCCATTATACAATAAATTTTAAATGAAGGAACGGAGAAAGAATGTTTATTAATGTCTGCAACGCGGTCTGTTACAAGAGGCGACAAAACAACCCACAGCCAGATGGTAGGGCAGTCTCGCCTGTCGTGTTGGTTGCCTCTTATATATAGTGTATCATCTATAGTTAATATGCCGCCATAACAACCTTGAGTTGTATTCAAGCATCGGTCGCCAAATGCCAGTTCCACCTTCGAGGTTGGCTGCATATTAGTAGCACCTTTGGTGTTGCAAATGTCTATTGGCTACGGTGACCACTTCTCATCAAGTGGGCCGGCAGCCTGTGTATCGTAATCCAGCAATAAAAAAAACCTCAAGATTGTATCAATTTGAAGTTTGTTTGAAGTGAAACTTCTTTAGAATAATTGTGATTTGAAACTCGATGAAACGAAAAGGCGACACTAAAAAGAGATAAACACATAAATGTATAGGACTATGCCTGGGCGAGAATTAAATACAATACATTATATTTAATCATTTAAACACTATATTAATACAGATAGACTGGAAATGTTTTAAATTTTTCGTTAATACTTCAAATACTAAATTTGTTTTAAAGTTTAAATATGTTATAATGGTTTATGCCCGGTTTCAATATTGCAAAAACAATTCGTTTTTGATACCGAACGGGTAGAATATTAACGCCTGGTAGCTCTACTGATGTTTCTATAATGAACTGTCCGTAGCTAGGTACTCATGAAAGTACCAACAACTACCGATGGGAGGTATTTTCTAACCGATCGGTAGACTTTTCGTATGGAAAAGACAGATGAAGTGTTTCTATATTATAACCGCTGGTTGTCAACACTACTATTCCTAGGAATTTTATTACCACCCGATTTCGGCCGGTTGCCGGTTTTTTTGTCGTTATTTATGCGTGATTTTAAATTAAATTAAACTCATTTTTTTTATTTCTTCTTTTGACTTGGATTTAATTCTTATTTATTTATTATATATCTTTCAAATTTACTATTTCTATCTTTAACAGTTGTAATTCCAATTCAAGTATTGCTTTACTATTCATCTCTTCACCTGCGATAACGTTATAATTATCGATTGTGACCTAATGCGTCTTCAATATAGCGTTAAAAATAACACTGTGAATGAATATAACATTATTAACAGATAACTTATTAGTACGTACTAACTGTCAATATTTAACGTCATTAACAATAAATTACAACATCGCTTCAAATAACACATTAAATCCATCGCTACATATGTGTGAAACGGTCGCGTTATAAAAAGTTCCCTAAAACAATTGAATGAAAACAAAAAATCGGACAAGGTTCCCACAAACTTTCCGTCATTTGATTCTGGTACCATGAAAATCGTTGTTTTTAGGCTTAACTTATTAAAAAAAAATTGTGATCGAAAACCACAAATCCCTATAACTAGCGAAAAAATTCTGAAGTAACAACACTGTTTCTTGTGACAACACTCTTTTTTATTTACAAAAAATCTAATAACATTGGAACAATAATTATTTAAAAAGTTTATATGTTGTTTAGATAACTGCGTTTTGTTCATGCAACATTCATAAAAAATGGCTCTGTAATTGTAAGTATTTTTAAAGCAGATTGATTGAAAGCTTGATTTTTAATGACAATCGTATATCACAAAAGGTCTCTTTTGAAAATGTATTTATTTTATAGTTATAACTACAAAATAAATAAGGTAGGAGGTATACCTCAAATTATTGAATTACGTTACGTGTACTACTACTACAATTATGTTGCGTTAGCAAAACGCTTGGGAGGAAATTAGTTACTGATAACCGACAGTATTTCTAACTGTGAATGAGCTTGTGAAACGCTCTTATAGCCCTCTTAACCATCAGTTATCGGTAGCTTCAAAATCAATCAGTTACTATTACAGACAATCGTCAGTAAAATATAGAAACCGGGGGTTAATTAATATTTGAAAGGTGACGTCTCGAAATTCAGAATCCTTCCCACCCTTTGTCTCACTTTGTTTCAATTCTACTGCGTGTGAACTGCACACACACACACACACATTTTTTACTTTAATGATTGTTATAGTTGTATTTCGAAATGTCTTAGCTTTGCAAGTAACTTAAGAACCAGTAGCAATGCAAAGTGTGAAATGGACATGTGGTCAGTACGCAACGTTGAATAAAAACCTGAATTAGTGAGCTGAAGTGACAGTTTGCTCACTCAGTGAAGCATGGATGATATTGATAAAACAGCAGTGACAAGAAAGCGAATAAATTATTTTGAAGTCTTTTCCTTTAAGCAAATTAAACCACCCATCCAAGGGTTCACACAAACTAGAACTCACTATCGCTATAAAGACGTACTACTTGTCCAGTTACGATCGATAAAAGTATGCATTTCTTATCGATACCTTAAAATACTTCTATCAGAAAAGTTACAGAACGTTTTAATTTGAATTTTAAAGTGAAACTTCTTTAGAATCGTGATTTGAAACTCGATGAAACGAAAAAGCGACACTAAAAAGAGATACACACATAAATCTATAGAACTAAGCCTGCGAGAGAATGAGATAGAATACATTATATTTAATCATTTAAACACTATGGTCATACAGATAGAGTTGGAAATGTTATGAAATTTTTCGTTAATACTTTAAATGTCGTGTTTTAAAGCTTAAATATATTATAACGATATAATACCTATATATGAAATGTGACGTCACGAAATTTAAAATTCCTCCCCCCCTTGTCACACTTTTTTTTACTTCCTCTGCGTGTGAACTGCACACACACATATATTTTTTATTTTATTTCAAGATGTGATTAGTTTTGTGGCATTCCAGTGAATAATGACCTGGAGCCGAATGCTGTGTACGAACCATGCTTAAGTTTTTTTTGATCTAATGTCCGTGTTGTTGCAATTGCCACATGCTGACGATGAAGGAAAACATCACAAAGACGTATGCCCGTCGTGATAACCGTTGTTGTGAAACCCGTCCATCCGCCTTGGACAAGCCAGGTTCGCTGTGTTTTCTCCTAAAACTGGAGAGGTCCGAGCTCAGCAGCAGGAAGGTTATTGACTTTATTTTTACTTATTAACTTCACTTTATAGATTTGTGTTGTCGATTAAAATAATTAAATAAAATATGTATCCTAATTTACTTACCTATGTAAGCCTGTATGTTAAGGCTTGTAAAAACAATGCTTTTTTATTTATGTGGTAATTTATATGACTGCAACTGTGTAAACCTTACTAAAATAAAAACAAATATATTATGCATTTTTTATTTCGACAGACAGATACACACATTTCAAGTTTCATGGCTAATCAAGTTATGCTTATGTTATGCCTAGGGTTACATTCAACAAAAATACCAAATGGAAAATTACTTTGTAAAAACCCAAGGGGAATCAAGTCTAAGATCTCTGAGCTTAAGAATTTTACTGGTTAACCTTTAAACTACTACACGATAGAGGCAGTCAAATTATTGTCGTCTTAAACTATGTCAGTCATCCCTATTTTATGTTCGACTAGCATATGCCAGCGAATCTTCGTTTGCGTTGTCATGACGACGGCGTATATTTTAGTGTATTGCAACGGCGGCACCAAAAAAACACGACCACAGCGCCATCTTTACGGCTGCCTGTCCCATGAAAACGGCGTCATTTATTGGGCTAAAAGTATTTAAGTGTTAACCCCTATAAGCTAGCTCTGTGTCATTGACTTTCATTTAAATCCGATCATTAGTTTCAGGTGATGCTCTAACAGACAGAGAGGTAGACAAAAATACAAAAAATTATATTTTCGGAGTCTGCTAATCCGAATTAGCTCAATGATTTTATTGTCTTTTTTAAATTCATTGTACCATCTCGATCTAACTACGGACTAACGGTTTATTCATATTAAGTTAGAGTAAGTTTGTAGGCTTTGTAAAGAAGCCTACAAACTTACTCCAACTCAATATGAATAAGACCGTTATTATATTATAGATTTTTGGCTAAGAAAATGAAACGAATTCTTTATAACCGTTATTCCGATTCACGTCGCTGTCGAGTCAAACTTACCGTGAGTTTTGAAAAGTAACAGCTACCGAACTGCCTCGTTATGTAATCGACACTCGTTCTTTGTCGATATTAATTTACTTTTTTTTCATTACAATCGTAATTTGCGGTCATGAATCGCGCACTGACACCTCGTCTGACGTATGTCTACTCACTAATTGGAAATCAAAGTTGCGAAACGTCAAACAGTATTGTCTTTTTGTGCTTAAAATATATTGACCAATGCTTAATGTGAAAGGAAAGGATATCTCATATAAACAAGGTTTTTTGTCTAACATCCGCAGGAAGTGATATATTATACAACAATACCAAAAGATTAACGCATACATTCAGGGCGTTCCATTAGTAGCTCACAACGCCCAAAATGCTCCGTCAGCCGTTCCACAAGGCGACCGCGGTCGTTGTGGTCGTGACGAAAACGTCACTAATGACGTCATCATTTTTGATTACACAACGCTCACAACGCCCCATGTCAAGAGGTGGGTCGAATAGCCATTCCACATGGGTTTACGATTGTAACGCCGGCAAGCAAGTGGAACGGGATATATCGTGGTCGTGAACGTGGTCGTTGTGAGTCCCTAATGGAACGTAGCCACTGGATGTTGTATTTAAGAATTAATTTTGTTTTTATGTTAATCTGTACATCTATACAGATAAATAAAACTGGAATGTCTGTTTGTCATGTCAAAATAAAAATATGAAAAAAGTCAAGGAGGATAATTCGGACCAGGAGATCACGAAAATGCATTTTTTTCAATTTTTGGTTGTCTGTCTGGATGTTCCGGCTAATCTCTGAAACTGCTAGACCGATTTTGACGGGACTTTCACTGGCAAGATAGCTGAAGTTATAAGGAGTAACTTAGGTCATTTTTTCTTAGGGTTCCGCGAAAAAAAATTAAATCCACTTCTTCCAGCTACTCTCTGAAACGGTTGGACTGATTTTGACGAGACTTTCACTGACAAATACGTGATGTTAAAAGAAGTAACTTAGGCTACTTTTAAAGTTAAGGTTCTGCGAAAATAAAATCCACGCGGATGAAGTCGCGGGCACAGCTAGTTCGTATATATAATTTATTATTTCCAAATAATAAAACCGGCACACAAAGAAGCGGTTTATACATTTGACCCGACACACCTATCTCACCTATTTCGACCGACGCGCTGAATCCGAATCTAAGGTCCGCTTGGCTCGTACACCCTCAAAATATCAAATAAATTGCGAAAAACCGCTGAAAATGGCTAATAATCGCGGGGAAAATTGCAGTTATGGAAATGAATATTTTTTCTGGATCTGGATTGAGTAATTTTTTTATGTAGTTCGTGCGATGAATCGGAATCCGACGTTTCAAAATATATAATCGGAACACATAATAGGAAGTTTTCTGTTAAAACATATATAATAGGAAATTTTCCGTTTAAACATATAGGCACTTTCTCGTTAAAACATATATAATAGGAAATTTTCCGTTTAAACATTTAGGCACTTTCTCGTTAAAACATATGTAATAGGAAATTTTCCGTTTCAAAAACTACTTACTATTTGTACGCATGCGTCTGATAGTTTACCGACAATTTCAGGTATAGATTTGAGGTTTTAAAAACACAAGTGCAAACAGCGTAATGTTATGTCACTCTTATTACATAAGTATATGCTTATTAAACATCAAAAACCGATGTAAACAAACCCATACATAAATTATCGTGAAAGCAATGTACTTGAAAAACTGGTTTTATATATTTACCTATGTTTTTGCTTGAAACTGGATATGAGCTACCGAAGTTTAAATTCACTTGGTCAGCTTGTGCCGATATAAAATAACAACAATATAAGGTTGCGTGGTTTTTTAAGGCTGCCGTCTTAGCAAATTAACCTTTGAAATTTAGTTTAATGTGAGTGGTTACAAAGTTTTAATTACGTTCCATATTATTTACCACTCTCAGAATCAGTTAGTGGGTCATTAAAGTTGTATATGAGATTAGTTAAAGAAATTGACGTCTTTATGGAAACATTTTTACTACCAAATTATTTTATAACTGTAGTTTTCCCGTACCTAATAGGAAAAGGCTCTTTTTTACTTACATAACAACTTAATTAAGTTATTTATTTAATTATAAACCTTCAGTGAAAAATTATGTAACTGATGGTGAAAACCGCTTAAAATTCGTTTACATTTATTTTTTACTTTTTAGTTTATAGTCGGTTTTGTTTTTTATCTACAATATTCATATTTTAACGTCTGTTGTTTTACATGTAAAAATATTAGAAACTATTCTAACCTGTATACGCATCCTTATTCAGAAAACCAAAACTTAATTAAAGCTATAAATAAACCGCATATGACCGTACATTAAGCCATAAATAATGACTCATGTAATATTTAATCTACAAATGGCTTACAACGTACTCAAAAGAAAATCACGACCTTAGTTAAAAAGTTGATACTAGACTCTTAAGGCATGCTATAAAAACTGACCATCATGCCACTTCTTTTTAAAGATTAGCATCCACTAGTCAGCCATAATATTCTAAGCTACATATTTCCTGGGTTTTTTTAGTTATATAATACCCAATTATAAGGGTTTTGTAGATATTTGGAATTTGGAATATTTTAGTTTTCGCCGTGTCCGTGCATCTCTGCCTGTCCGGTTGTGAACATATGTCACAGTCTTCTGGACGATTATTGAGTTTTTAAGAATATGTATTCTGCATATATACATACAATGCTGGAATGAAATTGCTAAAATATTAGTGGAGATCGCTATATATGTATCTGAGGGCTTAAAATTGTTTTCTAGTGTACGTCATGTAGGGCTCCTGTACTACTATCATATTGCTATTATATATTACCATACTATTACTGTTCGTTAAATCATTAATGATCATAATATAGAACAATAAAAATAAGTAATCTTTATGATTTATTTTTGAGAAAAGTTATTTTATATGCCAAACGTATAAGTTAAAAAAACTTAAATAGTTTGACCCATTATAAGTAAATGTGAATTCTACAGAGGTATTCTCATTTATCGCATTATTACACAATATAAATATTTGTTATTCGGTATACACAACATCTCCACACTTGTGTTATTTGATCGATCCGATTACTTTTGCTTATCTTCAATGCGTGGCATAATAGCGTATATAGGTAGGTGTATATCTATTAAATGCAGTCTTTACTATAGTTTGCCCTCGTTAGCTATTTAAAGGGAAATAATCTTTATACAACGCGGTCTCTGGACGACATTCCTTACGCACGATGACGATGTAATTCACTAGTACTATTAATTTTTTAATAGAAAAACATCAAGGCTACGTCAGGTACCCCAACATTGGGCAAAAAGTGACTTTTATTGATAACAAACAATAAATTAGTACAATTGTACCGACCCAGGTGTACAGAACAGATTTTTTTGTTTAACAGATTTGTTTAAAAGAGATTTCTTTCATTACATGTTTAGTCATGGTGAATTTGTTTTTTTGTAAATGACATTACTAGATTCTAGTCTGACGGTCGCGTTCATAGGAATGAAGAGAATGAAATATATAGATATTATACATAGATTACAACATATAAATTAACAATAACTGAATAATTTTTTCCCAATTCTAAGTGGTGAGCATGCACTATTTTAAAATCAGTTTTACAAAGTATGTATGGTTACGGCAAAATGTTTTTAAATTAAATTAGACAATCTACATACATACATAGATAACCGTCCATATGACTTTGTGTCCGCCAAAGAACTTTTATCGATCCCTTTCTCTACTGATTCTTCCATAAATGAAGTTGATACGTAACTTTAACTGTGCTATATTATTTTATATTAATAAGTTAGAAAATCTACATACATACATAATTAAACGTCCATATGATTTATTGTCCGCCAAAAAAAATTTCGATCCCTTTCTGTACTGATTCTTCCGTAAATTAAGTTGATCCCAACTTTCACTGTGCTGTATTATTTTATATTATTAAGTTAGAAAATCTACATACATACATAGTTAACCGTCCATATGACTTTGTGTCCGCCGAAATACTTTTTTCGATCCTTTTCTGTGCTGATTCTTCCTTAAAATGAAGTTGATACGTAACTTTTAACTGTGCTGTATTATTTTATAGTATTGAAGATCCGCCTAACAACTGTTTACTGTTATTTATCTAACATTATAAGCAGATAAACATCACAGTTCTTATTGTTCTGTTTGAACTCCCGACCTCTTACCAATTGTACTGTACATTACGAATGAGTCATTTGAACATTTTGTCGATAATGTTGTACTAATGATATATATTTTTGGTTTGTTTCAGGTATGTTCGTTGTTACCGGTTAGACGAGATCTTTTAAAAATAGAGGTATTGGAGAGAAATACTTATTGGTAAAGTTTATTAACCTCGTTTACATTTATAAACGTATTCTATAAAAGTCTAGTTAGTTACACATGAGGAATCTTGATACTATAGTTATAACAAAATTACCAAACTTTAATATTTTACTTAAATGATATAATTAATAAGTAACATTGTGATAAGGGAACGTCTTGGATTGAAAGATGTAATAACAAGAATTCAAATCAAATCAAAATCAATTTATTGTCTAAAAATTACACAGACATAATGCTTACATAAGTTCCGCACTAGGACTAGCCTGTATCGCGGGACACCAAGTACGTGTGTTACTGACTTAAAAAAATATCTCTAAAATTAAATTATTTTAAAAAATAGTTGTTAACTTGTTTGTGCGCGCGTGTGTATGTGTGCGTGTGTGTATGTGTGCGCGCGTGTATACGCGTGTTTGTGTGCATATGATGGATAACAATATTCTGATATATATAATAAGGTTAATTTATATGATATTATATAATAAGTTTTCAGTTTTTTGGTAATCCAGTTGCAAAAGCCACTTTTATGTGGTTGCTTTGATTTCATGTCTGTTTAAATATACAATGTCACATTTGTCATGTACCTAGTTGTACAGTAAGGAACTGATGACATAAATTTGACGTTTGGAATAACTAGTATTATGCGAGATGCAGGTGCATATTATATTGGTTTGACGTTTGGTCGTATCGAGTAAAAAGACATTTCTGTGTTTTCTAACAATTCATTGAGAAAGGAATGTTAAGGTAGTTTAGACGTGTAGAGAGAACTGATGAAAGGACACTGACAAAACAAGTGTATGACAAGAGCGTGGGTGGTAGAGTTAGTGATGGTAGATCGCGACACCTCCCGTGGGGCGAGTTACAAACCGCTCCACGCAATGAGAGTAAAAAGATGCCGGAAGACAAAAGTAGCTCCTCTGCAGCGGAAGAGGCCGATGGATCACCGCCTGCCAGGGCCTGTGGAGAGGCTAGGCCGTTTACCCGTGGCCCTGGCACTAAAGGCGAAGGACGGAATACCGACGAGTTTTAGTGGGTATCCGTTACCCTGGCGTGGCAATAGCATCTTTAGTTTTGGCTAGAGGTGCTCGTGTCACCCCGAATTGGCGAGTCCCACACACCGACCGCGATTTACCCCTAGGGGCTTCTATCCCCCCATGCGCGGCTGATGGCCCTCAATCCGGTTATCCCTCTTAAAAAATGGTAGACCGCGACGTACCAACCACTTCCAAATCACAGATGTGTTAAAGAATGGCCAGATAAAAAGCATATAGGTGCTTTTTATCGGGCCATTTTTTAATAAACGTGTAAGTATGGAAAGATTAATGAAAGTAGATGAAGCAAAAGATGTACGTCAATACATCGTTTATACCTATCCCTATGGGAAACAGGTGTGATATTATAATATGTTTTAATACTTTTATATTGAGCGTCTTTTATGTATACTACTACATATTACTCAACTCACATATAACAATAATTAAAGATCTATGTTATCTTTAGATGTATTTATCATTCGGTTAATGACATCATTAGTTATGATATTGTGTTGATAGTATGAGTGTTTTGACTGGAAATAATGAAATCGTTATCAAGATCTTTCCAAAGTTACACATAATATCGTAATGGCATATCAGTCCATGCACAATGAAAAATTCCACAAAGGTGACAAACTTTAATTGCTTTTGTTATTTGACTAAAGAACCATAAAAATAATTTAATTGAAAATATCTCATATTATCTAAAAACTACTCAAAGACTGTTTTGAAATCAATTTTCATTGGAACTATTTACTGAACATTTTTATTTTTTTCAAATTTCTCTACCTTGTACATAGTTCAAAACAGTGGAGAAAAAGCTCCTGGGCAATCATCCCCAATTCGTTGAGCCGTTTCGCTCATGCGCACAACGTCTTTCTTGCGCACCATGGCGATTTGGAATGAACTCCCGACTGAGGTTATTCCACAGCGTTACGACATTTTTTCTATTTTTATTGCATGAGTTCAGCAGACAGGCAGACGGCACACCTGATGTAAAGCGGTTACCATCGCCTACGGACATTTGTAACACCAAGGGTGCTACCAATGCGTTGCCGCTCTCTAAAGGAAAGTGGCACCTGGCTTCTAATACTGGAATACAACTCAAGGTTGTTATGGCGCCATACTCCAGACTATGAGTGGTAGCCATCCAGGTGGGTAAAAGTTACATCACCTGGCTGTAGTTTATTTTGTCGCCTCTTACGACAGACCACACGGCCGCAGGAAATTGTATTCTTTCTCCGTTCCTGCACGGATATTGGTATATATACAATATGGGGTTTTTCTAAAAGCGTATCATAAAATTCTTTCGAAGCTGGCGTTGTTGACATCTCTGGCGTTGTAAACGTCCATAGGCAATGGTAACCGCTTTTCATCAGGTGGGCCTTCAGTCGGTCTGCTGTGCAACTACAAAAAAACAACACTTTCTGATTTTGGAAGTGAATATTTTTTTTTATTGCATGAAGCAGGCAAACTGGCGGCTGTCCCACTTGATGGAAAGTTGTTACCGTCGCCTATGGACGTTTGCAACACCACGGTCTTGCCAACGCGTTGCCGGCCTGTAAGAAATTTTATAACGCCCTTCTTAAACAACCCCATGTCGTAACGCAGAGGAAAAACCTCAGCGGGAAGTTCTCTTCAGATCATTGTTGTACGCGGAATAAACGTTCTAGAGAACCGTTGCGTAGTTGAACTTGGGAGCTCCAAGAAATGGGGGTGAATATTCCGTCGATGGCGAGCGGTGCGGTTGTAAAAGTGAGGCGTTGGCACCAGATCAAACATAAACCCCCACCTTTAAACCTAAAAACTTTTACTTTCGAATAATCTTTATGTTACTGCTCCATCAGGGATTATGTCATAGTTATTGATCGTTTCACACAGATGTAGCAATTGATTTAATGCGTTATTTGTGATGCGATATTGTTATTAATTGTTAATGACGTTAACAATTAATGTTAATGTTAGATATTGACAGATAACGTATGTATATACACTAATTATCTATTTTTAACGATATAAACGAGACGCATTTAGCCACAATATCTATAGACATTATCCCAGATGGAGCCCGACCATCATAGTAAATATATGTACATTTAAAGAGTACATTAAAATACAGTACGGATCAATATTTTTAAACTGGTAGGGGAAGTATTGAAAGTAATTAATCATTTCCTTCCCTCATCTATTTCATTATTGACGACTAATGATACGCAGCCTCTCATTGAAATTGGTTCCGTCGTTTTAATGCCGGTACTAATGATGTTTTTGCATGGTTGGACAAATCTGTGTGAGAGAGACTAATGAAATACGTTTCGTAAAAAAATATGGACCATAAAATAGTAGTCAATGCTTAGATAGAAGTACATAGTAATTGGGGCTCCTGTTGCCTCAAAGGTCGAAAATTGGGTGCAAACGAAACAACTTTTCGTTACTAATTACTAATCAATAATTTAACAAAAAAAATCATCAAATCATCTCCACCAATCTATTGACATGAAAACATTTACTTCTTCAATTTTTATCAAAACTGGATAAAAAAGTTAAATCTTTATTAAAGAGAGATAAATAATTTGGTTTTATCACTTTTTAAATTCTACTTTATCCACAGTAAAATAATAATACATCTGAAATACTACCGCGTCTATGGAATCCCCGCTATCGCCCGAAAAATTAATACCGAAATATCCTCAAGGACGTTGGCGTTGTTACAAGCCTTAAGGCTTAAGACTCCTTTAATGTCATCGGCGTAGCGTAGAATTAAATGAAAAGTTTTATTTATTTATTTTTTATAAAAAATATTTTTTACTGTTTACCCAAAAAAGTCCGACATCGGACGAGGTAAATTATTAGAGTTAATTTAGATCTTATAAACTTGCAAGCAGTCTTGTCTAATTGATCATTAATCGCGTGTACATTATTACGCAGTTAATAGGGTGTTGGAAATGCTTCTATCAAGACATAAAAAGTTATTGTGTATGTTGTTTCTTGAGATGATTATCTAATGTTACTGTTCCATCTGGGATAATGTTAGTGTTAGTGAACGTTTCACGCATATATAGTGATGAGTTTAATGCGTTATTGGTGGATATTACGATTAATTGTAAATGACATTAAATAATGACAGATAACGTATGTATATAGATTAATGTAGCTAATCACTACCAGCGTTATTTTTAACGCTATAAACAAGACATAATTGACTAAAGACGCTGACACTAAAATTATGCCAGATGGAGTAGCGACGTACGAAGAATCACTTTTATTGGTTAATAACTCATTCGATATTATTTATAGATATCACGCGAGATTTCCCTTCAGGCGAGTAACAACTAATGAAAGTCAGAAGTCATCAATGTAGTAATTAATTTGCTTTCTGTTATTCCCCGCATGCGGTGTAACGACATTCATCAGTAGTAAGCCATCAAAGTGCGGATCTCTTAAACATCTTCATATACTTGTACCAGTCATTGTAAATAACTCCCAAACGTGCGGCGTAAGATCTTCAGCACAGGTGCAGGCCCCATAGGCTAATGAAAAGGCTTCCCAAATGCACCTACTGACCATTACAAATTAAGTGTAACGAAGATTATCCCTATTCCAACAAAGTCTTGTCAAATAGGTATTACCCTACATATCCCCGACGTAGAAGGATTATCAGCTCTGCAATTGCTTTGTTCATGCGTTGTCGACAAGTCTATGTTAAACGGGAAACTATGCCAATGTTAGCTTACAATGAAGTAAGTAAGGCAGTTGATGAATCAATTCTGAGGATAATTATTAATAGTTTATTAATCTAATAATTTTAAATAAATGATATTGATATGTTAGTTTTAAACACTAAAAGTACCATATCAATACCCCTACTAAACTATATATACAAATTAAAATTAAACTATAAAATCCAATGCCAGATCGCCGTCAATTGGAAATATCCACAAAAGACTGGCTACAATATCTCACTGAATGGCAACGCCAGTATATTCCAGTCTTTTGGTCAGATAAAATATCTACCAGATACAGTTTTTGTTTGCTTGCTTACCTGTATATCCTGTGTTGTTATTAAATTGAGAAGAGAGATCTTCTTCAACCATTTAGTCAAATCTTTCTTCCACTGCAATCATCAGCTACTTTTAGCTACGACATTCAAATTGCATCTTTCATGAGCCTTTATCATTATTCCTCTAACAGTTTTGCAAATCTAATCTAGGAAAGTAAAATTCAGAACTTTATTTGGCTATGCTACTAAAATGCTTTATTATGGTTATGTTCAATGAAATCTGATTTCGCGAAATGGCCCTTTGTCTCTCGCTATTGTTTATGGCCGGTTTGCGTACTGATAGCTTAGTTTTCACTGCATTATTATATCTGTAATCGCGTGGCCGACGACCTTGGCTCGCATTTGTACAGCTGCAGTCAGGCATTTGCGTTAAGTATTGACTTTTTGATTGGCATTGTGCTAATACTATGTGTTAAAGGGCATGTCGAGGACTAGATTTTTTTTTTGTAAATTATTGTATATTTTAATATTTCTATTACTATGTGGATCAAGAATGTACTTGCTTAAAAAATATTTCATAATCTATACCAATGTTACGTGTATAAATGCGAAAGTAACTAGGACTGTTCTATTTTCACTAAGCGGCTGAACGCATTGTAATGAAATTTTACAAAGAGACAGATTCTGTCCTATCCTAAGGACACAGGCTTAGCTTTGGTCTTAAAAGCAATTTCGAAAAACGTGAAATAGGGACTGAAAATTCGCACGAGAAAACCATAATTGTTAAAGTTAGAGTTATGAAAATTAATATTTGGGCTTTTAATTTTAAATTAATATCCGTTTTTTAAAAATCATTCTTGATAAAGAGGATGGATGAAAATTATGAGGCATGGAAAATAAAAATGAAGAAAGTTACGGATAATTAAAATATAAAGTAGTAACTTTCTCTGTATTAGGTTGAAATTGATTTTCAAAATTTTCACTTTATGACATTATACTACTAACTCGTAATTGACCTTAATTTGGCGTCAGTTAAACATTGCGCGTCAAGTGTTGTTAATTTCTATTCGCAAGATTATTTGCATCTCCAATGCCCTATGTCTGTCATAAAAGTAATTTAGAGTGACATTTATTAGCGCTAAACCATAAACAAGCTCTCACTTTGTCATCTAATTGGAAACTGTTTTCTAATCTTTTCTATCGTTATTATATTTCAAAATTTCTCAACATATATCGATTCAAGAACCTACTTATCAGTCAAACTATTGACTTTATTGGTACAGTTTTGGTTGGAGATTTCTAAACATGTAAATTATTCTTATGTTGCAAACCCACACCGTCAGATGGTTTGATTTGATGGACACATTCGGTTATATTTTATTTCGAACCAAAACTTGATATTACCACAATAATAGTTTACGCGCCTCCGTCTAGTTCTATTAATATTTGGCGATGTAGATTAAAGTTCCAAATATAATATTTAATAAAATAATATTTAGACAAACGAAACTACGATTTGTAAATCTTAATTTGATCAAAGCCACAAGTTCTTCAAAGATTTCTTGATTTTTTTAGATAAATAATTATTTAGCCAGAATAAAATGGTAAATCAGTACGATTTTTACAACTATAGCTTTTTAATGATTGTTTTCTTCTATATAACAATCAGCTGATGCATTCGCGCGAGATGCAAAATATCGAATTAAAACACACGCTTTATGATAGATAATATTCCTGTTTTAATACAAAGCTTTTCACTTGAATTAATTTTTAAATTACAAACAGGCACATCAATGGTATTAATATATATTGCTTTAATTAGTTTAAAATTGAGATGTGCTCTCATGTAGAACAACAACAACAAATGTCTTTCTTATTTGTTGCCCATGGGCGTCAGTGCTGTTAATATGTTTAAATTTTAATGTACAAAGCTTACGGCGGTATCTTAAGCTTCGAATATCGTGTTAACATCATTGTAACTATCAGATTTCGAACGATAGATCAATTTCAACCCAGCTGCTAAATGACCTACTACTCGATTACTCCTTAATCGTTTGCCTTTTACTACTAATTGCTTATGGATCGATCCACATTTCATGCTTTCACTATCTGTAAACACTTATTATGCTAATCGATTGCTTCGTGGTTTAGGTTCTCTGGTATCTTTGTGCGCTTTGGATCGAAATATTAATAAGGGGCCTTTTATATATTTTGTCTTGAATTTATTACTCTGATTTTTTGGAATTCAATATATTGATTTCTCTACTAATTAGCTTTTATTACTTGACTACTACTTAGCAGCTCATATTACGTGTTTACTTAAGTAGTTTGCTTTTGATCACAAAAGGTAGACAAATCAGTTTCCTTTGTAACTTTATTCTATTATCATCTTTTAATAACTGTTTTTAGAATCTTTAAACATATTACAGAAATGAAAGTGCTGCTATCCAATTTACCACGGTCCATTTTGTAGGGTAGTGCTCGTACCGCTCTACAATATTGTTTGTCCATCTGCTCCCAACCATTAGGTGGATGTAATTCGACAGATGCTGTTTCAATGGACCTATTTGTACAGTAATTTAAGCAAATTGTAGGTTTAAGTTCTGGCCTATGCTTTAGGTTACTTAGTATTAGAGACGATATGATTAGCATAGTTTTTATCTTCTTCCTATATATAACTATAAACATCAATTGCTGTTCGTTAGTCTCGCTAAATCTCGAGAACGGCTGGACTGATTTGGCTAATTTTGGTTTTGAATTATTTGTGGAAGTCCAGAGAAGGTTTAAAAGGTGAGTAAATATGAAAAATGCTTGGAATATAGTAAAAACAACAATTTCGCTTTCCCTTAGAAACTACGTATAGGCGGTACGAAGTTTGCTGGTCAGCTAGTTGTAATATAAATTATTATGGATTGATTTTTTGTTCTGATTCTAATATACATGTTCGAGACGGTCCACAGATATATGTATGCTGAAATATGACTTAATCTCCACGTATTCTGGTATCCCATCTTCTTTATTAAGTATCTACTGGTATCATAGTGCAATTCTGTTTAAGGCTTGTAGCAACGCCAACGTCCTTGACAATTATTCGGTACTGATTTTTCGGGCGATACCGGGGATTCCATAGACGCAGTCGTTTTTGAGATACATAATTTTATTATGAATACAATAAAGTAGTATTAAAAAAAACTAAATTATCTCTTTTATAAAGATATTAATATTTGTTTTATCTTGTTTTATTAAAAATTCAAGGAGCAAAAGGTTCCATGTCAATAATTTCGAGGTGATTTGGTGAATTTCCCAACTTAAAATAACTATTTAAAAATTACGAAAAAACCACGTTATGTCTAATATTGTGAAGATTTGTGGTATTTTTTTTTGATAAATTATTGATCAGTAAATACCAACGAAAAATTGTTTCGTTTGCAACCCACTTTCGACTTTTTGCAACAATAGGAGCCTTAACTGGATGGAGACTTGAGATATATTTACCTAATCACTGTATTACTGTTCTAGTTTCAAATTATTATCGCGTAAGATGGCTGATTAAAAAGTAAACAATTGTTAATTTATAATATTTAAATATAATTCGGTTTTATGTATATAAGAACAATTTGAAAGTCGTTGAAATTAAAGCTACTTTCTAGTTTAATATAAAATACTTTTTAACGTTTTATATCTATTCTAAGAAGAAGATGCATCAATAAATTCTTCATCAACATGACTATTTAAGGCACGTTTTTTTAAATAGAATTTATACACAAGTAATTAAAATATTTTGTTTGGGTTTTAATTTTAATAAGGAAGATAACTATAATGGATATATATTATTAGATCATACATGTTTTATTTGAACCAACGAATTTTACAAAAATTACAGGAGCCATTTTATTAAGATCAGTGCACATTATAGAGACAAACGTTATCTCGCTAAATACCATAAAGCTACCATAAGCTTATGTTTTTATTCATATTGAGTTAGAGTACGTTTGAAAGTTTCTTTAATGTTCTTAAAGAAGCGTTCAAACTTACTTTAACTCAATACGATAAGACCGAAAATCTAAATTCACTATCCTAACATTTTTACTTAAAAACTATGCATTTTTGAAAACGACAATTATTTGTATGACAGTTATATTAAAGTGTGTAATTTATATTAGAAATCATTAATCATTCCATTGCTCTCTTATATAGTGTATAGTGTAAATGGATACCCGTATATTTTTTTAAACCAGTACAAAAACTTAACCCTCGAAATGCCGTGGATGCCAAGTGTTCATTAGCGGCGGGTCGTGGGCGGATGTTGCGCACTCATCGATGCATTATCTTACCCTGATTGAATATTAATGTAGACTAGATAATAAATACAGAGATTGACAAATATTATCACCTAATTACTGCTTGGATTTAAGTATTTTTATGGGCATGCTTACTAATGCATATTTAAATATTAATCTAAAAGTGAGGCTTATTTTCCTCTCTCCGAACGAACATGATATGTTCGGGTTTGTAAGTTTTTTTAATTTTTCTGACTTTTATATTTTTGTTATTTTACTGTTTATGTTTATGTCTACTTATGTTTATTAATTACATATGTTATTATCTACATTTATATTACATTTTATATTTTTACTGACCTCAGGTTTTGTAATTTTATTTATCTATTTTGACCAACCTTAATATAATATATATATATATATATATATATATATATATATATATATATTTGCGTGTGTGCGCGCGCGCGCGTGTGCGTATGTGTGTGTGTGTGTGTGGGTGGGTGGGTGCGTGTGGGTGTGTGTGTGTGTGTGCGTGTGTTAAAATATTATAATTAATATTAAATGTACTATTACCTGTCAAGTTTTCTTTTTAAATACTACTTTTTTAACTATATAGATACAGAACTCTAAATAGTCTTAAACCTTATTTTTGGACATTAAATGCGCCGTGTTATCGTACAACCTGTATACGTAAGCTTTGTTTCAAAATAATGTCTCTCTTGGGAATACATAGGACACCGGAAGATCAGATACGGTACATCTTCAACCTCGTCTTCAGCGCAGATGCACGAGAGGTTTCATGCTTGATGGAAATGATAAAAAATTAACAATCTGAATAAGTATGAAATCTAAAAATTCACTCGATATCATGTAATTTGGTGATACACTTTTGATGACTTGGAAACATTGAAATTTTTGTACACAAAAATAGATCACACGAACAAAGCTGCATGGAATACTTTAGTACGTATGCAGTATTTTCTAGAGAAAGGATATCGTGGGTGGGTGAAGTCCTATTATCTAAATAGTAACGTCCTTTGTCAAGTGATCATATTGTCTTATACATGTAATTTAATCTAGTACATTCGTAACTAAATTTATTTCAATTTTAAATTACTATCCTGAATAGGTATACATTATTTTTATTACTAAGAACTGATAAGCAACAATAGCAATGCACTACCAAAGTGCTACGTTAAAATTGTAAGCATACGTTCTACTTTATGATGGTTTGATAGAATGCATGTGACATTAATTCGTTAATTACTTTTTTTGTAATACATTAATATTTTACTTGAAAATACAAAGGAACACATTAAATTTATTATTGTAATATTCAGCACGGAACCCTTACTACGCATTGCGCAATAAAATGTCATATACGCGTATTTACCAAATTTCATGAAATCAGGCATATCAAAGGGCATGGAGAGCGGATATTGGTGTTGTTTGAAAATACGAATAGTTTATAATACTAATAAACTATACAATAAATAAAACTACAAGATAATATAATTCAATTAGTAAAAAATGTACTCCAAATCGCTATCGGTGGAGAGCATTCCCAAAACACTGGCCGCATTGCCATATTGGATGGCAACGCTGATGCAGACTATTAAGGATATCTCTGATTTTGAATATACTGTAGAAGCTATCATATTTTTTCGATGTCGTCAGAAGCAGAGTTTTTGTAAACGCAGCCGGTGAATGTAAACAATAGTGCTGAGGGGTCTCTTGATTACTACAGCCTACGAGAATGAGTGGATTAGAATTTAAAAAATTACACTCTCGGTATAATATTTTAAAAAAGTTGAGCTGCTAGCTGCAATAATGTTAAATAGTGTTTTGACAAATTAAGAATAATTCGATTTGTTTGTTTTGACTTTGATTTTGATTTGTTGTTGACGACGGTGACGGTTTATTCTACTGACACTTTAGTATCTCACAAAATATTATGGCCTGTTTGATTTTGTATAAATGAAGCAAATTATTACGTCACAAATTTAACAAGTTAATAATAATCACTTAAACAGTAATGAAAATTAATTTCAAACGTGATTTATATTTCAAAAGGATATATTTTTAGTAACTTACGTAATTTTTTTTTATATTGTTATATTTCATAGCTTATTGTTTATTATTTAAAAATGAGCTCGAGTTTAAAAATGTACTCTCAATAACGTAATTTATTTGAAGATTACTATAACTTCATGTTACAATAATATGTAGTCATTCCCTATGAGATAACGATTACAAGAACTCTTTATGAGTAAGTGTCTGTTATAGTATTGTTACATCCGTTCTATGTTCTTATTAATAAGCGTTTTTATAATTTTAAATAAAGTTAACAATTGTTAATTTGTTTGAATAACTTGGAACGCCTGTTTTTAACAGAACAAAGGCAATGATTGTAAAAATAAGCACAGTTCTGGAATTAATTTAAGGAAGTTTGTAATTAACAATGATTTTCAAAGAATTTGGCGATATTATTTTTGTCGATTTTTATTTACAGTCTTGAAACTTTCCTATACATGCGATTTTGATAACAGCTAACAAACAAGAAGATAGGATATTTTTTTATCCCAAACAACGGGATAGCTTCAATGGACTACAAATTCGCACAAGCGCAGTTTTATATTAATATAAAATTGGCCCAAGTGCGTGTCACACAATGAAGGATTCCGTATATGTGATGAAATTCAATGACCAATACTATTTTACATAACAATAAGCTACTAATGAACCATGTGTGAAAACATGTTATCACTGCCCAGTAGTTTTTTATAAAATTTATAGGCCGGGAGGCTTAATTGATTTAAATTTACATAGGAGGTTTTAAGGTTATTAACCTTATTTGAACGAAAGAAACATAAGACCATATTAAACATTATTAGTGTTACCAAAATGAAATTTAAACTGTGAATTCCTACAGCCTTGACCAGCCACTTCATTAAATTGATTCAATGTGATAGATCTCGCGTAATTAATATGTTAATTAATTTGGCTAATATACATAAATGTTATATTTAAAATAAACAGTTTTATGCAAATCATATGGAATTAATTAGCCATACTACGAAAAGTGTGTCAACGATTAGATAATTATTTAAGAAATCAACGAATTATTTTATAGTTATAGCAGCTGAGATGGTATTATACATCGTATGATGTCTGACCTCTACTATCTATAATGAATCTGTTGGGAAAGGGGGTAAAATTTCTACAATGAATTTAAAAATAAGAAATAATCTGGGGGACTAATTCAAAGCAACAGGTTTCGAAAATTCAACTTACTAGTGGTCGAAATTCGACCATAATTAATTTAAATTATAAGTTTGACCATTATTAAGGTTCTGTTGTCAAAAACTATACTTCTATAATCACAGATTTCGCCGAGATTAACAATAAACAAAAGAGTATATATGCGTTTGTGTCAAATACATGGTAGTGTGTAATATTTTTATTAATATATTCTTATGCATAATTTAAAAAAATATTAGCATTCTGCACTCCTTCTCTATATAAACTATAAGTGTGCGAAATTTTATACTCCTCCGTCCGCGTAATTTTCGTAAAAAGGGGTACAAAGTTTTTGCTTGACGTATTAATATATAGATAATTTTTATTTGTCTGCCTGTTAGATCATAACGTGATAAGTTCCCGAGTATAGCTAGCCGAGTACATCTATTCGGGATATATGTAAGCTAACTCTGTATCGAGTTTTTTTTTAAATCCGTTTAATACTACCCACCAGAGTACTTAATGAGAATTGTTTTACTACTCGATCGCGTTTAAATTAACGCAAATTTGTATTGCACGATTTTCTTCACACTCACGAGATGAGACTAAGTCATTCCCATACAAAATTGCGTTAACTTGAACGTGATCGAGTAGTAAAAATCTCGCACTAAACACACTGATTGATAGCGGTTACAGGCGCCTATGGCTATTGCAACACCAAGGGTGTCGCTAACGCGTTGCCGACCACTAAGAAATATTATAACGCCCTTCTTGAAGAACCCCATCTCATAGTGAAGAGGGAAAACTGCGGCGGGAAGTTCCCTCCTGATCATTGTTATACGCTGACTAAATGTTTCAGAGAACCGTTCCCGGATATATTAAAATGATCACAGCCTAAACCAAAATCTTAGTGGTTAATTAATTCCAATACAAATCACTTATTTGCTACATATAGCACAGATCGTGAATTTAAGACTTGACTTCCGTTTCCTGTTTTTATACATATCAAAACATAACGAGCTTTTCGTGACTCCAAAGCAGCAGACGTCACGACGCTCTTGTTTGTTACGTGGAAAATGCTCTCGCGCATACACTGTGCTAAGTGGATTGTGAGGAAAGAATAGTGTTCATTTTATTCTGTGGTATATCATATCACTATCATGATAGTTATGTGATATTAATTTAGAGCAGCACATTCGGCACGCTCGTCACGTTCGATAGATATTAGTGTCGAACGTGTAGTATAGTACGCGCAAAACTTAAATGCGTGCTGAGTGAAGTTAGGTCACTGATTTTTCACAGGTCCATTCGCCTATTAATGTTTACTACACTTCACTATATATAGTACGAAAGAGATGGCATTCGAATTCTCTATGCAAGCGAGCAAGAACGAGGAATATATACCTCTATAAGAATACCTCTTGTGAACTGTATAATTGTGTACTACGCAATGATGTAAGTCAACTTCAGGTACGCATATGAGTTTCCTTCGTACTATTTATGTCTAGGCCTTGATAGAAACCAATAACCAGTCCGACTAAGTAATTTAATTATGTAATGCATATTACATTATAGTCTAAATTAAACTTAATCGCTGTTTTACCATAAAATACTTTGCCAGCAATTGAGGCTTAAGGTTTTGGGATTCAATCAATTTTAAATATGAAATAGCAAAGTCAAATATTGACTCTCTTAATGATAATACCATAGTCAAGAATTACGTGAGCGTTGCCACAGGAAACTACTAGTGTTTTAGAAAACATAAGTAATATTATATATATTATGACTATAGTCCACTTTAGCATATAAAAACATTACGCCAAATAAGGTGTTAATTTCCTCTTAGAACTCTTTGATCTCCGACCGCTTGAATTACAGTAATAGCGGTTATAATATAATAAACACTTTCCGTTGCCAAAACTGTAGTAATAACCTACATAAAACGTCGTTATAAAACTTCCTACTTGATTCATTTTTAATAATACCAGTTAAAATTGGACAGTTGTTAAATATTTATTGACAAACAAACATATATATTTTATTGATAATATATAATATGCACATTTTTGTTGGTATGTCGTGGTGGCTCAATGGAATACATTCCAATTATGTAGTACCGAATCCTAGCAAAGAAGATTATGGGTTAAGTTATAAAAATATAGAAAAAGCCTGCACACCGTGATTTTCGATATGTGAAACCAGCTTATCGGTCTTGTACGGGTATAATCTTCGTTGTAAATTGAGGCTCAAGTCCAGCAGTGGGATGTTTATTTACTTGTGTTATTATAAGTTTTATAAACACACATAACCCAAGTTAAGAAAGTTATGTTTGTTTATTTGATTATGTACAGTCGCGGTTTGAAAGGGTTCGTCACCTTAAAGTCGACTTTTTGCTTGCGCGAGTACAAGAAACAGTACTGCCAACATTTTAATAAATGTTACGTTTTTAAAATATAGAACCGTGAAAAAAGAAAATTGCAGTGTTGACAATGGCAGACACTGAGATTAACAATAAGAAATAAAGAGAATGTAATCACTACGCTGAGCATAGGTATTAAAACCAATAGAAAGGTTTTACATATCTGACCAATGTTCTTATACAAGATAGAAATAAAACAACTTTGATCTTAGTAATTTTAAACTTTATTGTCAAACAGTTAAACATAATTTTGTGTGGAACAGTCTGTTCTGTGACTTAGTTTGATAAGGTAACAAGAGCTCGTTGGAACTTTAAATGAAAACTGGCGAACCTTTTCATACCACGACTGTACAACGGATAAAGTGTTAATAATCTCTGAGATCAATGGACAAGCCGTTAGCACCACCTCCCTTCTTCCCCCCAAATAAGTAAAGCTAGACAGACTACGTAGACGGACGAACTGATTTTCTGGTATTCAGCCTATTTGGCATTCCGTTTTCACCATTTCACTGCAGTACCTTAAAACGCTCATATGCGTAATTACAGTTGTCATCTTAATAAGATAATATCAAAATCGTGTATCAAATTTAATTTCCATTCTGCTCGCAGGTTATTTATAAGGATGTCAACTTATATCTCATGTAATCCGGTTCTACAGCATAATATAAAAGGGGACATATTAATTTTATACTCTTTATCATTGCATCTCGTAACTTGTGATACACATTATATCAGATTGTTATCAGAACCTAAATGTTGGTTCTGCGTAACAGCTAGAAATACTTATAATAATACTAGCTTCTGCCCGCAAATTCGTCCGCGTGGAATAGTTAAAAAAAAGTAAGTTAAAAAAACCCTCCCGAGTTTGAAACATTCTTCATTGGTGCTCCGCTCCTTTTGGTCTTAGCGTGATGATAGATATATAGCCTAATTGTTTTTTAATGTATAATTTTTTTTATTGTATGATGATGATACCGGCAATATCAATACTTAATTAGATGCATAAGTTGTAAATTAAGCTGTTTAAATAATTAAAGATTTTTAACTATCCCACGGGAACTCTTTAATTTTTCAGGATCAAAAGTATCCGGACTCGGATTTTAGCATTGTTTTCATTGTTCATAAATTTGACCTCTACAATTTTATTATATGTATAGATGTACATAGGATAACTTGTCATATTATAAATGTACATAGGATATAATACACGGATAGCTTAAATATCTCATTTATCCCTATTAATATTATAAATGCGAAAGTCTTTCTGTCTGTTCCGTTTTCACGGAAAAACTAATGGACCGATTTTTGAAACTCAGTATGAAACTCATATATATATATATATATATATATATATATATATATATATATATATATATATATATATATACATATTTTTTTCGATGCCGAGGATGAACATAGGATACTTTTATCCCGAAAAATGGGATATCCGGGATAAAATTATATTTGTCTCTGTATTTGTTATCTTTTACGGATAGACTTGACCGATTTGGCTCTAATTCGGTGCATATGTAATTTTAATACCGAGGGTTGCCAAGGGATATTTTTTATCCCGGATAATGGGATAGATTTTGAGATAGATTTATGTAAAGGTTATCCCGGAAACTAGGATAGGTTTTATTATTTTTGTTTCGTCCAGTTCGTCCACTTGGTCCACTTGGTTCGTTTCATCCTTGTTGCCAGTTTTGTTAAGTTTTGTCATTTATGTAGTTTACAGATAGATGGGGGGTGGGAGAGTTTGCGATATAAAATGAAGTGACTCTTCCGGGGGCAAATACATAAAAATTTAATACAATGTAACCTGTACCGCCTGCTCTTTAAACAAGAGGTATGCATTAGAGGTTGACCCGCGGCGCAGCTGCGGGGTAAACTCTAGTACTATAATAAATCTGTAAGGGTGTCGATAAAATGAATTTAAATATTAGAAAACAGGAGCTAATTCGGACTGCAAAAATGCAACTGCCTTTCTCTCTATTAGAGCATGATTTGAAACTGCTGAATGAATTTTGATAACAGTCGACACAGTTAGCTTATGTCCCGAGTCAACACTTACGATATCCTGATAAATGGCGTCGTTTTCGTAATAATCGAATTTAGCCAAAAATGTGGCGCAGCGTGCCGTCGCGTTTTTTTCGAACTACTGTTGTAATTACTGAAAAATAAGTAGTCGTGATGGTAACGCGGGTGAAATTTTGCTGGCAATTGCTAGTACATAAAATTTAATTTGTTTTTAAACTACCGTGCAGTAACGGAGACAATAACATTTTCTGCGGCCGGGCGGCCAATCATAAGAGGGACAACAAAGTCACAGTCAGGTGGGAACTCGAGAACCGGACAGGCGTTTTAGTGGGTATCCCTAACTGCGGCTTGGCAATAGCACTTCACACGTTAGGTGCCAGTGTCATCCCGACTTGGCGAATCCCACACACGGGCCGCGACCTTTTCCCCCTCGGGCGGCTTATAGTCCTCAAACGGTTTTTCCCTGTATAAAAAAGGTGGCAAGGTATTTGTCCTTATGGATGGCCACGACCCTTGGTCTAGAATAACTAACAACCTTGATTGATGTTCCGGTATTAGTTGTCACGTTCCAGTCTTCCTTAAGAGATCAGCAGTGTATATGTAGAACCTTTGGTGTTCCAAATGTCCATAGGCAATGGTAACCGCTTTCCATCAGGTGGGCCGTATGCCTACCTGCTGACCTCATGCAATAAAAAAGCTCTCTCCTATTTGTTTTCAAATAATTAATCAATCATCTTCACCTATTCCGGTAAACTAACTAATGTGGATTGCTTATATAAATTACTTGAATAAAGTTACAGGCAAAAATAGTGGCTGATCGTATTTAACGGTATTAATGGTTTTAATTCATTTTTGTAATTGGTTAAGTAACGGTGTTCCAATTAATCGTTTGAAGTCGAAAAAAGTTACTCATTCGTTCCATTTATTCTTCACTGTAATTAGAAGCTTAAATGACACGAAATAAAGTTGAAAATTGAATGATTATTGAATACAAGATGGAGTGGTTGACAAGTTCCTGACTCAAGGTGTTGAATGAGATCCTAAGTTAACAAAACTAATTAATTCACACCGTTTATCCGGAAGCGAGTTGTTATATTGATGTCCATCAACGCGTCGTCTGGTTTGTTTCATGTTTGTCTTCACAGATATCATACTGGTTTCTCCGAATTTGGATCGCTTTTTATACGATTTCGCCAAGAAAAATATAACGGAAACTACTTTATGAGTGGTATAGAGTAACAGGAAACTCTCAGATGGAATATCACATCTTGATTCATCGGATTCGTTTGAGCAGTAAATATCAGTTTTCAGTATGACATACTTTATAATCTTGTATGTTTCTAAGACCACGGGCCACGGGCCATAAAATTTGCTCGGAGGTTTGGAGGGCCATGGGAAGGCCAACACGTAGAGGCCGTGACGTGACACTGACAGGCGATTATCCCTATCTACACCATATAAAAATGCACCCAAGAACAAGCCCCGGTCAGTGTAGGACTATTATTATTGGAAATGAGAAAGAAAAAAGTACCAAGCTATTGGGATGAACTTCTAATGGAACTAGGGATCTGGGACTATGGGAACTATGGCGTATAATAATAAATAATAGTTTATAATATTATTCTATTTATTTATGTATGCGTATAGAAACGTATAAGTTGTCTAGTTTTACACAACTTATAATTCCGATCAGGAGATTACGCTTGCGTAAAAATGTGCAGCCCTGTTTCCGAATTATATATATTGAACTCTATTGTGTATGTATTGTATTTCTACCTCTGTTATATAATTATATTTATGTGTATATTGTCATATGTAATATATACGTATGTATTTACAGTTATGTTTTTGTACTCATATGCACTGTGTATACTTATCATCATTATTTATAGACTGCACCACCGTCAGTTTTAAAAATCTATTAATCTCTGCCCAGGGCTTCCTGGAAGATATCGCTTTTTAGCGATAAGGTCGCCCGTTGTACTATTTTTTGTATTTTTCTACTTTTGTTTGTCTATACTTTGGTTTATAAAGAGTTACCTACCTACCTTTATACGCAAACGGAAATCGTAGGGTGTTGCTTGCTATTCATTCTTATCTCTGTTCCGCTTACACGACTTATACACTGTCCCGTACTACTAAAATTGGTTTAATACGCAGATACGTCGGGAGGAATCATTAGTTGTTGTAAAACTGTACCTATATCAATCTTTGTCACAGTAACTTTTATTTTTTTCTTTTGTAAATAAAGCTCGTATCTAATCGTTTCCATAAACGACACAAATCGATTCGTTGGTAGATCTTCAATCTTTATAGTTATATTTCTAATAACCAGTCGCAGTTATCTCTGCGGGTAACAATATAATCCATTGTTACATTGTCCCTTTGAGCGATAAATTTTACAATGTTGCTTTTAAAACCTTCGTTTTTCCATTGTATAACCTGTTTACCTGTACTCGTTGTTGTAATATTGATTTTTATATTATTGTTGGTGTCTACAATGTTTGTTTTATTATCTATAGTCACTTCTTGGATTGATTTATTTTTTCTACGTTTAATATCCTACATAATTATCCTAAAGCGTCTAAAGGGTACCCCTGGTTTCGCTATGTCAATTGGAGGCGATGAGCTTAGCAGCGCTTCCGAGCACCTGTTCGTCTTCTGCGATGGGAGACCTCTTGCTCATCCTTTTTTGCCTCCCTTTCGGCCACCACCTTCCGCGACATGACTTCCTGGAAGAAGCAGGTCAGAAATCACCAGACCTAAACAATGTTACGGCTTCCTGGCCTTACTTACATACATTTTACGATTACTAATTTCAACTTTCCCTCAGTATTGCATACAAAAGCTGTTACAGTAATTGATAGTAAACAGCATTATGTCAATCAAGTTGGTGTTTAGTTAGTTTAGTTTTTTAGTTTTAGTTACTTACGTTCATTTATCCATTTGTACATAATTGTTGTGTAATGTACTGAAGTTCTAAAAACAGCATGCTTAATATTTGACTAAAATTAACTAATGCTGATTGATAATAGGCGGTTCAACCAAGTTTATTCAATTTGATTGAAAGGTACAGAACTGAAAGGAAATGACGATATTCAATGACATTGAATGATTCAAGTTTTATATGTTTATGGATCACCTAATTGATTCATGTATATTAAAAGCTAAAAATGAATATTCTTATATTGGTTTTAGAGTTGATGTTTCAATTTTAAATACATTTGTATGTTACTGATAACAAAAGCCGTCATCAAAACAGTAAAGAGTAAACATTTTGATCAAATTCTCCGCGATTAAATTTTTAAGGTTCCGGAACTTTTTTTAGCATAATAGAATCTGTATCAAATTTACGCATGGCTCCGGCCGCAGCGTCTTTTTTCAGTATCTGTAGACATGTATCGTTAGAAAAATCTTGAAATATTATAATGATGTTTCTTTCTTGTTGTCTTGTGTAGTGACTTTCTTTAGGTCTATAGACGGCGAGATATTTGCTTTAAAAGTTGTAATGTCGAATCAAACTCTTCCATTGCCCTTTCCCACGTTAGTTATAATGGTCAAAGTAATAACTCTGTCTAAACTTGCATAAGCGCAATAAAGAGGCGTAAAGAAAGTTTGCATCATAAATTTACTTGGATAAAATATGTCGAGTTTCTTAAAATCTTTATTGAAACCTAGAATTATAGTCAGAACATGTAATAGGTTCATTGCCAAGAGCAATATAATCGCGTGTACCTTTTGAATTGGATCTGTCACGCGACGATCTTTTCTTTATAATCATTTAAACCACTTTCTATCATGTGGGCCATCTGCCTGTTTGTCTGCTTCAGGGAATATCGTATTTCCTCTAATCTCCGTGTTCCATCTGGGATAACGTTGGTGTTAGTGACTTTGTCACTCAGAAGTAGCTAAGGGCCTAATGCGTTATTTAGGATAGGACATTGTTATTAATTGTTAATGACCTTAAACATTAATGTCTAATGTTTAATGTTTAATGTTTTAATGACTGTTTGATTAAAATATATATATATATATATATATATATATATATATATATATATATATATATATATATATGTAATTAATCATTAACAGAGTTATTATTAATGCTATAAACAAGACGCATTTGGCGACAATCCCAAACACTAAACTTATCTCAGATGTGAGAGGGATATAAAGATACCACACACTGTATAGCTTCTTTTTGTAATTATCAATCGAACTCTTACAAAGATTTTAAAGATAAAACAACAATCTTTCGTCAAAATGAATATGACTTTACAGTCTATTCTATATAAACAAATACATCATTTTAATTCCTTTCTTATTTTATAAGCACCATCTTCTCTTACCCAACATCGTTTAACCTTTTGACTTTACAATAATAAAACTATTTTTTGTTTGTCAGCGTAATAAATCTTTAATTCACTATATCGACTCATTACGCCTCTCTGTGATGTAATTTCTTGTTATTTAATAGTGCATACCATGCTGTTTTATCAATAGTCAATAATTTCAAGTAAATAATTATGTTTGCTTATTATAGATGGATAGATTGTAGATACCATTAATTACACTTGGCAATCCGAAATGTTTGGTGGAAACTGAAAAAATGTTTTGCTGTGCAGTGTTATTTCTAAAAAAAATATAATTTTAAATAAAAATTAGAGACTTTTGGCTCTACGCATATGGAACCTTTTCACAGTGAAAGCCTAGATACGAAATACTATTATTGGTTGAGCCTTAAGCTTAACAGTTAGTTTAAAATAAATATTGATAAAACTGATTGAAGAGTCTTGTAGCTAGAACCATAAAACATTTTTAAAATAGCAACTAAATAGGTACTTAGAAACCATAGTTTTAGTAGTTGGTAATTCACCAGAAGCAACCCCATTATTCTTTGTTCAGAATGCCACAATCTTGATTATGTAGTTTTAATTTCATTCTTTGATAACATTACGGCATCAATTGTATTCAATACATTTGCAAAAGTATTACAATCACCGCTGGTAATAACGTCTTCTGTAACATATATGCCAATATTTACTACGTAACCATCTTCATTATCTGTCAAATGTATTGATGAATGATCCTTCTATGTCAATACATGCTCTTTATAACAAGTACCTAATAGCACAATATAACGTGAAAGTTCTAAACATCATGTTTATGATCTGTAATGAATGTGGAATGACTTGTGATTTTATATCATTTATATTTGTTTATTAGTGGGAGTGATGTAGGTAAATTAAATTAAGCTTTTACTGTTTTAATTGACTTTAGAACGTTTCTGTATGATTAATGTCATAACGGTTTTTTGAAGTAATGATAAATTTACGGAACATTTAAAACAGATCTGCGATCAACTACGAGATTATTTTTATTTAAATTAAAAATGATACATTTATTATTATCTTTGTGTCTGTTACATCACATGTTGAAGTCTAGAAACACATTCCTATTAAATACACATAATTGTGTACTAGTCGCGAAAATTTAAGAAAATACGACATTCCTATTAATTCATCTCTATTATCCAATACTGCTGTTGTATTTAATTTTTGTACCTTATTAGTGTAAAATTATGAACTATAAGGTAAATTACTACAGACTTATTCAAACTTTCCACTACTCACAGTAAAATCATCAAAGGGTGCAAATAATTGCAACAAAGATACGCTTATCATTAGATATTAATGCTATTAATCATTTATCATTATCATACATTATTATCAATATTTATGATAAGCCATTATTTTCCAGTGCCTTACCTTCATTTTCGTGTTATTTATGTCTTGCGATAAGTAGACGCCATGCTATCGAATATATATTAAATTTTTATTTCCATCAGACACAGGTACTAGCTAATAAATAATTAAGTCATTTAATTATAATAAGTAAACCTTTGTTTTACAAAATTGTGTTTTCATGTAATAGGAGACCATGTTTGTTATAATCATTAATTTTCACTCAGAGATACATCTTAACCACTGACTCACTGCTTGTAGATAGATAGATAACACTTTATTGCTCACCAAATAAATAATTACAAATATAATAAATAATTATTAATAATAATTACAAAAATACACGATTACAATATTGTCTTGGTAAAAACAATAGGCGGCCTTATCGCTAAACAATCTCTTCCAGGCGTTCCAGGCAACCTAACTTTTAAAGAATGATTTAAAACTAATCTAGTGATGTACATATGTGATGCAGAGTATTAGATAGGACTTAACTTAAATGTGTATTAGTGCTTATGTATTTTCGAAAGATTGGAATATTGATAACACAAAAGGAATAATATATTACACAAAGAGAAAGTGTTTATAATCTCCTAAAGCTGATGACCCTGTTATTGACAAGCCTAACTAAGCTTTAGTAGATCAATACACACACACACATATATATATATATATATATATATAAATATATATATATATATATAGGTGGATATACACACACACAGAAGAATTATATATATATATATATATATATATATGTGATATATATATAGATATGTGACAACGAGCTTGATATCATAATCCCACGGGTCTTTTTTTTATTATATGGTGATATTATGTACATTCTTTTCGGGTAATTATAAAAAGCAATTACACCAAGTTTTGTGTAGGTACATATATTAAATTGAAACTTAAGATAAAGGGTATTCTAAGTTTCTAAGTAAAAACTGCCCCCAGCGCGTTTTCTACTTTTACTATGGGGTTTCGAAAGCCAGGACTCATTTTGGGTCGCTGAGCCGCAACAGTTATTTAGTTAGAAATTTTAATAGTAGTAGATTCATATTGAGGCACTACAAAGTGTTTACAGAATTGGGAATTGGTTTTAAAATCAGTAATTTCTATCTAATATATATTAACACCAAAGAATTATTCTTAACCATATAGATCTTTTCAATAATTTATAATGTATTATTTTTTGAAGAAAAGTACAGAAAGTTATTATTTTAAAGTCGTTTCAAAGAGGTATGTGTTTTGAGCTAAAAATCAAAAGAATATCAGTTCGATACAACACTTTTATTTTTTTGACACTGTTCCACCACTTAAAAAAAATGAAAAAATTCATGAGTTGAAAGGATTGTAAAACACATAATCTGAAAAATAAAATGGTGATAGATAAATTTCAAAAACTCGATAAAAAATATTTTAATTTAATTTTATTTTTTAAAAATCGGCTTTTTATCCGGGAATTACAACAAAAATATTGTTTCATGCCTTTTGCTCCCAAGTACTGGTAAAAAACTCGCATGCATGAGTTAATTTGTAATTTTACTATTGAAAAAAGTAAATAAAAACGGAACAATAGGTTTTTCAAAAAAACTTGAAAATACTTTACATAAAAAGCTGAAAATTTGGGTGAATTATTTTTAATTGATAACAAAACGATCCCCATATTATAAGTAGAAAACGCGCGGGGGGCAGTTTTTAGTTAGAAACCCTGCTATATATATATATATATATATATATATATATATATATATATATATATATATATATATATATATATATATACCCTTTAACTTTTCATGTGTCTAATAGAAGTTGTTGAAGTATTGCTTCTTTAAACACGTATTTATATGTGTTTGGTTACAGACAGTGAATATTTTTCTAATAAGGTGTTATAAAATTCGTTAGAGGCACGACGTGCTAAAAGTTCTGGTGCTACAAATGTCCATAAGCAACGGTGACCAATTTCCATCAAGTGGGCCGTCGGCCATCAACCTTCTCTTGTACTCCAGCTATAAATGATATATGAAGTTGCTTAAAAAGCTAACTAACCTTCGACTAATGTTAATGAGCTGCAAACAACTTACCTTTCTGAAATGTAAGACTTACATTTTGTAATCTATACCTCAAACGTGATCACTGGTATAAAAACTAATTTTAACTAAGCATACGTAACTCAACACTGACATGATCTCATACAAATTCGTGTAGTATTACATCGAAGTCAATTGTTGTTGATAGTTGTGACTTGGCCTACTAATTTGTCAAGTGTCAAGATTAGTCACACTTGGTTGCATGATTGTCTCGAATTATAACCACATTCATATCGTCTGCTGTACAGCTTCCTGATTGGTCAAGTGAAAACATTATTGTTAAGATATAATTTTCTCCATTCATCGACTTTTATTGGACCACAGGTTAAATTTCATGATCAATCATTCTTCTGAACTTTTCGTACCGAGTACCAGTATAAGGATAATTTGTAGAAATGTCCTGATTGATTTAGTATTATTATTATAAAAGTGTAGAAAGGGTTGAAAACTTGGTGCTTTGGAGTTAAAATTTTATTGAGATCCTTGTGCAATTCTTTACGACAATTATGAATGATAGCTATCATATAGTTTACAACATTCAATTGCGGAATAGTTTTGTTTGTTTAAATATTTTTAGATTCGAGTTTTGTCTACAACAATTTGGAATCAACTTGCATGAAGATGATTGATGCTCTGTAGCTTTTACCCGTCTCTTATTTTATAACGTCTGATATTTCTCTTTAATAATCTCATTTTTTTCGTCTCCAGCTAACCCTATTTATCTCTAGAAGCTTACATATAGTTTTCTCTTACGATAGCAATCCTGGTTATACGGATGACCTCGTGTAGGTCAATGATAAATCATACTTTGATTGCCTGCAATAAAAAATGCCTTACTCTAGAATGAGATATGATTGATTCCACCTGCCTGTAATATTGTTTACGGATGCAATATGTTCATTGAATCGGGAGCACGTGGCCGCTCCGTTATGTCCGTCCGCTTGCACTCACGAACTTACAAATAAAGTGGGCTAAGTATGAACGCACTGTGATTTGATCCCGATTCCTATATTGGAAGTGTACTTTATATGATTGTTGGATGTCACTTTTTCAGAAACACGTAATAATTATAAGTAAACATGAGCTGACAAAAATAAAGAATGTTTACGTCCCGTGTTATATATAGAGTGTTATATATAACAAATCTTTGAGTGGAACATGTTTCTGATGATTAAGTACAGTAATCCTGTTCCTATATCTTACTATTCATTCGCTTACCTTACCATTGTCCAAATTTTGACATCTTGATATATAAAAATGAATGTTTGTCTGTATGTCCTTTATAGAATCGTAAACTATACATTTGATCGTGTGATGATCTTTAGCAAAGTTGTTGTGCATGAGCCAAAGAAGGTTTCTGAGTTGGTTCACAATTGGACCCGGTAGGTGGCGCTGCTGTCGGCATATCGATTGAAGGTTTTCCGGGCAGGACGACGTCTGCCGGGACAGCTAGTTACTTATATGGAGCTTATGTCAAATTTTAACCGATAGTAAGGCAAATGGACGGTCTGTAAGACATAGAAACCGGCCACGACTCCGTAACTGTCTCTATGTGCACATATGTTCATATTTATATATTTTATTTTAATTGAATTACATTAAATTATACGTTTGTACAATGAAGGAAACTTATATTGCATTCTACTAAGACTATAAATAGAATACTGAGCCTTTTTAAAATTATAATTAAAGGGTTGAAGTTCAGAAGACGAATAACAAAAGCTTTTATAACACAGTTTGACAATTGGCAAGGAAAATAGGTCAATGGCATTTATGATGTAGCGACCAGAAATGGTTCTACTAAATTAATAGCATAACTGAGTCACTCACTGTGTGATCTCATTCTTGATGTGGATTTAATAATACTACAGAGCTTGTTTTACTCGTTTATGTTCGTAGAACAACTCTAAGCTATGATTAGATCGTGAAGATTTTGTATTTGAAACTATGTATTGTATTTTGTCTATATGGTATCACGTCTTTATAAAGTATTAGTTTCGTTCAAGACTTCTATATTTTTTATCTCCTCCGACTGTTCCGTTCCTGTATTGTGAGAATTTATTATCTTTTATATCTTTTTCGTTTTCTTTATCTATTTATAAATTAATGTCTTATATTAGTTCTAAATTTACAATAATCTCTTTTATATCTAAACTTTTCTGTGTCGACATTAATTCTGTATATCTAGAATCCTATTTCATAGTAACTAAGACAAAAAAAGTATTTTAAGCTGTTCCTGAAGCCTGAAATTAAAATCATGCGATACAATCTAAGTTGTTTATTTCATAGTTAGTTTCTAGAAACGTAACAGCCCACTTGTAAATAAATTGGTCGAATTCGCAATAGATATCAATATGGTCGATTATATTCCAATTTCATACATTGCTTATTTTCGTGTACAGTTTACTTCTCAGAATTAAAGTCTATTTAAATATTCAATCGTCTTTTTCATTATGTTGACGTGTAGTTGATAGAATGTATATTTGATAGCCATTATTGAGCAAATGCGAAACAGTTGCGAAAATATTTCTTATTATGATGATCTCACACGAAGTACTGACGATTTCCTATCTAAGAATTTATATTCGGCATTGCAAGGCCATTGTTCTTAATTTCCTGAATCGAATTACGTTTCCAAAACTAATTTTTGAATGACGCGTCCATCGTTAGTTGTGAGATCATTTTGTTTTTTGTTCACTTTTGTTATACGTACTTGATAGTTTTTGTTGTCGTCGGTTAAGGAGCGTCAAATTAGTGACCGGCGTTGCAGAAACTTTGCTTATCGTGAAAGGAATTGTTATGTTAATGGATTGGTATAGGAGAGAACGAACGTCAAAAAACATCATTGAACACTACTTAAACCTAAGTCTTCTCTTTTACAAGACTGACGTGTGACTTGTTTTGGGCTTAAATCTTGTATAATCTCTCATGATTCATCAAAGTTTATTTTTTTAAAGGTTATCATAAGCATAATATACAAAGTATTAACTCAATTCTATCTACCAGTCTTATACTCGTTGAAGCAAAATGAAATGGGTCAATTTGTCTTACTCGCTATAAGTGGTAACATGATTTAGAATCTGGACTACGCCTACTCTGTAGGAAGCCACTAAATCTTCGAATGGAAAGGAGCTCTAGCGAATTAGTGTCCATCGCAATAGTATTTGATTGAGGTACCAACTCCTTTATAATATGGGCCAGTGGTGATTGAAGAAATTAAAATGAATTTAAGAACTTACCAGAAGGATTTATATGAGGGGGACTTTACTGATTACTTAAATAAGCAAGGACTAACAAATGAAACTTTCTTAATTAAGTTCAGATTATATGTGTAAGAGTTTGGTTGTCGCATTATTTATCTTGGACTTGTTCAAAAGAAAAAACTATTATTATTGAATAAAAGTTTTTCTTCATTGTTAATTGCAATTGACCGTATCTCATGAGATGTTGTATATGCGTTAATGAATGGAGCACGATTAATACAAAAATATATATTTACTCGTGTCTTAAAGCTTCTCGAGTTTTCATATCAGGAATTGTTACTGAACATGTTAATTTAAAATTAATTAGTTATTTATATTACAAAATAAATTAATACAAAGAAGAAACGCCTTCAAATTTTAATAACACGAGGCAAATAGGTATTGTGTATTACAAAGAAGCTGCTTGAATTAAAATTTATAAGTAAAACTATTTGTGTTTCAATGTAGTTAATACAATCTAAGAAGATTCTAGAGTCTTCAATTGCAAATAAGCCTATAGCAGGCTAAATTATCGACAAGAGCCTTGAGGGAGTTATGAACTAATATAATCTGACCTCAGAGTGGGCACTTAGCTGGCCGGTAGCCTCTCACTTAACTGTTTATAACGGATCTTAGCTCACATCTTGACGCAAACAAAGAATATTTTTTCGCTTCACTCACAAGCAGTGAATTAATTTTACTTTGTTTTCAATACTTTTTAACATACTTCGTAATAAAGTGATTTGTTAGTATTTAAAACTAAATCAGTATGTTTCTAGAAATGATAAGTACTTAAAATTACTGAGAGTCGATATTAACGACATCTAGCGAACAAGATGAAACTTAACTATCAAGATATAACACTTTATAACTCTCTTTTGCGGTATGGCGTTCTGTTATGGGGTCACTCTACTAATATAGAAGTTATATTTAGATCGCAAAAAAAGGTGTATATGAGCTATCATTAAATTAAAAATTACAGATAGCTGCAAACCATATTTTTTAAAATTAAATATCCTTACTTTGCCTTAACTATATATATATATATATATATATGAAGTGATACAGTTTGTTAGGTGTAATATGAATTTATTTGAAACTTGTAAGAGCATGCGTCATAGGAATAAAATATACTGCCCCCCCGAACTACTTTTATGTATCTATACTTATATATACAAGATATTATGAACTTTGACTTTATTTTATTAATTATTTTAATTGACATCGTTGAACTTGAATACACAATTTTATAACTAATTGATTGACATTTTATTAAGTGGATAAACAAATTAATAATTAGATAAATTAATTGTACCATACAAATTTAAGCAGGATTCTTCTATCTATGCATGCTGAAAGGCGGAATTTGGAGAACTGTACTACATTAAATTTAACACCTTTACACATACCCACATTCGCATTAAATAAATTGAATAGAAGAAAAAACACTTTGACTGTCATTTTACTATTCTATGGAACTGTACTGGAAATTATATACACTGGCAAAGCGGCTGCGTAGACATATAAAGCGTAATTTATATGTATATGCAATATTTGAGGGTACATACAGTCCAAGAGATGGATGTATACATAAACATATATACAATCAATGTACATATCGTCAAAGTAAGGCAAAATATCTATATAAAAAGGTAAAAAGATTTTTATACAATTTGGAAAGCTAAATCAATTTTAGAGGAAATTACGTACATACCACGTGGAAAACTTCTCAAAAAACTCGTATCATGATTACTTATTATTTAGATAATATTTATTGCATTAAAAATTACATATACTAATAATTCCACTTAGTTTCAACATTATTTAGATAAATAAATTGGCCATAAACTTAATAGTCAATATTTAATCGAAACTTTCATGAATATGTAAATAGTTTATTTTCTACGTGTTTATTTATAAAATGTTGGTTAGAAGTAGGAATGCAATATTACTAATGAAAAATATCGATATAGGAATATGCATGTTTTTAATCGTGAAATATCGGTGTTTAAGAGCGATATGTCGATATTTATTAGATGTTTTAGAAAACATATTAAGTGCATTATTATTATTTGTTTTAGGTATTGAATTTAATAAAAAATGTCAATATGTATCCAATTGACGTTGCCACACTTGATGAGTATTTAGTATTAGTTTCTCGATATAGTACACTGATACTGAAATAAATTGCGCTGTGCAGAATCGATAATCAAACGTTGGACTTATAACGAATGATGTATCGATGTTTATTAAGGATCAGAGGGCCTAAACCGGTTGACTTAGAAGAATTGCTTGATGAAATACATAGCATAAAGTTCCATTTTGTTTGATACTTATCATGTTCGTCAGACGAGTCTACAAAGACGGCCGCTTTAAGCTGTCAGGGCAGTCTTTACACGGGAGTGCAAGAGGTTCGTGGAACCTGGTCCCAAAAACCTAGGGGCGCAAGCTAATCATCATATACCGTACCTACACATACTATGCATAACAAGATTTGAAAATTATTGAACATCATTTCAACTCAATCGCTTTTAAAATAATTAATCGCTTATTGAAATTCACAAATTATATCGTTTTACTAATTTTATTTTGAATCACTAATTAGAGGAGCGCAGGCTGGTTTTTGAACCCCGGCGTCACTTTGGTTAAGACTGTTCTGTTAAATCGAATCTTTGATATTATTCTTTGACATCAGGTTTGTGTAAGTTATAATTACGGACCAGCAATAAGCTAAATGCAAACCTTGTTTGCTAAAATGCGGCATACAAATTCTCAAAATATGCTATTCTTCTAATCGCATGTAAGTAATGTAAGTGCGTCGCTATTTCTTCAAATAAACTTTTTCTTTCTTTCTGATAATATCGATATATCGTTGCTATTTCTTCAAATAAACTTTTTCTTTCTTTATGATATGTCGATATATCGTTTGCATCCCTAGCTATAAGTAGGTGTTGAACTGTTGAATGAAGTTCACAGTCACGCTCATTTGAAATGCAAATGCGATGTGACAAATTGGTCTCACTTTCGATGCAATGTTTACTATGCGGTAATTTCGTAATAGCAGAACTTGGTATTTACTGAACAGCGTTAGATTTACATGCGGTAACTGCTTCTCTCCTGTGGGTTGTTGCTCTATAACCTTTTATAAACAGATTATTGAACGCAAAAAGAACAGTTCAACCGGAACTGGTAATTATTTTATACCTACACTAGCTGTGCCCGCGATCTCGTCCGAATGGAATTTGTTTTCAAAACCCTCCCGATTTTGAAACATTCTTCTTTGGTGCTCCGCTCCTATTGGTCTTAGCGTGATGATATATAGCCTATAGCCTTCCTCGATAAATGGGCTATCTAACACTTAAAGAATTTTTCAAATCAGACCAGTAGTTCCTAAGATTATCGCGTTCAATCAAAAAACAAACAAACTCTTCAGTTTTATATATTAGTATAAGATGTATTCAGAAATAATTTCAAAATTACTTTGTTACTTTTTATTGCTTATTTAGTAGGTTTTACCCTTAGTAAATAATGCTAGTTTATTTAGAGAGCAAGCATTTTTCCCCTTTTTCCGGGATAAAACGTATCTCATATCCATTCTCTGTATTAAGACTACATATATACCAAATGACCCGTGCCTACTTCGCTGAGCGTCATTAAAATTACTCATGCGCCCACGCACACACGCACGCATATCAAAGTTTAATTAAGCTTTGTAAACTTTAATTAATCCATTAACGCAGAAAGCTCTCACAGTGACTCGTACGAGGATGTGCGCAATTCTTGCGTGGAACGTTCTTGCTGTAACATATTTGACAGGCGTACTCGTGCCCACTTTGCTGGGCCTAAAACTTTTTACTTTTTTGATTTATTAATCAGAATCACTTATGTCACTCGGGAATAATGTAGCTTTCTACCGATGAAGGAATTTTTAATATCGGATCAGAAGTACCGGAGATTACCCCGAACAATCCACACTGACAAACTTTGCCCTTTTATAATATTAAGTATAGATTTCAGCGAAAAATGCTCCAATAGGTTTTTCATGAAAACATAACAGACAGAATATTTTTCATATTTATAATATTGGTATGGATCTATAATTATAATTGAAGAGCTGCATTCTTACCAGTGGAGCATTCTCCTGTCTTCTCTATTATGGCCCAGCTGTTTTACTACTTTTTATTACTTATACGCAATGAAAATACTAGGAATGATAATTACCTTACTGGGCGTAAAACGTAACTCTTAAACGCCGCTTAATTTATGGCAAAATCCTATACCATACTATCCATTCACTTGCCTTACCATCGCTGCATCGGTTGAATTTTGACATTACTTTTATGGAGCTTATGTCAAATTTTTAGCGATACTAGTATATGAACGGTCGGTAATAAATAGGAACCGGGCATTAAACGACCCATTATATTTTCTTAGACCAAATCAAATCTTCATATATTTATTTTCAATATTTTATTGATTTGAGTCAAAAAAGTATGTTTTAAATAATAAAAGTTCAAAAAGCGAGATAAAATGACAAATCTAGTTATGTAGATGTAGCTAGAGCTTTTCATAGATACCATTATTACCAGGCGATTGGTTATGGATAGTTATACTTGTAGTAAATTGAAGAAAGGACTCGTAAAGTATTTCTCTCAGCTTAGAATAGATTAAATTCGATCTTTTGTTGATATATTGATATGAACCGTTAATTGGAGTTAGACATTAACTGGGTATCACAATGTCGTATATCCAGTTACATGATGTATGGACTCTGCACGTGGGATTTTAATACCACAGCGTAAGAATCTACAGTATGTTAATTTAATTAGAATTGAGACTTGGTATAATACCAGCATATAAACATACCATTATTGAGTTAAAATTTCATATCAGGAAAACGGACAGTTTAAAACTCCAAAAAGGATGCGCAGGTCAGTGTCAATCGACATGTCATCTTTTTTAGTGTATAAACAATTAAACGTAAAAGAACTTATAAAAGAAAAATGTAAATGATATTTATTTACGTTTTTCTCACAGAGTACATTAATATATCTGGCGTGTTGTATTATATTGTTGAATTTCCAATATTATTATTATTTGAAGTTAGATACGTTCATACATACATGCATTTTATATTTATATCCTACTAGCTTTTGACCGCGGCTTAGCTCGCGTTAACGAAAATTTTATAGATAGTGTTATCCCACGAGAATTGTACATTTTTCGAGATAAAAAGTAGCTTTTTTTGGAGTGATTGAGCAACAAACATCCATCCCAACTTTCGCTTTTATAATATTAGTGTAGATTACAGCAGGGATGGGCAATAGGCATGAACTATGAGGTTTTTAATCAAAATGATTTTGAGACAAATATTTAACGTATTTTCAAACAAGTGTCTAAATTAATTTTCCTTGTTCTGACCGTATCCGATCAGTTTACAGCAATTATGTGGTAATATAAAAAATCTGCAACGTGCGTATCAGTTCACGTAAATTAAAGGATTCTGTAGAAGTGCCGAACGTACACTATTTAAATCCTTTGGCTACGTAAATGAGCATTTAACCGAAAATATCTCAAAAACTACTTTCATTGAAACTATTTTTAAGCCTCATCACTTTGATTTTTTTTAGAGCTTCTCATACCTATAAATCAAAATAAGAGGTGTTTGCGGCATACTATCCGTAGCGAATATACCACCACCGATCGTCCGCGTGGAATTTGTTTTCAAAACCCCCCGATTTTGAAATATTCTTCATTGTTGCTCCGCCCCTATTGGTCTTAGCGTGTTGATATATAGCCTATATATCCTTCCTCGATAAATGGGCTATCTAACACTGAAAGAATTTTTCAAATCAGAGCAGTAGTTGCTGAGATTAGCGCGTTCAATCAAACAAACAAACTCTTCAGCTTTATATATTAGTATAAGATTTGTAATGTTTATTTCTATTTAGCTACAGAATTCTAAAATAAAATGAAGAAATACGTAAATTATACATAGAATGTTTTTTATTGTGGTTGGGTCACGACAATTTTGTTTTATTTTTTGCCATAGTTTTTTTGGAGACATGTTCGTAGGTCAGAGTGGAACATACCTACTGATCAATACTGTGTTACGTACACGTATTGCTGAAATCGTAAACGTAATTGTAACCCGATGTGGGTAGTTGTTGATTGAGTTTAATTTTATTTTCGTTCGAGGTGAACAACCTTGGTCGTATGAATTACAAATTCTCTCGCGGAATTACGTAGGACGTTAATATTCTCACAACAGTTCCTCTTTAATACTTGTATACTAGACACTGTTTTAAGTGTGTGTTGTTAGATGACACAGACTCGTAAAACTGACTCGACAATGAGGTGAAATCATTGAATTTAAGTGCTTCAGTCGCTGTAACCATATCGTGTGTGGAGGCTTAAATACGTGTATTTGTATTTTTTAGTGAGTGTAAAGTGATTTTTGTGTGAAATACACATTGGATACACTTTCAAATCATTTTGATTCAGGTAAGGAAAATATTGTAATAAAAAGAAAATGTTTCTAAAATTAAATGTATTGTTATGTTTATAAAGATTCGCTCGTTAATACCCGATCTGCGAGTTTTAAGTAGTACGTAAGTAAACTAAATTTTAATTATAATTTCCTTTAAACTTATTACATACTCAAACTTGCAGTTGTACATACAATTCACCTAAAGTTAGTTTGAAATTGACTTATATTTAGTATATATAAATGTGTTGTGAATCGGGCATATGGTTCATATTTTCAAATAGCAATTATCTTATTATATATACTAAAAAATATTATTAGTTTAATTAAATAACGGTAAAGAAATTACATTGCAAGCTGTGTTCACCTGTAAGTAGTTTTTACATCGCATTGTAAACTTTAGTCATTAGTACATTAATTTATCAAATCTAAAAACTGTTGGTGATCCTTATTAAATAAATAAATAAAATTAAAGTGCCCCTTTGTGATTTAAAAACAAATATCTATATTATAATATAAATGAAATTTAAAATGTGTGTGTCGATTTGAAAGTTTGTCTCGAATAGGTTCCGAAACAGCTCAACGGATTTCAATGAAATCTTTACCGAATAAAATCAGAATTATAAATTAAAAATTTCCCTGTAAGTTCCATTTCGTTATGTTGTAGGGTTCAGAAGATATGAATACATAGTCAAAGTCTCCTACGAAAGTTGTATGTATAGTTTTAAATAAAAGCTAAGCAAAAGGCCGGTAATCTTCAAAGCAGCCTTGTCCTCACGCATTCATAAATTATTTTTACTAACTGAGGTTTCTCAAAAGCCGTGATATATTAGTGACTAACGCTCTCACGTCTTATACTAATAATACAGCTTCAAATCCTAGTCGAGACCTTGTTCGGCTTAGGCAGTTTTTGCGACCTAATCTGCGTATTGTTATAATTACCATGTGCTAGCGGTGAAGGAAAATATCGTGATGAATTTTGGAGACAACCGATGTGTAAAACCCGCTAATCTCCCTGGGAGAACTGCCGTCAATTTTTCAGGAATGACGGGGGGGGGGGGGGATTCCAGCAGTAGAACATTTATTATAAGGTTTTTCCAAATAATAGTTTATTGTTTAAATAATACCTCTGTTTACCCTTGTAGAGCAAAATGCTCGTAGATATTTTAGTACTATATAATTACAAATTAAAAAAATTATGTAAGTTATGACTGTTGCTGTTCATTGTAAACTGTGAGAGTGAATAAATAAATGATTCATTCAATTATTCAAAAAACAGTTTCATATACGATTTCACAAAAGTATAATATTGTGTTATTTTATACTTTATATTTTAACCAAAATATCGTGTACTGAAATTTAGGTAGACTTTAAAAGAATCTAGGTCAGACCAATTCGTACACTTAAGAAAATAGACAAAAATTAGACCTGATTCAATAAAGTACGCTTGTTTGAAAGCTAAAACCATGTATCTAGGGTAAACATTCGATAAACATTTTTTAACTTTACACTTTAGAATTTATTATTTTAAAGTGTAAAGTTAAAAAATATGGATGTTTACTATATTATTTTCCAAAACTTTTTGTTAGTAGTAATTAATCCACACTTTCACACTGATACATAAACTAAGTAAATTAGTTTGGATGTTTGTTTATTTCTTCTTCATGGCTGTAGAAATGAGTTCACGACTCTAAATGAAATGATAAATATCATTTAATCTATGGCCTATATATTATGGCCTTTCTTTAACTGAACATAGGGTTTTTATTCTGGGAAATGGGGTAGTTCGACTTTACATGAATCTCCAATATGTTCGTGTGAACTTAGCTGGAGAGATCTGGGTATGTATAATTGTATATATTAAACACTTACATGCTACTACATAGACCTGATTCAATAAAGTACGCTTGTTTGAAAGCTAAAACCATGTATCTAGGGTAAACATTCGATAAACATTTTTTAACTTTACACTTTAGAATTTATTATTTTAAAGTGTAAAGTTAAAAAATATGGATAATTACTATATTATTTTCCAAAACTTTTTGTTAGTAGTAATTAATCCACACTTTCACACTGATACATAAACTAAGTAAATTAGTTTGGATGTTTGTTTATTTCTTCTTCATGGCTGTAGAAATGAGTTCACGACTCTAAATGAAATGATAAATATCATTTAATCTATGGCCTATATATTATGGCCTTTCTTTAACTGAACATAGGGTTTTTATTCTGGGAAATGGGGTAGTTCGACTTTACATGAATCTCCAATATGTTCGTGTGAACTTAGCTGGAGAGATCTGGGTATGTATAATTGTATATATTAAATACTTACATGCTACTACATCAACCATACTAATATTGTAAAATACAAACTAGTACCTTTTATTTTATTTGTACACAAAGGGTGGATTTATCGTTAAAGAGCGATGCAGACAATTCTGTTCGTAACCTTTTCACAACTAAACGGGTGAGAAGTTTTAATGAAATTGGTGTAGTAGACAGATTGTATCTAGAGAAAAAAACACAATACTTTTTGTCTATAAAAATAGTTATAAACGTGGTATAATAGGGGACGAAAATTTGTATGGGCAACTTATAACAGCTTGCAAAGGGATAAGGAAGTTCACGTTTCTGCGTTACAACTGCGTTTTACTTCATTCAGTGGACAAAAATAAAAATGGGTGAGGTCACGAGTTACGACTAGTAGTGCTATATAATAATAAGGTGCTATATATTCATCACTAATTAAGAATGAATTAAAGTCACTGTTGCGAAAAATACAGTTGATGTTAGCAGCTTACCTTACGCGTTTGACCACGACGTTGAATACAGAGGTAATCTAATTAAAAAAGGTCTTTTGTCTCGTAAAGATGATTAACGAAATTATTTGAATAATATAGTCTTTGTTCTTCAATACCTCAAGGTCGTCGGATCTCAGTTTCACGCTCACAATCACAATGAAGTTCGTGCCACTCTGGCTACTGAGTAATGCAATGCAATAATTTAATAATTCTGGGCATTGTAAGTCGTGTTAGCCAAATTTCTTGAGCGAATTGCAATTACCTTCGTTGTTTCGAGGTTAACTGTTTTCTCCGTGTCTGTTTGTCAGTCTGTAACATAAAATTAATTGGATTATATTAGAGCTGTAGATTACATTACTGCTTTAATATAATCGAGTAATATAATGGCGGAGAGAGAGAGAGAGAGGTTTCCATCAAGTTGCTGAAGAAGCCATTACCGTCGCACGTAGAGTTGGATAATGCTTCATTATCTGTTTCAAATGACTTCTGAAGTCTAGTGGTCAAATATTAGCCCGCGTAATTCGTTGTTCATATCAGATCATTCTGTTATTTGCTCCTGTCTGGGATCGGCAACAAAATTTATTCCACTTTTCTAGTTAGATGAATAGAAAAGTAATATTTATAATAATCTTAACGTTCAAACACTGTTTAATTAAAATTTAAAAAGAAACTGTTTAATCTCCGGGTTTAAAAATTATAGCCAAGAATCATTACATTAGCTTTCAAATAAAATAACCACATCAAAATCAATTTATTAGTATGAGATCTACTAACATGTGTATCGGAGTGTGTATTTGTGTGTGTCATAGACATACACACCGATACACACGTTAAACTTACAACACCCCCTCATATTTCGTTGTGGTTAAAAATGTACTTTACTGACTTTAGAAAGAGAAAACAAAACGTAAATTATATTAAACCAATCAAGGAATAGAAATCGTAAATGCGTTCCAATTCAATGCGTTTTGTTCTACATCTCCTACCTACTCATTTAAATGTTCTCTAAAACGTAAATAAACGAATGTTTCAATTTAATTGTTCCAAGCGTTTCCCATTGAAAGCTCCAAGTATCAGAAATGTTTGAACAAAACATTCTAGTGCAAGTGGTTCCTGCAATTTAACGGATTGTAAAACAAAGGGCACCATACATTGCAAGTTTTGCTTCGTTAATATTAGAGCCAAACAATACGTAGCCGACAATGGGCCGCACTCAATTATATGCACACGAGTGTTTAGGGTTCTTGAACTTTGATTCCAGTTCAATGTGTACTTCATGTGGTAATTTTTCAGTGTTAAGAGCCGACTTTTATTTTCCATTGTTTTTTGTTGCAGGTAAGCTTTTCTTCTGGAGAATTATATTAAAGGAAAGAGTAAGTTTAATCATTACAGTGTTTGCCTTTCGTATATTTTACACAACCTGTAATTTTAAGTTTCATATTTATCATAGAGTTTTATAATTTTATATCGCATCCCACAGGATGAAAAAATATTGTTACAACTTAGCCAAAATTCCACGAAGCACGCCGACAAAAGTGAATGCACACCTGCCGGTCATAAAGCACAGTTTACTAAGTTTAATTACCGGCCCGCATTTGGAATTTTTTTGTTTACTTTGTGTTTAACATTTTTATTTAGAAAAGCCGCCTATTGGGTATTGTAATCCTTTATGATGGTCGTTAGCCAGGTGTAGTTCTTGGAAGATCCAGTCCACGCGGTCGATTGTTGTATCGTATAGTTAGTATAAAACAATGCTCGAACGGAGGGGGAGGGGTGAGGCAGTCAAGCAACGATTACGATACGAGCAAGATTGTATATTTGTTATTATATTGTTTGTATAGTTCTAATAAATTCTATAGTAATTCCAACGGCATTTTAATTCGAGTCCCGTAACTCGTAACAATATTTGTCGCATTTCAATCGATTTTTAAATTGTCAGATAGAAGTTACTCATAGGACAAAATACAAGACCGAAAATCTATAAATACGTTTTTGTGTGAATATAATATTTACATTGTTTATATATTTAACGTTTATATGAACCTAATATATAAGTATTCAGTCAAATTTTCATTTAGTAGATGGTCGAGTGATTTAACAAAATTACACCTAAGTCGAACTTCATAATTTTTTTAGCAGAAAGTCGTAGCTCGGTAGGTACACCTCGCGAGTCTCAAACACGCCTTTTAAAAGAGAAGTGGGTTCGAATTGTGGCTGACAAGCTTACACCACTTACGATATATTATCTGATAGCGCTATCGGTTCAATAACTTATAAAATTGCGTTTCTGAATACACCATCGTATGATAAACTTCAGTTAAAAATCGATTCAACTTAACTGACCAATATTGGGCATTTATATATTCCATATCTTTTGTTTGACGATTATCTCTCAGTCATAATACAAAAGTAACCTAAAACATATAATTATTTGTATCAAATTGTAAACCGCATCTTATATCACATCATTTATTTGGATAAACAATTTATACTAAAAATATTACAATTATGCACAGCAGTTCATCGAAGTTAGATATGGAAATACCGCAGATTATTTATACTATGTCTATACCTCGAAACTTAAGGATACGCAGAAATCAATTCGAATTATTTACAGATGAAGAATTTAAAATGAGATATCGGTTCAACAAGTGTACCGTGAATAAAATTATCCTGCATTAGCACCTATTGTTAATCGTAAATACACGTTGTCCGTGTTGGAATAAATTTGTATATCTTTACGCTTTTACGCTAATGGTACTTTTCAGCTAGGTATTGGTGATGATATAAATGTCCATAAAAGCACTGTGTCAGGAGTGCTATCTAAAATAAGTAAGGAAACAGCAAAATCACCCCGAACTAAGCATAAGCATGCCAAATCCAAAACACCTCAGAGAAGTGAAAGCACGTTTTATATGCCAATCAAAGGGCAAAAAGTACCCAAATATTATGAAAAATCAAACACTGTTTCACAGAATATCACAAATGTTTTTTTTATGACAATGATTATCATTTATACATCCATGAAATTATCTAAATATTGTTACGAGTGCGGGACTCGAATTAAAATGCCGTTGGAATTACTATAGAATTTATTAGAACTCTACAAGTACGTATAAAACAGGTACAAATATAACTGGGTACAACCAGTACAAACTGCACGATTAAATAACACGCGCAAAGTGCGTCACTATATCGCTTATTGAATGTACGTCTTGCTCGTATCGTAATCCTCGCTTGACTGCTCCACCCCTCCGTTCGGGCATTGTTTTATACTGCACGGTGCAATATGTCTACCTCATAGCGTGCACCCGATTTCCCGGAATCACACTTGGCCACTGCCTACCGGAACAGATTACAATACACAATAGGCGGCTTTTCTAATTACAAATATTAAATACAAAGAAAACAAAAGAAGCGCAAATGCGGGCGGTAATAAAACTTGGGGTTTATGATCGCAGTTGTTCATTCGCATTTGTTGTTGTGCTTCGTGGAATTTTGGTTAAGTAGTAACAATATATTATTTAAGACGATCAAAATGACTTTAAATCGCTAAAATAAAAATTATTCGGTATATTACTAGTTGCAACGATGAATTAAAATAATTAATAAATATTAGATATTCCTTCTTTAAATGCGTCCATTTACTGGCGAGTGTCGATACTAGTAATGATTTTCATAGTTATCGAACGCTTCCATACGTATTCAGAAACTCAATAAAAGTTAACCTAAATTTATCTATTACATAACTTTATAGAATCGATTGTTATTGAACTCATAATTGATAACTCAGAATCCGGGCATTAGCAGTTTTTTGTCCTAATATATACGAATATATAATTACAATTTTTGGTTTACTTTTACACTTGTATCTTTCAGTATTTTTGTCAAATTTGTAACTTAGAGTATAGGGGATAATAATTATCTATTATAATCCATCTAGCGCATAAATTCATACGTTGTTATAAACATTAGTTTACTCAAAGCTGAGTATACCATAATATTATTTCAACGTACATTGTGAAACACGTGCACTACACGTCAACGCAGACGGGCTCGCTTGCGCCCGCGCAGCTGTGCATTGTGCAACATAGCCCCACGAAGGGTCGGGCCACAAAATTATACCTTCTATTAAATAATAACCACTATTATTGATCTGTGAACGATTTGACCATGTGCGGTATACAATAACTTGGCTTGTTTAAGTTTACAATAGCTGATCTATGTATAGCTGATAAATATTTTTCAACAAAAACATTGACAACTGTACTATAATATACACGGTGAATTTATCAAGTGGGCCTTCAGGGCTTAATTCTAATATATACGAAATAGCGAAAAACACTCAAAGGAGTCTTGAGACTAATTTTGATAAAAACTAGAGTGGCATCAGTAGATTTTTGAAAAATCAGTTATCCTTGTCAAGAATCAATCGGCTGATTATGATAAAATAAATACATAGTGCACTACTACACCAAATCATAGTGTAGCTTATAAGGATCAATTTCTGTGAATTTTAGATACATACAATAATTTATTATAACAATAATTTAATTAAGGAAATAAAACCGACTCTACACTGACACGTAACGCGCTTGCGAAAGATTTTATTTCTTCCTTTCTCTATCCTTTTTATTATTACGCCATTAGCGCTAGTTGTGTGAGTGACATTGACATTGACAGGTTGGTCATTGCCACTCTAACAAAAATAATTAATTAACCAGTGATCAACTTAAAAAAAAAAATTGAATGATAATCTCTTTATTGTTCTTTATTGTCACCATAATTTTAATAGACAATTAATATTCATACTATTTAACATTAGAGTCCGTCTCACGAATTTTTTTATTGCTGAAGCACAGCAGACAGGCTGGCGGTCCAACTGTGATGAAAAGTGGTTACCGTCGTCTATGGACATTAGTTATACCAGAGGTGCTGCCAATGTACTGCCGACCTCGAAGGAGAAACTGGAACCTGGCCACTGATGCTGGAACACAACTAAAAGTTGTTATAGCTACATATTTACTCTAAACCAGGGGTGGTAGCAATCCAGTGGGGCGACTGTCCTACCGCCTGGCTGTAGGTTGTTTTGTCGCCTTTTACAACAGGCCGCCCGGCCGCAGGAATTAGTATTTTTTTTCGAATTTAATTTACTTAATTTTTTACGTTTTGTTTTTATTTTTTTTACGAGTAAAGTCTAAAGTCCCGCGCCAAATATGGAACTAATTTAGCGGTTTTACCGCTCTTCGCGATGTCTTTCAAACTACCCGGTGTCTAAGAAGTATTTGATTAAAATTTTAAAAACCGTTTCGACTCTTACTACGAAACCAGTCAGAAACACAAAGGCACTTGCAAGCCACCTCTTCATTCATTAATCTTTGTGAATCATCGGTGAATTTACATATACTAGTTGCCTTTATAGGTCAATAGTGAATTATTGTTGTTAAAGCTGGTAAATATTAATGATTTATGAATAGACTTGTGTGTATTCTGCGCTTGTAATACTTTACTAACGATATTTCTGAATCCTGCTACCATAATCGTACATTATTTTACCATCATTAGTGGAGAATTCACGTTATGTACTTCTAGGGTCTCCAAATTAAGTTTTGAAAGATTCCTATTTGATGAATTTGTTATTTGAGAAGTAACATGACGTCTAAGACCGTCGTCGTTATTGAATATATTTATTGAAATACATAAATGAAGCACTAGCTTGGCTCGAATGTTTATATCCCAAAGGCAAAATTTTATACCTACCCCAAAGATGGTTGGTCAGAATAAAATGTGGCATAAAAAGCGCAATGTAGAGATTCCATTAATATCATTTTAACTAGTAGTAAGTCACCTGGATTAGTAATATGTATGTAGAAATAAATGAAGATAATTCTTAATTGTAAATATTATGAATTAAACTGGACTTACTTCAATTCAACTAAAATTTAGACGAGGTCACATTATCTCGATTGTGATGATTCAGACAAGGTTGTGTAAGCGTTAGATTGCACTTTGCGGTTTGTTATATGTTTCGTCAGTTATTGAAGTTGCAAATTTATTAAATTTTATTTTCTTACAAATTCGTTTTTCGTAATAACTATGTGTTTTTATAACTTTTGTTTTTGATGACATACTAGTGATAAACATTGTATAATCAAATAACCTTTCGAATATATTACATTTCAAAATAAAAGAGGAACCAATATTTTATACTGTGCTTTATTAATTAATATTAGTGTAATATTATGAATATATATATTAAGAAAGGCACATGCCTTATACAAAAATCGCGTGTGAATTGGATGGATGACACCACGTTACAATAATGTCTATAATTATTTATATATTGTTACGACTGAGCCAAAATTCCACGAAGCACAACAAGAAATGCGAATGAACACCTTTGGCCATAAACCCTAAGTTTTATTACCGCCCGCATTTGCGCTTCTTTTGTTTTCCTTGTATTTAATATTTGTAATTAGAAAAGCCGCCTATTGTGTATTGTAATCTGTTCCGGTAGGCAGTGGCCAGGCGTGATTCCGGGAAATCGGGTGCACGCGATGAGGTAGACATATTGCACCGTGCATTATAAAACAATGCCCGAACGGAGGGGTGGAGTAGTCAAGCGAGGATTACGATACGAGCAAGACGTACATTCGATAAGCGATATAGTGACAGACTTTAAACGTGTTATTTAATCGTGCAGTTTGTACTGGTTGTATCTAGTTATATTTGTACCTGTTTTATACGTGCTTGTACAGTTCTAATAAATTCTAGAGCAATTCCAACGGCATTTTAATTCGAGTTCTGTAGCTCGTAACAATATATTTAAAATGACAGGCGATACAATACTATATTATCATGTAACTTTTATGATAAAAATAACTTTAACTACTGTTTACATAATTGGTTGTTTAAACTTTAGTTAAAGTTGTTTTTGAATTATTACGCAATTTGACACATTAAAGTTACAACATTGTAACTTTGTATGCTCGTACAAAATCTAAGCGGCTGCGATTGACTTCATTGTTATAATAGGTTTTATAACGGCCCCGACGGCGAGCGTCGCTTTGCAGGTATCCCAGTGTCATTCAGACGATGGAAACACGTAACATAAATAATTAAATCTGTATATTATGTAGCTCACAGAATAATAATTTCACAAAATATCATATTTTTTTCATCTTTTCATAAAGAAAACGTCCGAATGCCAAAGAGGCTGTTACAGTACCCTATTAGAAATCAAAAACAATATGCGCTTTCAGAATGATTTCTCACTCACTAATTTTAGCTGTTACTACGTCTGTAGTATTTAAATTATATCTTCTTACACACTACGGATTCAGATATCCATATCATTAATATATATAAAGCCCAAAGATATACAATAATATGCATAAATAATATAATATTTCATTGTATTTTTTTTAACAAAAAAATTTTTTTAATTTTGACCTCGAATGAAATTCGTATCAACGCACCAAATATAAGCTAAACAAGATCAGTTTGTCTAGAATCACACCATTTGTCACGTTGGTATAACGTCCACTTGTTATTTTTAAGTAGAATTATGTCGTAATATCGTTACGTTTCTGGTTAAATTCGCCATGCAGTTCTGTAAGTGTAACCATAGATCGATTTTTAACGCTTGTTTTCTTATAATCTAATTTGTGGTTCAAGCATAGAAGGATCTTTTAAATCTTGTCAAACCGTAACTTGCATTACAATGCTAAGCTACAGCTTAGTAAAATGTAATTTGACATTAAAAATATTTTTGACGTTCTTTGACAATTGTACGTGAAGAATTAAATATGACACTAAGCGAAATTATTACCTATTTTTGTAAAAAGATTGAAACCCGTATTTACACACATTACCCTGTTTTAGGGACTTGGTATTCCTACTCTAGACTGAGGTAGTGCCGGTGGACTCTTAAGGAGCTTACTCGAGGCCACGATCGACAGCGATTACCGCTGGCTGGCGGTTTTCTCCCAGGTTTTCAGGCGGCCTCCCTTTGAGTCATTACGTCAGTAATTTCTCCTTTTCTGATGAGTCATCACAAAGGAGAAATTACTGACGTAATGATTCAAAGGGAGGCCGCCGAGAGAGAGTGGGAGAAAGTGGTGTAAGCGGCCTTCGTTCGCCGTCGACAGATGGGGGCTCGAAGACGCCGTTATGCACTGAAGCAACTCCCATGATTCCGTGGCAGAGGGCCGCTGTTTACGGGAGTACAAGTGGACCTTAACCTCTGCTTTACGTAGTGGTTACAGTCCTGCTTCCCTGAGTTTGTACCAATCTAACACACTAGAACGTCATAATGTAGTGACTCTGTTCTAGATCCTGTGGCGTTCTTACAAGTGTTTTCTCTCTTCGGGACGCAGGTAGATTTAGTGGGTAGTTCGTCGGCCTCTTCATTCATTGAAAGAGCAACCGGTTGCAGTTATGTACGAGAAGTACCACACTCACTCGTGCAAGCGGCACTAGGCGCTGCATTTGGCCTTCCGCTGTATCTTGGGCCCGAGTGTGTTTCGCAATAAAAGACATTTCCCTGCGTTAACAAAAAAAAAAAGAAAAAAGATTGTGAATATGGCTTAGCTAACGATTTCGACTTTGTTTCTCTTATTACACCACCCTCAGTTGGAGAAAGGGTCTCTAAACCAGCGTAACATATGAAACTGCAAAAAAAAATTTTTGGTGGCTTAAGGACTAACATAATCTCGTCTAATTTCAATGATTTGTAATCAAATTCTGACCAAGAGTATGCAACACAGATGCATATTATAGTATGTGGTTATTGTTACAATTACTCCGTGTTGACGCTAATGGGAGACAACATAAGCAAACCAGTTTCCGATATGTGAAACCCGATAAATGTAATGGTACACTACCCGAAACGTGTAAATCCGCGCCCATTAGTTGGTAAAGTCCTAGGTTTTATTCATTAATAAGTAAAATATACATGAAACTTGTTTAAGAGAATCGTATCCACAGTTTCTATGTATAATAACTAGATGGCGTGTGAATCGATATACATCACAGTATGGTTTGCAATCGTAGCGACTACATCTATTATTATTTAGTTTACTAAAGTAACTTTGCGCAGAGGCAATATCGTAACCAATGAGGTTAATCCGAGGTGCGATTATTGCTAGTTGAAAACTTTACCAATACCCCGCCGTGTGGACGTGAAATACCGTCCGCTATGGCAATTTTTGAACGGCCGTAAAGGCCTAATAAACCTATCATTATTATTTGTATACCGATCGATTTGTATTTATTCGGTGAATATCGTCGGATTTGTTTCTCAACTATTCTTTTTTGTAAAGACTAAAGTATAAATCAAGTTAAATAATATCTCTGCTTTAACAATTCACCATTGCAATTTCCATTCCACGATACGAATTTGAGCACTGTTACGTGAATGATTCATTATTCTGAGAATTTCATTCGGGCAAATATTTAATTTTGTTAAAAATTATTATCTCCTGTTGTTAAACAATCACGTACGTAATTTGTGTTTAAATTAAAACCATATATTGTAAACAGAATGTTATATTTTTATTTATGAAATCGAATGAAAAAGTCGAAATGAATGTGAGTGTGATGCATCACCTTTTTTTTTATCAGGCGGGGGAAATGCATTTCGTACATACCGGGTCCTTTGCTAGGGATTATACCGTTGTCGATCATGGAGGCATTCCACTGAGGGCAATCCAAACAGTAACCGACCGGCTTGTGTGGAGACTCAAACCAATGGACAAATTCCCAAGGGCTAATACCCCACTAAAACCACCCTCCTCCCATGTACCCCGCGCTTATGGTAGGAAAGGCATGCGACTTGGAACGTAGTTACGCCCACGCCGATCCTAGCGCAAAAGTGCCTGAGAGTGCCCAGAGCAAACTCACTTCGTCAACAGGGGTGAAGACTCCTCTGCTCCCTAGATTCTATAATATTATATCACTATAATATAAATGTATGTGCTTGTTTGTATTGTTATTTGTAAGTGGTGCGTACTGCCAGACTAGAATTCAGGTCCAGATCGTTGAATATAGATGCAAGTATTATAGCCACTAAACTATCACGACTTGGTGTCTTTTGACCAATTTAAATGATGATGGGGCAACATAAAGTAGCTATTAGTTTGTATGTATGTATTTATTTACATAAACTTTTACTTTTTATAAATAAAAATTACGGATGTTGTAATATAATTTTTTGTATCGTTTATTTTTAGGTTTCATTAGTAAGTTTTTCTTGTATTAGTTTATATACCTTGCGTAAGGTTTAATGTGGATATAAAATAATATTAAAATATCATATAAAGGCTGGCTTGCACCTAGGGCAACGAATTAGCGTTGCCATCCAACAACGCGGAAATGCGGCCAGCAATTTGGGCACGCTCCCGCCGACAGCGATTTGGAGTCAATTTTTTATTTATAGATTTGTTATTTTGTAAGTATAGCTTTATTTATAGCATAGTTTAGTTTATTTATTATTAAAATGTGTGTTTTTCTACCGACTAAAACCTACTAAACTAGTTGAATAAATATCATACATAGCATTAAAACATTTTTTTATAAATAACGGCAATCGCGAAGTTTATGTTTGTGTGGTATCGACGGCCTTGTGGCATTTGGGATAAAGGGAGGTGTTCGACTTATGGTGTTAATGTTATACGACTTCGTGAAAGGTTATTTATATGAGGACGATTGTTTTTAGATTACATATCAAGGTCAGAGTTAATGTTAACGGTACTTTAAACGGATCTGGAATTTTTGATAGCAACTTTAAGGATTGGCTATGTTTTTATATGTTTATTGTGAACAATATAGTGTTTTCCTATCTATCTAATATTTTTACCATATCAAATAAATAGTGTTTAGAGTAGGGATGCCACTTCGTCACGAGTATGTGGCCTTGCCGCTTCCCGAAGCCCTGGCAGGATCTTCTAAGTAAACCTGCTCCATCCTAGACCGCGTAGTCACTTAACATCAAGTAACATAATGGTCAAACACCAACTATCTATTTTTGGATTCAGAGCTAAGCTAAAAAAATCTTAATTGACCACCAAATTGACCAGAAAGACCTTAAATACGATACAAGTATTTTATTGTTATTATAAGTCAAATGAGGTGACATAACGAAGCACTAGTAGTTTATTTATTTTCATATGTCTAGTTCATCACCTCTGTTTCGTTTGTTTTTATGTTTTTGTTTTATTTGTAAAGCTAAGTTTTGTTATACATACTAATTGCAGTATCAAGTAAACATTGTGTGTAAGCTCATTAAATTGCTTTGTAGAGCTAAGCCGTGGCAGTACTTACAGGTCCTTGCGGAAGATCAGCGCTGGTCGTGAAACCAGCATTATGCTGAGCATGGGCCTTTTTAGGACACCATAATTGATGTTATGTTACTATTTTATCTTTTTGTATCTTGTCCTAAAGAAACATTTTTCTTTCTATCTATCTACAATTCTTTGGAGTAGTTACTCTCTAGTAACTCTATTTTACTTACATAAAAACTTAAATATATATATATATATATATATATAAACATTACTTGAAAAATTATGTAACTGATGGTGAAAACCGCTTAAAATCCTTTGCGTAGTTTAGGAGTTAGCGGATATGCAGACAAATAAACGCGGAAAGTGACTTCATTTTATATTATTTAAAGAATATGAACGTATAAAGAGCAATTAATAGTAGATTGTTACACGAGAGGTGAAAGTGACCTATTTAGGCAAGAGATAATTTGGTGCACGAGCGTAGCGAGGGCGCTAATGTTTGAGTGCCTAAATAGGCCTTTCACCCGAGGTTAACACTCTGATTTTCATTTCGAATATGAGGAAAGTAAATAAAAACTAATTAGTTAAACAAATAACTACTTCTCTAATGAAATCAACTGTTAAAGCCATATCTTTAATCTGATAAACTTATTTAATACATCACATATGAAAGGTCAAGTAAATTTCTTTTCTGTGACATTGTACCAGCCAGTATTTGTTTATGTCACTGATAGTAAATATTTAGCTCACATTTAAGTAAATTAAATAATAATTTAGTGAAGACTAATTTATAAGCATAAAGTGATGTTACAAAATTGTTGATATTTTTTATTACAATTTATTCCGTGATTTAACAGTGGTTATAAAAAACTTGGGATATGAGTCGCATGTTTTATCTATGGTTCGTATAGTCCTTTTGATTTTTTGACAGCAGGGAAAATCGTTACCTAGGGATGAAAAAGTACTTTTCATCCCTGTGATCAGGCAACTCCAAACGTACTTTCAGAATATGAGAAATGAAAAGTAACAAAAACTAAGCACTCAAACCATAGAACATAACACAAAGACAAAAAAAAGCATTTATCTGTCAACTGTCAATAGGAACATGGCATATTTGACTTTAAATTTACGACATTCGAATGTTCTATTCCAAAATCAAAGTCTAATACATTTGCATTTAGCAACACATAGTTAAAATTGACATGCATAATTGCATGTACGCATTTATACGAGAAAACTTAATTATAGTGTTGTACATCGGGAGTTTGGAAAGTGATGTTTTGCTTATCGGTTTGGTTGTGTAAAACCATGTTATTACAGTAAAAAGTGAAAACTGGTTGTAAAGTCATCTTTCGCCTTGAAGTTATGAACTTGAAGAAAATTAGGTGTAGACGATGGTGAAATATAATACTTTACCTAATAAAATTATTCGACTGTTCAAGACATAAAACATGTTAATTTAAACTAATAGCCTGGCAACACTAAAATTTTATGTGTGGCGTTGTTCGAATTAAACTCTTCCAATATGGCTTCCTTGGGTTTCATTATATTCTTTTCATACCTATTCCTCCTATCCGGATATGAACCAGCGACATTTGGATTTTCTATTGCTCAAATAGGTAAATTAGACATGGTCACGGACCGCCTGGTGGAAAGTACTTACCGTCGCCTATGGACATTTGCAACATTAAAGTTACTACTTATGTGCTGCCGGCCGGACTTAGAAGTGAATGGAACCGGGCTACTAATGCCGGAACAGAACAAAAGATTCTAGCAGCGGCATACTTTAGACCAGGGGTGGTATCCATCCAGACGGGCAAATGCCGTACCACCTGGCTGTGGGTTGTTTTGTCGCTACTTAGGACAAGCATTCAGGCCACAGGAATTACTGGATTTTCTTTCTCCATTTCTGCAGGAATTAGACTTGTGTCATTAAAATTTTCTGAATTACGTAAAAACGGAACTGTAATTATATTATTATCATAAGCCTAAATATGAATTTTCATATCCCTAACTTTAGGAATTAGGGTTGGCTATAAAATTTTTAATTCCTATTTCACCCCTTTCAAAATTGATTTTCGAGAGATAGATAAACCTATATCCTTCGCCAGGATACAATATATTTGTCTTTTATTTGAATTCAAACTAAGTTCCACTGGAGAATGTTTTTGAAGATCATACATAAAAGTTAAAAAATTACTTTACTTCCTTTACCTACTTTAGTTATGAAGATGTAACAAAATTACTTTTGCATTTACATGATATAATGTTATGTGTAGTGTTATACAGAATAAGCGGTATACAGATGCCTAAAGAATATTATGAACGACGTGAAAGTCTCGGATGTCGTTATTGAAGACGGATGTTAAATTGAGCGTTTTTACGAGCCTGTGAAAATTATTTATGATTTAGTTGCTTTTAAAGAATTATTGGAAAACGTAAGAACAAAGTTCCGGGAATAGTTGGGTGAAATATTTAATACTCAATCAGACAAATGCATCTATTTCCATGTTATTACTTGAATTTGCGATGGAAATTCTAAAGGCAACAAAAAGATTAATAAAATTTTATAAATTGTGTCGACTTAAAACAAAACATGGAACCTGGTATCTATACGACGCCTATATCCAAAATTTTGTGTCGAATGAGTACCGAAACGGCTTAAGGGATATGAAAATTTTTAGGGTTAAAATAATAACTTATATCTACATTTTTTGTGTATATTTCACTTCGATATCTTAGTGTTTCAGAGGATATGAATAAAAATTCAAAATTCCACAGCTAGTATATATGACTAAAATAAGAAATAAATACAAGCAAAATTTAAACTGACACATAAAATCTCATATTAAAACATTTTGTTCGCATATTAAAACAAATGTTTCGCGAAACCTGTTTCTCCAAAAGATGACTTAAATCAAGTCACGTTACATTAATGCCAGATGTCGCGCCAAATCGATGACCTGACCAAAATGACGTACGCAGACGTCTTTAAGCCTCAATAAGGCTTCAACACAACGTGTTGACAGTATATTAGATACATTGTATTAACTAGTATTTGAAAAAATTAAACATTTGCCGAAATTTTCGGCATGATGACGAAGCGCTTCCTGTAATAACCTATAGCTATTTGATTACATATCAAGGATATATGATAACATCAATGATAGATAGAATGTCAAAAATAAAATAGATACCTGCCGTGCAATGTATACTCTTTAATATAGAGTTCGAGGGCCGAAAACAGCCGCTTTTGGAGTATCGCTTATGACGTGCCTGGATATACTGATGTAAAACGTAGTATAAAGCTTCACTTTATTTTGATACTTGTCATATCGGTAATACGAATCTAAAACAGAGGCTGCTTTAGGCCTCAGCTCAAATAATCCTTAAAAGAATTAATGCTTCAAGTTCCAGAAGTTAACTATACCAACTAGACTTCAGGCTTCAAATTTCAGGATAAAATCACTAGATCATTCAATTCATCAGATCGGAAGCAATATTGAAGGCCAAATAGAGGAAACAAACATGACGAAAATCCAGATAATTCCACTTTGAAATATATTTCCTATATGTAGCATAGATATTTCTCATATTCTTTGTTGAACATTGATTTTCATATTTTGAGCAACATAATTGTTACCATTTTCGGTATTAATATCGAAACACGAAAATAATTATTACAGCCGAATTAAAAACTGTCCCCATCCTTATAAACTGCGTGAGAAAATACTTTGCTATTTATTGATTCCAGTGTCACATATCTGTCCCGCCTTTTGCGGTGACATAACCCATGGTATAACGGTGTTTATAGATTGATTTCTCTGTGCAATGATTTATCTAACCACACCGTGTAGGAGAACATGATTTCTATAATCAAAATAGTTATTAATTTATTCTGACATTTCAAGATCTTCACAATTCAGTCTCCCATGCAAGTTTTTATATCATCTCGATACGGAAGGTAAATATTAAAAATGACTATAGCCTAATACAAAATATAGCTTTGAAAACCTCTTAAATCTTACTTGACTAGATGACCTGCAGGTTATTATTTTCCGATTGTTGACGTCTTATTATTTAAAACAATTCTAGACCAAATTTAAATTCTTAATATATGTAATTAATTCTTAAATATTTGACTGATTTAGTCTAAAAAACTTTGTGAATAACATATAGGTTTTTACTGTTTTTAAGAGCACACATTTTACTGGACGATTTCCATTGCTAAAATTCTTCTGCCATGCTTATCAGAATTCACTTCTGTAATGATAACTGGTAGTAATGAGGAGATAAGTTCAATAAATTAATTCATATTCGTTTCATAATGATTACAATGTACATATTCTTTCATAGGAGCTATGTTTTGCGAGTTCTTTAGCCATGATCATATCAAGCTAACTTTAAATGAACGTCATTAGCGATTTGGACTCAATATAGTTTTAAACTTGATCAAAAACCAAAAGTGTTTTTTATTACCACACTAACTTTTATGATACTCCTATCAATTTACAAAAAATCCTTTTAATGAAACAAATCTGTAAATCCCATGTTATCATTTGCAGTTTAATTCTCTTACATTTTCTATTATATTATTATATCTTGAGCAAATTATATTTTTCTCTTCAAATCCCTGCAAATTGCATAGCATTAACAACATTCTAGATGCTATTTTAAAAGCATTATTCCACTGGAATAAGGTATAGATTGGTTTATTTCGAGTGTACTGGTCAAGTTTACCTCAAGGTCCAACGCAGGCGCATGCCGCCGGAGTCATCGGCCGCCGAAGACGAATTTAGCCGAACGGCAGACGGAAATAGCCGAATGTAACACGCGGTCGCCCGCAATTCTGCAAATGTAATAGTTTTCCGAGCTTGTACGGTCAATGGCAATCATAAATCATCTAACACTACCGTATGAGTTTTGAAACTGTCCTTCCTTCAATTTTTTCGTCTTCATTGTTCAGTTTGAGTCTGACCTCAATCGAAAATTGTTACGTTTTTATTGAATATCCTCTGGTGTCTTGTTTATTACTCATTGTATTGTAGTTACAAGAATAAGGATTTTTTTGCAGCGGCATACTTAGTTTTACAATAAGTATTCTGAGTCACCTGTATGATACAAATATAAACTTAACAAATATATTTGTTTCTCTGCTGAGGTTTTTATATTCTATGAGTTCAGTAGACAGGCAGACGGCCCACCTGATGGTAAGCGGTTAGCATCACCTACGGACATTGGTAACACAGAAAGCTGACCACTAATGTCGGAACACAACTCAATATTGTTATGGCGGTATACTCTAGACCTGGGGTGGTCGCCATCCAGACAAGCAAATACCCTACCACCTAGCTGTGGGTTGTTTCGTCGCCTCTTACAACAGGCCGCCTAGCCGCAGGAAATTTTATTTTTTCTCCGTTTCTGCACGGATACAAAGATCCGGGTCTCCCTCCCTTTTTCGAGAAAAGTACAGTATAGTGCTTCGTTTATCCAAAGCGGATTGACTACTTTTTACTGACTTACACCCTACAACACCCGCAGAAAATGCTTTCATTTCACAGTGCTGAAAAACTACTTACTACCTTTTATATTTAGAAATAATAGGTTGGGGAAAAAGTCTTTTCGCATATACTATGTATGAACTTGTAAATAAGACCTCTTTGGCTATACCATTCGCATTTGGCTGGTTTTGGTATCATTAAAAAGTTTTAATTTTAAAGAAGACAATTCCAAATTCAAATTAGGAAAAACTGTGATTTTCATTTGTTTTTCTTATTGTTAAAATGAGTGAATCTAATGAAGAAATTCGATACATTTTAAAATTTTACTACAAAAAAGGTAAAAATGCAAAACAAGCCGCGAAAAAAATTTGTGATGTTTATGGACCTAATGCAGTATCTGTGAGAGTAGCGCAAATTTGGTTTAAGCGTTTTCAATCCGGAAATTTTGATATCAAAGATGCACATCGCTCTGGTCGCCCTGTTACGGACAAAATTGATGCCATTTTTGAAAAAGTGGAGCAAGATCGGCATATTAGTAGTTACGATGTAGCTCAAGAACTGAGAATTGACCACAAAACGGTTTTTGCGCATTTGAAAAAAGCTGGGTAACAAGAGCTCGATATTTGGGTGCCTCATGAGCTCACTGAAAGAAACCTAATGAACAGTGTACTCATTTGTGATTCTTTATTACGACGTAATGAAACCGAACCATTTTTGAAGAAGCTGATAACTGGTGATGAAAAGTGGATCACGTACTACAAAAACGTGCGAAAAAGATCGTGGTCAAAGGCCGGTCAGGCTTCACAGACTGGCGAAACCCGGGCTAACTCGCAACAAGATGACGCTGTGTGTATGGTGGAATTGGAAGGGCATTATTCATTATGAGCTGTTACCGCCAGGCAGGACCATCGATTCTGAACTGTACTGCGAACAACTGATGAGATTAAAGCAAAAAGTTGAGAGAAAGCGGCCGGAATTAATCAACAGAAGGGGTGTGGTTTTTCACCATGATAACGCTAGATCTCACACATCTTTAGCCACTCAGCAAAAATTACGAGAGTTTGGCTGAGAGGTGTTAATGCATCCGCCGTATAGTCCTGACCTTGCACCTTCAGATTTTTACCTGTTTCGGTCTCTGCAGAATTCCTTAGGCAGTATCAGGTTAACATCACGAGAGGACTGCCAAAACCACTTGTCGCAGTTTTTTAATCAGAAGCCCCAAAATTTTAATAGCAATGGGATCACGTCCCTACCTACAAGATGGCAAAAAGTTATCCAACAAAATGGCACCTACATACTTTAGTCAAATGTAAATAAACTTTATAAAAAAACCTTTTGAATTTTTATATAAAATGCGAAGAAACTTTTTCCCCAACCTAATATAAAAACTTTATGTTATTTGAAAAAATAACTGTAACCTGCATAAACAAATGTTCATTGCGTTGGCTATTGTGCTGCCTCCTCTACAAGTCCTTTAAGAAAAGAGAATGGTTTCGAGGAATTTTTGTCATACAGCCCTATTGACATTTAACGTTCGGAATTACATTGCAAAGTTCGAACAGTGCCGCATGTGTTCACGTAGAGGTGTTCTGTATTGTATGTTCTGAAAATAACAGTGTATAAGACTTCTATAATGTATGATTGAAAGGTCAGACGTAAATGTACAGTCGCGGAATGAAACTGTTCGTCAACTTAAAGTCGGCTTTTGCTTATATGAGTACAAAAAACAATACTGCCAACATTTTAATAAATGTTACTTTTATAAAATATAGAAACATGAAAAAAGAAAATCGCAATGTCGACAATGACAGACGCTGAGATTAACAATAAGACACAAAGAGGATATAACGACTACGCTTAGCATAAATATTAAAACCAATGAAAAGGTTTTACATGTCTAAAAATCTTCTTAGACAAGATAGAAAATCAAACCTTGATCTAAGTAATTTTAAACTTTGTTGTCAAATAATTAAACATAATTTTCTGTGGGACAGTCTGCTCTGTGAACTTGGTTTGAAAAGGTAAGGTAGGTAAGGTAAGGTAGGTTTGGAGGTATGTGCTCGCGGAACGTTAAATGAATCAATTTGAATAGTGGCTAACATTTTCATATCACGACTACATATACATATGTATTTTTAAATTGTCAAATCAATTTTTATTTCAATGTCTTATTCATATTTGCTTAGGGCTCCATAATCATTTTTGCAATTAGAGAATTGTCATGTTTTGTCATGTTCGTCTGTCCGTTTGTCTTCGTAGGTTACGGACATTTTTCTCTGAAACTGTTGGATCTATATAAATGTTCTTTCACAGGAAGGTATAACCAATATGGTGCTACTCCATGGTGTGTAGTAAAACCGCTAAATATTTTTTTTTATCAACATATAACGCTCACGTTAATGTTCTTCCACGGGAACCGTACATTTTTCCGGGATAAAAATAGTTTATGTGCTACTCCAGACTATAATCCATCTCTGTGCCAATTTTTACCCAGATCCGTTCAGCTGTTGTGGAGTAATTGAGTAACAAATATCCATCCAAACTTTCTCATTTGTAATATTGTATGTAGTATAGATAGATTAGATATCATTAGTCAGATCTTGAAAAAACATTAACCTTCCTTAATGTCTTGAATTAAACCAATAGATAGCGAGAGGTTTCAATATCATGAAAATTATGTCTCAAATAAAAAATAAATAAAAATTGTTTGAGTGTGCGCATTTCACACGCAGTAGTAGTGAAACTTCAGAGAATATACTCACAGATAATTATTCTTCTCTAACTTTTTAATATAAATATAATTCCTTTAGCTTACATCCGTCAACATATTATAATTCAAAAAATTCAATCTAAATTACACTTTAAATCACTAGCATAAAGCTTAAAATTCAATGCACTGTTACACACAATTTCCTTTGATCTACGCATAAAAGAATATCTGCCTTACGTATATAGAGATAGAGCTAAAATTCATTTGAAATATTTTAGGTTTTATTTAAATTGATAATTACTACTAACAGGTAAAGATAATTGTGTTTTATTTCCAATTAAATAAGGTTGAATTTTATGTGTTTATCTCCTTTAGTGTCACTTTTTCGTTTCATCGATTTTCAAATGAAAACGATTCTAAAGAAGTTGCACATCAATAATAATTGACAAACAAACATATACATTGTATATCCCAAATTAAGCAAATTACGCTTGAGTTATGGGTAATATACAACAGATTTCTCTAGGACCTATACCAGACACCCAGACCATAGTATATAACGGAGAAAATTCGTTTCCGAAATTTACTGTACCAGGACTCGAACCCGGAGCCTCTGTGTTGCAGTGAGGTAAGCCGGCAAAGGCTTAGTCTGCTCAACCACAGAGGTCGTCATACAGTTTATAATTGCTTTTAATAAAAGCAATGAAAATAAAATACAATTTTGCATATTTTAACGTAAACCTACACCGATTGACCCTTATGGATATTCCGATGGTTTTTACATTTAGCACTTGACCTACGTTTACAACATCATCTGGGGAGCGGCTCGTTATTCTATAATTACACTTGTTAAGCAAGCCATCAATTAACTAGTCCGCCGAAAAACAAGATTAACACATGAATACACAAAGGTGGTACAGAGAAACAATCTTCAGGCCCTCAATTATGCAGATAAGACACGTCTCATTTCGGCCCAATGTTAGAGCACAGTAAAATTGCCGTTACGCCATCTCTATTGTTCTGGTACAGTGTTTCTTGTCTGTGTTAGATTTGATTAGGGATGGTATTATTTTTTTATTGCTGGAATACGGCAGATAGGTTAACGGCCTACCTGGGGCCCAATTCTGCTATTTCTATCTCGTCAAAATCGCCTGACACTGTCGTTGCGATCGTAGGTTTGCCTGATTTCGGTATTCAGGTAATCCCAGTGGCATGCAAGGCACGACACTATATCTTTGTAAATAATACGTGAAGCATAAACTTTGTAGGCTTTTTAAGAAAATTGCGCGGATGGAGCTCTATGAAATTTGGCAAACTTATAGTTTATATAAAGAAGGAGTGCAGAATGCTAATATTTTTTTAAATTATTCACAGAAAATATATTAAATCAATAAAAAAAACATAACACACACTACCATGTATTTGACACACAAACACACGCATATATACTCTTTTGTTTATTGTTAAATTCGAATTATCAGTGTAGATTTAGAAGCGAAATCTGACAACAGATTATAGAATTTATATAGTCTTTGCCAAATAAATGTTTAAACAGAACCTAACGCCATTTCTGCTAATAGAAATAACATTTTTTTTTCTAACATTATTCTGCCGCGACGATATCGAGAGGATGTTGTGGATTTAGTAGAATATGAATTTTTGACACTATTGCAATGGAATTCTACTTGAATATCTTCACAACATCTAGATATTGAAATAGCAGAACTGGGCCGCTGATCGAAAATGGTTACAGGTGACTATAAACTTTTTAACATTTGTTCGATAATTTACTATTGTAACGGTTTGTTTACTGACAGAATAATAATAAAAAATAATTTTGATCTACCTTTCCACTTGTATCCATCGTTCTTCCAGTTTAATATACTTTTTGTCACGTGGCTTTCATCTCTCCTCATGCCTATGCCCAATCTGTGGGATCTAAATGGACGATATTTGATATAAACATGATTTGTATATGTCGCTATACAATTGTGTTGTGAAATTACGAAAAAGACGTGGATGTATCGTTGTACAGGCTATGACAAATTATATCAATATTTATTTCAGTCAAAAGGTATTACATACCATGACAAAAACTATAGAGTGATTTTTGTTATAAGATATATTTTATAGACATTTGTGAAAGATGGTTTCGACAGCCCTAAGCAAGGTTTCGGTGTGAACACATTGGTCTAATGGTAATAACAGCAATTACTGTAGTTAGTGTGATACCGCGAAGATATCAAGGCGCACCAAGGTACGTATCAAATGATTGCGGAATAAATATTTTAATAGTACACTTAATACTACACTAATTTAGTGTAATTATTTATGATATGTAGAAAATTAGGTATTGTTATTTATTTTATTATATTTTAAGAATACAATTTCCTGCGGCCGGGCGGCCTGTCTAAGAGGCGACAAAACAACCCACAGCCAGGTGGTAGGGCATTTGCCCGACTGGATGGCTACCACCCCTGGTCTAAAGTATGTCGCCATAACAACCTTGAGTTGTGTTCCGGCATTAGTGACCAGGTTCCAGTCTCCCTTAAGAGAGCAGCAGCGCATTTGTAGTACCTTTGGTGTTGCAAATATCCATAGGCGATGGTAACTGCTTTCCATCAAGTGGGCCGTTTGCCTGTCTGCCGAACTCCTGCAATTTTTTTTTTTTTAAAAAAGTTGTTGTTTTATCAGACTTCCGATTACATATTTCCACTAAATCACATATCTAGTAGCTTCCGGTGTTAATGTCTTTATATGAACACAGACGAACAGACGGACCCGCAGGCGATTTCACAAGGGTTCTGTTTGTGCTAAAATGATTAAAAGATTATGACTATGAACATCAAATACATAACACATAGTTATTACATAAGAAATGAACTTATAAAAAATATGAAAGGGTTAATTTTCACTATTGAATAGTCCGTGTAATATTTTTTACTTAAAAGTCGTGCCCTTTAGGGCTACCATAAAAATTGGATGCAATAACCGTGAAGAAAAAATATCAAGACTGGAAAGTCGTGATTCTTTATAACTACCTAGATAACCACGGGCTTCCAACTTGCGTAATGTTATTGTAACTGTTTTCGACGTAGAAAAAATGGATTGAAAAAGCTATATCACCTTTGGATTGAACTGACACGCCCTGGGTTACCTGTTTTAGGATTTTTATAGAGTTGTGTGCTTTTAGAAACTCCATAGGATGAAAATTTATTATTTTAAATATGGTTATGATGTAGTGTTGGTTTGTTGTAACGACTACGTTAACATGTCTTTATAAAAAAAAAAATGATTTTCATACCTTCGACTCGGAATTCCGCGGAAACCGTTTGTTGTGCCGGAGTGATTAATAACTTATTGTAATGGCAAATTCATAATATTTCACATTAATTGATTCATTCCCAATGCCGTTAATAAAACTTACGAACATTCAAACAAACTCACTTTCAGCATTACAAAAAAAAATAGTTTTAAAGAAATTTGGTTTTAAAACATGGCAATTTAAATCTCTGCAGTATAACATTAATCCAAAATAGTTATAGTATCAATAGAATATAGAGTCTTGCAAATGTATGCTTTAGAGTAATAGTATAAGGTTCTATTTACATTGAAATCTCCATAACAACTGTTGATAGTGAAAAACATCTCGTATATCGAACGATAGATTAAACAAGATAAAGATTGATCGATTTTTTTGTTCTGATGAATTTAAGCTCGTTAGATGAACTATAAATTTTAGGAATACAATGCAGGTACACAGGGATTCGTTTAATTTATTGGATACATTGACGAGATACGTATCACATATACTTAATAAGTTATTTTTATTGTTATTTCACACATATATATTTATTTATTATTTTTTATGTTTTTTTAATACATATATATAAAAATAAACACATATTAAAAAAATATAAAAAAATAACGTCCGTCGGCAGCGGAGCCTAGGGTCCAAGCTACCGGTGGTTAAGGCTCCAGAGACAGGAACTTCCTCACATTGCGTGTCGTGCTTAGGAGAACCGCCTTCTGTATCTGGCCCTTCACCCAGTTACCGAGCGAGAGCCTCTCTAGATGTCGGTCGAGGCTCTTCGCTACTAAACCGTTAACGGACACCACTATCGGTACGATGATCGTTGACTCCATATGCCACATGTCAGTAATCTCGTGCGCGAGGTCTAGGTATTTCGTTAATTTTGATTTGTAGTGTTACATAGGACGTATGTTAAAATATAGGAGTATGGAAGAAAAAGACATATTGTGCTGACCCCAAATAATTAGGAGAAGGTTAAATAAAAGAGAGATTCGACTTTAAACTAGATGTAAAATGTAGACAATTTTTAAGTTATTATAAATGATTTTATTTAACTGGACAGCGAGCTTACACGCACGTTCATTACGTTGCATCGATGCACTAGTTTGGACGAAAAATTTACCCAATATTCTAATACACAAAGTATTAGAATTTTTAGTTCCTCCTTATTAAAATGAGGTCAAGTCAAATGTCAAGTTATATTTTTTAAAAATGGACCCCACTTTTGCATAAATATTCTTTTGTTTCGTCACGTGTATCTTGTTATCGTGTAGTATTAAGTTTATACGTGTTTATATATCTTTAATAAGCTCTTATTACTTGTTATGAAATTTGCTAAATAGGTAATGTAAAAATAGTAGGTAATAGAACAATTTTAATCTCGAAACATAGTTTACAGGGAATACTTCCACTTACCTAACATTTAAGAGCTGTGCTCTTGTTGGTGGACTCCTCCAGTCTTCTCTATTATGCATCAGCTGTTTTACTTCTTTGTACGACACGACACCGACCTTTTAACCGACTTCTAAAAGGAGGTGGGTTCTCAATTCGACTGTATGTTTTTTTTGTTTGTTTATTACGCGATTTTTCTGTCAATTCTGTATCGATTTAAAACAAATATTTGAAAGAGTATACTGAGGTGGTCCCATTGTCAACAAGTCAATGAGTGGAATCCAGGAAAATCGAGAGCAAAGAGCGTCTACACTCACCGACAGGCAAACTTGTACACGTGTGTCAGTAGTACAATTTGTACAGGCGCTTAATATATTATTTCTAAAGCTACTCAAGTATTTGTAGAACTAAAAAAAAGATTTTTAACAAGTACAAAAATGACTTCAACTAAAAACAAAAATTGAAATATTTTTCGCAACATTTTGAAGTCGGTCCCAAAAAAAAAACCAACAAAATTGCATGATGCACCGACCTCAAGATGTTGCATAGAATATTTATTTTTTACTTTGAAGTCTGTTTTGTTTATGTTAAAAAATATATTCCACTTTGCCTTCGCATACTTATTGAGTTCAAACTTTTAGCAGGCGATACCGCGAGATAAGGTCAGAGGTAGTAATGAAAAGACACTAACAAGTATATACACTTCGTGGAATCTACACATTTTCTATATTTCACGTACCAGTTGACCTATCACGATGTCAATCTCGCTAAATGCCGCATTAAACTCTCTGAACAGTACGAAGCCTTGACTGTATGCATGTCTAAGTTATTTACCATTATCTCAGCAGTGAACACCTTGAAAAGTTCAATACTGACAACCATAAATAAGTTTTGATCACGTATTATAACAATTACTCACGTGATAAGTGTGGTAGTATTGTTTCATCAAGGACAGAAAATAAGGAAATTATATCAAATACATTTTGCGTAATATTATGACTGAGGTTTTGTCTTCATGTTAGCATAAGGTTTTAAATAAAAATGACATTTTTAATTATAGTTTGTTTCTCCTGGTACGCGAAAAAATAACATATAAATGTAACAGTATAAATTAATTTTAAACACCTGACAACATTATACCATGAAATGTCGTTTTCAAATTTGAAGTTTAGTAATATTCGTGAATTTTTTTGTTATGCATAAAATTCCTTATACAAAGTTGTATAAACAATTATGAGTAGCTACTAATACTTTATTTGTATTGTAGTACTAATGTTTATCTATACTAAATAAAGAGGAAAGATTCGTATTTTAACTCAAAAACTACTCGACCGATTTCAAAATTTCACCATTCGAATGCTACATTATCCCTGATTAACATAAATTATATAAAAAACTAGTTGACCCGGCAAACGTTGTTTTGCCATTGAAATTATTTCTAGTAATTTCAAGTAAGTTAAATAATTAAAGTACTAATATCGCTATTAAAAAATAGTGGTTAATCATAGAAGGGTGAAAATATGAAGTTATATGTATTTTTGTATGTTGTATCATAAAAAAATAGAAATTAAAAATTTTGTCTAAAAAATAAAATAAAAAATTTAGGGGTGGACTACCCCTAACATTTAGGGGGATGAAAAATAGATGTTGGCCGATTCTCATAGATACCGGATAAGCTCAAAAACTTTCATCAAAATCGGTCAAGCCGTTTCGGAGGAGTATGGCAACGAAAACTGTGACACGAGAATTTTATATATTAGATAGAGATCCCTACTAAAACTTTGATAATTTAACCCATCAATCTAAACAAAATATTTGGCGCTGGAATCGGGTTCTACGATTTTGATGAAATTTTATGTGTGTTTAAGTGGGTGGGTCCCGGGGTGGTTTAGATTCCCAATTAGACCTGGTAGGTGGCTCTGGAATCTTGTTCTAGATTTTTATTTTTTCAGGGCAGGACAACGACTGCCGAGATGTGTGTTTGAGTGGGTCCCGGGGTGGTTTAGATTCCCAATTAGACCCGGTAAGTGGCGCTGGAATCAGGTTCTGGATTTTTGTTTCTTCAGGGCAGGACAACGTCTGCCGAGACTACTAATAGAGTATATTTTATGGACTATTTGAATGGGAATTCTAAACGTGCCAAAAATGCGGCTACATGAATTTAACTATTATTATAAATAAATTATAATTAGGATTTTCCATTAATATTTAAAATGATTTAGTAATACAACTCTTACAAAGCTTTTACTTTCGACTAATTTTTGCTGTATTACCATTATGAGTATACACCTATTTAACTTAACAAATTAAAAGTTTTATGTACAATACTGGTGTATCACTTGTGTATTACAAAACCTTAATCAAATACAAAACCCGAGAGTAGCTAGTTTAAATAAAGCTTCTTGTATATAAAACAATATTGACAGACTAATATCTAACAAGAAGCGAAGAAAGTAGAACCATCGATGGTCATTTTAAACAAATAAACGTGACATAACCATTTGTTCATCACTCAAATTGTTTGCTTTATGAAGGTCTTATTACGGCACTTTCAATACATATTCATAATTAAACATGACTTAAGGCTCCTGTTGCCGCAAAAGGTCGAAAGTGGAATGTAAACGAGACAACTTTTTGTTGGCATTTGTTAAACAATAATTTACCAAAAAAAAATTTAGTTTCAAAAAACCGACTTAAAAAACTAAAAAGTATACAATAACTTAATAAAGATTTTTGACTAAGAATTTATTTAGTTTATTAAGAGATAAAATAATATACATTTTTCTACATATTGAATTCGGTGTCAAGTAAACCTTAAAATACAATATTTTGCAACATTTTGTTGTTATAACAGTGTATATGGTAATTTTTATGGTTTGCTCGGCACCGACTTCAAGATGTAAAAATTTTTACATTTATTTAACCTCCTTTTTGAAGTCGGTTAAAAATTATCACAAATCTTCATGTTATGAGACGTAACGTGATTTTTTTGCGTAATTTTTTATTATAGTTTTTTTTAGGTTAAGAAAATTATTCATCAAATCACCTCCAAATTATTGACGTGATATCTTTATAAAAGAGAGACAAATAATTTGATTTTATTATTTTTTTAAATGCTTCTTTATTTTATTCACAATAAAATGTAAATCATTTGAAAAACGAGCCCTTCTATGGAATCCCCGCTATCGCCCGAAAAGTTTACCGAATAATCCTCAAGGACGTTGGCGTTGATGCAAGCCTTAAAAGAGATGTTACAGACGAGAAACGTCAATTAGAACGATCTATGGTACTACTTAAAGATAGTCTTGTTTTGAGTCGCCGTATTGTTTGTTACCTGTTAGTGATTCTATTTACCTTAAAATTACTCTGTCTTAATAATCCGCGGAACTACGTATGTATCGAGCCAGGAGAAACAGATATTAAAATCACGAAAGTAATATTTTTAGTTACTTTACAGGTCAGAGACGAAAATATTAAGCAAAGAATCAGTGAAACATTTTTCTAAAAAAACTTTTATTACTAATGGCCGGTTCCTATATCTTATTATTCATTCACTTACCTTACCATCGCTTAAATTTTGACATTATTTGTATGGAGCTTATGTTAAATTTTAATCGATAGTGAGGCAAATGAACGGTCGGTAACATATAGGAACCGTCCATAAATTGTATTGTAGGCCGCCTCTTGATTTGTCGGTGCGGAATCGGATGCTCGGTATACGCACTACCAAAAGATTACCGAGCGCGAATATACCTATGAGCGCGGATATACCTTTCTTGTGTATGTGGGAGGTGCCGTAGTAATTTTTGTAATTGTTATTTGCCTGAACATCAAATCGTTACATGATTGTAATTGTTCTCTGGCCTCTGTGGTTGTGCGGGTTAAGCCTTTGACGGCTTACCTCACTGCAACGCAAAAGTTTCGGGTTCGTTTCCTGGCATGGTAAATTTCGGAAACGAATTTTCTTCGTTATTTACTATATAGTTAGTGTCTGGGATCGGCCCCAGAGTAGTCCGTTGTATATTTCCCATAACACAAGCATAACTTGCTTAATTTAATATACAATATGTGAGTATCAGCCGATTAAAATAAATTAAGTTATAATTATAAATGTGTATTAAAACTTCTCAAAATGTCGGTTCTCTTTAGTTTCGCTACGAGAAACATATTAGTTAAATTTTCGATATTTCTTTAATAATAAATTATGTATTATACGTATTCTGGTAACAATATACAGTTAGGATGATGTGTTGAAGTAACCATTTCATAAATATATATGCGGTATAAAACCAGTTAAACCCCCACGTGTGCGTATGCGCTTATACCGTTAATGAGATTTTAAGTAATAAAGTGTTCAGTATAATTTACAGACAGTAAGGGCCATATTATTGAGGTTTTATGTAGATATCATTGATTTTTTTATTTTGAAAATGCATATTAAAATGTATGATATTTTTGAGACGTACGACATCACTGTAAAAACTGTGAGGTCGTTCCGAAAAAAAATCTTCAGGTGATGAGAAAGCTGATGTCTACCTCGTAGGTCCGGTATTCTACTTTCTTGGGGGACGATTGCTTGAATATAAGCCTAACTAACATTAACGTATTAGCTTGAGTTAGACTTAATTTTTTTTACTAATGTCGTTAGCCAAAACTGTTCGCTGCTATACGTAAAGCTTCCCAAGTTTACGTCACATATCCCGATCATCTGCTTTCCTTCACAAGGCCCCACCTGTGACGTTTCGTAGGTCGTCGGTCCACCGTTCTGGAGGCCTAGGTCCTAAAAACGCAGATAGCCTTGGATAAGGAAACTCGGAGACCGACTTGTGTGGTAAAAACTTGAGAAAGCCCTACATTCAGCAGTGGAATGCGATTGACGACTGACGGCGGTATGAACAATGAAATTTTATTGCTAAATAAGTACTATTTATAAAAAACAAAATGGTTTTTTGTATTGTGTTTAAAATAAAGGAAAATTAATAAATCCCTTGTTTTATTTCAATATTTTATAGCGCACACTGATTTACACAAAACGGCAGGAATCAGAGAGATTATAGATTAGTCTAAAATCAAATGTCTTTGGTACAGGGCAAATCGAACGCTTGGATTTGTTGACAAGTCTATATTTAACGATCGGATGCGACACTTGGGCTTTTGGCAACCATTAAGTACGCTGTAACCATATACTTTGTATTATATCTCAAGTTAAACTTCAATAAAATAGTAGAGAACTTTCTAATATCGTCAAACCGAACATGCTTCCCGTGCAATTGAAAACGAAATATATAAATGTAAATATGTAATTTGGTATGTAATCGTACCGTCCATCTGTCTGTACGTAATTTATATTAGATGCAACTGTGTTATCGACATGATCTTAACGACGTATACAGATCATTATTACTAAGGCTTATTTTCTAACTGCATTCTTTATTGATATGCTTTATAATGCTGATATTAGACGGATCAACCAAATGGTTGAAAGGCGCAGAACTGAAAAGACACAACGGTATTCAATGTCATTGAACGATTCAAGTTTATGTTTATATGAATCACGTTGGTTGATCCAACTAAATTGCGAGACATAAATGAACTTCATTCACTGGTCTTACCATCGGTAGAAATTTGACATTAGTTATATCGTGTTTGTATAAAATTTTAACTGATAGTAAGGCAAATGAACAGTTAGCAGGACATAGGTACCAACCATTGATGGTCATTGAATAGGTTGACAAAATTATACGAGTTCACTTCTATCTTTCAATTTCGGTAGAAATGGGGTAAAAAAGCAAACGAATCTTATCGTTACAATTTTTCATGAATGACGTATTTGACTGCTTATTTAAGCAATTATAGCGACCGTTACTTTAGTTTTAAGTAAGATGATGTTATTTTAATGCCTGTTCTTTTATATCAAATATAAATAATGTTGGGATTTATTAAACATCCCTATTACTTAGTTGCTTACTTGAACTGTAAGAATGTTTTCAACACAAGTCGAAGCTAGCCAGTTCCCAGAAAATATCTTAATTTTAGCACTATTATAAATCCAATTTTGATGTACGGCTGTGAAGTCTGGACACTTACATTTAAAGAAGAGAATCAATTAATCACAGATAGGAAGGTTCTCAGGCCTTGGGCCCAACAAAAAGAGGACATGGTAGCTGGGGGGTGGGTCTCAACTAACTCCGAAATAGAGATCCTCGTAGTTGAGTCCAATATAATTGGAGAGATAAAGTCTCACTCGCCTCGTTAGCTCGGTCACGTAGAACGGAGGGAGGAGGATCCGGATGTGAAAAGAGCGTTTTTGGAGCGACCGCTTGGCCGTCCCAAGTATCGCTGGAAATACAGTGGTAGCTGACCTGACCGAACTTCAAGCCCACAACTGGCAAAACACTGTACAGAACTGAGGAAAGTGGTGTGCTCTCATTTCGGAGGCCAAGAACCGCTTTTGATCGCTGAGCCAACGGAGTTAGTTACTTAGCACTATAATTTTTCCATTTGAAAATTAGATACATGTATTGTTTTCTGATAGTTTTAAATGATCTATTAAAACAAAGTCACTTTCCTAGTTTGTTTGTATATGCGCTAACTCCTCCTAAATCATGTAACGGATTTTTAAGTGGGTTTCGCCATCAGTTGGATAATCTTACACTGAAGGTTTATATATATTTATATTGTTACGAGTCGCGAGACTCCAATTAAAATGCCGTTAAAATTACTATAGAGTTTATTAGAACTATACAACACGTATAACACAGTTACAAATATAACCGAATATATACCGAAAGTAATGCAGAAGGTCGTAATTCAATAAAACGCGCAAAGTCCGTTACTTATTAGATTCTCGATTGTAGTACACACGTCTTGCTTCGCTCGTAGTTATCGCTCGACTGTCCCCTCTCTCCATCAAGCCATCGTTTTATACTGCACAAATGCAAATATGTCTGTCGACGTAATTTCCTAGAAATCGTAATCCGCACACCTGGCTAATTATGCCTGCAAACGGCCATAAACGAGTACAATAGGCTGTTCTCCACAATAACCAATAAATAAGTAAACAAAAGAAAACAATCAAAAAAGAATTACAATTAGTTCAAATGCCGACAGGTAATAAAATATGTTTTTATAGATATGCAGGTGGATTTTGTTTTTGTCGGAACTTAAGTTGTAACAATATATATATATATATATAACCGAATTGAGTTTTTATGTAAGTAAAAAAAACCGATTATGACATACGGTGCCGAGACTCCACGTCTACTACCAACGGTGGGACTGGTCCACAAATTTAAAAACGCATAGCAGGCTATGGAGCGAGCTATGTTGGGTGTTTCTCTTATGGATATAATCAGAAATGAGGATATTCGTAAGAGGAGCGAGGAAACTGGCATAGCTCATAAAATTAGCAAGTTGAAGTGGCAGTGGGCCGGTCACATCTGTCGCAGGACCGACGGGCGATGGAGCAAACATGTCCTAGAGTAGACCACGTTTCGATAGGCGTAGCGTAGAACGCCCTCCAGCCCAGTGGACTGACGACCTGCGTAAGGTCAGAAGCTGGATGAGGAAGGCTGGTGACCGGGATATCTGGCGCAGACTTGAGGAGGCCTACATCCAGCAGTGGACATGGATTGGCTGAAGAAGAAGAAAAAACTATAATTTACAACCGAATTGCCAAAGCGCGCCTAGATACAAATGTAATGCAATGTAACCTATGTAAAATTTTGCTGGTGAAATAGACAAGGGCTACGTATGTACATGCCATAATTTGACAACTCTAGTATTTGAATAAACCTATTATACATATATAGTAGAATAGATTTTCTAAATATCGTCCAAGTACAAAAAGCCGTTTTATCTTTGAATTCGCAGCTTGACAAGATAGCTACTTTAACGTCATTCTACACTGCATCTAACTCCACCTGTCATCGTTAAGATAATCTCGACTTTCGTACATTCTATCTTTGACATTATCAACGTTCGTTTCTATTTAAGTCGAGTGCATTTCACACCGATACCGTTTGATTGCGTCAGACTTGAAGAATTTTTCCACGTGCAATTGAGTATTTGACTAATTTTACATTAAATTTAAAAAACAATGTACATAACATAGAATACATTAAAATTAGCGGGCCCACAATACGTTGTTCAACCCTAAAAAAAATAAAATTTTGAATCCAATTGCAGCGCCGCGTATCGGGTCCAATTGTGAATCTATACCATTCCAGAACTCACAAAAAAATCATCGAAATCAGGCCAACCGTTTATGAGGAATTCAGTGACATATATATATACGAACAGAAGAATTTTATATAAAAGAATATTTTAAAATATATAAATAGATAACACTTTCTTGCACACCAAAATAGACAATTACTAAAATACCATATTTACGATACTTTCTAGTCTGCAATAGGCTGCCTTATCGCTTAAAGCGATGTCTTCCAGGTAACCTAAATTAAAGGACATTCTTAGCTAATCTCGCGATGCACGTGGTATAGAAAAAAGAGCCAACAGATACGTACGTACATATTGAAGGTAATTTAATAATTAAATATACTACATACATTGTGATGTAACATTGTATTTAATTGAGACATATTGCATACACACATACTGACAAAACAAATATTGTAATTGTATAATTTTACATATATGGATTTCTTAGTTTTGTTGTTTTCATAATATTTTCTAACTTTTCGCTACTAGTATACGTAATAAAACTTCGGTTTTAAGCGCGGTAGTCTATTCGATTTATATTATTCCGACGTTTCGGCCACTTTTCAGTAGCCGTGATCACGGAAGACAAAATATATCAATAAACCTGACATCAAATAATTTACCGCCCTTAAAACTGTTAAAACATCGTTTTATTCTGTTGTTTTTTATTGGTTGACATAAATTGACTGGACCATCATATTCAATAAAGAAAACTAAACAGATAACAACGATAAAGGGAAAGGTTTTCGTATTGCCACAACTTTTAAAATGAAAATAAACAAAATGACAAGTAGCAATAACTTACATAAAAAGCTTAAGAGGAAAATTTCCCATTTAAAATTCTGTTTTATGTTATTACAAAAGATTTTTATTGTTGTACGGTAAGATCGGATGTCATAGATGGCTGCGCGTGCGCACGTACCGAAGCACGTTCCGCCCTTTATTCGAATTTCAAATTTTCTTTTTTTTTTCTTTAGTCGCCTATTTAGTCTTTGGCTCGTGTCAACAACTATTGTTGTTATTGAAAATTCACTTCTAATGCCTCTGCTACATCTGGACGTGGGGCTTCACCTGGGTTAATGAAAGATTTAAGCCTTTTCACGCATATATGGCGATAGGTTTATGGCGTTATTTGGGATGCGACATTGTTAATGACGTTAAATATTGACAGATAACGTATGTATGTTGCTAATGTGGCTATGATTTAACGTCGTTACATTTTAGCGCTTTTAATAAAACGCATTTGGCCATAGCCTAAGTCTTTAACACTAACGCAGATGAAGCCCCAGCATGAGATTATGTTAGCGTTAGTGACCGTGTCACGCAGATGTTGCTATGCGTTGTTTGAGATGCGACATTATTAATGACGTTAAACATTGACATCTATAATATGTATACACCAATGTAGCTAATCATTAACGCATTATTTTTTAACGCTATTGCCCGTCCTCCACTTGCATTAGTATTAGCAGGCAAAAAAGAATACTTCTACCATGGTATTAATATTAGTGACGATGGCGAAATGAGTCTTGTTTATAGTGTTAAAAATATCGCCGTTAATGATAAGATACATTAGTATATATAGTACACTTCCAGATGGCAGTGGACTGTGCTGGGTTATCATATTGATCCTGGATTTAATAAAATAAACATGGAGATAAGTGAGAAGGCGTCCAATTATTCTAAAAACTACTGAAGAACAAAGAGGAAATAAAACAACACAAAATGTTCTTAACTTAATGTTGGTGTTGCCAACAAGTGTATATACTTAAGTAATCTGTCAATGTCGTCATTAACAATTAACAACAATGTCACATCTCAAATAACGCATTAAAACCTTGTAACTTTGGAATGCGCTGCCTCTTACTGTCAGAGAGGCCAAAACATTGCCTATATTTAAGAATTTACTCAGAAAACACTACTTTTCCCTAAATAATTATGCCTAATTCTTCTTATAGGTATATAATGTTATCTATACATATAATAAAACTGTAGAGGTCTAATTTCTGTACAATGAAAAAAATGCTAAAAACCGCGTCAGGAGGATGTAAGAAGTGAAATAAAACTAATTTAGATTTTTTTTAATTTTTTGTTTTTCTATCTGTTTGTACCGGCTAATCTCTGAAACGACTGGACCAATTTAAATGAAATTTTGTATGGTGGAAGCTTATATCCCTGGTCAACATATAGGATACCATTGATCCCGAAAAATTAAAGAGTTCTCGTGGGAAAGTTAAAAAAACTTTCCACGCGGACAAAGTCGCGGGCAGAAGCTAGTTACCTAATAAAAATATATCAATATCTCATAAATATGTTTGTATGTATTTAACTTATAAGGCAGTTTAAGTATGTATGTAAGTTATTTACTATCTAATACTTTGCACCACCTACATCGCCAGATTAGTTTAAATTATTCTTTAAGTTTGGTTGCCTGGAAGACATTGCTTTGAGCGATAAGGCCGTTGTTTTTACCATGAGATATTGTAATCGTACATTTTTTGTAATTATTTCATTTGGTGAGCAATAAAATGTTATCTACTCTACTCCTTTGCCACATCTCCACAACACGGAGATGTGGCAAAGGTTCTGTAGAACGTTTCTCTTGCGCACCGTGGGGATTTGGAATGAACTCCCAGCCAAGGTTTTCCCACAGCGCTACGATATGAAGTTTTTTAAAAAGGGTGTCATAAAATTTCTTCGAGGCCGGCAGCGCGTTGGTAACATCTTTTGTGTTATAAACGTCCATAAGCGACGGTAACCGCTTTCCATCAGGTGGGCCGTCAGCTTGTCTGCTGTACTCCAGCTATAAAAAAAATACAATAATTATCACTGACATTATCCCAGGTGTAGCAGCGACATAAAAGTAAAACGCATTTAGCATCGTTACTAACACTAACGCAAGTGGAACAGGGTTATTAGGGCCGTATTGTGTAAAGTGATAACTTTTTTCAACAACGCGGCGTTTTCTATTACTGATTTTTCCTTATCGATATTTTTGTTGCACAACTTGTGATCGTATCTGTTGAATCTTATTTGTTTATAACGAAGTCCGCATTCCTATGGTGACTGTTGAATTCAGTCTAATGATTCGGTATATCATTGATCTTAATGATGTTCGTAGATCATTATTTAATAAACGTTGAATTGTGTAACACTGTGCTCACGTCATTATTATCATATTAGTTTAAGAGTAATTTTGAGCTCTTTGATCTGTCTGCTTGGATGCAAAATGTTGCATGATCGTGAAAGTGAACTGTTTTTGTTTATTTTTAAGTGGCAGAAGAGTTTAAAATAATAGGGATGTGGATACATGTAGAACCGCGTACCTACACATCTGCGAGCCGTAACTGTAACTGAGCTGATAGAGTAACGTGGTCTAAAGGTGTTCTCTCATCGCAAGCATTTGTCTGTAATGTAACATTTATGATTCGATTTCGAGCATTACGTTACAATACTGCCTCCCTGACTGACGAGCATTCGTCTGTAATTAAACATTTATGAATCGATTTTGAGCATTTAGTTGATTCTACAATGTCAGACGAAGCGGTATTTGTGTTACAAGTTTTATCAAAATATTGCAGATTGTGTCATTATAGACGCACTGTAGTGCTTGGTTCTCCTCCATCACCGATGTAATGCTCGAATCTGTAACATTACAGGTTGCGCATTTTAATGCTCGCTTCTCCTCCTTCAGTGATGTAAAGCTCGGATATGTAATGTTACATTACAGGCGAATGCTCGCGGTGAGGGAGCACCTTAATATGTACTCCGACATTGATCTTCGCTTTATCGGCTCGTTGCGAGCTCGCCGCATGCCGCTTGCCTCGATCTCGCGAGCTACATACACACTATGATTTTTGATTACAGTATGTTCAACGGAAACGGCTCGCAGGTGAATACGCGACCTTACAATAAATATGGACATTATTTACATACCTATAAAAGAACAGGCATAAAATTACATCTTATAATTTTACTTTTATTATTATATCGTGATAGAAGTAATGTTAATTACTGTTAAAACAATCATTTAATGCCCTGTTGATTCCTTTTAATTGCGCAAACGTGTGACAGTGAGAGTTGATCTAAAAAAATTGTTAAAGCAGCGACATTTTGTAAGATAATCAGGAAATTTGAATGAATATAGATTTATTGCTCCAAAATATGAGGATTCTTGCGTCATTGAATACAAAGATTATATAAGCTAGGCCAAGGGAAACTTCAGTGATTAAACATCTTTAAGGTTTTTGTTAAGTTTTCGTAACAATTGCCTCAATATTACGTTTTAACCTTTTAACCGTTTTCGGCCGTGATCACGGCTACTGAAAAGTGGTCGAAACGTCGAAATATAAACCAGATAAATGCCGTGCTCGAAACCGGTAAAACGTGGTTTTAATTACATCTTTAAGTTTTACAGTCGGAAATCTAAATATACGTGTTTCTAATATGTACGTGTGTCTGCAAGATTATTTTAATTGACAAAATTACTCAATAAACTAATCGAATGTGATTTGTTGGTCGGCAGGTATTGCAACGGGACGTGGAATGCCACGGGCGGATCGTGAGTTCGGTGGTGCGGCTGTGCGCGGGCGGTGACGCTGCGCGCGCGCTCGAAAGACGCTGGCACTTGCTCTACCTGAGGGCCATCGAGTGGCAGTGCCACCTAGAGGCCTGTCTCGCTAAGATCGACAGCCAGGTGAACTTGCATTCATTCATAAACTCAACTTATTCCTTTATTGTAAAGGAACGCAACGCATGCACCACCAAGCCAAGCCGCCTTGGACAAGCGTGGCAGGTATACTCTCCGTTTCCTCTATAATGGGAGGCCCAAGCCCAGCACTGGGACATTTATGGGCTGATATTATATCCCCAAGCTAAAGAAATTACGCTAGTTATGGTCTATATAGGTATACAAAGGACCAAGTCTGAGGCTGATTCCAGACATCCAGACCATGGTAAATAAAGGAAAGTTCGTTTACGAATTTTACCCTTCCAGGAATCGAACCCGGGCTTTCTGGTAATACACGATGATAGAAAAATAGTTTATTTTAAATATTTAGTTAACAATAAATTCTACCTCTAAGCTAATAAATACCTAAGGTTAAATTACGTACCTATGAAAATCCACGATGTCTAGAAAATGGAACAAAAATCCCAAGGCCCATTATAATTATAAATAGTTAGAGTTAGTTATAATAAATTCTGTTAAATTTAAAATTTTCAAATAACTTTCACACAGCCAGATTTATTAATTTCACAGACGTACTATTTAGTAATATATAACATTTGGCAATAGAAATGACACAATGGGCCAATCAACCCCCCACTGCTGACTGTTTGCAAACATAACCGCGAAGCCCCAACTTTCCAAAGTGGCGTGCAAAATTGCTCATTCAATTATCCTTTATACAACCACATGGTATAGGGTAACCGTATCTGATTGAATCTTAATTGAAGTGACATTTTAAACTTAAAAGGAGAATATAAAATAAATCATAATTCCTTTCCTTACTTTTTCCTTTCCGTTTTGTATATATGTATAATTTTTATGTATAAAATATTTTAATGAAAAATAAAAAATAAATTATCTTTAAAACTAAGAATATTTTTATTGTTTGACTTATCAAGTCGTGTAATGAACTAATGACGTACAAATTAATGTAAGTATTTTAAACGTTGCGTCATAAAACCTACCCAAAGACGAAATAATAATAACTAATATATTATTGGAAATATACTTACAGTAATCCAATTCAATAGATTTCTCTATAAGGACACTAAAGAGAATTGAATACGGAAAGCTATTGCCTACACGAGTAATGAATTCTCGTTATCTGATAATGTCTCAAAAGCGACAAAACGAATACTTAGAACCATAATCTGTTGGATTTAAAAGTTCTCAAAAGCCTCAAATTGGTTCCCCTAACCATAGTTTTATCTATTCACCTATTAAATCCATTAAGCGATGAATGGCACTTTTGACCCCTCCTATAACCATAGATTCAATTGCCAAACATAAAGTGCAACCAAAGGGTTCGTTGGTCACGTGACCTACTAACTATGAATTGTATTTTGGTATTTTTACTATGATTTGTGGCCTAGACAACCCTTCATTTATTATAGTTAAGTTTACTTTTGGATAAAATAAATAATTCTATTTTTGTCTATTTCTAAAATTTATTACGATCTAGCTAGCTATAAATATTCTGGTGGATATTAAACTGCTTTTATTGGATCGTAAATTAATATATGAATGAATTTTGTTTATACTTTATTGGTTTATTTTCTGACGGGTTGTACAACTTTGAAATATTGCTTACGGCCTAAATATTTATCTGAATAATTAATTAACCGGTTTAGAGTAAAATGCGTTTATTATGTGCTCTGGTGAGACGTGCAGTTCGATAATTCACTGGTTAACTGTTGTACGAGTATACTACTCGTACAACATACTACTACTACTGAGGTAGTAATATTATCACTTCACTTACGTAATAGACTTCACTTATGAAAATAAAACTATTGTCACTCATAAATATTGCCTTGTATATGCAATTGATAAAAAACATGTCAATGGTTTACAATAAGGGAACAACAAAGACCATGTTAAATGGAGAAGAGTAGTAAATTGAAACTACCTACATACTAGAAGGATTTTCATCACTAAGTCGATGGAAAATTGTTAACGTCTTCAATCTTATATTTTGGACATGAACGGATGATAACCATAATTAAAATTCTATGTTTTCATTGCAACAACAGCGTAGCTACGGTCACCGACACTGAAAAGCCGTCAGACAAAGATGAAAAATTAAATACAAATCCATGAAAAAGCAATAAAACATACTTTTATTGAAATAATTTTAAACAATTTCAGGGTGGAGTCTCAGTTGAAGCGGCGAGCGATAGTGACGACGAGCCCGCGTTGAAGCAACCCAGATTAAGCAGACGCGGGTCTCCTAAACGTCAACGCACACCGGTCAATAGAAGGAGCAGGGATTGCTCTGCTGATAGTCGACAGTCGGCTTCCGAGGTGAATATTGCAGAAACTATTTCTTTAAAATAAGAAAAGACTTACTCGAGAATATTGTGGAAGCCTGACGACAATTGTATCTTTTGTAGACCGTCAGTTATCTATGTCTTTGATTTCAAGTGTTAGATGTTGTGAATCTATCCTGGTTCTTGCTTTACGTTACTTTTGGAAAGTCAGAAAGGACAGGCTTTGGCTCTTCACATACGAAATCAGCATCTCTGCATTGTTTTGAACAGAAATTAAAGCAGTAAAATAAACTAAATAAATGTAATTAAATAAAAGAAGAAAGCTGACTGAATTGCCACGCTAGATAGCGACGATACTTATGTATTTAATTATTAATTATTGAAAATGCAAATGTTTTCAGGATGAGCAGGAATACGTATTGAGATATACGTGGCGTGGCTTCGGTTCGGACTGTGAGTCAGAATTCATGAGAAACGGACACGAGAAAATGGCTGACGAGCGATTGGTGCCCGGCGCCTGCGATGATATGGACCAGAAAACCACCGACCAGACAGTTCCTGTTACTATTGATCAGCTTGATGGTAAGCTCTATTTATTGAATTCTATTCTTAAAAAACCTAGAGACAATCAGTTACTTATAACAAGGAATCATGAAATATGATGACAATAAATTATATGGTAATTTGAATAGTAATATGATAAAATATACACATAATTGTTTTTATTCCATCTCTACAGCAACGATGTGCATTTGAATTTAATTAGAAAGCTCTTCAACCACATAAATGCTACTGACTATTCTTTCACAACATACAGTCTTTAGACTTTTTTTACGTGTATATATTATAGTTTTAACAAATAAGATACTGTTAACACAAAAATCCGTGAATATAAAAAGAAAACATATTTTTTTGTCCTTTAATCCTATTTACTTTTTGCTTTAAAAGTAATTATACTTAATTATAACATGGTCTTCATGTAACGAACGATTATCTATTTTCAAGCACAGCCAAATTTGGTTTAATCGCTTTCTTCCTAATATTATTAAATCACTATAAAAATTAAAAAGAAAAAAGAAATTCACGTCTAATAAACAATAAAGTAAAAACATTTAAATATTTCCCTTGTTTGTTTCAAACAATAGCTTGCTGTCACCGGTTACATACAAAGACTCACGTGTAAAAACAAATAAACAATTGTTCAATGAGCATTCATTTGCAGGCCTCGACATTCACAACACGGTGACAATAGAAGAAAAGGTTCGAACACCACCAACAGTTATTAAAAGAAAGAAACCAGTAGACACTTCAAAATTCAACCAGACCGATAGGAAATCAAAACATTTAGCTACTTTTTACTTTAGGCATCACGATACAGATTCAGATAGACAAATGATTGAAACAGATGAAAAAAGTCAAGAAGAATCATCGGAGGAAGAATGGACTTACGTTGGTTCCCCCAAAATAGGAAATGAAGATTCTACAGATATAATGACATCGTCTGTTGAGATTCAATGCGAGTTGTCTTTAGATAATACTAAAGAGAAACCACCATCGCCTAAACCTAAGTTAGAATCACCGACGCCTGATTTAATTAGACTAGATCAAAATTCAAGATGTAAAGATATAGAAAGATTGGTTAATCAAGCTGAAGAATTAGTACAGAAAGCACAGCATATATCAAAGAAAAAAGGTCCAAGGAATTTTAAGCCGTTAACATTTGAAGAAGAAGGGAAAGCGGCGAATAAAAATAAAATGTCAAGAATCAAAGAATGGTTAAATCAGAGTTCAGATGGAAAGAGCGATAACAATCAGGTATGTTGGAATTGTAATCCTTATTTAATATTATAAATGGGAAAGTAACTCTGTCTGTCTGTCTGTTCCGTTTTCACGGAAAAACTACTGGACCGATTTGGCTGAAACTCAATATATATGTATATATTTTCGATGCCGAGGATGAACATAGGATACTTTTTATCCCGAAAAATGGGATAAGTTTGGGGATAGATTTATGTAAAGATTATCTCAGAAAGTAGGATAGATTTTTATTTTGTGATTTGCCATTTTCGTCATTTTAGTTAATATGTTCGATGTGGTCGGTGTCGTCGATATGGTCGATGTGGTCGATGTGGTCGGTGTGGTCGATGTGGTCGATGTGGTCGATGTGGTCGATGTGGTCGATGTGGTCGATGTGGTCGATTTGGTCATTTTGGTGTACATATGTAGTTTTAATACCGAAAATTGGCATAGATACTTTTCATCCGGGAGATGGGATAGTTTGCGATATAAAATAAAGTGAATCTTCCGGGGCAAATAGCAGTAACATAAAAATTTAATACAATGTAACCTGTGTTGTAATCTCTTTAAACAAGAGCCACGGACTAGTGGTTGACGCGCGGCGCGGCCGCGGGGTAAACTAGTAATCATATAATTTAAGCTCTAATTAATAGTAATCTCTCTTTTCTTGAACTTTCTCCTAATCATTTAGGGTCGGTACAATATGACTTTTTCTTCCTTCTTCTTCTCTTGATTTCTCTTCGTCTGTAACACCACAAATCATCATGTCATCCTTTATACAATCCATCCATCTGTCTTACAATTTTCCAGTTTAACATTTTTTTAATCACAAGACTTTACTTAAACTCAAACTCTTAATAACATTTTGTAATTCTTAGAAAATGCTCTTGCTTCCATTTAACCGTTCTAATATATACATAAAATAAAGTCAATATAAAACTTTTTTGGGTGTTCATGTTTGTTTGTTTGTTCTTCGTGACCTTGGGAATAAACCGATTATTTGAGATATACTCGAGAGAGGGAGATTCTTTGCGAGATATATACTCGAAATATATACTAGTGGAGCTAAATGAATCGATTACTCGGGAATTTGATAAATCATCTTCCAAAAACAGTAATAATTATTATGGGGTAGCTTTTATTCCGGATTTTGAAGTGAAACTTTTTTAGAATTGTTGTGATTTGAAACTAGATGAAACGAAATGAAAGCGACAGTAAAAAGAGATATTTAATCATTTAAACACTACGCTCATAAAAATAAAGCTGAAAATATTTTTAAGTTTTGAAGTTCATAAATCGAACTGAAACTAGAACATTTGTTTCCTATTTTAGTTATCATAAGCCTCTCGTGTCATTTGTTCAAAGTGAAAACATGAAATCTGAATAATATATCTTATATATGTAATATATGAAATGTAATATTTTGCACTAAAATATAAAATAATTAAATAATAATAAAGCTTGGTAAAAATATTATAAAAATAATAAACCTTATAATTATCCTAATACTCCTGATATACTCTCTATTTATCTCATTAAACTACTTTTCTGAAGTTTCACTTATACCGTGGATGAATTGCATACATATATTTTTTTTATTGCTGAAGTACAGCAACAGGCTGACGGCCCACTTGACTGTAAGTGGCTACCGTCGCCTATGGATATTTACGACACCGAAAATGCTACCAATGTGCTGCCAGTCTTGAAGTGGACCTTGACCTTCCCTTCCTTGGTGATCCGGCCATTGATTCCGAAACACAAATCAAGTTTGTTATGGTGGCCATCCAAAGGGGAAAATGCACTACCATCTGACACTAAGTTATATTCAATAATAATTAAATAGTGTCCACGAAACAAATCCAAAACTTACTCCAGCAGCAAGAGAAAGAAACAAAAAAAACATGGGCATGTGATGATCCAAACGATTGCATTTCTCTTAACGTTTCTGATAAACTAATTTCAGGGAACAGAAAGCTACGATGCCTCAGGCGAATATACGACAGAAAGCGAAGTGGACACCTCGTTAACATCCGAAGAGAGAAATATACATTCATCAATGGACATGAGTACATCAACATGCACCGTAACTCCTACACATCATGCTAAGGTATTTTCAGCTTATACTCACACGAATAAGGCTTGTTTTCGTCTGCTTTTTATGTGCTTTCTTTATAATCTAGTAACACTGGCGAAGATAATATATCTTTTGTCTGTTTTACTGTACAAATACTTTCCTAATTCCGATTGAAACTACAAACACTTATAAGGAGACCAAGTCTTCCCTATTGTTCGATATTCCTAGCCTGAATGTAATTTTCTTTAAAGTAAAAACCTTAAAATATCTCGAAAACTTCTTCAGATAAATTTTGTGAAATTTATTTTCAACGTGTAATATTTAATCGATTTTGTAAAAATAATAATTTTTTGGGTGATTGATACCTCAGATTTCATTCAATTCCTTTGCACAAAGGTTAGCGGTCTACACTGTGAATATTTCAAAATTTAAGCTTATAGTTTGTCTAATTTGTCTAGGTTTCTGTGACAGCGGTTGTCACTTCCGAGTAGTGCTGAGACGTTGCCGAATAATAATAGATTACGATTTTGGTATTTATGATGTTTGTGTAAATAATTTGTAAATTAATCTTGTTAATATAATTCATGTATTCCATTGTAAATAATTCTCATATAGAATTGAAGTTGCAAAAACAACGTGCATATTAGTGTTGTTAAAACCCACATTAGTTTACGTAATAGTATTAAACGAATGAAATGAATCTTTATTTCCACAAACGACATCGTCAAGCATCGTATCGTATCTTCGCCTGCGTTCTATATCCACAACATTAGAAATTTCATACGTATGCTTTTTATGCTGTCACAGGAATCATTATAATTAAAACAAACTATATTGTGATTAATATGTTCACTGAAAATTGTGTATAACACTGGTTAAGGCCTAAACTAATCCGCAATAGGTGCAACTGCGCAAGAAGCGAGCTGGCAACAGCGCACGGCCGTGGTCGGTGTCATGCCTTTCGCAGTTAAGCGGCGCTGGCGCATCACTAGCTGCTACTCCTAATGCGGACGGAGCCATATCGCATAACATGTCTATATCAGAATCTGCTCTCAATACTCTGGCATCACCACAACGCGTCACGCCGACTAATTCGAATTCCAAATTGCGAGGCAGTTCTACCACTGTACAGGTTTGTTTGTGACTGATTGCTTTTGGTCGAAGGTGGACATTTTTTTGTAAATATGTAATTGATATATCTTCAATGCACAAATGCAACCACCGGTGCCGGTATGACAATTTACAGAGACATTCACACACCACACTTGACACTTCTTAATTTACTCTGTCGCGGTTTTTACTTCGCGACAGAGTTGTCGCGAAGTAAAAACCAATTTTCCATTGATAGCCGGTTCCTATATTTTATTATTCATTCACTTGCTTTACCATCGGTTTTCTGACATTACTTGTCAGGAGCTGTATCAAATTTTAACCGATAGTAAGCAAAATGAACGGTCGTTAAGATACAGAAACCGGTCATTAGTCTTCCCATACCTAATTCAACAATAATCTAATTTTTCAATTACCACATACAAGTTACAAAAAAATATAAATAATATTTTTACAAATAAAATATTTCAGTTGTATTTTTTTTACGAAGCTTGCAACACCAGGAGGGGTGTCGACGAAGTGTGACATTATCCGACAAGAAGTGGGAAGGGTCCTAAATTTCGTGAGATCGCATTAAAAATGAATATTACAGCTGCTGTTGTAATATTCATTACTGCTGTTTAAGCTAATTATGGAACTGCTGTTTTAATTTAACAATTTCTTGATGCACAATTGCAAAATATGTGACGTCACACTACGCTAGAGAGGGAGGAGTCTCACGAATGTGTCTTGCTGTGACAAGCTCCGGGGAGGGGTCAAAAAATCATAATATACGTTTGACGTAATTTGCGTATGGCCTCTTATCAGCTTTTAGGATGAGTTACAGCGATGGGATAGGTGGGATGGGCCAAAGAGTATGGATAGAAGAGATAGTCTAGAAAGGATAGGATAGTGAGATCAGGCCGGAGGAATTAAATAGAGGGGACAGGGAGGGGGGAAGTAGGCTATCGAAACTCGCACTCGTCGCACGAAATAGGATTGACTTAAGGCTAACCGATTCACGCCGATATTCTATGAGAGCGCGGTATTTATTATTTTTATTAAAGTAAAATGGTAGCATAATGGCTAGCGCATGCGTCCCAGACTCAAAAGGCGCGGGTTCGATTCTGGCCGGAACGCATGCACCACTTAGGCAGTTTTCTGACCTAATGTGCATATTGTTACAATTACCACGTGCTAACAACGGTGAAGGAAAACTTCGTGATGCAATCTGCACATCGAGATAACCGATGTATCAAACCTACCGTGTCGCCTTGGTCAAGCGTGGTGGGTTTACTCTCCGTTCCCCTATAATGGGAGGCCCGAGCCCAGCAGTGGGACATTCATGGGCTGTTAATATTATTATATTTTGTGTCTGAATATACGTAGTACATAAGTTTTGACGGCCTCTGTGGTTGAGCGGGTTAAGCCGTTGCCGGCCTACCTCACTGTAACGCAGAGGCTCCGGGTTCGATTCCTGGTATAGTAAATTTCGGAAACGTATTTTCTCCGTTATTTACTATGGTCTGGGTGTCTGGGATCGGCACCAGAGTGGTACGTTGTATATTACCCATAACACAAGCGTAACTTGCTTAATTTGGGGATATTACAATATGTGTGTTTATCTGCCGATTATTATTATTATTATTATAAGTCTCAAAATGATTATTTTAAAATGTCAACAATTACCATTATCAAAAATTACAATTTTACAATAAATATTAATTATTCGTTTTACAAAATATTCTGTTAATAAGAAGACATTTTTATATAAACATATCACACCGTTCAATCCTTTAGGGCTGGAATCAAGTAATCAAGACAATGATTCCAGCATATCTCCACCGAGTTAGATAATAATAATTATACGATAGTTGACTCTACATAGTATTACTCAATATAACAATTTGTATATATTTTTTTCTATACTTAAGAATGAGCGCCCTCTGTTAAAGAGTACAAAAGTAGCATTTAAAAGCTTTAGGAGCTTCTAACGTTTTTATTAGTCTATTGTCATTCCTAATATTTTTCCTCTATTCTATTACATAAAATAAATCTTTATATGAAACTTAATATCCCACAGGGTCATGTATCAAGCACGAACACAATGACGGAGGCTTGCACGTCATGTGTCGAAGCAAACGACAAGCAATGCTGGTTAAGACGGAAAAGGCTCAAACTTAGGAGGCACAACAACTCCAATGTGCGGAGGGAGAGGCTAGTTAAGTCCTTGTCCTTCTGCGGGCGATTAAGTCCTGAGATCGAGGACAAGCATGAGAGGAGTGCGGCCAGTGATCCAGCAACTAGTCGGAAAAGCAGGTTGGTTGATAGTCTATTCTGCTAAAGGAATTTCATCAGGATAATAAAGATTTTTTTTATTACATAAGCTCAGCAGACAGCCCTGCTGGAATGCAGTTACCATCGTCTATGAAAATTTGTAACACCAAATGTGATTCCGCTCTCTAAAGGGAGACTGGAACCTCAACACTAATGCCGGAACACAACTCAAGGTTATTATGGTGGCATACACTATACCAGGGGTGATAGCCATCTAGACAATCAAATAACCTGCCACCTGGCTGTGCGTTGTTTTGTCGTCTCTTACGACAGCTCGTCCGGCCACAGGAAATTGTATTCTTTCCGAACAACAAAAAATACGAACTAAAAAATAATACTTTTACAACAGATCGGTTTATAAAAGTTAGGTACTAGTTCAACTTTGAAAAAACATGGTTTTGTTTTTGAAGTGAAACTTCTGTATAGACGGGGGGGGGGATTTAGTTAGTTAGTTAGTTAGATTTAGTTACGGGGGTTTAGGAGATTTCTGTCACGAAAAAGCGTTACGGCCGCGTGGAGAAGTGGCATAAATTTAGACTAGACTTGGTGAGAGGCGGCATAATTTTAGAGTAGACTATGGATGCGTTTTTTGGTTCCGGGTCGAATTCAGTCTTTTTGTTTGATAAAACAAAATATGTTTAAATAAAAAATGCATTCATTAAAATGTACCTAACCTAATCAAATCATAATTTGCAGTAAACCTGCGAAAAATCGAAATGGGACACATAGTAGAAGTGAAACTTCAACGGACACGTGGAAAAACGAATAACAACGGATAAGTGGCAAAACGAATCGCAAGATTGTTAATGTACTTGTCCAATTTGAAAACCTGCCCGTAAAACTTCCAAGTTAAAATTTTGTTGCGATTCGTTTTGCCACTTCTCCGTTGCCATTCGTTTTTCCACTCGTCCGTTGAAGTTTTTTTAATAACTTTCTATTGTTAATGTTAAAACCTACGCTTTCCCATTTTCAAAGCACTGGCGATTTTTAGAAAAGTGTTTAAATATTCCATTGTCTTTTCTACAACTTTTTTTTCCTTCTGTCATTGTGATCGCGAATACATGAATTGCATCTGGCTTAGCCTAATCTATTATTTTATCTTCCAAATTAGTACAGTTTTCTAAACTGCAACTTTGTGTGGGACACAAATCTCACAGTGAATGACTAAGGGCGACTTATTACAACAACAAAAAAATATTGAGAAGATGGCAAAACTGTAGACGACCCACCCAATGCAAAGTGGTTACCGTCGCCCATAGACATTACAACACCAAGGTCATAGCCAATGTGTTGCCAACCTTTAGGATGGGATAGAAGGGATAGAATAAAAGGGATGGAATAGAGAGGTCAAATAGGAGTAATGGAATAGAGGGAATGGAATAGGAGAAAAGGATATGGAAGATGGGACAGAAGGGAGGGGAAGTGGGTCATCATAACTTTCGCTCATCTTACGATACACATACGAATATATCTATAAATATTTGTATATTATGTATATTAAGTATATATCTATTTAATATATATAAAACGTGTATATACTGCAATTATATAGTTATTACAAGATTGTAAGAAATTATACTATGTGTTATATATACCACCATCGTCATTGTAATCTCAATTCGTTCCTGGGGTTGTCATAATGAGACATAGTTTTAGTCTGTAAGTTCTTTTTTGTATTGGTGTAAAATAAAGAGTTATTGATTGATTGGTTGGATACACTATTAGCTCAAGACTTACCGTTTCACGCCGATATTCTGTGAGAGCTAAGAGCGTGGTATACACCGGTCGAGTCGGCGTTAAGAGCTGTAATCGAGACAGTGATAGGAATAGAAGACAGTGACAGAGTAGGAATGTGTCACACGACTGCCTGTAGCGATTCCTAAATAAAAATTCAGTGTATTTCGCCTTAGGTTCGATACAACCTCAACTTCCGGTAACGACAGCGATGAACCAGTTAAGCAGCAGTTACCCACAATCGCAAACCTGCGCAAGAGTATAGAGAAGACCCATATATCCCAAAGGGAAACAGATAGTGCCATTCCAGAACAGAACGAGTCCGAATCAGTCGCTCCGAGCTTCAAACTTGGTCCAGCCGGTGGAGTAGTGAGGCCAAGGTTGGCCCGAAGTTTGGAAAGGGATAAGAACTTCATAGCTCTGAGTTTGGGAGATCCTAATGAGTTGTGGGACTTGAGCATGGAGAAAGACTCGGACGTGGATAAGAGTGTCACTGCTGGAACGGAGGAGCATAGCTCGTTTTCCGAACAAGCTTGGGATTTCTATCAGGTTAGTATAACTTGCTGTATTGGATAACACTGGCTGGCGAAGTTCCATGTATAAAAGTCTTCCGTGGAGAAGGATATTGAAAAAATGGCCTCTCTTTACTTTTGTAATGTAGTTTTTATGCACAGTTTTTTTTGATTGACAGAAATATTTCTGTATGAGAATTTTTAGTTTCATTGTGAAATACAATCAGTCTGGATTTCGTTGTGCAGGGCTATGCAATAACTAATTTTGATAGAAAAATTGTATTTTTGTTGTTAGAGTTAATAAACTTTGGTGCAAACTATATTTCTGTTTCAAGTATATCCTGTCGATTATGTAAATTGTTTTTAAAGTAATTTATTTTCACAGGAAAAATACAACTCGGAGCCGTATTCAGAAGCACCAGACTCGGATGCCGCCCGGCGTCTACTTGAGTTCGGGGACGACTACCGCGCCTTCATCGATTCACAGTCTGACTGCTGTTCAAGTCTATCGGCTCAGCCCGAGAACGAGCAAAGCCCGAGCGGCACACGCCGTCGTCGGCCACCTTCAGAGGTCTCCAGAGAACGAAGCTTGCCCCGTTACAAACGTCCCACCAGAACGTCCCCAGTTGAAACGCCATCGAGGCGCCCTAGGAAGCCGATGTCCAGCGCCGAACGCAAAAAGTCCCTGCTCGACAGTTTTGAAAGATGCAGGAATAATACCAGCCTAGAGGGCAGTGAAGGCGCGAGACGCCGCAAGCCCTCCGAAAGCGAACGAAAGAACAACAAACGCTCGCCGGAATTCGATTTGCTCAACGTTCAAGCTCTGAGCAGGAGACGTCACAGTTCGAACTTGACCAGCGACGAGGTGAACAGCTCGCTGGAGTACACTGAAGTGAACAATCGTCCTGACATACTGGACTCGGTGAACAGACGGCGGAGGACGGAGAAGGACGGGGAGACTGAGTTGCAGAAGGTGGCGCTATCGGAGCTGAGGCGGCGTTCGATGGAGAGCGCCGATTCGGAGATGGAGGCGTGTGGGCCGCTTCGTGGGGGAGTTTGGGGAGCGGACGCAGACTCGGAGGGGGAGTCGGCGGCTCTGGTGCGCGCGTCCCGCTCGCAGCTGGAGGCGGCCGAGGCGCTGATGGCTCGCCACGAGGGCTCGGCACCCGTCGACTATGTAAGGCCCCCATTCGATTCCGTTTTCAGTAGTTGCCACCCGGAGGGGGAGGCGTGCGGACGTCGCCGGCCCGCGTGCCTGCGCGCCCGCCTCTGCCTCGCAGTCGCCGCCTTCTCCGTACTCATCATAGTCTACATACACATCCAATGACATATCGCTTGGGCTTGTGTCATGTTTATACTTATCTATTTAAGTATACGCATTAAGTACGCTGCGATTGTCAGGTTGTCGGCCAACTTGTATGTTTACCAACAATAATTTATTAAAATAAGCTAATCAGATAATCATTAACGATTCAATTTTTATTACTTATATTAATTAGTATTATAATGGACCAAGTAATCGATGCTTAAAATTAGTCCTAAAATTTCATACATAATTTATTCTTAGATAAGCAACAGTTGCTGCAATAGATTTATTAATATTGACACATGAACTTCTAAGCTATCCAAAAGATGCCTTAGTTTAAAATTTCTTGTTTGTACATAAATATAACTGAAGTGTTAAAATAATAAAGTGCTTGCAGAAACCTGACCATCGCAGTACGATTAGAAAAAGTACTAACTTGAATTTACTGAAATAGAATATGATTCGGTATTTGACAATTTCACTTTGCATTTATTTTGTTTAATAGAAGAATAATATGTTTAAGTTAATAGAAATAATTAATTCAATGTTCCCCTATAAGCTCAAAGTGAAACTGTTCTAATGAATATTCATGTTCAGAATTTCTTATCGGTTTATTTTCTTTCTTACTAACATATTTTCGTTTGTCATGTGATTGTTATGTGTAGTTTTTTTACTAACTGCCTGTTTTTCCCTTTATACCATCCTCATATCTTTGGTGTCGATAGCTTGGTGCTAGGTCACTAAAAACTTATGGTACTTTAAAAAAACTTAATTCGTATGAAACTTAGGTACAGAACGCTTCTATAGGAACCATTCTCAGTTACCAGTGGCATTAAAAGATGACTGATAAAAAAATGAAATGTCGCATTGACATCTGTCAACTTTGACGTTTTCATGTCAGTTAGTACTGGTTTTTTTATTTAATTTTTTGTTATTATAAATGGGTACCTCACATTAACGTGATTTCTTGTCATTGAGTGATAATAGTTTTAGTAGATGTATTTAACTTGCGTTATAAATGATTGTAATATTTTGTATAATTAATTAGCTTAGGTCAAGCATAATATTAATAACTTGTAATATGTGATTTGACTGAACTCTGCAATATCTCACAATAAGAATAACGTTGTAAATTTTATTAATATTATGTTGAATAGGGATAGGCTGTTAATTGATCTTATTTTTTACAAAATGTTAAAAACAAGTGATTGTATAAAAGTGTTTAGAAGAATAAATGTGTCAATTTGAAAATTCAATATGGAGTTTCAGTCAATTAACACCCTAATCTCTCAACAAATTCACAATCCGTGTTTATTGATGTTCAACAAAACGTATCCAAATTCTTAAGAAAGATTTCACCTCCTTGGCCTTTCTAATCGCTTTTCTAATCTATGTTTGGCGTGAAAGCTTTGGCAATTTTAATTTTCTAAGAATCAATTTTTTTGCAATGAATGCATGTGCACCTATTAAAATTTTAATTGAATTTTGTGACAGAATAAATGGAGGCGCTGAGAAGTTATTATAAGGCGTATTGTAACTAACTGGTGATGTATTTCTTATGTTTTATAAAGCATCAAGTTATTTTTATGTGAACCCTTGGCGTTTTGTACGATCAGTCAATAGGCTCAAGAAATGTATGATCGGTTTCATACATATGGAAGACTACATATTGAGAGACCTTCTCATTATCAGTTGGTTTTGCCTACGAAGTAATATTTTTAAGAATAGTTTAAAGTCATCAAGTTTGTTCGATCTAAAATATAAGTCAAAGGTTTGAGACCTGTAATAAGCATTATATGATCCAATTTGACACTGTCATCTTATAAAAACTAGCTAATATTATAAAAAAAAGTTTTTTAATAAATGGCTCCTTTAAAGATATTAAAAAATGCGCCTACGACAATTTATAAGCAAAATCGCAGCGATGCTATTTAATTTTGAAGAAAACGACAAGGCGCAAATATAAATCTAATTTATGCATGTGCGTTAGATTAATGAAATCACTGACCGTAATTGTGTTTTATTAATGCAACATAAGCGGAATTAACACCATCTCTCAAAAAATTGTGTTCAAAATAAAATATCGCTTATAAATCAAGAGATAGTTGAAATTTAATAAAACTGGAAGAAATATTTTAAAAGCAAATTCATCTTGATGTCAAATTGATATGTCAAAAATAAACTGCAATACATACAAGACAGTCTTAAAAAAATACATAAATATTTTTATAACACCACATCTGTATTACATGGTCGAAAAAGCCTATTTATTTCGGTCTTCCCATTGCCCCACGCAATACCCACAAAACTCCGGGCCATTCATAAGGCTCTTGGATTAAAACAACTGTATATACAAATTAGGATATGCCCGCGACTTCGTACACGCTTGACTTGAAATTCCTGGGACACGAAGTATGTAAGCTATCGTTTTAGTGAAAACTCCCGAGCAACTTCAAACCGCTCCCAGGAAAATTCTCGCAGGATTCCCGAGATAAAATATATCACGTTTTATTAAACAACATTTGGTATCGACCAGTGAAAAAATAGCATTAGAAATCGAAGTTTTTTCAATCTGGCCATTTCAAATTATTCCCAGAAAATTTTTCGCGGGATTCCCGGGATAAAAAGTAGCGCACATTTTAAGTCTAAGAATTTGCTGTCGAGCAACGAAATCCGCGTCGAAATCGGCCTAGTAGTTTTTACGTGAATCCCGAACAAACAGACAAGAAATCTAAAATAATTGCATCGGGTTCTCCATCATTTATATATTCCAGATGTTTTTTTTGAAAGCTTCAATGTACATACACGGCATGTTTAGAATTTTATAATATATGTACAAATAATAAATCTAGTGACAAAATATCTTATATCATTGTCGCTCATTGAGAACGTTTCTAAAAGACTGATGGCGGTGCCGCGTTGAATTAATTACAATGCAACTTCTCTCTTTCCTTTCACCTTCTCCCATCTGGGATCAGCACAATGTATCTTTTACATCCATAGTCTAATCTATTATAATAAGTTCTCTATCACACTACAAATCATCTTGTCATCCATCACACAATCCATATCTTTTTTGTTCTATCTTTACTTTAACATTTTCTTGAGACATGACTTTCATCCCTCCTCACTATATGTTCACACCTTAATCTTCTTTCTCTGTATTTCTCAGTTACGAGTGCAATTTTTAAGACCTACTATATTCTCAAAATCCAAAAGTTTTTATTCAAATTAAGTTCCACTGGAGAACCCCCTCTATTCAATTCCTCCGGCCTGATCTCTCTACCCTATCCTTTCTAGACTATCTCTTCTATCCATACTCTTTGGCCCATCCCACCTATCCCATCGCTGTAACTCATCCTAAAAACTGATAAGAGGCCATACGCAAATTACGTCAAACGAATATTATGATTTTTGACCCCTCCCCGGAGCTTGTCACAGCTGGTCACATTCGTGAGACTCCTCCCTCTCTAGTGTGACATCACATATTTTGCAATTTTATATCAAAAAATTGTTAAATTAAAACAGCAGTTCCGTAATTAGCTTAAATATATTAGATTTTGAAATGTGACGTCACGAAATTTAGGATCCCTCCCACCCCTTGTCACACAATTTCACATTTCGTCGACCCCCTTAATTTGTGACTTAATTTATGAATGGCCCCTTATCACTATAAAGTTAAGTCTACTATTCGGTGTACACCGCTTCGCAACGTGTCACTGTGTAAGGAGAAGAAGCGGAAAGAAACTCTCCAACTCCCCAGCTTGTTTCTCGCCTTATCCATTCTTGTTAAAACCACACATCCATCATAACAGTGCCGACTTTACCAGGGGGTGCAAAAGGTGCGTAGCACTCGGTCGCAAGGACCCAGGGGGCGCAAGCCAATTGTTGTATACCTACATACACATATCATGTATAATTTGCTAGTTTTAAACAGACGGTATTATAAAACAATTCCAACTTAAAAAACAGAAAATTTATTCCGCTTTTACTAAAATTCTTTATGTAACTTTTATTGTAAGTTACATAAATTTTCTTCTTGGCAGAGTGGAAACGTATACAACAAAACGTATGCTTCATGAAATTTACGTAAATATATGTGCATAATTTTGCTTTTGCGACAAAGTTGGATTGAAAAGTGCATTTGTGTCTTTATTTGCAATACCGTTTTTCGGTACAGACGGAGGTCGTGTCGAGATGTCGCGAGAACATCAATCTTTTGGATGCTGCACTTGCCGGTGGGTCATTGTCGACTACTTTGCAGAGAGATGTCCGAGGTAAGTTCATTATTATAATTCTTGGACATTTGGATATGTGAAAAGGATGAGCGTGCAAGCTATTTATAGAAATCACAATTTACCTTTTAATTCTGTTACTATGTGTAAGTATAAAATAATATATACGATAAACGTTTGCAGTTTGGCTTAGATCATAAAATTGTCTAAGTGGTGCGTGCTTTTCGGCCAGGAATCAAATCCGCACCTTTTGGGTTTGGAACGCGAGTAAGCTAACCACTATAAGTATTACACGAATTATAATTCCGATAGGCAATTTTCTAAGGCCGATGGGTTTCCGACATGTAAATAATCTATATTGAACTTTATGCTATTGCTAGTAAAAAAAGCCTTTATTTTGAAAATTTGCTCCATTGTATAATTAATTACAGGAAACAAATTTCAGAAAAAACTTATATTAAAGCTCATTCAAAAAGTTTGAAGATTTTTTAATAATTTCTTACAATTTAAAACAAGTAAGTATTATAATCTGAAACGAGAATTGGCCACAAGTAAAGAGCGAAAGATGAAGTCAATGTAATGCTGATATTAGACGGATCCACCAAATTGAATCATTTTTGTTGAAAGGTAAAAAACTGAAAGGACACCTATTCAGTGGCAATAAATGCTTTAAGTTTATGTTTATAGATCACTTTGGTTGATTCATCCAAATTGAAAGACAGAAATGAACCGTCTAATGTCGACTTTATTTCTTCATTCTGTTACTATGTATAACATCATATGTATTGTTTAAACGTTTGCAGTATTGCTTAATATTGTTATGACCGACACAGACCAATGCACACCTGCAGTTTATTACCTTTTCGGCATTTGGACTTCTTTTTTTTACCTTATGTTTAAAATTTGTAATTAGAAAACAGCCTATTGTGTATTGTACTCGTTTATGGCCGTTTGCGGGTATAATTAGGCAGGTGTGCATATTAAAAATTCTAAGAAATTCGATCTACGCGGGTGGGGGCAGCCATATTGTATCGGTGCAGTATATAGCAATGGTCCAATGGGGAGATCGGCAGTCTAGCGATGGTCACCAGTGAGACAAGACGGGTGTACATTCGATAAGTTATATAGTGACGGACTTTGCGCGTGTTATTGAATCGTGTATTACGTTTGGACTGGTTGTGTCCAGTTATATTTATACCTGTGTTATACGTGTTTGTATAGTTCTAATAAATTCTATAGTAATTCGAAATGGCATTTTAATTCGAGTCCCGTAACTCGTAACAATATATATTATTATTTTAAAAAGAAGACTACAGTACGTTAGAATTCAAGACCCAGTAAACCTACTGTGAACAGTAAAGTGCAAATACATTATGCACGCAACAGCGAGCAAATGCATGTAGGTGAATATCTTGTTACATGCAAAAATACAAGCGGATGGTGGTTAACCGCGATTCTTAAGGATAATTTATACACATTCGTCTTATTTAACTGTTGTGATTTGACCGTAAAAATTTAGTGCGAGCCATATCACAATTTTTAAATTAATAAAACACTAACTCAGAAACATGCTTATAATATATCAGAAGATGATTAACAATACTCCAAACGCCTATGTAATTTGAAAAAAGTTTTTTCAGTTACAAGTATAAAGGTCACACCTGTTCTTTATTTTTCGCATTTTCAGTAAAGACTTGCGTAGCGGCATATAGATTACATATTACTAATAAACATTCATAAATATCCATTTGTTTTCGCGAAAAATAACCGTGACATAGAACAACAGACAGACGGATGAACAAGACAATTATAAGATTCCGTTTTGCCAAGGGGACTACGGAGGCCTAAAAAATAATAGCCCTTATAAAATAATAAAAAATAAAAACAGCCCATAAACGTCCCACTGCTGGGCTCTGGCTTGCCATTTATAGGGGGAACGGGTAATATACCCGCCATGTTATTAATACATCGGTTATCTGGAAATGCAGGTGTCGTCACGATGTTTTCCTTAACCGTTAGCACGTATTGTAACAATATGCACAATAGGTCAGAAAATTGCCCAAGTGGTGCATGCTTTCCAGCCAGGAATCGAACCCGCAACCTTTGAGTGTCAAACGCGAGTACGCTAACCATTCAGCTACAGTATTAAATCCGTTCACTGTCGCCTGTATCAAAATTGGTTTACTGTGTATACATAATATTTGTCATTAGAAATATATCTAAATTTAAATTGTGTATTATTTAGTATTTTGTTAAAAAGGTTATACATAATTATAAGATTGTAACATTAATAATAATAATTAAAAACAAATAAATATTGAAATAAGTATGTACCTATATAATATAAGTTTCAAAAAATTGTACGCCCAACCGGCAAAAAATATGTTATCAGTATAAAATAACAAGACCTATTTGTACAACCATGTTTTTATGCAATAAATTATTTGATTTGATTTGATTTGTGCAAGTATATCGGGAGGAATTATTATTAGTTGTGTAAAACTGTACCACGGCTTTTTTAATAATAATAGCCCTTACATGATACTTATTCTGGTTAACGTGTATGCGATTTTTACTAAAGAAATATGAACTGTCCTTTAATACATTTGAGACCGGTTTCGGAACGAAGACCTTTTGGTGCAATTTCGTTCGTGACCAAGGCTAAACACGTTTCAGCTTTTGGACCGTTCGCCAGCGCTCCATTTTTGATTCATTTTCTTTTTCTTCCACTAGTCTGAACATAATTATACTGCGATACTTTTGAAGCTTGTTTTTTGCTAGAGGTTTATTTATTTCGCATTTCACAAACAAAATTGCTTGTTGAATAGTTTTGTGACTTATTTGTAATCTTTGAAACGTTTTCTTTTATCTAAAATGTATATTAGACGATACACAGTATTTAATTTAAAAAAATACATAGCCTTGGATAAGATAAGAAAATTCTAAAAATCGACGAAATTTAATTCTTTCAATGCAGCTTTATTTTACGTTTAATTACAAATATTGGCATTATAAACTAATTATTTTTATTATTGCCTATAAAATTAAATGCAAACTAGTAATAAACCATTATAACAAACTCTTTGATCTAAACAATTCAGAGACTCGTTCTAACAATTTGGTATTGGCAATAATTTTATATTTCAAAGCAAAGAGTAGACTGATTTATATCCTTTTAAACGTAGGGTTGGCATATCTAAAAATTGTGTAACCTTGAGACTCAGAATATAAATGAAGTTTTAAGTTTTTTGCGTGCTTTCTGGAATTATTGTGTAAATAAATAATTACGTGTTCAATTCAACTGTCTAATAAATTATATGGGTAATTGCAAAGTCAATTGTATAATCATTATGTGCATAGAAAATGATTAAATTTTAAAGGTATTTTTCTATTATTCGGAACCATCTAAACGTGTCTGTGAGCTGTTTTGTGACTAATACAGACTTTTTAAGACCAATTCTTTAATTGGTCAATAGCGTTTAGGAGCTTCTAAGAGTTATTGGGCAACTGTCATTTCTAGTAGAGTGAAGGTGCTTAGAAAACCTATAAATCATTCATATAAGTTAAGTGTATATAACGGCGCAGAATACTTACCTTTATTACTACTGGACTAGTCGTTGCATATAAATAACAAGTATATTTTTGTAACAAAAATAACTTTTTAGTTCACTGGGACTGCCGCACTTAGCGCCTGGACTATCAGCGCCAAAACGGCCTCAATGACGGTGACGGCCTCTGTGGTTGAGCAGGCAAGTCTTCGACGGCTTAGCTCACTGCAACGCAGAAGCTCCGGATTCGATTCCTGGTTGGTAAATTTCGGAAACGATTTTTTCCGTTATTTACTATGGTCTGGGTATCTGTGATCGGCACCGAGTAGTCCGTTGTATATTACCCAGAACTCAAGCATAACTTGCTTAATTTGGGAATATACAATATTTGTGTTTGTCTGCCGATTATTATTATAATCAAAAAGACAGAAAATAAAGTAACAGAAGCCTGTCCAGTAGAAGTGAGTAAAAGTCGAAGCAACACCCGGAAATCAATCTGTGTCTAAAGATGTACATCCAGATCCCACATGCGTGAGTGCGTGCGTTGCATGCGTGCGTGCGTGCGTGTTTGCGTGTGTGTGGATGCGGTCTTGTGGTCTTGCGCGAGGTTTTCATTGAACTTGGTTGTACATCCATCAATGATGCGACGGATGCCAATTCAAGATTTCCATTCGGACCTACCTACCTCTACTGTCCAGTGATAATAGCAAAATTCAAGATTCAAGCCGTCAGTCGAAACTTGGCACCCCTTATACTTCCCGGAAACGGCGACACGGTCGACGCTCACACGCCCATTCGCTCCATCTATTTCTGCTAATGAAAGCGGAACGGTCCCGTCTGACGCGGAACTTGGGGGGCACCTTGTTTCGCGCGAACTTCGACTTGGGCTGAACTGTGTATTACAGTTCTTATGCAAGAACACAAAAATAAGATAGATTGGTAGTTCTTAATTGTACAAAAATAACTTACGGTCTAAAATATATTTAACTGTACACAAAAAACGGCTTTATTGCCAACGTGTAATCTTTTTTGGATAACGGCAGTAATGGTTGGTAGTTGTCTGTCTACACTAATAAAAATGGCTAAACATAATTCTATTAAAAATTCAAGGGATTGAAAAAGACATTTTTTATTGTGTCATTTCATTTATGTGTGTCACATACTTGGATATGCCCGCGACTCCGGCAAAAAGAAAATAAGCTATCGTGACGTGGAAACTATCTCGGAATATGCAAATTTTTATATATCCCATACATATACATTTATAATTCCCGCGGGATTCCCGGGATAAAAATATCACACTTTCATTACATTAAATTTGCTATCGATGAGTAAAAATATCACATTGGAATTCATTTTTTTTAATCTGGCTATTTTAAATCATTCCCAGAAAAAATTCTGAGGGATTGCCAGCATAAAAAGTAGCGTAGACTTAAAGTCTAAGAATTTGCTGTCGATCAGCGAAAACCTCATCGAAATCGGCCCAGTAGTTCTTACGTGAATTCCAAATAAACAGATAAACCGCCAAACAGACAAGAAATCTAAAAAAATTGCATCGTGTTCTCCGTCATTTATATAGTCTATTCCAGATTTTTTTTAATAGCATTAAGACACGGCATGTTTAGAATTTTGTAATATTATAGATTAAAGTATCACCTATAGTGTAAAGACTAGGGTTCAAGTACACGCCTTTGGAGTCTGACTCGGTTGCTGCAATTCTCTCTATTATCTGAATTATCTGAATTGCATACATAAACTACCCAAGTGGAAACGTGAATGATTTGACATCATTTTGTTTTTTCAATATAAGTAATTTAAACAAGTAAAAACTGTTTTTTTTTTACTATGAAGCTGTACGACTTAATGCGCTATATAAAGCCAAGATTTATCGAACATTGAAGTAACTGAAGAACAAAACATTGCTATCTATTAACTTTTTAACTATCCTTTTTTCTTAATGACCCCAAAAATAGGACCGTATCGTAATAACCCTAAAATAGTCTTCATATTAATCTAAGTGTGTTTAAAAGCTATCCCAACAAGGTTTCGAGCACCCTTATCGTAAAAGGGAAAGAAACAAAACGCTTTGAAATTCCAGAGACTAAAACGGTATGGTAATAGATTACTTCATCGTTTCGTTTGTTGCTATTCTGATATCGGATGGAAAGTACCATTTTGTATGGGGTCAGTTTTTGCCAAAATTACTGGACACCAAATTTTTTCAACAAAAACAAAACCAACTTCAAATTAATAAATAAATATTTTCTACAGCATCTTGAAGTCGGCGCATTTTGCAATTATGTTGTTGGTTTTTTCTTTTACTCGGCAGCAATTTCAATGTGTTTTTGTTTTTGTTAAAAAAATATTTTCTATGTTTTAGTTGTTTGGAAAGCTTTAGAAATAATATTTTAAGCGCCTTTAGAAATTGTACTACTGGCACGCGTATACCTTACGCGTGCCAGTAGTGTGTGTCTTCGTAGAAGTGCCTTACGAAGAGTCTAGGCGCGCTGCGCTCTTCAGCATGGGTTTCTCTCGATTTTCCTGGGATTCACTCATCAGATCCTGACTTGGTGACAATGGGCCTACCTCAAGAGTATATATACTCTTTCGAATAAAGAAAACAATTTGAGAATCGGTCGTTAATCCACGGAGAAATCGCGTAACAAACACAAAAAAACATACAGTCAAATTATGAACCTTTTTGCTAAAGCTTTTGGAAGTCAGTTAAAAGTGACTAAAATATTTGGGCACACTTAACTCTTTATCAAATATTTAATGACCATAATGCAAAAAAAACAGTATTAATTTTTTTCATCCAATTCAAATGACATTGAAAATTATTTAGCATTGACCAAAATAAACATGTGTTCTAATTTAAACTATCTCAAACAAGATGATGCAACATTACCTGCAGTCATAGTGGCAATATAATATGGAGATGGCATAAATAAGTAAAATAATTGCGAAAATAGGATGTACTCGGGTGTGTTGTCATGAGTTTGAAACAGTCGCCTTATTTTTTTTTTTGCTTTGCGTATAGGAATTTGTATATTGGCACCCTACATAGTCTTCGTCTACATAGCCTTAGACTAGCATGCCGAGGAGTATACTGTCTGTTCCCCAACAGGTAATGGAGAGGCCCGAATCCAGCAATAGAAGTTAATAGTCTGATATTATTAACCGTTCCTGAAATGTCAAAAATATCGTTATCTGTAATATTCTGCCGGGTTCTTATACATATCTTACTAACCATTCATTTGCTTTACCATTGGCTAAAATTTGACAAAAACTGCAAGTGATATCAATTTTCGACCACTATTTGTACATTCGTTAAGGTAACATTCGTGGTAGCGTAATGGCCAGCGCACGCGTCCCAACCTCAAAGGGCGCGGGTTCGATCTTGGCCGGAAGCATGCACCACTTAGACAGTTTTCTAAGCTAATGTGCATATTGTTACAATTATTACGTGCTAACAACGGTGGAGGAAAACATCGTGATGCAACCTGCACAACGAGATAACCGATGTGTCAAAGCTGCCTTGGACAAGCGTGGCGGTTATACTGTCTGTTCCACCCTTTAATGGGAGGCCCGAGACCAGCAGTGGGATATTTATGGGCTGTTATTGTAAGGTAACATTGATGATAAAGTACAAAAACCATGCATTTATCGGACATATTAAAATTGGCTCTCTATTTGTTTGTCACTCTACGCCTGCAGTATTTAGCGTAGGTGCCAATCATAACATGGCAACTGTCAACATTTTTTCGTTACACACATTCTAATTCATATGACATCATTGCAGAAGCACTAAATGGAAAATAAAACAGTCGACTGTATACTTACTTAATGCATTAATAAAATCATATTGAGTGTTCACATTGCTTTTGATTTTTACATTATTTAGTCGTATTGTAAGCAATAATAATCATAGGTGTTTTGTATTAGAAGTTTATAAAAAAAATAGAAATGGTTACAAGTAAAATTTTGGTGATAGTGCAAGATGTCAAAAAACCATTCGGGTTTAGGAAACGTAAGTAATTTTCCTACTTCAAAATTTGGTGAATTAATCTAATAAAATTTTATTTTAAATTATAAATACATAGACAATATAAACTAACGCAATAAAAAAAGTTAAATTCGAATTAAAAACGTTTGTAGATATTACTATCCAAACGCACCTGCATAAGCACTTCTATATAAATTATATACGTATAACATTAGGCAGTTTTTTTTTCGCGGTCCTCATTCGAAATTTTGTTGTATATGTCGGCATAAAAAATCCCTGAAAGTTACAGCCCTTTGTATTAATTTTAAGTACTTTCTCTGAGCGTGAAAAGATTTTCCATTTAAAAAACACTTAAATGAAGATTTTTTTTTTAATTATTTAACTCCGCCGCATTTTATGCTATAACATCGGGCTTGCGTCGCGATTTGCTCAGAATTAAACAATCTACAATAGTGTCCACGTAGGCGAGAGCGTAACTTTACTGGTAGGTTGGTATCCGTCACTAAACTTGATTTTCACCTAAAATTCTAGTATTTTTGCTGTTATCTTCGAAGCAATGGACTTTACAAAAAATTTGTAAATAGCAAATTTATTGGAAATACTACAAAAAAAGTCTCATAGACCTAATTGCTTAGATCAATATTTTCTGAGATATTGAGCTTTAAGTCATTAGTGGTATAAATTTTTATGGCTCCGGAACGGCTCAGCGGATTTCAATGAAAATTTTAGGATTAAAATTTTGAATTTTCTTTCGTAATACCACCTAACAAGATTTTAACACTAGATTAAAATAAAAAGAAAATATAGTTTATATTTAAAATAGGCATTAGGTACATTAAAGAAACTCGATGAAGTCGAAATAACCATTCTTCTGGAACATTTGACATGATAATTGAAGCGTAAATCGGGTTGATTCGATTTGACATCACGCATAATTAAATCATTGTTCCGATGACAGATGGATCGAGTCCACTTGCACAAATTTTACAATTATAATCAATTTTGAGTAACTACTTTATTTTTCATTTTCTTCTTTTTTTGTTACTTAGAAGTGTTTTCTATTTCTTTTCTTGTTATTAACTTATTATTATGCAGTCAGACGTGACCATTATTCTTTATTATAAAGCATCCAAAAGCATTCCACAGAGTAAGAAAATATTTTAGAAGTTAAACATATCTATACATTCAACTTTTATAAATGTTTGACGTGATATGATGAATGACCATTATATACTTATTATTCTACTAAAATGGTCGCTTACTTCTAGCTAGAACATTTCATTTTTGTGAAATTTAACGACTTTTGTAGGGCTTAAAGAAAATATAATGATTATAAGTTTGTTATCTAAAGAGACTGTGTTCGACATTCTACTTGGCTCTAATCCTATATATTGAATCATATAGACATATTTTTATTTGTGTATCTATAGCTGATAGCGAAATTTATATGAAATTGTTTTTAAAATACACGCTCGTTAAACTGTTACGTATTGTATATGAATAATATTGACGACAGTTGTGATGCATGCATTCTTTGGCACAGAACCTAGTCTATTGTAAGATAATGTGTTTTTTTACATACGTGATCTAGTACAAAATTGCAAGCCAAAAATGTTTTAAATTTTATATAACCGTAGCAGCTCGTTCGCGCAAGACTGATTTGATACCTACTTTACGAAATGGAACATACGAACATTTAAGATAAATTCCATGTGTTAACTTCTGAAATTTTCTTTGAAATGGTGTCGGCGCCTTAATAAGGCAAATTTTCAGACAAACATAGAAACAAAAGTTCTAGTAAAAGACATTCATCAGATTAATCAGCGTATGAATAGCAGTTTTCACTTAAAATTATGTCATTTATTTGGAAATTATGGACAGTAATTTATTGCGTGTGACGTGTGCTAGTCCCTGCCCCCGCATGCTTAATACTAACCAATGAATTTCACTAGTCGTTACACTGCTTACAGGGAATACCAGTAGGCGGCGTAAGTACCACAATAATGATTCGAATTTGTTACATACCTAGACAACATTGTATTCCCCAAAAATATCCCTAAGGTTGCCCAAAAGTTCTCCAAGGTTTACCATAAACTCCTCAAGGTTTACCAAAAGCTCCCCAAAAGTTCCCCAAAGTTTACCAAAAGCTACCCAAGGTTTACCTAAAGTTTTTTGTAAGATGGAGACAAAACCCGCAATCTAGAGTCCTTACTCGGCTCATGCCCGGCACTCTCTTATAAATCATCCATAACTGGATTCTTTATACATCTTACAAGATATTCTTAGAAACGTTGATTCTCTTTTTAAAATAATTACATACACGACCGGCAAGAAAATTACTCTATTTAAAAGTGCGTCGTTATAAATGGATCTTAAAAGTGTTTGTTTGCTCGTCTTTAATGCTATTCTAAACAAGGAATAATGATATGGAATGCAGTCTGTACACGCATACAACACCTTTTTAAAGCCGTTCCAATTGCTATGGTATACACGTAATTAGAACCCGCTAAGTCGGTTTGCCTTTAACATTTTAAGTAACCATTTACAATATTCTTAGTGGAGTTATCTTTTATATGTTGCGATGTTATATGTTTAAAATTTATATAAAAAAAGTAAGACATCTGCCATGTGCGTATCAATTCACGTACAGCGAATAGTTCTGTCTGTATAGGTAACGATCATTTGTTATTTTATATGGTAACTCCATAAAAAATTGAATAAAAAATATTATATCTCTCAAAACTAGTCAACGGATATTGATCAAACCAATTTGGGTTCAAAACATTTTTTAAGCTCTACTACCATCACTTATTTAGAAATTTTTAAGTTATAATTGTAAAATTAGGCCGGCACAGTACTTATTACAACTTTGTTAGCGTATAACTCCCTACTTATTCTCATAAATAAAAAATATTAAGAAACTTCGACATGATTTTCTAAACTTGTTCAAAAGATTATCCATGTGCCTAATGTTTGTTTTTTTTCGCAATTTATTTACACCGTTGTGTAGCGACATATACATAGAATATACACATTCTTGCCAAATTTCATGCACATCGCCTCGAAAATTTCTGCCACATGGACGGACAGGCACGACAATTTCCTAAGTTTTCAATTTTTTCGAACTCTAAAAACGGGCTTCGAAGATTAAAATTTACACCATTTCTCGTATTTCTTTTTATATGTATTTTTCACAACATTTGTTATCGATGTAATTTAATAATATTTTCCTTCAATTGTTCTGACTCCTCTTTCTAGAAATTTCCACTACACTTGTGTAAAAAATACGAAATATCAGATTCATCAAATTACCACTTGGTTACATAAGAGTCGTGTAAAAAATATTTCGCCTATTGCTACATTTTGCAACCATAACAAGCTGTCTATTATTTCTAATATGGCAGGTGCAAAATAAATAAGTAAACTGAAACAAACACCTTGTTAATATAATATTTTAGTTATCAATTTATTTTTTTGTAGAAAGTTTAGGTTGATTAAAGACATTTTCCAAAAAGCCGTGCTACAAATATAATTTAAAAGACTGTATTTACATATTTTTGTTTGTTCCTTCGACACGATTTTGGAAATGAAACTATTATCATCAAGTTGAAGAATGTAGGATATCTTTCATCTTGATGATAGTTTCTGTAGATAAACATTCTGTAGATGTTCACAGAAAACTCAGTAAGAACGTTTTAGGGCCGATTTTTCTGATAACATTTATCAATCGAATCCTACTATAATATTTTATAAACGCGAAAGTTTGTAAGAATGTACGAATGTATGTTTGTTACTCTTTCACGCAAAAACTACTGAATGGATTTTGATGAAACTTTACAATAATATAGCTTACACATCAGAATAACACATAGGCTATAATTGATAAAGATATAGTATGAATTATCCAAAATATAACGATTTTCCATCACCACGCGGGTAAAACCGCGGGGCGCAGCTAGTAAATTGTAATCTGGGAGAATTCAAAAGTGAAACGAATTAACCGTTTATATAACTATATATTATATAAATTATATATAACTATTTTGAAATATATTATTGTATATATGTATGTTTTTGTAAGTTTAATACTTAACTTAGTTTGAGTATTTATGTATATTTTTCCTGCACCACCTTCATCGTCTGATTCAAATTTCTTTGATTTAGGTTGCCTGGAAGAGATCGCTTTGAGCGATAAGGCCGCCTATTGTATTGCCTAGAAAATATTGTAAATATGGTCTGTTTTTGTAATTGTATATTTCGGTGTGCAATAAAGTGTTATCTCTCTCTCTCTCTCTCTCCCTTTCTCCGTTTGTTTTATTCATGCAACTGACATTTTTAATCCTTCCATGTTATTCTATCATCTATAATGTTATCCTTTATTCTATCGATAACATCTATCTGCCGACTGAAAAATCTGTTACTTTGACATTACAAACAGACACTTCAATTTTATTTATCTGTATAGATGGATCACTGCGGTTGATTCTTCCAAATTGAAAAACATAAATGAACCGTCTAAAATCGGCTTATGAATATCCTTTAGGTTAGAGGCTTGTAAGAGATCGCTTTAAGCGATAAAGCCGCCATCAACTGGTTAACCTATGTATTTTTAATTCGTTAATATTTTTCTTTAAGTTAGGTTATCTGAAAGAGATTTTTTTTTATTGAATGAGTTCAGCAAACAGACAGACGGCCCACTTGATGGAAAGCGGTTACCATCGCCTATGGACATTTGCAACACCAAAGGTGCTACAAATGCGCTGCTGCTCTCTTAAGGGAGACTGGAACCTGGCCCCTAATACCGGAACACAACTCAAGGTTGTTATGGCGGCATACTTTAGACCAGGGGTGGTAGCCATCGGCAATTGCCGGTAGGGCAAATGCCCTACCACCTGGCTATGAGTTGTTTTGTCGCCTCTTACGACAGGCCGCCCCAACGCAGGAAATTGTATTCTTTCTCCGTTTCTGCACGGATATTGCTCATGTCTAAACTATAAGGCCGCCTATTGTTTTTACCAAGAAAGTATTGTATTCGAGCATATTTCTAATTGTTTATTTTGATTTTGTTTATGGTTATTATTTACTCTATGGGAGTCTAATCTAATTTAGCTTCGCAACATGTTGTGGCTAGTGATAGTGTTGGTAAATGAAATTAGGCTCCCATAGAGTAACTAATAACCACAAACAAAATTAAAACTAAATAATTAAAATAAACAAGTTGGCAGTAGTCTAAATAAAACTTTAACAATACTCATCGCCACTTGACATCTTTGTCTTCTGTGATCACGGCTACTGAAAAGTGGCCAAAACGTCGGTAAATTAAAAATCAAATAAATTACCGCACTTAAAACCGTTAAAATGTATCTGTCTACCATTTTTGTAGTAGTTTTTTTTATAAGCACTACAATGTTAATTTCCTATGCTCAAAATTATCTATAATGCCAAACATGAAAATCAATTCAAGCAACATTATGTATTAGTAATAATCTTTTGAAAATTACATAATTACTTTTGGTGGGTTATCATTTTAGGCGTTGAGTTGACTCTTGCCCCTGTTCTAAAATTCATGCAGGTATCACACATTCGAATTGCAAAAATACGTGAAAAGTATGTATTGTAACTATTGTTTGTGCAGTGAAATATTGTTGTGCCATTTACGTTTTTGTCTCTGAAACCATATTGCAAATACGAGGTCTTTGTCTTACAACAGACGGCCTTGTTTCAGTCGAGTAGTACAGTCTTAATTTGCAAATATTATCAAATTTAGTAATTTTCATTTGTGTAGGTATTTGAAAGAGTAGATATAGTTTTAAATTTTATCGCCTATTTGTAATAGATCCTATATGCGTTCATAAGTAATTTGATGAAGAATTCTAGAAATGACGATTGTTAAAATATGAGGCTGAAAAACACCTTAATTAGCCATAACTAGATGGCGCCACAGGTCATTTTTCTGTCGGCTTTTGAGATTTTATTATTTATAACATGTTTTTCATCCCATCAATTAGAGAAGATGCGATGGGTTTCTCGATAAGTGCGACCGAAATGGGTCGTTCCGGCGCACTTAATAACAGTGACTAAATGACTTTTGAATTTGGAACACTATTTTAATTAAATGTTTGAACGCAATTCGCTCCGATAAAGTCCTGGCCAGTAATAAAAAATAGCGCGCTCGCCGACGCGGCATTGGCCAAATAAAAAAAAAATACGCGCAACTTCTTATTCGATTTCTATTTACTTTTTAGCAAAATATTACAGACAAATTTTAATTTGATTCCCACAAATTGAATAAAAGATGAGTTCTAGCAGAAAAAGTGAAATGTTAACACCAGAAAGTGTAAAATCAAACGCAGAAACCGTCAAAAAATTTACTACCAAACAAATTGAGAGAAAACTATCTAAAAGCCTATGATAAATTAGTAAGCGCGTAGTTGAAAATACTAAATTACGGCCTTCATCAGTTAATCCACCGATTTAACCTTTGTCGCCGCACCCATCCACTTCAAAACACCGTGAAACGTCACCATTGACTCAACATGATCATCAACCAGAGTCTGAAATTATTACGAATACCCAAGTGATAAATAAGTCAACGAAATTTTCTGTTCCCAACAAAAAAGTGACAATAAACTTCCAAAATTGCGAAAACGTATCTAATATTAATATAAATTTGTAATTTGGTTATGTAAATATAAATATTCTTCTCTACTAAAAGCATCTTTTGTTTTTATTTTTCTTATAGAGAGGGATGAAAAGCAGAGTGTGCCACTAGGTACCAAAATTATTTAACCTCGAGCGACGTACTTTGAATCCCACGCTATGCTCAGAATTCTTTGAATATTTGAGAATACATATAAACCAATTTATAATAAAAAAATCAACAATTTTCGTAGTTTGCCGTTTAACATGTCTTAACAGAAATTGATCCTACAAGGTACACACAAATGATTTGGTATAATAATACAGTATATTCGTTTTTTCACAATCAGCCGATTGGATTCCTGACAACGGTAATTGATGTAAAAAAATCTAATGGTACACTTCAGTTTTTGTCAAACTCGGCCCCGTAACTCTTTTGAAAAATGTTCACAATTTCGTATAGTTTATTATTTGATCCTAAAAGCCTACTTGAAAAATTCAACCGTATATGTTCGAAATTTTATAATATCGATTAAAATAGCCCAAAGTCTTGATATATATCATTATATAATTAAGATAAATTATTTAAAAAATATAATTAAAAATCACATATACCTACATTTATTCTTGATTTAGCCCGTCTATTACAGAAGTAAGCATATTATTATGTATAGTAACACTTTCTTTTGAATTTATCATAATTTTCAAGCGGTACATACACGTTTGGTTTACACGTAAATATTTGTTTTATGATAGTAAAATTCATCATAGTATATTTTCCTACTTGTTTGGACTCTGGAGGTAATCCTTGTGTCTGACGTAAATAAAGTTTTTTTAAACCACTTTTCTCTGTATATTACGCTTTTAGCGACATACTGGGGTCACGGCGTGTCCTCAGTCTATTGTTTGTCGATTAACAATACCGTCTCAAACATTGGCCGAAGCCGAGCCTTTTTGCAATGATATCATCAGATATTTTAATCGCAAAACAGCGCTTAATTGCTTTATTGTCGAGTGAAGTTTTTATATAATATTGGTTTATTTGTTACGACAGCTTCAAGCGCTGTGTATTTTTGTACCAAAGGTATAGTGTGCAATACACGCGGCAGTGTATCAGCTGAGTTCGGTGTGCGGTAGACGTGTCGCAGACGCCATTTTGTAATATTTCGCGCGTAATTCGTGTTTACGTTTCGCTTTACGTTGGTTTAAGTAAATGCGGCATTTGTAAATTATATAAATATTTAGTACATTTTATGTGTAAGTGTTACGTTTGTATATGGATTTAATATTATTCATAATTTTCCAAGAGAGAAACTGAAGTGGATGCGCACGAGTGATTTAGCTTTCGCTGAATGTTTATTGCGTTTTATTATAATAATGTTACCCTATTTACTTATCATAAAGCGAAATGAAAGTCCCTAGTGCCCTAAAATTAAAAAATCAATCTATCTTCGTATTTAGATTGCCAATTCTACCCACAAATTTGAATAAATTTATTTCAATAAAATAACTTTTTCGGTTTGAGTTAAAATGTCTGCTTTCCAATCATTCCAATGTTTGCACAAATATAATGTTAAATTCCGACCTTGGACGATAATATACTTGTAGATTGTTTACAACTGCTTGCCAGCTGTGAAATGTATTCGTGGACGTTTTTCCTTGTATAATATTTTCCTATCTTTTAGGTATTTACACCACACGAACCCGGATATTTAATTATGTCTACTAGACTAGACACTTGCTACTTACGATATTTATTGTAACGTTTGTAATTTAATGGTACTCGTCGTTTTATAATTACATAGGAGAAAATTCTCTAAAAAGCTACTTAATTTGACGGCCTCTGTGGTTGAGTGTGTTAAGTTTTTGTCGGCCTATCGCACTAACGCAGAGGCTCCGGGTTCGATTCCTACCATGGTAAATTTCGTAAACGATCTTTCCGTTATTTACTATAGTCTGGGTGTCTAGGGCCCAGAGTGATCCGTTGTATATCCTACTAATATTATAAATGCGAAAGATTTTAAGAATGTATGTTTGTTACTTTTTCACGCAATAACTACTGAATAGATTTTGATGAAACTTTACATCAAAATAACACATAGGCCATAATTTATAAAGATTTAGTGTGAATTATCCAAAATATAACGATTTTCCATCACCACGCGGGTGAGACCGCGGGGCGCAGCTAGTTACCCATAACACAAGCATTGTGTTTGTTTGTCTGCTTATTTATTATTATTATTATATTATATATATATATATATATATATATATATATATATATATATATATATATATATGTTATTATTTAGAATCTATGTATTATATTTTGAATGCTAATCCTATTCGAATTGTGATTTAGATAATTGAATAATGCGGATTTATTAGTCGATTAATCGAGATGAAACGATTAATTGATAAACGGAACGTTGTTATGCTTCTTGAATATTCATGTAGTTTGCATATGCGATAAATACCGAATATAAATGACTTTTTATTGGTATAAAGAAAAAGTTTACATCATTAGATTGCCACTGTTTTCATAAATATACATAAATAGAGAGTTATCTGTTATTGATAGAGTCTATATAACTAATATCTCTGTATATTTTTGTAAACAAAGTAATTTATTCCATATATTATTTAAACTTATCTTTGTAAACATAAACTTGTTTTTGCCATTATTAAATTATGTCGTCTATTCACTTTCTTTTAGAAATAAGGCATAGATTATATTAATAGAAATCTCTCTTTTATTAATACCCTACGCTCTGTTCCTACTGTCTCCTAAGTTCTACATTTCTTGAGGGTGCCAGAAATCATTCTTCTCTCACTCTCTTTCATTTTGATGTAGAAAAATGAAAAAGCACTATATTTCTCCAACGTACGTACGTACAACGTAGCATATCAACGTAGATAAAGCTTAAAAAATACTTTGATGTAAAGTTTGTATGAAAAAGACCCTATTGCGTACTTTTGACAGGCCGCCCGGCCGCAGGAATATGGATTGTTTCTCCGTTCCTGCACGGATAAGTACTTATTGTTGAGTCCATGGTTTTTATGGGCTTTTTTAGTTCAATGATAAAAATAGTATGTAGACGCTCAGACGAATTAAAGTGTAGACGGAAACTACGTAAACAAAGGCATCAAATGAAGTAAAGCATTTTGCGCAATATAGAATACACGTAGTTTGCGTCTGTGTGCTTAATAGTAAACTGGAAACTATTCAACTTTTCGTACTAATTCAATTATTTAATACTAAGTTTTCGTAACGCAATGCGACATGATCGGCTTCCTATTCTAAAATCGGCATCCTTTAGCCGGCTTCACTCTGAGAGTGAAGCCGGCTAAGGTTGGGGCTCGGACTAACCATTTTGTTCGCCTAAGCTTAGACGTTAGTCGTTTCTAAAACAACCTTCGAGTTATGTGACCGTTGTGGTCCAATCGTGGTAAATATTATTTAACTTAGCTCATATTAGACACATCAACCAAATTGGATAAATTTGGTTGAAAGGCACAGAACTGAAAGGACACGTCGGTATTCAATGACATTGAATGAATCAAGTTCATGTTTTATGGACCACTTTGGTCGATTCATCAAAATTTAAAGGCAGAAACGAATAGGCTAATATAGGCGTTAATTCAAAAGGCGTAGGTAGGTACGAATTTGAAATTGGAACATGGCCTAATATAAGAACAAAATGCATCTGACAGATCGCCCGATTGTGCAGTAGACTGTTTTCAAAGAGAAACTTGTTGCGCAACTACTTCTGTGCTGTTACGAAACAATGGTTTACAAAACTGCAAATTAGTTACAATTGTATATTGTATTTTTTATATTCCGAGGCTAAATTGACTGGAGATAGAATTTTTAAAATCTAAGATTTCCTCACGGCTTTTGATGACGATAAATTAAGTATTCTATAGAAACTTCTGTTGTCGTGAATGACATCACATGACCGGTTGCTATATCTTACAGACCGTTCATTTGCTTTACTATCGGCTAAAATTTGATATAAGCTCCATAGAAGTAATGTCAAAATTCAACCGATGATAATATAGTAACCGTCCAACAATCACAATCTTATTACCTGTCAAGTGTTTATTTAATTTGTTATTTAAAAAGCCTATACACCTCATATAACTATTATGAATCCATCCACAAATTACGTTACACGAATTTCTTGATTTTTTTGATGACATTACATAATTTGCAATTTTACATCAAGAAATTATTAAACTAAGGGCCGCTTGCATAACGATCCCCTTTAAATAACAATTAGTTAATCTTATTAAACTGCCTAAATACGTTATACGCAAAACGTATTGACAATTCTTTAAACATATTTAGCCGCAAATTTTGCGTTGTGCAGAACGCTAATTGTATTTAAGGGTCTTAAATGCGTTTTATGTTTCTTAAATAAATTTAAGCAACCTTATGCAAGCGGCCCTAAAACAGCACTTCCGTAATAATTTTATCTCCATTTAAATTATTTTTTAATAATTAAAGCATGATCATACAGATAGTGTTGGAAATATTTTGAAGGTTTTCGTTAACAGTTCAAATTTCGTGTTTTAAAGCTTAGATTTTGAAATGTAACATCACGTTTAGGACCTCCCACCCCTTGACACACAATGTCACATTTCGTCGCCCCCTTAACTGTGACGTAATTTATTGTTGGCCCCTAAGGGGTTAATAATCTTTTTTAGCGAAACGATGGAATAATAAAGATCTTTAGCAAATTGATTGTAGTAAATTGAAACTAAAGTTGATTTATACACTTGAGTTATGCATGTAGTACGGAAGATGCCAATTTTTTGCGAAAGAAATAATTACAGTTATAGATTTGATTAACTTGCTTTTCTAGATTTATAATTAACTATACCACTTTGATGTTATATAAAGTATTTGATTTATACATATAATCAATATTATACCAACTTTTTATTAACCTGAAACCAAATTATGATAATTAATATATCCTTATTGACCAATACTGCATTATTTATGATCGAAGAACATATAGATTTAGTTAAACTGACACTTTGGAGGTTTTGGTGGGAACTTAAAAGTTGATTAATATTTTGCTGTACAGAAATTATAATATTCGTTAAAACGAATGATTGTAGTATGATTATTGATTATGTTTTAGCAAGATTAATATTTGTACTGAAAAACTCAACTCACGAACTTATCCATCCAAGAACGAAGAAAGACTTCAATTTTCTGCGGCCGGGCGGCCTGTTGTAAGAGGCGACAAAACAACCCACAGCCGGGTCGTAGGTCATTTGCTCGTTTGGATAGCTACCACCCGTAGCCTGGAGTATGCCACCATAACAAGCTCGAGTCGTGTGCTGTGTCGCAGCATTAGTGGCCATATTCCATCTTCCCTTTAAACAGTGGCAGCGCATTGGTAGCACGTTTGGTGTTACAAATGTCCATAGGCGATGGTAACCGCTTTCCATCAGACCGTCTGCCTGTCTGCTGGACTCATACAAAATATATATATATATATATATATATATATATATATATATTTTAGACGATTAATTTCTGTCTTTCACTTCGGATGAATCAATCAAAGTGGTCCATATAAACATAAATTTCATTTTTAACATAAAACCCAACACAGCCGCCATATCTTCAGAACGGGGACTCCAGTTCTAGAAAAGTTAATTCTCTAATTTCAACTAAAAATTCTCTTAAAATACTTTGTTAGGGTCTGTAGGAATTTAAAGGGAATATTAAAATAAGGCACTGGATAACGGTAGTGAATTAATATATTTTTTGTAACTTACCAAGTTACAAAACTGAAGTAAACAAACACGTCATTCCCTAAGTCTAACAAAAAATCGAAATGTGTGCTGATACATAGTAAAAGTGAAACTTCAACGGACAAATGGATAAACGAATAGCAGCGGATAGGTGGAAAAACGAATCGCAACAAAATTTTAACTTGAACTTTTACGGGCGGGTTTTCAAATTGGACAAGTACACATTAACAATCTGTCCGTAAAACTTCAAGTTATTTGTTGCGATTCGTTTTTCCACTTGTCCGTTGCGATTCGTTTTTTCCACCTATCCGTTGCCATTCGTTTTTCCACTTGTCCGTTAAAGTTTCACCTCTACTATGTGTCCCAGCACATATTTCGATTTTTCGCAGGTTTACTGCAATTTATGATTTGGTTAAATTAGGTACATTTTCAATTAATGCATTTTTTATTTAAACAATTTTATTAAACAAAAAAAACTGAATTCGATCCGGAACCAATAAAAACATCCATAGTCTACTATTCTAAAATATGCCGTCTCTCACCGTGGGATATACCTTACCCCCTCCACGCAGCCGTAACGCTTTTTTGTGACAAAAAATCCTAATACCCCCCGTCTATATAAAAGTTTCACTTCAAAAAGTTCTAAAACGAAAACGAACCACGAAAGACGTTTCAGAGTAGACCTTTTGACCCTTTAATAGATTTTAGTATAGTTATTGTAATAAAGGCTGAAATAGCTTAATTTTTAGTTAAAAAAAAAACACGGTTCGTAATGGTTCACGTACTGTGCAGCTTACGCCAGATATGGCTGTATAATTCGTATGCCTCAGCCTGATTCAGTTATTATAATTGTGAATAGATTATTATTACACTTTCATTTAAATCAGGTTGCGTTATAATATCTACTACATGTAAATTGCGTTTTATTGCCACTTCATTCGGTTTTTATCACCGTTATAATAATTATTATATCATGAAATTGTGTTTTTGCAGTAACTGTAAAAATAATTTTCAACTACTTTAGAAACGGTGTTTTCAATTAACACATCTTAGTGTGCAATTGCTAATTGTTCCGTGTCTATAGCAGTTCTGTGTGAATTTTTGGTGGGAATTTGAAGGATTGATGTTTTACGGACCACTTTTGTTTTCGATAAACTATACCATTGTTGGCATCCCCCAGCAATAATTGGCACTTTACTAACTTATTATTATTTAAAACTTAAGGATTCGTTTTTTTTGTAGCCATAGAATGATAATAATAATATTATTGTATGGTCTTGTACGGAATTCTTTGGAGTCCATGCAAGGAGTGGTGAGTCACCGTCTGCTCATTTTTCCATGTTCCCTGAACATTGCGATGGACAGACGCCATAGTGCCAGGTCCACAGTTCCACTAGCTGTTCACCTCAATAGCTCGGTATCTTTTGTTCTCAGTTCCTACAAGTCTTGCACTGGCCAGGGTTTGACTTTGGGTACATTTTTATATGGTGTATACCTCTGTCGATATCCCTATAATAGCCGGTCAGTGTCATCCATATTTACATTAAAATTATCGAAGGGGTCTGTACGTGTTGGCCTTCACGTGGCCCCACGCTTGCGCTCCACAAGCCCGGGTCATTTTTATGGCCCATGGTCTTCCAGGTCATACATTTTATTGTATGTTAACAAATTATTTTTTTAAGTAAGTATTCTTAATGTCTTGTAAAAAGTGACAGAGTGCCAATCATAAGCTCTAGCCTTCCGGTCTCCTTGTTGTATCGACCAGGTGTTTTTTAATATTTTGAAACAATTTGTGGGCACTTGGCCCCCATGGGCCAAAAATCTCCACCCCAGAGGGCTCAAATATGTAACCTAAAACATGTAATTGTAAATAACAATTGTGCCTTAAAGCTGATTTATATTGATCCCGCTACTGACTTCAAATTCGAAGGAAGCCAGTGCTGACTTCATACTGGCATCGTGGTAGTTGATTTGAGGTCAGTACAGCGCTACCAAGTCAGTGCTTACTTTAATATTCTCGATTAAATATTTAAAAGTCAGCCCGTTCCCCAAGTCAGTAGATGGATCAATGTAAATCAGCTTTTACAATCAAATCATCAACCGAAACACGTTTAGATATCTCTTATATACAAACACTAGCTGATACCCGCGACTTCGTCCGCGTGGTGCGGTTTTTAACTATCCCACGGGAACTCTTTAATTTTTCGGGATCAAAAGTATCCTATATGTTGACCAGGGATATAAGCTACCACCATACAAAATTTCATTTAAATCGGTCCAATCGTTTCGGAGATTAGCCGGTACAAACAGACAGACACACAGAGAAACAAAAAAAATAAAAATCTAAATTAGTTCTATTTCACTTCTTACATCCCCCTGACTCGGTTTTTAGCATTTTTTTTCATTGTACAGAAATTCGACCTCTACAGTTTTATTATATGTATAGATATATAGATATGAATCAGTATTTCATTTTCAATCTTTATCTACCTTTTATTCCTTCAACATTCATCCTTGGCTTTAAGCTCAAAAGGTTATCGTTCTAATATGCTGTATGAATGTACCTACTCTATGCCCACATCTCATGAGATCACACGTGCCTTTATGGTAAGACGCCTATTATGTTTTTTATTGAATGGCATTGATATTTAATTTATTTCTTTAGGTCACGATCGATTTGTTTATGACAATTGCTTCAGATTGTCAGTCTTTATATTTGTTTTAAATTAATGCAACGTATCTACATATGGATGGATATACTAAGAAATTTTATTTACACATTTTGTCACGTTTTATATCGATTTAAAATGATGTTATTATGTATTTGTTTTTAAATGTTATCATATTTCTGTTTTACTTTACTATAGATCTTATCACACTATGGCCTACACAAGTTAACTGAATAATTACGCAGAATAACTGACCTTATATGCCAAAACGTCAGCAGTCGTCTGTTGTTAATTAAAAGCGATCATGTGTGCAGATTTTTTGTCTTCCCAAAATTTATTTACCCTATATTACATAAGTATTATTTAAATTGCTTCCAACTATGTATAAGCCTAAAATCTATATATTAATATGTGAAGCAATAACTTTGTACCCGTTTTTACGAAAATTGCGCGGACGGAAAAGTATGAAATTTCGCACACTTATAGTTTATATAGAGAAGAAGCGACAAATGCTAATATATTGTGTATTTATTTAACACACACACACGCATATATACTCTTTTCTTTATTATTCAAGTCAAATTAACAGTGTAGCCTTGGCGAAATCTGTGATTATAGAAGTATAGTCTTTGACATTAATTATTATGGTCGAATTTCGACCACGGGCGACCACTAGTATGTATAATTTCCTCTTATTCATTGGTAATAAATTATTACCTCTTCTATTGACACCTCAATTTTCTGATAGGTTGGATTATATATTAGTTAACTTCATCGCAAGTTGCATGTGTAATTAAAAAGATATGTATTTTTTAATTAAACGTACGAAGTATTGTCCGCTGTAGTTGTATCGAGATTGAACTCATTCTTTATTTACATACTTTATCCGTCAGCATTTAAATTTAACCAAATGTGTCATACAGACGGTTCATGCTTTTCACAGTAGTCATTTTGTCTGGCAGTGTTTGTTTTGTTTAATCATACGAGTAGATGAATAAGATATTTCGAGCGCCCTTCGTCTGCACTGTTGTAAATAGGTTGGTAAACTGTAATTTGCGCTCGCACGTAAATGCGCAATTTAGGCGGAGTACCACATGATTAAATAATTTGGGAGGCCCATATTCGGGGCGTAGAATCTTTATTAGGTTTATGTATATCTCTTGTTTTCAAATCTTTTAAATATTCCGCGAACTCTTTTCTTCTTTAATACATAAACAGCACTGATCTTTAAAAGTCTATCTGGAACTTAGACGTCCTAGTCGTTGAATTAATCTTCACCACGGCGTCGTATGGCATTTTTAAATCAAATATTTTAACATACTAGTGATCGCCCGTGGTCGAAGTTCGACCATACTATTTCATTTAAATTATAAGTTTGAATATTATTAAGGGTCTGTTGTCAAAGACTATACTTCTATAATCACAGATTTCGCCAAGGCTACATTGTTAATTTGACTTTAACAATAAACAAAAGAGTATATATGCGTGTGTGTCAAATAGAGGTGTGTATCGTGTGTAATATTTTTTTATTGATTTAATGTAATTTTTATGCATAATTTAAAAAAAGAATATAATTCTGCACTCCTTCTCTATATAAACTATGAGTGTGCCAAATTTCATACTCCTCCGTCCGCGCAATTTTCGTTAAAAGGGGTACAATGTTAATAACTTCTAGTAATTATCTGTGTACTTCTAATACTTGACCCTTTGACTATTTGATTTTAGGTAGCTTTTTTCTTGAAAACTATTTATATTAAGCCACCCACATATTTAGGAAAATTTAGAGTCGAGGATGGAATTAATTAATTAAAACGCCACTACGCCTTTTATACGAAAAATGCTACTCTACAAAACAATAACATTGCATCATTGCTAAAAATAGCAATTACATCATACTGTTGCCAGGATCATAAAAACAATTATAATAATTAGTTACTGATGCACTAAATTATCTATGACGATTGTCTATGTCATATTAATATACACTATGGTTCTCATGACTACTGTCATGGAAATCTTGTAACATTCGGCCATCCTACCGCAGCCGTGGTCCCCCGCGGCGTGTCATTTATTGATTTTCTTTGCCTTCTGTCACCAGAGAAACAAAGAGAAAAAGATCAGACAGAAAATTGTCATACAATTATAACATTTATACAGCACTAGCTGCACCCGGCAGACGTTGTCCTGCCCTTAGAAATAAAAACCTAGAACCCGATTGCAGTGACATTTACAGAGACCAATAGATAAAAAAAACCTCAAAATAGGTCTCACCGTTTAGGAGGACTTTAGCGGTGCCACCTACCGGTAGATCTATAATCTTAACCATCCCGAGACCCACTTGAACACACACAAAAATAATTTCACCTAAATATTGGAACCCGATTAGAGCTGAATTTAAAAATTTACATGTATTTTATCAATAAAATAACTCCGACCAAAGCATCTATTTTAAACGATATTCAGGTTTTTTTTACATCCTTTTTGACGGTATTTACAGCACGCATTCTGTCAATTCTGTGTCAAACGTTACATAAAAACAGTTTATATTGTCCAAAGCGCTAAGGTTAGATTAAAAATAGTTTTACATGGTGGTGAAGTATTTTCAAATTTTCGCGCAATTTTCTTGGTCACAGAGACTTGGTCACAGAGACTTGGTCACAGAGACTTGGTCACAGAGACTTGGCCACACAGGCTTGGCCACACAGGCTTGAAAGCCTATCCGAAAGCAAAGATTTTATCTCGGGAGATGAAGATATCACCTAGAACCATGACGCGTATTTTAAAAGATGACTTAGGACTTGAAGCCTGTAAGAGACGCACTGGTCATTTCTTAACTCTTAATTTAAAAAAGAATAGGGTGGTAAAATCGAAACAACTACTGAAGCGGTACGCAAAGAGAGGTCACAGAAATTTTTTAATTACGGATGAGAATTTTTTTACAATTGAGCAACATTTTAAGAAACAAAATGACCGTATTTATGCGCAAAGCTCTAAGGAAGCTTCTCAATTAGTCGACAGAGTGCAACGTGGGCATTATCCGTCTTCCGTCATGGTTTGGTGGGGTGTTAGCTATGAAGGAGTGACAGCCATATTTTTGTAAAAAAGGTATCAAAACATCGGCACAAGTGTATCAAGATACCATTCTTGAGAATGGTAGTTAAGCCCCTTAACAACACCATGTTCAATAACCAAGAATGGTCCGTCCAGCAAGACTCGGCGCCGGGTCATGAAGCTCAGTCCACGCAGTCTTGGTTGGAAACGAACGTTTCGGACTTCATCAGAGCTGAAGACTCGCCGTCGTCTAGTCCCGATCTTAATCCACTGGATTATGATTTATGGTCAGTTTTAGAGAGTACGGCTTGCTCTAAACGCCATGATAATTTGGAGTCCCTAAAACAATCCATACGATTGGCAGTGAAGAATTTTCCGATGGAAAGAGTGCGTGCTTCTATTGATAACTGGCCACAACGTTTAAAGGACTGTATTGCAGCCAATGGAGACCACTTCGAATAAGCTTTTTATATTTTAAATTGTTTCATATTTATGTATTAAACTAACACACTGTAAAGCTTATAAATGTTATTTGCAATAAAAAAAAATCTTTGTTACAATATTTATGGCAAGACTAAGTATTACAACTATAATGTAGCTTTTATTGTGTCTCTGGTTTATTGAATATGCACTGTTTGCTACAACTCCATTAATTCTTCAGGTATTCTGTAACATACTTCTGCATAAAACGTATAAAAAAAGAACTTCAGATATAAGTAGAATAAGAAATACAAAGAAAAACAATTTTTATCTAGACTCGTTGCGAAGTGGTGTACATAGACTAGAAAGTAAAATTAAATTTTAACCTATATGTATGACCTTCAAAAAGTGTTCTCCAGTGGAATTTATCTTGAATAAAACTTTTGAATTTAAATTTGATTTGGGTCACGCAGTCTTTCGGTCACGTAGACTTTCGGTCACGAAGACTTTCGGTCACGCAGACTTTCGGTCACGCAGACTTTCTTATACCCAACCCAGCAGCATAGGGGCTTGCCATTTTTAGGTAATCCCACTTCTGAATGTAAAATGCAAGGAGAGATTTGGGTAAGAAAGTACCAAATATACCAAATATTAACTATTTGGGCAGGGTTTCCCTTTATTGTTCAGCCTTTGATGTGAACATTCACACAGCACACTAAGCATTGAGCACAGTTTTTTTTTTTTTTATTGGACTTGACTTTATGTTGTTGGTCCGAAGACCTCACAACTTTACCGGGGTTTTCGGGGCGAGTGCCTTTGCGAAGCGAAGGCGCTCGAGCCCGGGAGGCAACTTGCTCGAGGGGGCTCCCTAGGGAGTTTCACCTCGGCTGGACTGTTGCCATGAGAGGGGGATGAATCTAATGATGCCCACCATAGGGCGACACAATGCACTAATTGAGAGCGGGCGACGGGTAATATAAAGCCCGAGAGGAAGGATCCCGGCGGACCGGGATCGGCGGTTCGCGGTGGCCTATACTATCTTACTGCCGTTTCGCAACGTGTTATGGCTGGGAGAGAAGAAACGGCGAAAGAAACTTCCCCGCAACACGCCTAGTCTATCCTATGGGGGGGCTGTGTCTCCTGGCGTCCCTCGCAGGGACGTGGAGAGATCGTGATTGGCGGCGTCGACGCCGCCGTCTGTGTCTGTCTGTCGGTGCCTGCCAGCCTGCCGTCCTAACCGCGGGCGGGCTGATCCGAGCCAGCCGTTTTGTGATATCGTCGACCTTGTCCATGAGGATGTTACGCGGTCGTCTTGAGCACAGTCTGAACGCCACTACGCCTTTTATACGAAAAATGCTACCCTACAAAACAATAACATTGCATCATTGCTAAAAATAGCAATTACATCATAGTGTTGCCAGGATCATAAAAAAAGAAAAATTATAATAATTAGTTACTGATGCACTAAATTATCTAGGACGATTGTCTATGTCATATTAATATACACTATGGTTCTCATGACTACTGTGATGGAAATCTTGTAACACTTGATTGGAACTGTTTTCATTCAAAAGATACCAATAATTTATTAGATAGTACATAACCTCATTTAAATGGAGCTATAAAGTATTCCACCCATCTCAGTACCGTCCGTCTGTCATTATTAATTAGACTTCACAGTCCACTTTCTATTCCGTACTCCCTATAATTTCCAGTATCCAATCTAAATCGATCATACGGTATGTCACGTGCGAAAGTGGATTCGTTGCTACCATCATCCGAGAAAAGTTTCACTTCCACATTACTGCGCTTGGTAATATAAATTATAAACGGAAATCCTCTAAAGTTGAAAACGTGCAGTTATTGAGTTTTTCTCTTTCAATTAAAGTTGGTAAGCTAAGATTTAATCATCGTTGTTGGTAATTGGAGTGTAATATAATTAAAATTGTCTATAAAACAGCTGTTGTATTTTCATTTTGTAACTAGGCAAATCCGGCCACGATTCGCTGTGGCTGTCTTCGGTATTTGAAGTGAAACTTCTTTAGAATTGTTGTGATTTGAAACTCGATGAAATGAAAGAGCGACACTAAAAAGAGATAAAGAGTTGGAAATGTTTTGAAGTTTTTCGTTAATACTTCAAATTTCGTGTTTTAAAGCTTAAATGTATTATACCGATATAATATATGAAACGTGACGTCACGAAATTTGAAATCACTTCCGCCCCTTGTCACACTTTATTTCACTTCTACTGCGTGTGAACTGCACACACACATATTTTTTTATTGCTTATGTTTATATGAATCACTTTAGTTGATCTACCCAAATTAAAAGATATAAACCGGTAATATCGACTTTATATCCAATTTAACCATTCCCGTGGGAATTTCGGAATAAAGAATGTATAAAAAAAAACTTGTTTCTACTTAAATGCTATCTGATGTAAACATTTCAAGTCAATTCATTGACTAGGCACTTTTTGAGTTTTACAGCCAGAAACATACTTGTTTATAGTCAACAGCTATATTAGCGGCTATAAGGATCTTTGTCAATCTTTGTCAGCATATGCATTGTGGCCAAAACGGAACCCTGTCGTCACTTACCCCCTTTTTTTGAAGTTTGAAAAGCTTAACATAATATTTTCTATGAAAAGTTATCTGAACGAATAACTCGTTTAGTATTGGACATATAGGATAGTTTAAAATGCTTTTTAGAATTCGGTAGACAAATAACAGAAATGGCAAAGTTTGTCATCTCTATAGAACCTTTCATTGCGCCTGGTCCAACACGTACTTGCCGTCTTTTTAAATAATTATATGGTTCTATAGTTTTGAAAGTAAAGTATAATCACGAAACGGTCTGAAAGGTTAACTATTGAAGGTTGATATTACAGCACTATCGACAGAGTTTATTTTGTGGTCCATATTAATATGTATGTAAATATGAAGGTGACTAAGGTTCGGTTTGTATATTTGTTTATTTTTACTCCATAAGCTTGAGCATAAAACAATCGTCATGAAATTATGGCACGTTTTATAGTTTTCAAATAGAGAATTGTCGTAACATACTTTTCTTCTACATTAAATTTGCATATGCATTTGCATGCTTTGTGTATCTAGCCAGTCTCAAGTATTCAAATAATAATTTAACAATTATATACTGGGCAAAGCCCAACTTTTAGGAAAATTGTAGATATTGGACTGATGTCAAACAAAGGGGTTTTTGTGACAACTTGAAATAACAAATTTCCCTAGAGTGCCCTAGACAGTTAAGGTTTTCAAAACAATCAGCAATATAGTACAACTATTGTTCATTTTAAGCAATATTATACATAAATTTTAATGAAACTATACAACAAAACATCACGCTTCAAGTTCCCACCAAAAACTCAGCATTCTTTTGATCCCAGAAATATAAATTGATCCCACGGAAAAATATTAGACGTTTAGACGAGATTTCAAACAGAACTTATAACGCTCATACCACATACAACTTTATATTAAACAAAATGATTCAACAAACAATACAATTAAACTGATCACTGAATCGATATCTCTTATGAATCAATTTACAGCCAACGACATAACAAGTTCTGCTACTTTGCTCCTATTGTTGTGAAGTGATCTATTAATCCGTGTAATTATGTCAGTCATGTAACGGTCTGTGTCGGTATATCTAGACCATGAGTACCGCTAGGGAAGAAATAAGAATCTGAGCAATTATAAACGTATATTGTTTTATAAGAAGAATATGGTTGGCTACCCTGTATTACTATAAACTAGTTTAAGAGAGTTCTTTAGTACCATAAATATACAAGTCATAAGAGCGTTAAACTAGCACAAGTACTTGATTAACAAAATACTATGGATCAACAATTTAAAGTATTAAAAGATGTAATAACACAGTTTACTTGTATACTGTTAAAAAGTATAATCGTTGTCAGCCATCTGTCGTCCAATGCCAGACGGAAGTAGGATTCCCAAACGTACTATAATATATAATATCGTACGAAATTTACTATATTTTTATCCCTAATTCAATTGTCGCGCTTTTTGTTCAAATTCTTATAATACATTACAAAATTGTAAACATTAGAACTTTACTGGTTACAGCAAGAAGTAATCTATATATATGAAACAAAGTCATGTTAGTTACACCATTTATAACTCAATAACGACTGGACGAATTTTTATGATTTTAGTGTTTTTGCAATTGTCTTCGTCCGGAATAGGGTAATAAGGATTAAAATATGACATGCGTTAATAAAAAAAATATCATTAAAAAAACATCAGTCACAACATCAGTCTAACCATTCATTTGTTATGATCTTTCCCGGCCGATTTCGGCAATGGTGACTGCATTTAAACTCATTTTCATTTGTCTGATTTAGGTGAATTATTTTTGTGTGTGTTCAAGTTGGTCCCGCCGGGATGGTTTAGATTGAAATTTGAACCAGGTAGGCGGCGTTGCAATCGGGTTTCAGGATTAAGGTGAAAGTATTTTTGTGTGTGTTCAAGTGGATCCCGGGACGGTTTAGATTCACGATTGGATCCGGTAGGTGGCGCCGCTGAACACCTCTTTAACGGTGGGACTGATTTTGATGGATTTTTGTTTTTCAAGTAGATTCGAGAATGGTTTAGATTAACAATTTGTCCCGGTTGATGGCACTGCAATCGGTTTCTAGATTTTATTTTTTAAAGGCGAGACAACGTCAGCCGGGTACAGCTAGTTATATATATTTTATGATGAAATAAATAAAATAATGAATGGAAATGTAAATGTGTACTATTTTTCCCCTAACTTTCCCAAAAGTACTATATTTTTACGGTTAAATAAACAAAAATACTATATTTACTTTAAAAAAAAGGTGGTAACACTAGACGGAAACCGCCCTAAGTTTGCGCCACATATCCCGGTTCTCATGCAGTCCCCACCGGCGACCTTGCGCAGTCGTCGGTATTAAAAAGCATAAGTTACTACAAAGTACTCGAACTATCAAAAACACGTTATGTATCCATTAGAATAGTTTTAATTATGAATGTCAATGTTCGTGTTTTATTATATACATGGTCAAAAGTACTGAAGATACTCGTAAGAATTTGAAGTGATATAAAAGAGTAGATTGTTGTAGATGATTGAGTAGGAGGTAGTAGGAGCTGTTGCTGGGATTAAAAGTTGCCAAGTAAAAATGATAAAATTCAAATAGATTTTCTGTCCTAAACGAAGTTTTCTAAATAAAAGACCTGTTATAAAAACTCTTTACATATAATCTAAAAAATGCAAATAGTAATCATAATATTAGTTTGGGGAAAAAGTTTCTTCGCATTTTATATAAAAATTCAAAAGGTTTTTTTATAAAGTTTATTTACATTTGACTAAAGTATGTAGGTGCCATTTTGTTGGATAACTTTTTGCCATCTTGTAGGTAGTGACGTGATCCCATTGCTATAAAAATTTTGGGGCTTCTGATCAAAAATCTGCGTCAAGTGGTTTTGGCAGTCCTCTCGTGATGTTAACCTGACACTGCCTAAGGAATTCTGCAGAGACCTAAACAGGTGAAAATCTGAAGGTGCAAGGTCAGGACTATACGGCGGATGCATTAACACCTCCCAGCCAAACTCTCGTAATTTTAGCTGAGTGGCTAAAGATGTGTGAGGTCTAGCGTTGTCGTGGTGAAAAACCACACCCCTTCTGTTGATTAATTCCGGCCGCTTTCTCTCAACTTTTTGTTTTAATCTCATCAGTTATTCGCAGTACAGTTCAGAATCGATGGTCCTGCCTGGTGGTAACAGCTCATAATTAATAATGCCCTTCCAATCCCACCATACACACAGCATCACCTTGTTGCGAGTTAACCCGGGTTTCGCCTTCAGTCTGTAAAGCCTGACCGGCCTTTGAACAAGATCTTTTTCGCACGTTCTTGTCGTACGTGATGTACGTTGGTGATGTCCACTTTTCATCACCAGTTAGCAGCTTCTTCAAAAATGGCTCGGTTTCATTACGTCGTAATAAAGAATCACAAATGAGTACACGGTTCATTAGGTTTCTTTCAGTGAGCTCATGAGGCACCCAAATATCTAGCTTTTTTGTGTACCCAGCTTTTTTAAAATGCGCCAAAACCGTTTTGTGGTCAATTCCTAGTTTTCCAGCTACACCGTAACTACTAGTATGCCGATCTTGCTCCACTTTTTCAAAAATGGCATCCATTTTGTCCGTAACAGGGCGACCAGAGCGACGTGCATCTTTGATATCAAAATTTCCGGATTGAAAACGCTTAAACCAAATTTGCGCTACTCTCACAGATACTGCATTAGGTCCATAAACATTACAAATTTTTTTCGCGGCTTGTGTTGCATTTTTACCTTTTTTGTAGTAAAATTTTAAAATGTATCGAATTTCTTCATTAGATTCACTCATTTTAACAATAAGAAAAACAAATGAAAATCACACATTTTCCTAATTTGAATTTGGAATTGTTTTCTTTAAAATTAAAACTTTTTAATGATACCAAAACCAGCCAGATACAAATGGTATAGCCAAAGAGATCTTATTACAAGTTCATACATACTATATGCGAAAAGACTTTTTCCCCAACCTATTATATTCTTAGCACGTTTATTTGCGTAAATAACTTTAAGAAAATGTATAAAATTTATATTATTTTACCTTTAAGCTAATGCGTTCAATCGGATATTGCTAAAACCAAACGGATATGGCTAATACTTAAAGTCTGTTGCTTGCGAAAGGCCGTTAAGTGTTAAGAACATTTTACAAATGTGTAAACATAGATGATTATGGATTTCCAATAAATTACACTTAGTAGTTCAACAAAAAATTGAACAAATGCGTGGCAGTCTCTGAACTAAGAATGGTTCCGTAGAGATAACAAACCTTCCCTGTTTTTTGTTTGGTTTAGTTTCAATATATTATTGATATTTTTTTTATATAATTGAATGAGTTCAGCAGACAGAACATGGGCCCGCCTGATGGAAAGCGGTTATCATCGCCTATGGACATTCGTAACACCAAAGTTGCTACCAATGTGCTGCCGCTCTCTAAAGGGTGACTGAAAACTGGCCACTAATGCCGGAACACAACTCAAGGTTCTTATGACGTCATATTCTGGACCAGGGGTGGTAGCCATCCAGACGGGTAAACACCCTACCACCTGGCTGTGGGTTTTGTCGCCTCTCACGACAGGCCGCCCGGCCGCAGGAAATTGTATTCTTTTTCCATTCCTGCACGGTGACAATTGATTGGAAATTAACGTTTTCATCTATGCCAATATATATAATAAATAAAATTGAAGTGTCTGTCTGTGATTTCAACATAATTACTAAAAGGAGACATGGAACCAGACTGTAAAAAGACGAGAGTGATTTTTAGATTTCTTTTTATTATGTCGATATCTATAATATTATAAAATTCTAAACATGCCGTGTCTGTGCAATAAAGCTATTTAGAAAAAAAAACAACTGAAAGACTATATAAATAATGAAGAACACGATGCCATTTTTAAAATTTCTTGTCTGTTTGCCTTTTTATTCGGAATTTACGTAGAAACTACTAGGCCGATTCCAAAGCGGTTAAAGCTAATTTTTACACTACGCTACTTTTTATCCTGAAAATTCCGAGGGAATTATTCTGGGAATTATTTAAAAAGGACAGATTACAAAAAATCGAATTCCAATGTTATTTTTTTACTGATCGATAGCAAATGTAATGTAATAAAATCTGTGATATTTTTTATCTCGGGACTCTCGCAAGAATTTTCCCGGAAGCGGTTTGAAGTTATTTGGAAGCATAATAATTAACTAATTCCGACATAGTTTCCACTAAAACGATAGCTTACATTCTTTTTTTAATTGTTGCGATACTTTGTGTCCCGGGAATCCCGCGTGAATTTCAGGTCAAGCGTAGAGGAAGACGCGCGCATATCCTAGTTTTTTTTTATAAATGTAGTAGGTTTAGTTATTTTGAATAAATTGATCGTGTGGTATAGTGTTTTTATATTGTTGAAATTCTTTCACAGAAATCGATCATGGTAATCAATAACTTATTTTATTTGTGACCTTATTTTTAAGATCTCTCCTCCCCCCTCTCCCCCTCTCTCTCTCTCTCGTTTTCCAGATAGAATTTAGGGCTGATGTTTTCCATCTTGTTATAGAAAAATATAACGCTTTTTTAAGCCATATCTCAACTCATTATATTTCTTTGGCCCAAAAGCCCCCGTCCCCTTTATGTAATTATTGCTTATCGTAAGATTTCTAATTTATAAATTATATATTATAATAATAAAATAATCGGCAGACAAACACACATATTGCATATGCCCAATTAAGCAAATTACGTTTGTGTTATGGGTAATATACAAAGGTCTACTTTGGGGGCGATCCCAGACACCCAGACCACATAGTAAGTAATAGTACAGAACTTTTGTCTGTCAATTTGTTTGAAGTTTAACTCAAATTGATTGTTTGACATTTCAATGGATTTCTATGAAACTAACGGATAGAAGTCTTGTTGTAGCGATTAGAACAAAAATTTTATTCTTTAATTTCATGTATATTTAATTTTGATATTCCCACGCGAACTAAGGCAAGTCTTTCTAAACTTAAAATAAACAAAATGCAAATAGACGTACTATATACATAAATAAGTACTTATTCATTATGAAATAGTATGTTAAAACTTTCCAACGAATTCATCCATTTTCTTATGAAACAAAGCAAGAGGTTTCGTAATATTAAAAACAGCTAATGTTGTATTATGATGTAACATACATTAAAACTTAAATTCACGCGCTTTCACTTCAGTTAGTCCTCATTATTTCAATAACAGCCTATTCTTCAAATTGATAATGATCTTAAAAGTTCTTTTAAAATGTTATTGACAAGTATTGTATGAAAGATAAGAAATGATAAGATATTTTTTTAATAACCCTTTGTAGAATTTTTGTGTATGACCAATCTCCACGAATGATCAAGTCTTAGAACATCCTTAAAGCTAAAGCCTGAGCTGAATTGTGGGTGTTTGATTAAAGCCATGGAGTACATTAATATAATACGAAAATTAAAACCAAACAAGGAAGTTTTTGAAACAACTTGAAATGTCATATTTTGCTAACATATATATTAAAATTATATTTATCCGATTGTACAGGCGCGGAATGACAATGGCCATCACCTTGAAGTCGGCTTTTGCTTCCACGAGTACAAAAAACTATACTGCCAATATTTTAATGAATGTTACTTATATAAAATATAGAAACGTGAATAATAAAATTGCAATGTTAACAATGACAGACGCTGAGATTAACAATAAGAAACAAAGAGAATATAATCACTACTCTTAACATAAATATTAAAACCAATAAAAAGATTTTACGTGTTTTTTTTTTGCATAGTTCAGCAGACAGGCAGACGGCCCACTTGACATGTCCAAACATTCTTCTTAGACAAGATAGAAAATCAAACAATTTTGATCTCAGTAATTTTAAACTTTTAGTCAAATAGTTAAATATAATTTTCTGTGGAACAGTCTGTTCTGTGACTTAGTTTGAAAAGATAACTGTGCTCGCGGGACGTTAAATGAATCAATTTAAAAATTGGCGAGCATTTTTATACCACGACTGTACCTATAAGTCTTGTATATTCTAAAAAAAAAGGTAGTAAAGTTTAAAAAATAATTTCATCGAAAATTCGTTTAAACATGGAAAAGTTTAACCAAGGTGTCTTAAATAGATTTTGGCATACATTGTATATTCTATTGAATATTTTTGAAGTGAAACTTCTTTAGAATCGTTGTGATGTGAAACTCAATGAAACGAAATAAAAGCGACACTAAAAAGAGATATTTAATCATTTAAACACTATGCTCATAAAGTTAGAGTTGGAAATATTTTGAAGTTTTGAAGTTCATAAATCAAATTGAAACTTGAGCATTTGTTTCCTATTTTAGTTATCATAAGCCACTCGTGTAATTTGTTCAAAGTGAATACATGAAATCTGAAAATGATGAAATGTAATATTTGGCATTAAAATATAGAATAATTTTTGAGCTTGGTAAAATATTATAAAAATAATAAACCTTATAATTATCCTAATACTCCTGATACACTCTATATTTATCTCATTCTCTCACTTCTGCCGTGTGTGAATTGCACATACCCATTTTTTTTATGGTTCTGTAGCGAATTGGCGAACACAGTTGACTTTGATCAGCTCTAGAGAACCACGCTGATTCTTTTATTTGTTAAGTTAATAATATGTCCCTTTCTAGTTATAAAGTTGCTTCTCAACGACTCATAAAACGCTTCAGTAACATGACGCTGTATAATTTAATTGAATCGACATTTATATCAGATCAAAAATCAATTAAGTAATGATGACTTAACTCTCTTGGATCAAATAAAATAAAACATGTTCTTTGATTAAGAAACATTTAAGATGTGCATTAAAAGTCAAAAGTGATGTGCCTAGACTGAGATTGACAGAAGTGATAAAGTTGTTATAAAAATGAACGTAACAGTCACTCCGACAGCGAGTAATGAAGAAATCGGTGAGTTATTACCTACTATTTTATCCGTGTAGGAACGGAGAAACTATACAATTTCCTGTGGTCGGGCGGGCTGTCGTTGAGGCGACAAAAACGACCCCCCACAGCCAGGTAGTAGGATATTTGCCCGACTGGATGGTTGCCACCCCGGGTCTAAAGTATACCGCCATAACAACCTTGAGTTGTGTTCCGGCATTAGTGGCCAGGTTCCAGTCATCCTTTAGAGAGCGACAGCACATTGGTAGCACCCTTGGTGTTACAAATGTCCATAGGCGACGGTAACCCCTTTTTATCAGGTGGACCGTCTGTCTGTCTGCTGAACTCATGCAATAAAAAAAATATTCTGAGGTTATTATTAATAATAATATTTTTTTTATCAATTATTAATCCTAACGTTTTTACCTCTTTAATAGTATGTTCATTTAAGATTAACTTTAAGTTTTTAGTTTTATTTTTCTTATTAGACAATATTATAAATTCAGTTTTAGATTTCGAAAATTTAAGGCCTGATTTGTTTGGCCCTTCCAACAGATTGTTTAGTGTGTTTTGAATGAGTTTCAATGTCGGTTTCAGTGTTCTCCCACTACAAGTAATGGTTAAGTCATTCGCAAACAAAAACCCCTTAACTGGTTTTTCGATATGTGAAAGAACGTCATTAATAGCAAGTGAAAACAGAATTACGCTGAGAACCGATTCTTGAGGTAGACCGTTTTCTATAGAGAAAGAATTAGATGTTGTATTCTTAACTCTTACTTTTGTTGTTCTTTCTGAAAGAAAGTTTATCACAAACGGTAGCGATTGTTAAGTTATTGAATAGTATATCGTCGGAGTCAGTGTACATGACCTTGTAACTACATTTTTTGGAGACATTATTTTTTTTCGTTTAAATTGTGATATGTATGTATATTACAATTTTGTATATAATTAGTCTGTTTTGTATATCATATGTAACAATATGACGAAAAAAATGTCACCAAAAATGTAATTACAAGGTCCCGCACTAACGCCTACGATCAATAACGCATAATCGATGATTCTGAACTTATAGCAGCGACACGCGATGACGAGATGTTAAAATAGATTGTTTCCTTTTTCAAACAGCTCGACCACTTTCGATTTTTTCACTTACTAATGATATCGACTATGATCGAAATCGATTTGGAATCCATATTGCAGTTGATAATATCGACTCCAACGAAGTGCGGGAAGCGCTAATGAATGTATATGACTTTAAGATTTTGATTTTCAGTTGAGGATCAATTGTGGACTCGATTACGATTGTTTTAATATTTCGGAAGCGCCCATTGCTAGCTTACAGACAGTCTAGAATCTTTGAAGTCCAAAACAGACTTGCCTTAAAGATCTTGAAACCAAGCCATAAAATTTAAACAAAACCCTTCGAAGCGTTGTTGACTGTCTAAGCGCGTTCTATTATTATTAATACAACGGAGAGTGCTCTGAGGAACTGTATGAGTTGGTACCATCGTCGCAATTCTACCAGGACTTCATTCGTACTTCCTGGATTCTCGAAACATGTCTACCATGCTTGACTCACGCAGTGTGTTGCCTTACATGAGCCCGTTGGCGTATGGCATGTATGGCGCAGAGTTAAAATCATTATGACTAGATAGGTAACGCACCTGGATGTCCGTGACAACGATAACAACTTAAAAAGTGAACATAAAAAATATATTGCTCATTAGAGTACATATCCAAAGCCATAACAATATGTTTCGAATAATAGCACTTAATTTGCAGGCACTTTAGATTAATGAGACTTACAAACAAGGATACATATCATTGACTTCCTGTTGCTTGAAGAGCATTGTACGTATAATAAACGTAAGCAGCTTCGACTTTATTTTAACAAGCTTTTTCATCAGATACCCAGTTTGCAATCTCGTTCGCCCACAGACTCCTACGCGTATCAACATTACATCAACCAGTTCTGAACCGCTCTTAGTGCAGTTTTGCATCTTAGATATAAATAAAACCTAATCTAAAATATGTGTGCGAACTCAACTTTTATTTGGATAGATAAAGGAAATTATTAAAAAAAATACTTTATAAAAATATATATAATATATACTTTAATCCCTATCTTCCGGGCTTTACCACATTTCATCACAATAGATAGTTTAAACACGTAAAGAACATCACATTAAGGCTCCTGTTGCCGCAAAAGGTTGAAACTGAGTTGTAAACAAAACAACTTTTCGTTGGTATTTACTTATCAATAATTTACCAAAAAAATTATCATAAATCTTCACGATGTAAGACTTAGCTTTCTATAGTTTTTTAAGTTAAGAAAATAGTTCACCAAATCACCTCCAAATTATGATGTGAAACCATTTTACTGTTCTAATTTTTATCAAAACAGAATAAAAAATATCTAAATCTTTATAAAAGAGAAACAAATAACTTGGTTTTATTTTATTTTTTTAATACTCCTTTATTTTATTCTTATTAATTGATACACAATAAAATAATAATGTATCTGAAAAACGATCACGTCTATGGAGTCTCCGCTATCGCCCGAAAAATCAGTACCGAAAAATCGGCGATGATACAAGCCTTAACATTTAGACAGATAGATAGCTCTTTATAGTACACGAATACAAAAAATGAACTTAAATGCAAAAACTAAGTCGAATTGTGCTAAAAAGCGTTATAGATAGATAGATAAATAACACTTTATTATACACTAATACAAAAATGAACTTAAAGAGTAACATTATATAGAATTATGTACAAAACGCGGTCTTATCGATAAAAAGCGATCTCTTCCAGACAACTCCAGGAATGAATTGAGATGATAATGGCGATGGTGGTATACGTAACATATAGTACGAACTACTTACATTTTAATCATAAATACATACATAAATGACATATGTGCCCAAGTCTTTAATTTAATAGGTATATAGAATATATACTACATACACATGTTAACGCGCATATAGTATATATTCTATACACATAAATATATAATGTTTTTGGATGAATAGATACATTTACATTTTAGTATAGATTCTTAAAAGAGAGAATTGTTACATCTATTAAAATTCATGGTTAATGTGGCTCCAAACATAACCGGTTCTTTAACCTGTTTCTCTTTTTCTATATTTAAGATAAACTAATTACTATTAAAGTGTGGAATTTTGTTAACATACAAAAGGTTTTTATCTAATGTCTCGTTACCAAGACCTTTATTACGTCATAATTACACGACTAATGCTAAATATACCTTTAAATTTCCAAAGATTACGTAGTTATCTTACGGAACACGTTAAAGAATGTTAATATGAATATTTCTTACGCCTTAAAGTAGGTAACGTACGCAGAACAGTTTAATAACTTCTTAAAAAAACAACTCGCGTTGTAGAGTTTAACCATTTGGCAATTATAAACAAAGATATGTTCCAAAATTAGCGATGCATCTTTAGTAGGCCACTTCACAACAGATGAAAGATTTTTTTTACTTTCAGACTGGTTTCAGCTGGTTTAATGGATAGGGCTGGCTGCACAAACTGACCAGTTGTGTTGACTAATGTTTAGAATTTAATAAATCTGCATCTTTACAATATCTTCTTTATTCTTTAACTTAATATATAGAATTTATGTCTAATTTTACCATAAATAAGGCAACTGGTTTCAAGTTCGAATTGAATAATATGAAAAAGCCTTATTACACGTCACTTTTTTTTTTAAATTAACAGGAAGATTTTTTTAAAATTATATGGGAAAATGTACTTCCTGTAAAATTTTCATCTATAGACCTTGATAGTTCAAAAAAATTACTGTCACATACACAGATGGCCATATAGACGCACGTGGCAATTGTATAAGTAGAAAACAAAAATGAAAGAACAAACTTTGTTTAAAAAAATAACGATGCACGAAAAAATATTTCTTGAGAATAGAATAGAATATTTATTGCGTAATGCATATACAGAGATGTTACAGTTTTTATAGTATCAATGCATTCGGCCCACAATTGGGCCTGCAAAATTATTATAACAATTGAAGACATGAGTGAATGAAGGGGATATGTTAAAAAAGGTAAATTTAAGGTAATCATTATTTCTTTCTTCTTTCATAATGGTCTATAAGCTTTTGTATTATCAATTTTCATTCTATATAACTCCTTTGACACTTACTATTTTCAAAACGAACTTCAAATAGTGTTGTTTCAAGTTCTAATATGGTTTCTATGCATACTTAATTTACATATTTTATAAAGTACATTTTATTTTAACATATTTTTTTAAATGTCACATAACTCCTTCATCTACTCATGTCTTCAATTGTCAATATTGTTATGTTCAATGTCAATATTATAAACAAACGTTTCATACAATCAATCAATCAATACAATTAAACATACAAATTACATTTTTTAATCATTGAAATAATAATAATCTATAACTATTGAATATCAATAATAAAATGTCTGCCATTACAACATGTCAAATATATTTATGTCAATTCATAATGTTTTATCATCCATAAACATGTTTATATTATAGTAGCATTCAGTGGCTAGTAGCGAATTTTTTTTTAAATAGTGTACATGGTAGCTCTCTAAGAGACTTCGGAAGCTTGTTGTATACAAAAGGCCCCCTTCAATACACACTTTTGCGCATTAATGCAGTACTTGAGTTTATAGTACAGACTCTAAAGTCTTCGCGTCTGTTACGTGGAACGATGACTAAATAGGTGATTAGTTTTAACAAACGCAGATATTTCGAGTATATATAGAGAGGGTACAGTCAAAATTTTATGTTTTTTAGAAAAGGTTCGCAATTATTTGCCTGTTTGAGTTTGAACATAGCTCTTAAGCAACGCTTTTGATGTTCGAACACTGTACAAGCTTCAGTGGAATTTCCCCAAAATATGATGCCATACCATGCACTTTCAGCAAATGCGGTTTGTAGTCAGCTCAATTGTACTTGTTTAACAAAAATTGCTACAGAACCATAAAAATAGAAAATATAGGAGACAACCCTACGTTTGTTAATTATCTCCCAGGAAGGTGCAACTGCAGTAGCACTCTTACGTAACTTTTGGCAAAAACTAACACTTGACTGACTATTTTAGCCAAGACTTAGTGTCTTCGAACTAATTCTGTTATTCTATTTTAAGGTCATCTCAAACTGTATTATGCTTTTCAAGGTATTTATGAAGACTTTTATATTTTAAGACTAGTGGTGCAAAATCTTAACTATTTACTGAGGTATGACCTTTTTTAATTGCAATTAAAACTTCGTCGTTAGCTGTGGACAAGTGTAGTAATTTTACTGAGGATGGATTTAATAACTGAAATTGAGTAGAAAATGTTATAAGACTGTCAAAAGGCCTTGTAGCCAGAATCGTACACATACTCACAAACAAGTCTACCTCATTTACGATTCAGTGACAATAGTTAATAGTTAAAGATTAACAACATGCCAGATTTACTATAAAATTCTAATATACATTAGGGTTTTTAAAAATTTAGTACATATAAGAACATAAACGTCCCACTGCTGGGCTCCAGTTTTGTTGATGCCAGATAATTTCGATGCAGGTATTATTGCGATGTTTTTCTTTGCCCGTTATATCAGAAACAGTTTACGCCACCGTTACATGGTGGAAACACCGCCAGTTAGGACCAAATGCGCACTTCCGAAGAATGGAATAATTTGCCGGAGTCTGTTTTTCCTGACAAATACAATCTAGAAGTTTTCAAATCACGAGAGAATAGGCGTCTTCTACGCAAGCGTACTTCATCCTACATCGCGTCATCACTCAACATTAGGTGAGACAGCGGTCAAATGCGAAACTATACTAGGCTTGCCAATTTCAAATTTAAAAAACTAGGATTTGAAGTTGGAACTATCATAATTATTTATAGGTATATTATCTCAGGCTCTCTTTTTCCTTTTTTTTAATACATGTAGTAGTTGTATTACAATACTTTTCAAAGAATGAATGGAGTTGTAATAAACAAAAGATATTTAGTTTAATATTTAGTTAAGACGCCGAGCTGGTGTCTTAGCCATCAGCCACGACAACACAACAACCAACAACCACGAGTTATGTCTCGTATACTATAATTAAATAAGTTGTCCAAAACAACTTTTATCATGTCAACAAAGATAAATGTTTCCGATTTCAATGAACGTTTTAATTATATCACTTTTTCCAATTTATCATTTGGTTACGTGATTTGATTAAATTCATAATTAAAATACATTCACGCAATAAGTTCCGGTTTAAAATTTTAGGCTATGAATAACTTTTTGATATGCTGTTGACACTACAAATACGGTTTCATGCGGCGCAAGCGCATGTTGTTAGAATATTATTATTTTTAACAGGAAAGGCCGAATATTTTTATAATGTTACTTGTAAACTTTAGCTTCTAAATAATTAATAAAAACGTATAGTAAACTGTTTTAATACATCAATACATATTATCACGCCTGTTTTTCGTAAAGGTAGGCAGTAATCTCCTTGCGACGATCCTGGTGTACATTTGTCGCTTCATCTACTTTAATTAAGCTCTTCATACATACACGTCTATATGTGGTGCTTTTTACCTGACTTTTTTAACATGTCTGCTATTTGATCATTGTGTGTACATGACTGTCTTACATAAATGTATTAAATATACAAATATAAGTAAAACGTTAAAATATATGTATTATATATTATACAAATATACACTTGGGGTCTTAACGCTCTAAAGCTCTACAGTGACGTCGTTTAACGTTTAGTAGATGACGCGACCAGAAGGCTGGCGGCTATTTTGCCCAAAGATAAAGCGTTGCTGCACAAAGTGGCAACGCCGCCAACCTTTTGGAAACGTTCCCGGTAAGTGACAGTGGTTTGAGACCAATATTTTATCTTTAGCTATTTTTCCCTTTTTTTATTTAGTTTTAGTTTTTAATATAGTATAGTTTATAGTTTATTTTTAAGTTTGTCTTGTATTTTTAATTATTTTATAATGCAAATAAAAATAAACAGACAAACATACTATATTCAAAAACGTTACACTAGTAGATAATATTGTCATACTGCAAGAAATCACTAAGAAACATCGTTAAGATTTTTCAAAATCTGAGTAACGATACCCCACACGAATACAGCGTTATGATTTTTCAAAATCTGACTTACGATACCCCACACGAATATATATATGTACATTGAAAATAACTTCAATCCCTAAAGTGCCCTAGACCTGGACCCTAGTTACGTGTCTGGACACCTCTAATCTTTATTTCTTTTGCGATTTTACTAAATAACTTTGTAGCGCAAAACAGATTACGCCTTCCTACCAAATTCAATAATCGATATAAACCCGTAAGTTTCTGAGAAAATTGTATGTAACATATAAAGACACGCTCACATGACGATGTCATAAGGCCTCATATCAGACCGTAAGCGGTATGGTATAAATCCTTTGTTATTCCACAATGGGTAGAATTTTCTCTACCTAATGGGTTTTTTTTCAATAACTGACAGCACAGGCAAAAACTTATTGGTCTATATGATTTAACCTCAGTAGGAAGTTACCTGGTTTGGCAACCATGTTAATGGTAGAAATATTCTATATAGTATAGTTCCTCTTTGCCAAAATGGCTGTCGAACCCAAAAAACAGTAGTTTCTAATAAACAATATTGACATAAGCATAATAAATACTTTTAACCTTCAAGTTAACTAGCACTACTCTTTGCGTTAACTTTACAACAGTGTTATCATATACAGCAGTTTCACAAGGTTGTTTAGGTACGTTGTTTAATCTTTTCAATACCATTTGAGGTCATGATATGCACTTGATAGCCTTTTGTAATAAATTAACTAAAGTAATTAACTTAAAACGACCATTAGTCGTTTAAAGTCTGTTTAAATACAACGTTAGTTTTCTGAGGATTTTTAAACGAAATTTTTGTGTATTGTTATTTGAAAATAGTTGTGTTGACGAAATCCGATTTATCTTCTGTTGATAGCTTGTGGTCTTTTGTTATTGTTATCATCATCCTAGCGTTAAATCCCAGTTGAGTTCGAAGCGTGTTCCTCGAAGCCCGGGGTCTGCTTTCCTACTTTTCTTCTCCACTTCGCGTGTTCTTCTACATCCCTAATTAGGGCCCATCATAAATTAAATAAATAAATCCATAAATTAAGAGAGGAGGGCGACGGGGGTCGACGAAGTGTGACATTGTGTGATAAGTGGGGGAGGGGAGTTCTAATTACGTGACGTCACATTTAATAATCTAATATATTGAAGCTTTAAAACACGAAATTTGACCTATTAATAAAAAACTTTAAAATATTTCCAACTCTATCGGCATGAACATAGTTCAAATTATTAAAAAATATTTTAAATAGAAATAAAGCTAATTACGGATCTGCTGTTGTAATTTAATCATTTTTAATGTAAAATTACAAAATATGTGATATCACGCAAGGGAGGAGTCACACGAATGTGACCCGCTGTGACAAGGACGGGGGGAGGGATCAAGAAATCATGAAATTCGTGCGAAGTAATTTGTGGATAGCCCCTTAGAGACCATTGGTATACATGTCATCATGCATGACATCAAGCCAGTATTTCTTGGGCCTAATCCTTTCTACCGGGACCTGCAGGAAGAGGTATTACTAATCATTTGTTCCCCACATAACTAGCCGGTTTCCATAAAACGGCGGCCGTATTTTTCAATATTATTATATATAATAGAAGTTTCATTTTCAAGTATTCTTAGATATTGCTCTTTAGCAATAAGACCTCCCTTTGTGCACACATAGAACAGTACCAGACTCCAAGTTATTCTGTAATGGTGTACAAGGAAGAGTTATATTTCCATCCACCTATACTAGGATTGCCAACCCCTAATTTAAAAAACTAGAATTTGAAGTTGGAAAAACCAGGACAATTCAGTTTAAAAACAGGACGCAGTAATAGAGTTGCAATCGTTAAATTAATATTTAGTGAAAATAGGTTAAATAATAATCATATTTTTTAATACTAAAAGTATTTGATTAAAATTATACGAGTTGAAAGTTCGACACTCACGAGCCGTGAGGCCGCCTGTAACGTAAGAATTGTAAAAGTGGCGTGCGAATTTTAAAATACATGACTTTATCAGGGGGCCTTAAAAACACAAGACGCTGCTTAAAACCTATTCTCCTACATCTCAGAACACTACAAAAACTAAGACATGTCCTGAGAAAACAGGACGGTTGGCAACTCTAATCTATACAAATTCCCAACAACAATTATACCAAATATCACTTAGGCCTGCTAGGCTAAGCAGGTAGCTAACTTGGTTTAAAAATATTATCTTTACCACACGCTCCTCCTGTATATATTTTTAGGCTTTATAATAATATCATTTTATACAATATTTAAAACTAAGGCTACAGTCACTTAACGGAAGCAGCCAACACAATTTTCATATTATTACTTACTTTTCTTAACAGTATTCATTCTCTGATTGTTCACTGTAACATCTGTGGACTATTTTATGCCATTATGACTGGCAAAGTTCCAAAAAACCATAAATGTAATTTTGTATACCAAATTTACAGTTTCCATATATATATTGACTTCATACCGTATCTCCGTGAGATCAAAGACGAAACTCAATAGCCGCAATGCGGGGGTCACCTTGCATTTGTTACGCTGTACTTATGCCAGACTTTACAACCATACTAATGCATGTAATATAGTCCTTACCAACTTATTCACAAAGAAGAATTTCTTCTAACCCATTAACAACTCAGTTTTGGCATTAACTACCGTTAGTTTTCCATCAATCGCAACTTATTTGCAATTGGAATACGTATTCAGACCAATTCATGCTTTATAGTCTCCAATCTAAGTCTAATTTAGTACTTTAATAATAGTGCTATACAAACTTACATTTGCATCTATACAAAGAAATTCATTATTCAATTGTGCATTTATAGTCGACCTTGTATCGTTGGAATAGGGTCGTCTGCACTAGTTTTCCAAGTGCAAATTTATTGTTAGTTTGTAACTGTGAGGTGATGTGACCAGTCGTGCAGTTGCGACCTTGCAACACTCCTGCGCGTGATCAAGTTGACAGTTCTATAATGGATTACAATTGTCAACCGCCGTATCCAGGTATTTTTGTGTTAAATTCTTAATTATAATTCTCTATATATTACATACGTTCGTTAAATTAACGACACAGCCCTTCTATTTTGAGATGGTATGTTGGTACATTTAATTCTTTAATACTCTTTATTCATATAATCATATCGAAAAGGAGAATTTCTGTCCTTCACGCTCCATATTAAGGACTTCAATAAAATTGCCAGCAAAGTATTTACAATGGTCATTCAAGTTTTGTAGCTGAATTAGTAAAAAGCAATATCTTTTGCGCAATTGGCCCATAATGCTTACAAAATTTTGGTGGTTTGCTAGCACTACAATGTCATTGACTCGTACTGGCAATTATAAATTCGCCTCCATCAAGCTATAATCTAGTGCATTATTCATCACATTAAGAGATCTAATTAGTGTAAAGAACATGTACATTTGTATAAAAAAGGGCGGATTTCACAAAATGATAAATAAGTGATTGTGCAATACTATTTTCTGTCTTTGATAATATTATACTTGGTTATTTAGAAGCTACAATTTTCAAGAACCTTTCGTACCTACACTTAGAATTAAATGTTACATTGGATCTATCCGAGTAATCTGAAGTAAGAATACCTCATTTCAATGAGCTACCTCGCAGGTACGCTATGGTTCTCTACAATGTATATTCCAAATACAAAAACTACTACATGAAGTTGTTTAAGAAGAGCGACTTAAAATTCCCTCGAGGAAAGCGACGATTGGCAATAGTTACTTACGTACGTGCATAGGCCGCGATTACCACTTTCTATCAGAAGAGTCGTTTGCCCGTGTATACTAAATTTCATAATAATATAGTAGTCTATTAACTGCGTATCAAATAAAACAATCCATATTCCCAAGATGAGAAGTAATCTACGTCATGTACGTGATAAGCCGCTGTGGCTCACTGGATTGAATATGCCGTCGTATTCCAATGATGTGAACTTCTATTATGTTAAGATTTACCATCAAGAATTTCAGAATATAAACATCATTTATCAAATCCAACAAACTAAACATTATAGGTTTATTTGATTAACTAATAAATTGCCGCACCTAACAACGTACAATATACTTTTCTAAGTAAAGTGGGTAAATAAGCCAAGCAAATACAGCGAATGCATCAAATCTTGCGCAACTGGGACACAGTCATACAAGAATTCCGATGACTTTTGACATGTTTGTCTAATTTGCATCAGCTTTATTTCGTAATTTTAAATAATCAGATTAGGCACTATCTCTTTAATGATTACATTACAATTACAACTATTGCTCTTGATAAACGTTAATATAACATTGACTATTACAATATTAGTAGATAATGCTAACCTTACGATTAAAAATTTGAATGCCTCGAAAGGATTGTGGAAAATTAATTAGAAATCATTCTCGTAACTACAAAGCTGTTTCAGAAATTGTTTTGTATTTCTGCGGACCAGAACGAGGTCTTTATAAAGGTAAATTACAAAAGTAATTTACTAACGAACTAATTTAACTATTCTTGTTTAGTAGCTCCATGAGTATTTGGCCTTCAAAAGTATTATACAAATTTTACTATATCCGTTCGAGCTGAATAGTTAATGTTATAGAAGTACTCTTACTATATAATCCTTTTCACTTTCATGATGTGTTAATGACGATGACGTTATCACAGTTTATGGTAATGATCATTATAATAAGAAACACGTTCCGTGAGCAACGCACGCGCATCAGAATAGCTTATTTTACAATTTGTTTGCTTTCACCCGTTCCGAAGATGTAAACTTGTATAACCACCGGTTATACCTTATATAAAGAAAGAATTATTTCGAAAGTCACCGCACGAATCCTGTCTTGAAACGGTACTTGACACACGCTGTCCTTAATCCTTTACTACAAAACGCGTTAAAAGCGTACATGAAAATGTTTTTTTTTTTCAATTGACCGGTGGCCAGTGTTACTCCTAAACTATTTTATTTATGGGAAGTTCTTTCATTTTATTTGTCATATTACATTTGAATGCATGGATATGTTTTATATTCGAAAGTTCAAATCAAATTTGAATATAGAACTGCGAGCGATATTGCTTGCAAATTGTTGCGTTCCATTTCTCAAACCCGCACCAACGAATAGGAAACAGTAATAGCTCGTTGAATTTGACAGACGACTACGTTCGTCTCGCAAATTGGTTCCTGCCTATAGCGGAACGTGAAATTATTTCATATTTGATTCCAATTGGAAGTTGTTACATCATCTGTGCGTCCGTTTTGATTCATTTCTAAGAAAAAAATGCTTTAGAAGGCAATAAGTTACGAAACTTGGTAACATGAAATATATTTTTGTCTGAAACCTATTTAGGTACATACATATTTCATAAGATTATTCTATGATTCCAATTTTTCATCGTGAAGCAAACTAGGCTGAAGCGTAAAAATAAGTAATATTTCAATTACTTCTAAATGCAAATTACAAGTTATTGTTTTATCTTTTGCTATTATTTCCTTAGTCATTTTCATATTCATATATATTATCATCTTTTCTTGTCTGAGTGTGCCTAATTCTAGAAAAAACTGTTTTGATGCCAGATAAAGTCTGCAATCAAATAATTTAACTTATTGTCTTAATGTTCTAGAAGCATCAGTAAATTCATAGAAAATTATAACTTCATTTTTTTGTGAGACACTATAATTAAGTACCTCAATGCTAATGTTTTGCTCAGTCCAAACAATAAAAAATCTAGCTTAGAGTATTTAGTTTAATAAAATATTGTTAAGAAACATTGCAAATATGTCATTCACTCGACCGTTTCCTTTCCGAGAACCTCAAGGCATGTCCATCCGCGATTATTTTAATCCTAACAAACCAGATGTCTAGACATTGGCGAAATGTTTTCAGTGCGTTGACCGGCATCGTAAAATTGCAGGATTATATTCAGAGAAGAGACAAGTTCATGGACCCAGTTTTAAGCCGCCATTTTGGCAACTCGTTTAGCATTCTGATTTATAGATACCTTTGCCGGAAACATTTGCAATATTCTGTGATCTTTCTTTGAGTTGTTTTTGAATTTAATCAAGGAACTAATTATATCAATGATCCCGTTAAATTGATACAACGGATATCTGCAACAGTGTTTATTGTTGAATTGAGATAATAATTTATTCAAATTGAATAGTATTTTCGAAGCCACGAAGCGCTATGAGCTTTGTGACATTTTAATTTTATCAACAATAGGTAGTCATTAATAACCCGTTCCTATATATCTTACCAATTGTTCATTTGCCTTACTATCGTTTAAAATTTGACTTTTAAGATTCATACAAGTAATTTCAAAATTCAACCGATGGTAAGGCAAGTGAATGAATAGTAAGATATAGGAACCGGCCATAATTGGTGAATCTTGTTCTAGAGAGGTCTAAGATTATCAAACTTTTTTGCAGTTTTATTGTAGTTGATACCTAATAACTAGTAATAACGAACGCAATAAAGGCTCTTCACCTTACTAGAAACAATAAGAAAAGTGTTAAAGGACACATTCTTATTATAAAGATTTTTAGTTCAATAAAGTAACATGTAAAATACTGATTAATCTCTTTATAATAGCTTGGAATGCTAATGTGGAAGACTTAAAATACTATGTGCAGAAGCACTTTCTTGTATAAAAGTTTTGATACTCTCTATTCCGTTGTTATTTGTCAATCATTAAAATACGACCCAATATTATTTCGAACAATATATTCATATTTGCTTTTACACTAAGATATCCAGTATAAAGTCTATTCGAACAAAGCTAATTATTGTTTATTAACTTTAATTAAGATGTTTGTTGTAATAAGTGTTAATGCATTCATTCAACCTTCATTAGACCACCCGTTGGTTCAGTCTGTTGTTTGACATTCACAAATGAATTCTGGACTAGTGTCTGCAAGTTATTTAAAATTGTCAGCATGTAACACTTTAGAAGCTCTCAAGGTATCTATTAGATAAATGTGATTTCACATACTCCTATGGTAAAGCTTAAAATAATAGTGTATCATATTTTTAATATGATTCAAAAATATATTAATATTTACAATAGAATACAATACTCTTTATTGTACAACAACATTACATAGAAAAACTACACAATAAACTTATATACTAAAAGGTAAGACAATTGGTGACCTTATTGCTAAAAGCAATCTCTTCCAGGTAACCTTTGGATGGACAAGATCTAATTGCATAAATAGCGTTAGCGTGCAATTGAAATATATATTATTATAATAATAAAATAATTATTATACATATATTATAGTTATAAAAATATATACGTACATAGACATACAAAACAAACAATAAATACGTTATACAATTAGATAGTGCTCCGTCACAAGTCTGTTAAAGGAAGCAGACAATTCCAGAGATGCACAGCCTGAACAGAGAAAGATCTTGCGTAAATCTTCGTAGTATTTAATATTTGTAATGAATGATATGATAATTATTTATTTAGTAATGCATTAGGCTGCTTCTTTATTTAGGATTATGGTTCCAATGTAATAAAACAAGGTATGGTTAGCCTCACCATACCTTGTTTTATTACATAAGTTCAGCAGACAGGCAGACGTCCCACCTGATGGAAAGCGGTTACCGTCGCCTATGGACATTTGCAACACCAAAGGTCCTACAAATGCGCTGCTGCTCTCTGAAGGGAGACTGGAACCTGGCACTAATGCCGAAACACAACTCAAGGTTGTTATAGTGGCATACTCTAGACCAGGGGTGGTAGCCATCCAGTCGGGCAAATACCATCCGGCTGTGGGTTGTTTTGTCGCCTCTTCGACGCCTTTTTTGTTACTTTTATTAATTAGGGATTAACCGGCGTTGCAACTTTACTCCCATCATCTTGCACTTCCATAAAAGAGATGTTATAAAAGTATCGCAATAAAATTATCCCATTTCTTTCTTTCCTTCCTTCCTTCTTCTCATTTCCCTATAATATCTTACTGAACAAGACAAAACGCAGTAATTCAAAACCATACGAGATACAGATACCTAATAAAGAAAGAATTATGTTTTTAGTCGCGAAATTTTTTTGATTTATTCAATATTTTATGAACTCAATTTCGTATAAAGATCATTTTATTAGGAAGAAAAAAAACCTAACAACTAGTTTTGGTACTTTTGTAAAACTAATGCTTCTTCAATAAATGTTTACATACGTAATGTGTGACCTTTATGTTGGTGTATGCTTTAAGACTCTTTGATGTAAAAATATTCTTAAATTCAGATGTTCTATCACATTTAGGTCCGCTTGCACAACGATCGTCTTTAAATAAAAATGAGTTAGTCATATTAAACTGCCTAAATACGTTTTACACAAAACGTATTTAAGATACCTGACATAAGGCGGTCTCCCATGTCATTTAACTAAATGTATTTATGCCGTCGGTAAAACAGCCAGATTTGTTCCGTATCACGCTGCGATCCATTTTTTCGAACAAACACACGAAATTTAGCTTTAATGTTAGTTATTTCTTGCGTAAAAGGGAATTTTAGTTGGCCAATGTCAACTTGACATTTGAAATATCGTTCGTTTGGTTAAGTTTGCTTCGGAATTTTTGGCGGCAACCTGAAGAATGATTTTTTGTTGTGCTGTTTTATTTTCAAATAATAAATACTGATAAAAAGTGAGCAATAGTTGTCGAATATTGAATAATGTAGAATTGTGCACTTGTGTTGAAAATCACAACTATTTAGTGAAATCAAAGATCTACGATTTAGTAAAACCTCAACCAAACTCTAACTTCACCCTGGCTAAATACACAAATCATAAAAATCAATAAATATTTAACTAGAAAATTAGTTTTCTCTACTATGAAAACCGGGTTTGGAATTATACTTTAAAATTTATTATACTTTATATTAATTCTGTATTCTTTTAGTTTGAAATAAGGCATACCTGGCATATCTAAACACATTCCTAATAGTATTATCACATATTCGACGGATTACAAATGGAAGTGCAAATTCATCATAAGAATTAAAATAATTATATCAGAAAATATCGACCAAAGATATCTGAATTCTATAGTGTTGACACTATACTAAATGAACTAGCTTCAGGTAAAATCCGAACACATCTGGCAGTTTTATTATTCAAAAGAGAATGCGGATCTATTTTTTGTCCTTAAATGCATTTAGGGCAGCAGTTAAATACCCATTTCTGAGTGATTAATTTTGACAGTTCTTTAAACATGTTTAGCGACACATTTTGCGTTGTGCAAGACGCTAATTGTATTTAAGGGTACTAAATGCGTTTAGTGTTTCTTAAATAAATTTAAGCAACGTTGTGCAAGCGGCCCTTAGTATAAGTGTTGTCGATTACATATCGCATAAGCGATATCTCATCGCGATCGTTATAATCGATTTCTGACGGTATTAATTCGTAACCGTTTTTTTCTTCCGTCTTAACCGGTATTTATCACTACAATTTAAATGATTATGTTTATTCTTAAATGTCTTATGAATATATTAGTGGTTATTTTTTAAATTGATCTGGTTTATTACGCTAGATTATTATGGCCAATTATCATGTGATTATGGAACGACCGTTTTCTATAGGCGGAAGGAAACATTGTGAATGTCGGTTGACAGTATTCAATATTGAAAAGAAACTTATTAAGACTTTCAATTTTTGCCTTATATGATTTAAAACCATGTTTTAAATAATAATAATCTAAGCGCCCTCTAGGCATAGATACATTGTTTTTCCTTTCAAGATAATTTTTGTTATAACGCACACGATTTGTGTAATTAATTTACAATATAATTTAAATATATTTAAATGTCTTAGTCAACTTAAGGAACATCTATTTTATAAGCTGCGCGCAGGTTTGCCAATGAGTACTTACTATTATTGTATATACTTATGTAAAGTATATACAATAATAAATTTATTGCAACAACTATTTATGTAACCTTTTTTGTCAACCCTATTACCCATCAACGCGTGACATCATGAGGCTATCGGCAAATCTTCTGCGCACGGGTAGTAAAGTAGAAAATGTTTTAAATTACGTATCTAAAAACAATTCCACTAAAATATTATTCAAAAATTTAGTTCGTTAGAAATTTTTTCTATTCGAATTTTGTTGTTATTGGCTCCAAAGATTTAGACAATGATTTGTCCATTGGAGATTTTAAATTCTTTTTTGGGCTATTTTTTCTTTTCTGTAATCTTGTTCCTTTATTAATTGTTAAGTATTTATTTCTTTACAAATATTACAATCAAACTTTAATTATGTATTACTACAAAAAATATGTATTAAATTAATATATTGGCAGCTTAGACAAGTTCCCGAAAAAAACTGCTTTGTCTATGTTCTCAATCGGTGTTAAACAAAACGTGTTGTTAGACACGACGCTGCAATCACCGTACTTAATCCTGCCAGAGTAATAATTTGCTAATCAGTAAATCTATATAGATAATTATTGAATAAATACGAAATATTCCACAGCTGTAAATTTATTACCTTCATATTTTACGAACAAAATTCTATTAAATAGCGGAGGATTTTAATTAACTGGACTAAAATGAATGCTGCGATCGACCATTTTATGTTCCAAGCTTGCAGCAACTCACCACTGTGAGTTGAATCTTATAGAATTACTGTAGGATTCAACTCACACAACTCACTTATGAATCAAAAAGGTCGATCGCCGCTGTCATTTTAGTCTAGGTGATTAAATATCAGAGTATCGTTCTTTTATTTTCAAGTCCCACGGAAAACTTTTTATTAGTTTTATCGAAGTGTTCCAAATTTGAAATTCTTAGTCAAGTCGGCCATGATATTCCGATGGCCGAAATACATAATCTCTTGCCGTCAACAACTACCTACCATGATGATATGATACACCTGACATACGACCGAACAATTGCCATACACATTAACCCAGTAAATAATGCGGCCTACATGCGATCCGATGCCACGCACAGAGCTGCAAGTAAACAATGTGTATTTTTAACTGTACATGGTGTTACTTCGAAGTGTTTGTTTACATGTATGATACCTCAGTAGTATTCATCTAACGAGCTGCATCGATTCTTTTAAAGAGTGTCTTTGAGTTAAGTTTGAAAGTATACGTTATATCGGTACTATAAGCATGGAAAAAGAATAAAGGTAGGTACTAAGAAATTATAATCACCCGGTATTAAAACGTAACTTATAATTATGATCAGCAATTTTCGTTTGCTCAGAAAGGTGCAGACCCGGTTTCCGACAAGTAACATGTAAATAATCTATATTGATATTTATTCGCAAGCGGGAATGGCAGTGTTGCTTGCTATGCATTCTTAACTCTGTACGTCTCTACAAGATTCGTACACTGTCGGACACAGTCAAATCAATCACAGCGCAAGGTTTTGGAGTGTTTGGTACTCTACTTTGCTATTGGCTGATCGAAGTTTCCCGCGTTACTACAATTGGTCAACTGCGTAGGTACATCGGGAGGAATTATTAGTTGTGTAAAACTGCAACACACTCTGCAGTCACAGTTGGCTTTACTAATCGATTCTTGTTCTCATAGAAAATGTTACTACTCATCAATCATATTTTTGAAGTGATAACTTCTTATGGGAGGTAAAACCGCTTCGTTACGTAACGCGTTACGGCGCCAGTTGGTTTGGCTTTCCTTTCTCTCACGCATACGGCAGCAGTAGGCAGGCTCCTCCTTTCTCACCCACGCGCTATATACATAAAATTTAAGTAATAACCTAAGCTTTTCACAAGTAAAACAATTTCAATATTAAATAGTTCAACTTAGATTAGTTTAAGTTATCACTACTGTCGGGCGTCCCGAGACGCACCCGTTTTAAACTTAAATCTGTTATAGACCGAAAGCCTTTGCGCCGTCCGCACTGGAACCCCAAAATCCCAGGTTATAATGGATGTTTAGCTTGGAGCTTTATATACAACCTGTATTGTACAGTCACGGTATGAAAATTTTTCGCCAGGTTCGCCATGTTACATTTTCAAACTAAGTCACAGAACAGAACTATTTCACAAAAAAACATGTTTAGCTGTTCGACAGTAAAGTTTAAAATTACTTGATAGACTTGTTTGATTTTCTATCTTGTCTAAAAAGATTGTTTAGAGATGTAAAACCTTTTTATTAGTTTTAATATCTATGATAAGCGTAGTGTAGCGATTGTTAAACTCAGTGTCTGACATTGCAATTTTCTTTTTTCACGTTTATAAATATTATAACTGTTACAAAATGTAACATTTATTAAAATGTTGGCGGTACTGTTTGTTTTTCTTGTTTTTTATCTTTTTTTGTAATAATCTTTGTGTTTGTCAGTTGACTAATTATTAATTATTAAAAACACATAGTTAATAATTGCGCCTTATAAGTATGTTTAAATACCAAACTTTGAACCCACTCACAGATAAAACATCCATGTCATTGTCGGAATGGTAATCCAGTAGTTTGCAACGATTTGAATAAAATATTAAGTTTCAATAATAATGATCCTTATTTTTAAATGCTTCGTTTGACCTGTAGACCAGCTCTCCCACCCCTGAGCCACTCACACCCATGTTGCTCCTCGCCAATCTTGTAGGGCATTGTTGGGGCCCATGTGGCTAGTCACCGTCTGCCCATTTTTTCCATATTCCCCGAACATTGCGACGGGCAGGCAGGCGTCATAGTTCCCAGAGCGCAGCTCCCTAGTTCCAGTAGCAGTTCATCCCAATAGCCCGGTGGCTTTTGTTCTCATTTCTTTCAATAGCCCTACACTAACCGGGGCTTATCCTTGGGTGCATTTTTATGTGATGTAGACAGGGATAATCGCCGGTCAGTGTTACGACACATTTACATTAAATTTGTCAAGCAGCCACTACGTGTTGCGTTCCCTTGCCCCACGCAAGCCTTCCAAAGGTCCGGACCATTTGCATGGTCGTGGTCTTGAGAGACATACACATATTAATCTTTATTTAAAAGAAATATTATTTTTTCAGCGGTCTCTGCGCGATGGTCCGCACTTCGAGTGGCGGCCACAAGGCGCGGTGGCGCCCGTCGCCTCCGCCGTGAGATGGCAGCACTGAGAGAAACTCTTGATGATATTTGCGAGCCCGGTGACTGCGCGCCGCAACCGCATACCAGGGTTCAGCTACACAGGAGGATCGAGGAGTTGAAGGTGTATATTATTTTCACACGAGGTGGTAAGTCACTTTGCATTATTGCAAAGTGATTTACCACCTGCGATTTGTTTATGTTCGCGTTTGACCGCTGTCTCATCTGATGTTGAGTGATGACGCGGTCTAGAATGGAGCATGCTTACCTAGAAGATAGCATAGATAAACAAACTCCGGCAAATTTTGCAATGGACGATATAATTTCTCATATCATAGTAAATATCTAAAAACAACGCTTTAAACTAAAGCAATTATACAGTGAGACCCTTTCCCTGACAAAGCTACGATTCAAGGTTCATTCTAATCGGCGATACAATTCTTCGTCAGCATCCAATCGCAGCCTACTGGATACTACTGGACGTGGGTCTCCCCAAGTCCGCGCCATACATCCCGGTGCTGCGTCTTTCTTATCCGGCGACCTTATGCAGGTCTTCAGTCTATGGGGCTTGAGAGCGTCTGATACTGCAGTCTACTCCATCGGCCATCGGTTCTGTAGCAGATATGATCAGCCCATTGCTAATTTTACGAACTGTATCGGCTACTTTGGTTTTTTTAGTGCGAGATCACAACGCTGCGGTATGACGACGCATCGCAAGAACGACGGCCCACTGCAATGCGATACGATGACGTAACGGATTTTTTTTATCGCATACGATGCTGCATCGTATAAGTAGAGACTGTCGTAATAAAATATGGATCGCACTAAACTTGTCCTGCTTCTTGTTTGCACTCAAACGCATAGAGATTAAACGAAGAAGAAAGTATTGGTTGTCTTCATTTTTAGATACAATGCGGTAACGCGTCGGAAAAATCCACTATGCGTTATGCAACGTCACACCGCAGCCTTGCGTTGTGGCCTCGCTCGTACGGATATCCTCATGTCTAATTCTATCCATAAGAGAAACCTCCCAACATCATTTGCTGTATAAAAACTGTACTTGCGTAAAAGTAAATATTAACCTATACTATGACATTAGCCTGGAGCATGCATGCTCTAAGGCTGTATGTTAGACATGTGCACCGCGTTGATAAACTCAACTGCGGCGCGCTGGAGATTTTCATTCTACGGCGGCGCGGCGCCGCGCCTGTGGCGTGACAGTTTTGGGCTTTTTGAAGTTACTGTACTTAAATTTACTCCATCTATGTATGCTTAAAATAGTCACAAACAAAATAAGGCAAACCTAAAAGTGTGATCTGCGAGCCGGGAATTAAAAGACAGAACTCAAAGATGCGAACACTCTCCCTTTGTTCTTTTCAGATATCATCCATCTGTTCTGTATCAAGCTAACAATTTAACTAACGGTTGTAGGGCTCGTTATCAGCCAGTCGCAATCCACTGCTGGACGTAGGCTTCCCCAAGTCGGCGCCAATCATCCCTGTTCTCCGACTTCCTCAAGCAGCGCCTACCGGCGACCTTGCGCGGGTCGTTCGTCCATCGAACTGAAGGGCGTCTGACACTACGTTTATTAAGAGCTCATTCATTTTTAAAGACTTAGATTGCCTATAAATATAAAAATAAAATGTAAATTGTTTAGAACTCAACCAGCGTCTTACTACGGTACGCGTCGCGCACAAGTGTCGGCAGCGGCGGCATCGAGCCGGCGCCACGCACATCTCTACTGTATTAACATTGATAAAATATTTATTTGGTTACAGGATCGCCTCGCCCGTCTGCTAGAATGCAAGGTGTCGATGCTGAAGCTGACGGTGTCGGTGCGCCGGGCACTCGGAGAAATGGATTCCGATGACAATGGCCTCGCGACCGACTTGGCAGCGCTCCTGGCGGCGTGGGAAGACTCCCATCAAAGGTCAGTGTGGCGCGCCTTTATGCAATTTGGCATTGTAAATCGGTTGGCGCGATTGGCAACAGCGTGTTACTAGAGCTACGTTCCATTAGAGACTCACAACGACCACGTTCACGACCGCGTTTTTTCCCGTTCCACTTGCTTGTCAGCGTTACAATCGTGTACCCAAGTGGAACGGTTATTCAACCCACCACTTGACATGGGTCGTTGTGAGCATTGTGTGATCGAAAATGATGTCGTCATTAGGGACATTTTCGCCACGACCACAACGACCGCGGTCGCCTAGTGGAACGGCTAACGGAGCATTTTGGGCGTTGTGGAGCTACTAATGGAACGCGCTGTAGGAATAGGGTAGATGACAGGAAAATCAATTGATACACTTTTTATCATCTTATATTAACACGTGCTAAAAGTGAAGGAAAACATCGTGATGAAACCTACACACCGAGATAGCCGATGTGTCAAACGCCAATCCGCCTTAGACGAGCGTGCGTCTCTTTATGAATGGGAAGCTCGAGCCCAGCAGTGGAACTTTTATCGGCAGTTATACTTGTACGTCGCTGAAGACCATAAAAATGGCCCAGATTTTTGGAGGTCTTGTGGGGGTCCATAGGAAAGCTAACACGTAGAGGTCCTTTTGACAAATTTAATCTAAATGTGGCGTGACACTGACCCAGTGCCGTAAATAGCCTCTTATGCGCCCTATGCGAGATATAACTGCGCTCTTGCTTTTTTTTTAGATATTATAGTTACCCTAGCTAGAGCAATGCTATGTATAGGCCTACTTTATTTCATTCAGGGTGATAAAATAACGCACTAGGACCTTGGTGTTGGTGGACCAATTATCTAATATTTTGGAAGAAAATTCTATTTTTTTAAAGAACTAGAACACATACGCTCGTGCGCTGCCAAAAACATGAGCGCGATGTTTTGTCTAATTTAACAGACGTTTTTGATGATACTGGGATGTAGGTACGTATGTGTTGGAATCGAGCACTAGGGGCGCAGCGGGAACTTATCAGGAACAAACCGAAAAAATAATAGTCCTGCCTGGTCTGGCCATTCTTACGCCCCCCTGAGTCTACGCCCTGTGCCTGGGCACCGGTGGCACCGCCCTATTTACGGCACTGCACTGACCGGTGATTATCCCTGTCTACACCATATCAAAATGCACCCAAGGACAAGCCCCGGTTACTGTAGGACTATTGTAGTAATATCATAAGGTTACATTTTGGTGTTTCATCTTACAGAACCTCGAACGAGTTGCTATCATTAGAGAAAGCGGTAAACGCATGGGCAGAGTGGGAATCCGCTCTGCGAGAGTTGCAAGGCGCTCTCAGAGGTGACTTGGCGACAATTGAGTCTTTGCGTGATCGTGGCACAACTATTGGGGACACTAACGAAGTCGCTGCACAAATTCGCCAGTTAGCCGCATCGCTTGTAGAAAAGAAAAAGGTAAGAACGTGTCAGCTGTTCTATTTTAAAACTCGACGCATACTAAGTAAAAATAGCAGAAAAGTAAAAAAATAAAAAGTAATTAAAAATATTTTTCATTGTGAACCGAATTAATTAAAATTATAATCATTATCATCTTTATTATATTCAGTGTCGCAAAAAGCCTATAGTAATTTATTAATTACAAAAATATTAAAAATTAAGCTAGCACACCCCTAGACCAGATGCTATATAAACTCTAAACAAGAAACTTTGATAAACTTTGTCTTCTATAGATAACTTTTGTGAACGCCTAAGAGCCCTAATACCTAAGAAACAGGCTAGGTCTAGTTTAGGTGTTAGTATCCAAATAGGCTTAAGGCGAAATGTGTACGTAATTTTGGTGTCAATAAAAATCTTTTATTTATAACTCTTGTTTTCTACAATTATATATACAGATTGTTTAGTGGCTTGATATTTAAATCTACTTCAGGCACGAGTATCACAACACAGATATCCTAGTAAATATCTGAGAAAAATAAATTGTTATTTATAAAAATGAATTGTTGTTTATAAAAATGAATTGTGATATAAAGTTAAGGTGTTATTTCTAAAATTAAATGACAGGGTGGTTCGACGTGCGATTCGTTGTCCGATTCGGGCATATCAGACGGGGACAGCGACGGCGCCGGGACGCGCGCGCGGCGCCTCGGCGCGCTCCGGGAGCTGGCGCGCCGGCTGCAGGCCGCTTTGGCGCCCAACTCACCCGCTCACAGGGCCATTGCAAAGGTATTATAAATCGTTTTTATTTTTCATTTACTCTGCAAAGTTGAATTTAGATTAACATGGAAATATAAATAAGAGGCTAAAATATGAAAGCATTAAATTATAATTTTATTATAATCTACCATAATAAACCTATAAAAGCAAAAATACTCCGATCCAATATTATTATTTAAATGAATGTAAGTCGCGCTAACTGACTAGACTATGAAAATACATATAACTTGTAGCAGCGAGAAGTAGAGGTTCAATAATACTTCAGATGGCAGAGAGTACCTAGTATTGAAGAATTAGTAGAAGTAAAGTAATTTATTTTGGAAACGGTAACCTTAAGTACAAATATTAACAAGTCGTACTGCTAGTACAATATATAGCACGGTGTGTGAGCGGGACGGAAGATGTGCGAGCGAGATAGAGCAACTAATAATATGTGCGCTCTCGCGTTGCGCTAGCCAGTAGTTCGTTGTCCGCTGCGATGACTAGACGCATGAAGCTCCCATAAACTTCTAAACGACTTCTAGCTCCATTATGAAAGTTGGCATGGAGTTTAAACAGTTTAACAATATAAGGCTTTTCTTTATTAAATTATATTTCAAATTAATCATGCCGAACTTTATAAAAAAAAACAATAAAATATAATTTTTCATTATTTTTTTATTTACTATTTTTGAAATCCAATTATGAGACTTTTCACTAAACGGAGTGTAAAAGAAAGTAGTTTATTTATTTTCATGTACCCGTTTCAATCTGAATAATGAATGACCTTTGAAGTACATAGCCCCACGGTTTCTCAAATCTTCAAACACTCATATCTTATGGGCCAGGTTTTCCACTGTAAAAGTATTTTATACCTGTGTCGAGGGTGTGTACGGGTATAACATACTCCAATATAAATGAAATCGGAAACTTGAACTTTTTTTAGTTAAAACATATAATTTCAGCGTATGGAACAAACGGAAAATGAAGTTCGCACGCTGCAAGAGTCATGTCGAGCTCTCGTGGAACAAAGCATTCCCGACTTCAAAATCGAGGATGAAACGTAAGTAAAACACGAAAAATGATGAAATTTCCCGAATCTTCTAATAAAAAACCCATAAAGCCTATGAAGCCTAAATAATGAATTTATAAAAACCTTTACAGCGTATTTTTTTCGAAGTAAGACTGGAAGTTCCGTTTTACTTTTAGGTATAGGCACTCTCAAACTATCTGATTTTTAGTGTTAATAGTTTTAATGAACAATTGTGTTTGTGTGTATGAACTTTTAAGGCAAAATCTATATTTTCAAGATGGCACATAACCTCCGATTTTTGGTTAATCAAAGACATATAATTTAGATGAAGCTAGGCTGGAAAATTGTATGAGTCTGGATTTTGCTTCCTACCCAATTTGCTGGAAGAATATTATTTGAAACTAGGCTATGCTCGCGACTTCGTCCACGCTTGACTTGAAATTCCCGCGGGATACCCGGGTCACAAAGTATTGCAGCATTTAAAAAAAAGAATGTAAGCTATCGTTTTAGTGGAAACTGTGTCGGAATAAGCTAATTTTTATGCATCCGAACAACTTCAAAACGCTCCCGGGAAAATCTCCGCGGGATTCACGGGATAAAAAATATCACACATTTAATTACATTAAATTTGCTATCGATCAGTAAAAAAAACACATTGGAATTCGATTTTTTTTAATCTGTCCCATTTTAAATAATTCTCAGAAAAATTCCAGCGTCATTCCCAGGATAACGAGCAGCGCAGAGTTAAAGTCTAAGAATTAGCTGTCAATCAGCGAAAACTGCTTCGAAATCGGCCCAGTAGTTTTTACGTGAAACCCGAACAAACAGACAAACAGCAAAAAAAATTGCATGCATTGCATACCTATTAGACTAGATTAGTTGTTATTTTTTAATAGCTTCTATGTACAGACACGGCATGTTTAGAATTTTATAATATTATAGATTTATTATGATTGTTCATGAAAACTTGACTAGATAAACAAACAGTTCAGTACAAGATAAAAGATAGATGGAAACTTATTTTTTGTGATATTTCATCAATTTCTCTTCTCTTATTTCAGAAGAGACAGCACTATTGCAGCTATATCGGGGAACAAAACGGGTTCAGGTGACCCTGACTACAGTCCAAGAGGAGGATGGTTATGGCGCGTTTTGCGTTCATCTTTACCCATCCAACTCTGCCTCGTGGCTTTATTACTAGCCGCGTGGTTGGTAGAGAGACCAAGATGCTGTGACGCACTCAACTCACTCGCCCAAACATTCACCCCCCAACTTCGCTATGTACGCGGACCACCACCCGTCTGAATATCTTATATGATAGTGTTCAAAACACTTGTGATATTCGAGTACGCTCTAAAGAGCCTTAAAGACGAGGGCGAGTTGTGGTAAACATTCATCCCCAAATCGCAGTATTAATGTTGCGCGAATGAAAAGGAGCATCTACATTTGAATATGCTGTCACGAGCCTTACGCTACTTGTGATGGATATTCAACCCTTCCAGTGGGACCAATTCACCCCGAATGGTGGTATTAATATCCCGTGAAAAGAACCGATAATTCTAAATTTGAATATGCTCTTATTACGACCTTGACGATATTTGTGAGTCACCCCTCCTAGTAGTAGTAATTCATAATACATACTAATTCATCCAAGATAGTGGTATTAATATCGTGTGAGTTTTTCATTTTTTTATTGCTAATTGATGCACAGCAGAGACCCAACTGTGATGGAAAGTGGTTACCATCATCTATAGACATTAGCAAGACCAGAGACACTGTCAATGTGCTGCCGGCGTCGAAGAAAACTGGAATCTGGCCATTAACGCCGGAACACAACGCAAAGTTATTATGGCAACATACGCTAGACCAGGGGTGGTAGCCATCCAGACGGGCAAGTACCCTACCACCTGGCTGTGGGTTGTTTTATCGCCTCTTACGAGAGGCGATCCGGCCGCAGCAGAAATTAGTATTCTTTTTTACGTTCCTGCACGGTTAAAGAAATAGTATCACGTTAATGGAACAGGCCGTTCTAAATTTGAATATGCTCGTAAGATCTTGGCGTTATTTGCGAATCACCCCTCGTAGTAGTAATTCATAATACATACTAATTCATCCAAGCTTGGAATCATTATCGTGTGAATGGAACTGAACATTCTAAATTTGAATATGTGCTTATGACCTCGATGTTCTGTGAGATAAAAATTCAACCCTGCTAGTAGTAAATTATTACTAATTCACCCCGGATAGTGGTATTAATATTGCCGAACAGATTATACCACATGGAGTTATTACTCTGCGTGGTTGGTTAAAAAATCGAGATGCCGTGATTTACAACTCACTCGCCCAAACATTCACCGTTCAACTTCGATATGCACGACCACCACCCGTATAAATGACTTGTTTGTTAGTGTTCAAAACACTTGTCATAGTTGCATAAGCTCTAAAGAGCCTTGCAAGTGCGAGTTGAGATAATTATTCATCCCGGAATTATTAGTATACTATTAATTTGCGGCATAAAAATTACGGTAGATATCAACCCCTAGTATTGGTACTAATTCACCCCAGATACAGTTGAGAATGTAACAGACTATCCGTATTCGAATATATAACTAATTGCCTTATATCAATGCTTTTTGCGGTATATATTTATCTCTGATCTATTGTAAATTGGTGCTAGTTTAAATCCGTTTGTACATTTACTGTTAAACACTCATAAAACTTAGGGATCATTATGTTAGACTAATTGAAATAAATGGCTTTTGTGATTTGATGGTCTAAGCATTGACTCGTCTAGTTGAGGTCGGTTTCGTGAATGTCAATTAATATCAATTAATATTCCTTTATTGAGTCCCATAACACAAGCGATGTTTGCGATATTTCGTGACTTTCTATGACAATTAAAAAGATATAACTATAATTATTATTTTTTGGAAATTGTGTTTAAATTCTATTCGATTCTATGAAATAATAAAGCAACGGAAAAAATCCATAAATTAAATATACCTTTAACATATCATTAAATGACTCTGAGTGCGGTGGATAGAGATCGGGTGACACTTTAAGTAGTAGATAAATTTTAACATTCTTGTTACATAGCTTTAGCAGCGTACACGCCGCGAATGAATGAATCGTTCACTCATTCCATCAATCGTTCATATTGGTGCGTAGTATTGATATGGTAGTATTTTACCATTCATTCTTGCACAATTATTATGACAATATTGTGCTCTAAAATTCTTAGTTTACTGCGTATTTTTAAACCATTTTGACGTTAGTTCTGCGCTAAGCTGGAGCTAAAAGAGTGGAGATAGTGTTGTATATTAAAATGGAGCCAATGATTGCTTGTAGCAATAATTTTATTATTTACTAACATTTGTTCTGTACAAATGTTATCGGATGAAACATGTTCGCGATTGATATTATTCTACATATTTGCCTAGGATGTTAAAATCCCAAATATGGAAGAAAGTATTAACAACATAACAATAAGTATTTTGGGTGACTGGAATATGAATTAGACTATTATATGAAAATAGTTCGTAAAAATATTATTTAATGGACTGTATGAACTAATTGACTAACCTTGATAAATTGGTAAGTTAGTTAGATTTTTTTAAAAGAAATCTTCCAATTAAATCCTTGGTTGCTCATATAAAAAAAGTTCAAATAAATCAGAAAGTGTTCCAAAAAAATAATGATCATCTGTATCAGATGAAGTTCAAAATACTAGTAGTATAATGATTTAGCATTAATTTACTAACATTTTTTGACAAACATTTTATTAAGTTTGTACGTAGATTAGAAGCATGCCTATTTTAGTACAATTATTCGTAGATTACTTAAAATAGGTGAGAGTGCGTCGAGTATGACAACGAAGTATCAAAAAGTGGCCGAAACGTCAGAATAAAAATCACATAAAATACCGCGCTTAAAACTGTTAAAACGTAGTTTATTAAGCTTCTGTCTGTCATTTTTATTCTGTCAACGGTTCGTTAACGTTAATAGAAGTCTGTATTCTAGAACCAAATTCAGTCCTGAATCAAATTTGAAAAAATATTGATAAAGGTTTTTATTTTATTTTCATAATCTTTTTCTTTATCTCCAGCTTTGTTTCATGTCTGAGCGTTGTTCTAATATACGAGTCTAAATCGATTTGATTAGTACTTGCTATTTTTATTTTTTACTTTTTTCAATATTGGTTACAGTTTAAACGAAATCGGCCATATGATTAAGAGGTCTTAAACGAAACCTAAGTCAAACGAATCATCGTTACATTAACAATATAATACAAGACTGAAATAAAATAACATTTTTCATACATCCAATATTGTGTCAATAATATTCTGTAATAAAATAAAATTGTATCGATGCCATCAATTATTATGTATTATATAAAAATTGGTTATTATGTAAAATATGTGTCATATCATAATGTTATACGAAATGTCTTTCATTTAAAACGTACATTATTCTCGTGGATTTGATTTAATATTGAATCATCTCTTTGGGTGCTATCAGACAGAAAGCGGTCACCGGTTCGAGCGTGCAAATATTCACGAACACTGCAGTCGGACGGTCGACGCAGTCACACTACTGCCACCATGTTTTGTGACGATATTCCTCCGTCGTAAGACGAACTATTAAGTCATTCGCAGTAACAAAACAGAAAGATTAAGAAAAAAAGGTGGAGAATTACATAGTCTGGCATTTCTCTGGCAATTTCCAACTATATTTGTGCTACTTTTCCTCCGTTTTATAATCGTTATCCTTAGCATCATATAAAAAATGCCTTTCACGTACTAACATTATGAATTTTTCGTTCTCCGTCTTTCAATCAATGTGGACACCGAAACAGTAGTAAATGCGCGAACGCAGGCGTCTGGTTGACCGCCGCGGTCAGAACGCTCGAACTCGTGACCGCTTTCTGTCTGATAACACCCTTACGGTCTTATTAATATTGAGTTATAGTAAATTTGTAGGCTTATTTAAAAAACCATAAACAAGCCTACAAACGTACTGGTAACTCAATATGAATAAGACCGTAACAGTATGGCTAATGAAAGTAGACTGAAAAAGAGCGGCAAGTTGAAAAAATGTCAGTATGCCAACTCCTAATTACCACAGAGTATTTATACAATACGTAAACTATTTTATTTTCAATTAAATTTAGCGTCTTTCTTTTATTATCTTTTCTCGAATTTGGAAATCATGCAAAACAATAACTACCGCACATCACTTTAAATGTTTTTTTATTCATGTTTAAGCTTGTAAATGCTAAAACACAATTGCACTAAAATAACAAAAACGGCAGTAATTTTATTTCAGTTCATTACAGTTCTTATTGTTGCTGGCTCCAACGCGTTTGGGAAACAGTAATTACGTAAATGTCTCGGTAAATGACATTCACATTGTATTAGCAATTCAGCATTGTCATGTAAAAGTTTATGAATAATTCGAGTGTCTACTTTCTTTCGCCAAACTCTAGCTATATATATATATATATATATATATATTTATTTATTTTTTAAACGAAAAAGTGTGCGTGTTTTAAATTAATTCTGTTTTGTGTAATTACAAAGACTCCTAGCAACACTTTGATTATACCATTGAATGATAATTATGTGCCTGATTATTCTAATGATATGTGGTCATTACTTCCTGGTATATTTGTTTATGTCATGGAACACTTTAAAATCATATTTTGACTTTAACTGAATTATAAAGAGCATTAGTGGTCTTTGTTTTAGTTTTAACTAAACAAAACGTAACATCTTTGATTTTTAATCTATGGTTCAATGTCGCCAGGTAGTATTTTTTTTGTAAAATCTATAATTTACACATATGGCGTTCGTCTGACGCTAAAGCTGTAAAGACTTTTATTTGCATAAATGATTATATCAGGAAATAGTGACGTTTGTTAATATTTTTATTTGATTATTATATAATTTTTGTATTTATTTGATAAATGACATTGTTGAATTATTTTTATTCATTTAATTTTATGTTCATGTATTATTTTATCGTTCCTTACGTAAGTTATGTATGTAGTATAGCCGTACTCCACTATATTTCTTTGAATCGATTGCACTGAATAGGACAATATTTTAAGTTAAAAAGAATCGTGTAAAACCTGTACTATTTTTAAGTAAAAAAATACTCCCCAAAGCGGAATCTAAAATTTTTAGAATTATGTTGTTATCCTGTTATCAATTTAAAAAATTTCGATATAGTTTATGGTAAACGAATTGATAACTTATGGCGCCATTTTCAATTCATTCATTTATTCATTTTTATGGTTCTGAAACAATAAAGTTGTAAAAGAAATTTGAATATTCAATATCAGTTTAAATATTGAAACTTCTCTTATGCGTCATGTTGTTAGATGAGTTTGAATATAATATTAAAACTGCCGTGATTTTTTAATGAAACTTATGAAAAACTGCCTTTGATTTATGCTAGAAATGTGTGACGCATTCTTGTATAATAAATGTATGTTAGTGTGTAAGTATAACTTTCAATGTGGTTTGTTAAAAACATTTTTATCGATTTTGGATTATATACAAATTTTTTGAATGTAAAGCCACACTGAAAGTTTTTATCATTCTATATTTTTTATTAATGGCAGTCAATGCCTATGTAGTGTGTCATATTTCTTTTAATTTTTATATTTTAGTTGTTAACTAGTTGGATTATTGAAAGAAAATAGACATGCTATTGAAGTGCATTTAATTTTTCAATCTTCGCAAGGAAAGTGTCATAAGTATAATCGGTTGCATAGTGGCATGTTGGCTTTATGGAATGGAAATAAAACTTGAATTTAAATCTAATTTTTGTGTGTTTCATTTTCCCCATGGCTGTTATACATTTATTTAGTTCTCCTCAAATATTTTCCATTTAAAACAAAAGATCACACAAAATCATTTTTTTTTAAAAATACAAACAATTTTTTATAATTGAAATAAAATAAAATATTCATACAAAACATAGAATCTTGAGGTGCGTCGGCAGCAGGGCCTAGGCTTTATACTACAAACAAACGGTTAGAGCTACAGAGAGAAGGACCTTAAATTCTTAAATTGTTTGTATTATTTGTACTTGTATTATTCTGTATATGGTCCTTCACCCAGCAGCTTAGGGATAGACTATTTAATAATAAAACTATAATTACAATTGCTATTTAATAATAAAATTTACATTTAGTTTTGTACCTATCAATAATAGCTGATGTCAAAGACATTTGAAATTACAATTTCCCTGTCGCTGGGCCACAGGTCAAACCCTGATGTAGAATTGGACAGGAAAACTATTGTAGCTCTACTAAGACTTCGCTCCGGGCACATTCCTTCAAACAATTTCAAATATATGATGAAGGTTTCTAATTCACCAAATTGCTCTGAATGCCAAAAGATTGAAGATATCTATCATGTGTTGGCAGAGTGTGTCCGGGACGAGGCGATACGGCATCAGCTTCCGGTCCATAGATGATACACTATATATTTCCGGTCAATTGTAATGTGGGTAACTGGGCAGTATTGTCTTCTCCATTTTCTGGGGAGGCCAGAATGCTCTTTCAGTTATTATATGTGTACTTAGTTTAAGGAAGTAGAAATAATTGTAAGATTGGACGGGGTGACATTATCACAAAGAGACAAACCCCATTTATGTAATAAAGAATAAAATAAAAAAAACCCTGATGCGTGCCTCTTATTTAAAGAGCAGGCATTAATACAGGTAGGTGGTACATTGTATTAATTTTTTAATGTTAAGGCGATTTGCCCCCAGAAGACTTATTCATTTTATATCACATCTCCCGGGATGAAAAGAATCGTAAGTCGAATTTTCGGCTTAAAGCTACATATGTACAAAATTACAGCAAAACTGATACAGTACTCCAGTAGTTTTCTATGAAAGCTTAACAGATAGACAGGCCAAGTTACTGTCGCATTTTTTATAGATGATGAATGTTTATATCTATAAACTGGAGAAATTATTGATTTCCCATACAAACTTTCCGAGCTGAAAAGTATCCCATATCCATCCTAGATATTGAACTTACATATATACTGAGTTTCAGCCAAATTGGTCCATAGTTTTCTATTATTCTACAGATCCCTGTTATACATATATACGCTTACACACCTTTATTATACTATGTCATCTGCGTTTATAACATTCTACCAGCAAAAGCTAAAGCTATGTGCATATTATAAGTCACGGCTGACGGACGAGGCTGAGGGGCATGGCTTACAACGTATCTGGATAAGGAAAGTCTATTGAAAGTTCGGACGTCCTAAATTTTATTTTATTTTATTTGGATATATGGCTTAGCAGCTAAGTCTTTAAGCCAGATCTTAGATTATAATGTAGTTTCTTCATTTTCTTAAGCCTATATGTAGCACAGCTGAACTGTAGGTTATCAGCTGGTGGCATTCAACGCAGTTCTTGTGACAACTCAAAAGGCCACATTTGACTGAAAAGTTCACATTTCTCACAAAACACATAATTATTACTCAAAAACTATCAATATTCTACAACTATTGTTCATTTTAGAGTAATTTTACACATTTTTAGAAAATAAAACTGCATAGAATAACATCTCCTTTTAGTTCCCGCCAAAAACTCGACGTCCTAAAGCAATCTAGAGAGTGTGTTACGTTTCTGGCTATAAGGCCTTTTGAACCATAGCAAACTACTTATTTTCAGTGTAGCCAATTCTCGACAAAGAAACGCGATACATGTGTCAATTCCTAAAAACTATGTCTTATTACTTATGAATTGTAAATTTGATGTATATAGTATATTAAATTCATTTATTGTAAATAACCAAATTAAACTTTAATTTTAGTAGTTTGTATATATTTATTAATTATTTTGATATGTTTCCAAATTTTCGGTTAAATTTTCTATTTTTCGCGACGCGTTTCCCTCGTTTTATCAAACTAAATTGAAAAGCCATTTACACATGACTCTGGCTGAATGCACAAACCGTGCCAAGCCAAAATTGAATTTTGGCGGGAACTTAAAAGTGATGCTGTGTTCTGACATTTTAATTGATAAAAAAATACTAAAATGAACAACAGTTGTGAGATATTGATAGTTTTTGAGTAGCAATAGGCTAGAGGATAGTAAGAGAAAATGAAATAGATTTTATATTTCTATAATTTGATGTAAAAATATAGAAATTAAACTTAAATTGTTAATTTGTATAAAATTCCTTAATATTTTAAAGAAATAAATAATTAAAACCTTTGATCACGTAATATAAAACAATTATTAAAGCGTTCGACTTTATAATATTTACGGTCTTTTATTGATTTTGTGCTCGAAAACAATTTTTCTTATTATTTGATTTTATTTCATAATAATGCGATGTAAAAATTGACGTGGATATGCTAAGAATGTTTTTGGCGTAAAATACTAATTTATTAGCTTAGCAGAATATCGAAATATTAAAATTTCCACACCGGTAAATAACTTTAAAAATTATCTTAAACCAGATTATAATGTTACTTAACGCACTTGCGTCTCAAATGACGCGGGTTCTACCTCGGACCGGAAAGCATGCACCACTTAAGCACGTTTTCTGATCGAAATGAGCATATTGTCACAATTACCACATTTTAAGGGCGAAGGAAAGCATCGCAATGAAACTTGCTCATCGAGATGATCAATGTGACAAACCATTGCAACATAAATAATTATACTTCATTTATTTACAATTTATAATGCTGATGTTAAACGCATCAGCCATATTGAATCAATTTGGTTGAAAAGCACGGAACTAAAGAACATGACGATGTTCAATAACATTGAATGTTTCGACTTTATTATTACATGGTCACTGGTTGATTCATCCAAATTGAAAGACACAAATGAAAAATCTAATATTGGCTTTATGTAATAAATTTATAAAGGGCCCGAGTCCGTACAATGACTTTGAAAAAGTGGAAACATCAAAGGGACCAATTTAAACCTGCAGATTCCGAACAGATAGACTAGAATATTTGTCTGGCTGTGTGTCTCTCCAAATAACACATGAAAATTGCTAAACGGTTCCAAATGTAATCCTGAACTACTGTAACACTGAACTAGCTCACATCCCTGGCGAACATTCGGGACACTCCTCATCCCGATAAAAAGCACCACTTCCTTGAAATAGACCACCACAGCCCAAAAGATGGCGATCTGGCCACTTACATTTAGTGCCCGCAATTTGAATTAACCAAAAAATGCGTCGTCGTCATAGTGGTGCGAACGAAGTTTCACTGGCAAAGCCAGTTATGCATAAATTAAATTATAAAAGTATGTTAATATTTTAAATAAGTAAGAGGTCTCTAATCTGTAATCTGAAATAAGTAATATCTGTAACAAAACAAGCAATATTTTATCCCTATAAGCACTCGGACAAGTCCACAAGATGCATACTGTTGCCAATTTAGCGCTTTTAGTGTTAGTTTTTTTATCTCTATGAACACCCAAAGTTAATAATAACTTTGGGTGTACGTATTTTGTATTGGGTACAATAATAAATTTGGCGCTTAGCACGCGTTTTCTTCTAAGAGAGTTGGCAACACAAAAGCCGTGTCCGATGCGTACGAAGCTGAGTGTGCACATTGCTCGGCCGTATCCGTCAGCTGCGGCTGACGACGCGTCTTGTAATGTGTGGGCATCTTAAAAGGTCGCTTGATGGCGTTTGGCCGCGTTCATTTGTTTTCAAATTCGCCACACCTTCTTTAATTACATGAAAGAAAACGAAAAAGAAGCCCAGTCATTGGCCTTTCTAGAGGCTTATCTGTGCACACTTAGGTGTGCACTCGCACTGACAGAACAGTGAGTGAACAGAACAGGGCAACGGTCATTCGGCATTCGCGGCGCGCGCGCCACTTGCGAGGAGGTGGAACGAGAAAAGTCCTGACGGTGAGCATAGTCGTTGTTAGCATTTAGTGGAACGCGGGCATACAGTATCTATTAAATTATATAGTAACAACGCTTCCGATTTCGTAAGAGCGTCTTTAGTCGATAATCTAATGTTAACATTAATATTCGTTCATTTTATGCATATATATATATATATATATATATATATTCCCTCAGAAAACGTAAGTGTTTGTCATCGGCAGTTCTAGGATGCGAAGCAAAATTAATTGGCCCGCGCTACTTAAAGTTATATTTAATATTACTCACATTCCTCTGAGCGAAACAGTCAATAACCTCGGTGGGTTAATTGACTGCGAGCTGTCTTGGCGGTCCCTTATCATGGAGTTGAGTAGAAAAGTTTTTCTTTCTTCTAGGTGACTAAGGAGGTTGACAAACTTTCTAACCAGTGCCACCAAAGTCTAGCTTGCGGAATCCCTATTACTCCCCGTTATTGATTATGCTGATGCCAGCTATCTGGACATTATGTTACACACACATATATATATATACATATTATTGATTTTGTGTTCTACAACAATTTTTTCACATATTATTTCATTTTCATTTACGTAATACTACGACAGTTAGAATATGTTTTTGCCATTTTTGCATGCAAAATCACTAACTTCCCGAAAGGTCATGTGATTATGTTGAATATATTTGTCGACCGATTATTATATAGATACATTCATCGGCATGTTATGACGGTTCGTTTTCTATTCATGCAGTAAAATTATGGACCGCCCTCACTCATGTGATCCGAGATAGTCCGTCGGAAACCATCTTTAAAAGAAGAGTCAAAGAGCACTATCTGTCCTAATTAATTGATATTGTATTTTATATAATTATCTATATATTAAGTATGTATAGATATATATGTATGTAAGTTTATGTATCTATATCTGTACCTATGTAGTTAATAATGTGGAATTTATTGTCAACAAGTAAGTTTAATGCACATTTAGTTTTATGAACCTATTTACTTATGCATATTAACTTTAATGTACACAACCCTGCTTCTTGTTTTCCCACTCTTGCTAGACCTATAGGTTTGCTGAAAGAAAACTCTTTTTAGGGTTAAACTCGCCTTTGTGCATCACTACTATTTTGTAGTTTTATTTGTAACAATATTTTGTGTACAATAAAGAATAAAGAATTATAATATTATTATTATTTTTTATTGTGTGTTAAAACGTTTTTGTTTCAATAAAATGGACATTAGAATATTATTTAAACTAGTTTTTTAAAATAACAAGTATCATATTGTTAATCTTTTACAATATAATATATTCTCACTCATGAATATAATTTTAATCATATCGATTACTGGGTGAAATACTTTAGTCGATTTAACTATAGACCACTAGCCAACTTAATTACTGTCTATGGGGCAACACTAACTTTAGTTATAAACTTTAAAAAGTTAATTCATTTCCGGCAACTGCAAAGTAAAGTAAGTGCACGTGTCACTGATTGATATGAATTTGTGTATCTTTGTTATATTATGTTGATAAATATTTATATATTGTAATTAATCGTTACATTTCAACTGTTATCTACATATTTTTTTCATCTACTCTTTAAAAAAGTAGGTAATGTGTTTTAAATTTTAAGTCATACCGGGTCGCGGTTGCGTGCCGCCAATGGCCGCCATATTGTTGTTGCGTACCAGCGTTTCTTCAGATTGCGCAGCGTGGTTTTAAAAAGTGATTTTAGTGAATGTTGTGCAGCTTCTATTTTATAAAAATACACGTATGCTATTGTTATATGCTTTTATGAAAGCAAATTCAACTTTTTCTTCGAATTAATATACTTTTTGCTTGTTGACTGACATTTTTATATACGTATTGTAGAAGAATTTAATCAATAACACCACGCAGGCATTCTCTTGATTATCCACATAAGTATACGTAATAGCTTGGTCATAGCGAGGTCAATAATTTCGCTCAATACATTTGCCTTTGGAATTCATCTCTTGGTCGTACCAAATTTCGCGTGGGTGCCAATCTTTGTTGCTGTGCAAAATTCGCGTCACTTTTTCTATGATCGCGAAATTGTGTCCGTGATCTATATAGAAAGCGTTTGCGCGAAATGTGTGCCAAATATCAGAGTTCGGTAAGTTATTCTATACAACTGTTTCTCCACCGAAAGCGTAGTCTCTACTCCTAAATACCTACACATATAACCTCACGTGTGATCTAAATTAAATACATACTAGTAATTAATATGTATAATTTTCGAGTATTCTATGATATGATCATAATAACAGCCAATTCACAGGTAAATCTTACAAAAAATAGATTTCCTTGACAAAACCGAGTAAACACAATAAAAAATGTAGTGAAAGGTAAAGAACTGGATTTGTTCAGCCAAAAAGTCGTTCTCCTAAAATTATATTACTTAATACAAATTTAGGCATCCTGTAGGCAGTACAAATAGCAAATTTAAAATAAATAAAAGTAAATTTAAACTACACCCATTCCACATATTATTCATTATATACTATATATATGTTATTTCCCTTTTTATTGTTTCCATTTTTGGTGTACATTTTAAGTAATCTATTTATTTGTTTTTGGATATGTGCAGAAAATGGTGGGTTCAAGAGTTTATGTTGGCGGTTTGCCATTTGGTGTTAGAGACAGAGATTTGGAGAAATTCTTCAAAGGCTTTGGCAGAATCAGGGATATCCTTATCAAGAATGGTTATGGATTTGTTGTGAGTATATTATTATATTTACAGTTGTGGAATGAAAATGTTCATCACCTTAAAGTCAACTTTTGCTTGCATGAGTGCAAGAAACAATACTGCCAAGATTTCAATAAATTTTATGTTTGTAAAATATAGAAATTCGAAAAAAGAAAATTGCAATGATGACAATGACAGACTCTGAGATTAACAACAAAGAGCATATGATCACCATGCTTAACATAAATATTAATACCAATAAAAGTTTTACATGTCTAAACAATCTTCTTAGAAAAGATAGTAAATCAAACAACTTTGATTTAAGTAATTTTAATTTTTTATTGTCAAATAGACATAATTTTCTGTGGAGCAGTCTGTTCTGTGACTTAGTTTGGGAAGGTGCTTGCAGAATGTTAAATGAATCAATTTGAGAACTGGTGGACATTTTCATACCACAACTGTACATATATTTCTAGACAATGTTGATTATGTTTCCTTTCCACTTTGCAGTCAAAGGTCTACTTTCTTACTTTTACTTCTCTACTTTGCAGCCAGGTTTCTATTTTCAGTTTTCTTTTTGCATGGTCTATTTCTGGAGTTTCTGCATTAATATACTCATGTTTTAAAATGCTATTATTAAGTTTTGAAACAAATATGAAACTCTAAAAAAGAAGTTTAATTATGAAAATAGTAATCTAGCTTTTGATGCAACTTATATAAGATTAAACTTATTTACTAAGGATGACATGTTATTTGTTACTACAGGAATTTGAAGACCACAGAGATGCAGATGATGCTGTGTATGAACTAAACGGAAAAGATCTGCTTGGTGAAAGGTAAGAATTAGCTACTCAATGGATACTGCTTCCCTCAGATACATGCAGTATCTAGAATTCATTGTAAGCTCGCACATTATTCAAAGGCAAAATAATTGCATGTAGTGCTAATTCTATTTATGTCCATATTCCAACAGCATCCAATGGTATCTCAAAATTAAGTGGTAGTATGTTTTATGTTAACTAAAATTTTTGGATAAGCTAACCAATATACCTACATAAAACTTAATATTTTCGACTGGATGTCATTTTAAACTTTTATAAATCTGGCATTTCTAAAATTCTAGAAATTTTCTTGATGTTGATTCAAGTGTTATAAAACATAGACTTAAATATTTTTAATAGTACTGCATTAGTCTTAAGTTAATTCATGGCCCATATTCTAGAACAAAACAGAAATTGACTATTAAATTGGGTAAAACATAGATCGGCTGGTACTCAGATATCTGGTACACAAATTTTAAGTAGAGGGTGGGTGTAGTGAGTTCTATGGAAGGTAATATTTTGAAGAGTACTGCATTAGTCTGAGTTAATTCACGACCCATATTCTAGAACAAAACAGAAATTAATTATTAAACCTGTAAAACTTGGATCAGCTACTACTCAGATATCTGGTACACAAATTTTAAATAGTGGGTGGGCATAGTGACTAAGGTGGAAAGTATACTTACCCTTTCTGCAACCCTTATGGTATGGAGTTCTTAAAATAAAAATTTTTGGTTCACCTATTTTTTCACTATTTATTTTATATACACAAAAAGTTTTGACGCCTTACAAAATTTGAAACATTTGTTTTATATATCAGTTTAGTGGACAACAAGCAAGATTTGTTTCTTAATATGTCAATGAATTGATATATTAATGATAAAAAAATTTAAATACATAGCAGAACAAATCATTATTTTTAGGTTGAGTTAAAATGAAATAAATATGATTAAGTAAAAAAAAAAATCGTCTTTATTGGCCGCCATTTTGAATATTTTCATGGTTACTCTTGTAGTGTATGTGAATGTGCTCTGTTATTTTTTCTTCATTTATTGACGAGTTACGCTGTTTTTTGGTTCTTTTTCGGTTGACTACTGGCTTTTTTGGACTTTGAAAGGATTGTTCAACTTTGGACCTATGATTTAAGTGCAATATTAGTAAAACATAGAAGAAGTAATGTTTATCAAAACGATAATATTTTAGGTTGTAGTAGGAGTAAGTATGCCTCTCCCCACTCCACCACCCCGCAACTTAAAATTCGTGTATATGATATACGAATCCTTAGAGTCAACACGGATCCTTTGCGAAAAACCTAGACATGTTTAAAAATTTTCGTTAAGCCTAATATATAATACAAATGTGTAAAAGCTCTCTAGTTATGTCAGCCATCTTTCTTCAAGAACCGGGTGGGTCTATTATATGGGCGAAATATAACAAGATTAAATTCTATATGGCATTACACAATGTTGTAGTCAAATTGTAAAAAGTATAAAATATTAGAGATAGGTTACCACTAGTGTCATTCCTGTTATATTATATAGAGTTAAAGCAAGTCTCGCTGTGCATGTGTTCTAGAATAGGAGCCTAAAGTTTGATATTTCTTTACACTTATAGTCTCAGTAAATAAGTTGTTCATGGTTATATTTTATAATAATTAATTTTCTTTATCAGCCGGCTCCACATTTTTGTGTGAAGTGTATGGAGAACTGATAAGAAATCTTTTTGTACGAAATATGGATGGGAAGTAATGAGTGGAATTTTATATTATTCTGATATTTGTTTAATCTATTAGTTTGTAACGAAAAACGATTGCTATATAAAAGAAGTGTTTGTATGAGTTTTAGAACTAATTTGTATTCAGAATCATTGCTCGATATTTATAGCTATTTAAATATTCATTCTCTTGAATTTGTGATTATTTTGGCAATAAGGAACATTACCTGTATTGTATAAATTTAAAAACTAAATTTTTATTAGGATTTGACATGTTTAATCCATACAACAATGTGGTTGATTATTAACAGGTTTTCGACTCATCCAATATATTTTATAAAATTTCGTTGACTCATAGCTTTTATATTTTCCTATATAATATTAAAGGTTAAAATTTTGATTTTTACACAGACGGAACTGTTTTATTTTATAGTTTACATAATAAAACATCTGCATACCTGACTTGCTGATAACATTATCTGGGTTTGAACCCCAATCTGGCCATAATATTTGTATACTACAAATATGTTTGTATTTGGCTTGAATTTCATTGTTTATAATTTATGTTTGTAATATCTTAGTTATATAGGGAAATAGCTACTGCGATTTATTTCATTACTTTTAGGCAAAAATGTATACAGCAAGGTGTTCTTTGTGATGGTTAAATGAATTGGTGTTATTATGTGGAATACGGGCTGCCACCTCTGCATGAGCATTGTCCACTACATTATCAAAAGAACACTAGATTATGTGCCACATTATAAAAACGATTAGAATGATTGAACTATCAAATGAATAAAAAAGAAATGTTTCTTAAAACATTTATTTATTTATTTACCATAAGAGAAAAAGTAAGATTTGCCACTCGTTGTTTAGTAAGAATGGGAGCTAGGTTAGCATACAAAGCGTTAGAAGGTGGCAGCCGTGCGTGGAGTGCTTGTTTTGGTACGGGGTGTGCCGTTGAGTCGAGCGAGTGCTAACAGAGAGAACGGATGTGCCGCAGGGTCGTGGTGGAGCCGGCGCGAGGCATCGACCGCAGCGCGGAGCGGTACCGGCGCGAACGCTACTTCGAGCGGGACCGCGGCCGGTCGCGATACGAGTGAGTGTCGCTATGTTGTAGGGTGTCGGTGGAGCGTGCCCGCGGCGTGCCGCGCGGCTCGGACCGCTGGCGCAGCCGCGACCAGCCGCCGCCGCATGCGAACCCGCACCGCGCGGCGCCAGCGCCTTCGCGCCGACCGCCGCCGCGGCGCGAACAGTCTGTATACATGCTCACCCGCACCCACTGATATTACACAGTTCACTGCAATCCACTTAAAGACATGGCAATTAGGATGAAGCAACCAAAGTGATTCAATGCCATTGAATCATGTCAACTCTGTGCTTTTTTCAATTTCATTATTATTTTGGTTGTAAATGTGTAATTCAGCTTTTACACAAACCCTTATTACACCACTAATTTAAGGACCCATCACAGAAGTTGAGTGTGGCCTGTATATTCCAACTCTTTTTACTACACCACCTTAATTTACAGAATGGGTCCCAAAATAAAAGCTATAACTTAAATATACACTTAACCTACACCTAACTTCAAAAGGCCCTAGAATAATTTTCCTTACTTCAAAGTAAAGCTTTTAAATTACTAATTTTTAATATCATTATGGCTCTAATAAAATAAAGTTCTGTCTCTTTCAAGTCTGATTATACATTAAACCTTATAAGTGAATTGGGTCTGTATGAAGTTTTATTCACTCTTTCAATGGGTCTGAAATTGAATGCTGCATGATTTATTACTACAATAATCCCCCCCCCCCCCCCTCATGTTTAAACATTAAAAGCTATTCTATCACTAATAAGCAGCATAGAGGTAATTAATGTAAGTTCAACATAACATTTAACAAATAACACATTACGTAATTATTTTGTATGCCCTATGTGTACATCAACATTTGTTTTTTATATATTTATTTTGAATACAAACATACACCAAGTTATGATTTTCCTTCACTATGAAAACTATATTTTAACACTTTATAACATCTTCGCAATAACGTTTATCATCAAAAAGACACCCCCGCAAAGATGCGATTATTTATATCACAAAAAAGGTGTAATACAGATTCAAATCTTTGTATTTATGTTTATTATAACAAACTGCTATTTTGTCCACAAATAAAATAGTAAAGTAGATGTCTGGTGCACAAGTACAAGTCATACAAAAACATTCAAAAAAAGTACGCTATTATTTCTTTTTTTTTTTTCAATATATCATGACACATTACTCTAATAAAATTTACAAAAATAGTTAACTGTCAAATATTTTGTTTCATTGTTTATATCTTGTATTGTAGCTATCTGTAAGTAGACCTTGAAAAAGTAGCTATTTTATCATTTGTAAAATAAAGAATTTGATAATACAAAGTCACATTCTTGATAAATTTATATCACAACACAACAAAGTCACATCATTGAAGGAAAACCTGTTATGCGGTGGTTTTAGTATGCACTATAGGAACCTTAAATCAAAAGATAACTTTCAAAACTTACATGTTGCTTGCTGCTTTTGTACAAAAGAACCATTAATTAAAAAAATCTATTAAATCTATCCGCATTGATTTCCCATTTTGTTCTACAGAAACTATGATGTCAGAACCTTTTAGTATTTTCCTTTTCAACATCCCAAGGACAAAATATGTCACACTAAAATTTCTAGATGACAAAATCAGTTTTAAAATATGCTTTAGAAGCATTACTTTTTAACATGCTATGTTAGAACATATCATGTTAAAAAGTAATGTATCATAACAAATCAATTTTATTCACAGCTTTGATCGGCTCCTATAGAGAGATGTTTTGTTCTTTATTTGTGGCCCTTTTGTATTGAATCAGCAATGTACATAGTATGTTGATTTATTTGAAAATAAGACTAGTTGATATTTTCATTGTACTTATCTTAGTTTGATGTAACTATATTAGTACAAATTCTATGTAGACATCTTGATGCAGTTAAAAAAATTGGGCTGGATAGGAGCAATTTCGAAAAACACCTCTTAGTATGAAAGTGCAGTACGTGCAAAACTTAAATGCGCTTTGAGAGAAGTGCGCGTCGTGAGTTTACGCAAATCCAGTCACAAGTTAACGTTTATTACACCTGAAACTATATAGTACGTAACAGACGCCATGCGAGTCCGAGTAGCGGCTAAGCGAGAGCCCTCACAATTCTAACTTAATACCCCATAAACTATAATAAAATTGTTTTACGCGCAAGTCGTGTTCAAACTTCAAGGGTAAATTTAAGATTTACTCTTACTATATACATATTATATCAAAGATCACTTTCGGTGTTGTGAAGGCTATGAAGTCGTACGCAGGTTTGCCGATGGTCGCCGCTTCCCGCTCCTACGACTGGGACCGGGGCTTGTTTAAGTAGTACTAAGAACTAGACGACTGCGTGTCGCGTTTGTGGGAGGCGGGAGGATTTGTCATCGGCAAACCTGCGCACGACCTATAATATACTCATTACGATATATATATACCACATTTTATTAGAATTTCGTATTGGAGCTAGTTGTTTTGTTTTAGGGTATCTGTTTTACAAATTTCTATTTCCACTAAAAATTTAAATTGTGCTCATTGTCATATAAGCTTTCGTGATAAAGCTCCTATCATTCAATTTTAATCTGTTCACACAATTGCAGAATCTCAAGTTGACAAAAAATACTCCAATCCTTTGTTTTTGATTTTTAATACAACTAGAAACGGGTTCTACCAACTTTTTGAGACAATTTTTTTTAACCTAATTTCAATTATTATTTGGATCGTAATTTATATAAAGGAAAAATTATCATAATTGTTAAAAATCAAAATAACAGGCTTTATAATATATTAATATCATTGGCAGGTTAGGGTATATAAAAAAGTCATGAAACTAATGCCTTTGTGTTTTCCTTAGGAATGACTACAATTATAGATATGGACCGCCGACGCGCACCGAGTATCGTCTTATCGTGGAAAATCTTTCCAGCCGCATTAGCTGGCAGGTAAGATACTCTGCAATATGAAGCCATGGGGTCTGTTCATCATACCATACAATCATCCAAGGCTACGGCGGGACGCGTGAGGGCTGGGCACCTTCCAACTTCAGGACTCTATACATGAGCTGGCTGATATGAAGACCGTTCAAACATGGTTGGAGAAATATTCGAAAACGGAACTGTCCAATATATGAAAATAAAGATTACAATGGCACTCCCAAAGATGATTGACCAAAAACTGAGCACCATCCTATCGAAGTTTATGGGCAATGGAATACAAGGATTTGGACCATGGATATTGGAGAACTCTACACTGGCGCAGTAAACATTCCACTTCACTAATTAAACAAAATAAATCTTTCAAATAGTAGTATATTTATTAATTTCATTAACACATTTTTTATCAAATTTTGGTATAACATTACATTTTTTTTAATGTTAAAAACTTGCGAGCTTATAGATAATTTGTTAAAACAAACAGAAGGTGGCGTTTCGTGCCCTGAGGCCCTGAGCCCGTGAGTCCCCGATGTAGCGCTGTTGAGATGTGGTCAGGGCGAGTGATGTTAGGATATGGCAAGTGAGGGACGGACGGCGACGCCCCTGGGGCCCATTCACTCCCCGCGGAGACACCAACGGGCCCATACACTCCCCCCGGAGGCCCAGCGACGGGCCCTTTCACTCCCCTCGGAGGCCCAGCGACGACCCACTGCAGGCCTCACAAGGTAAACTCGACTGGGGGGCACAGACTGCAGGAAGCGATAATAATTATGTGCAAACTCCCATTTTATTACATTCATTTATTCATTGGGTTCTATATATTTTTTCCTAATATTTACGGTACAATGGAGGTCATTTGTCGACAATTTTCGTGAGTCATTTTGGATTTCTTTTTATATTGATTTACTTTGTTTTGTTTTTTTTTTATCAACTTTAGCAGCTTTTCATACGCGGTGACTCATTTAAGGTATCATTGTTTGCATTTGGTTGTTTGAGACTGGATCTTGGTGGATGGTTGGAGCTGGACAGGATCCCCAATTCGAAAACTTACTAGATGTGCTAGTAGTAACTACGACAAGCGTAGAACAGACAGCAAAAATTGATCAACAAGAAATGGCAATGATAATAAGAGTAACACAATTCTATGACATGAATGGGAAAAATTGTTCTTGGCAAAATATGGATGGTACAGAAAACAGGGATGATACACAAAACAAGGACTTTTTACTAAACAAGAATGTTATACAATAGCAAAGGATGATTAGCTCAATTTCAGAAGATTACTACTAATTGAGAGGGATAAGATGTGCGATGCTGATAAGGAATATCAACAGCTAGGATAAAGAGCCTATGAGTGCTAGTAGAAGGAAACGTCAAATGCAATACAGCTCAGGAATTGTAGAAAAAGGTCACTAGTTACACCAATTATATAAAATAAACTATGCAATGGTTCAGAAATCAGTTTGGAAAACATGCCTATATGTCAGGAAAGCAAGGGATTGCAAAAGATTCGAACAAGAAGTATATGTTTGGCAGCTAACCTATTTTCCAAAATAAATAGATGATTAAATGTTTTTTCAATGAACTGTACTGAAGCTGAGACGGAAAATATTGCAACATATAATATATTTGTAAGCAATGATAACCAATGAGACATCGTTTATGAAATGGCCGCATATAATTACCATATTTATTTCCACTTCTTCGTTTCATTAGGACATTATTTGAGTATGTATACATTCAAAGTATTATCAGGATTTCAGACAAATACTAAGTTTTCACTTTTTCCAAAGTCTTGTGTGTGATGATATTGTTTTTTTAACCATCTTTCGGGGCTGAAAACCTTGATGCTAATATCAACTCTGATTTAGACTTTTGAAAAAGTGTTTAAGATGATACGGAATGGAAGATCATTAAAATATTTTGTTGGTTTACAGGATCTGAAGGATTACATGCGCCAAGCCGGTGAAGTAACTTATGCTGACGCACATAAACAACATAGAAATGAAGGGTAAGTAATTTTGCACATGGGTGTGCCGCAAGGCTCCGTTTTAAGTCCACTCCTGTTTTTAATATATATTATCGACTTGCCAAATTTGATTAAACAGCGATTACATGTTGCAAAACGGTGTACATAGAATTACATAGATATGTCTTAATTTTTAACTTATATGTATGATTTTAAAACAATTCCTAGTGGAACTTGGTTTAGATCAAACTTTTGAATTTGTAAGATGTATATATTCATCAGTTCCTTATTGGAACCATGTGGCCAATAAACATGTTTGCAGAACTATCCACTAGTTCAGATGTTTGTTTTATGTCCATGTCTTGTAATCAGTGTCCATAATTCAATTGGTCCCTACAGTTCCTCGGTTTAATTGAAATGCATAGCCAAGTAGGCAATTTATACATTCATAAATCTAAAATCGACAATTCGTACATTGCAGGCTTAGGAGTGTCAACCAAACTAGGACAATAGAATAAGCTAGAACAGTGTTTTTCAATATGTGGGTCCCGACCCTATGGGGGTCGCAGAGCCTTGCTCGGAGGGTCGCCGGCCTTTGGTCGGCCATGTGGAACTATTACGACCCGGAACTATACACCTCTTTATTCATGTAGTTAGAGGTGATATGGGCATTATATTAAGAGAGATGACAGTCAAATTATATGTTAGATATGCCAAAAAAAGATGAATGAATTTTATGTAGGATGACAACATCATATTTTGTGGTGTCTGACAGAAGATGTTTAAAGGAGTACGGAAGGAAAGATATATTAATGCCAACTCCTAATGTTTGAGAGAAGGTGAAAGAAATGGAAGAGGGTGCTGACAATTAACATGTTATTGTAGCCACTCTAAATAAAATATATACGAGGCGTCAGTTAAGTCGGAAATTTTAGAAGTAACATTATATCACGATTATTTAGCTCGGTAATTTTATGTACAATGTATTACAACTTATTGTAAATATGTATCGAATTCCAGTGTGGTTGAGTTCGCGACCCACTCGGACATGCGCGCGGCCATCGAGAAGTTGGACGGTACAGAATTGAACGGGCGCCGTATTCGCCTGGTGGAGGCCCGCCGCTCGTCCCGGCGCCGGACTCGCTCCTCGTCAAGCCGCTCACGCAGCCGCTCCAGGGACCGACGCCGCAGCCGTTCCAGGTAACGTGCGAACATCTTTAATTACGTTAAAGAAATTCTCGAATTTGTGATCATTACTCACCATTTCTTTATTTATGTCATTGTTATCAACTGTTATGTACATACTATATTCTGGCAAATAAAGCTTTAATTGAGTGCTACTACACATTATCTGCAGATTAGTTAATAGTTTACTAACGGCCGATCATGACTTGTTTTGTGTTTGTGCTAAACTTTTCTAATATAGTTACAACCGTCGACGACGTTTGTACTCTCAGTCACATTGCTCTGCGAATGAACACTCATGCCGTGACTTACGGTGACGTTTTTACTTGACACTTATCGTTATATTAGGTTGGGGAAAAAGTTTCTTCGCATTTTATATAAAAATTCAAAAGGTTTTTTTATAAAGTTTATTTACATTTGACTAAAGTATGTAGGTGCCATTTTGTTGGATAACTTTTTGCCATCTTGTAGGCAGGGACGTGATCCCATTGCTATAAAAATTTTGGGGCTTCTGATCAAAAAACTGCGACAAGTGGTTTTGGCAGTCCTCTCGTGATGTTAACCTGACATTGCCTAAGGAATTCTGCAGAGACCGAAACAATTGAAAATCTGAAGGTGTATACGGCGGATGCATTAACACCTTACAGCCAAACTCGTAATTTTTGCTGAGTGGCTAAAGATGTGTGAGGTCTAGCGTTATTATGGTGAAAAACCACACCCCTTCTGTTGATTAATTCCGGCCGCTTTCTATCAACTTTTTGCTTTAATCTCATCAGTTGTTCGCAGTACAGTTCAGAATCGATGGTCCTGCCTGGCGGTAACAGCTCATAATAAATAATGCCCTTCCAATCCCACCATACATACAGCATCACCTCGTTGCGAGTTAACCCGGGTTTCGCCACAGTCTGTGAAGCCTGACCGGCCTTTGACCACGATCTTTTTCGCACGTTCTTGTCGTACGTGATCCACTTTTCATCACCAGTTATCAACTTCTTCAAAAATGGTTCGGTTTCATTACGTCGTAATAAAGAATCGCAATTGAGTACACGGTTCATTAGGTTTCTTTCAGTGAGCTCATGAGGCACCTAAATATCGAGCTTTTTTCAAATGCGCCAACACCGTTTTGTGGTCAATTCCCAGTTCTCCAGCTACATCGTAACTACTAATATGCCAATCTTGCTCCACTTTTTCAAAAATGGCATCAATTTTGTCCGTAACAGGGCGACCAGAGCGACGTGCATCTTTGATATCAAAATTTCCGGATTGAAAACGCTTAAACCAAATTTGCTCTACTCTCACAGATATGCATTAGGTCCATAAACATCACAATTTTTTTCGCGGCTTTCGTTGCATTTTTACCATTTTTGTAGTAAAATTTTAAAATGTATCGAATTTCTTCATTAGATTCACTCATTTTAACAATAAGAAAAACAAATGAAAATCACTCATTTTCCTAATTTCAATTTGGAATTGTCTTCTTTAAAATTAAAACTTTTTAATGATACCAAAACCAGCCAGATACAAATTGTATAGCCAGAGATCTTATTACAAATTCATACATACTATATGCGAAAAGACTTTTTCCCCAACCTATTATTTTATAAACAATATCTTCATAAATAAGAGCCTATGTCAGGGGTCGTCAAATGGCGGACCGCGGTTCACATCCGGATCGCCGACCCATTTTGTGCGGACCGCAACAACACAGCAGCTTGCACTATAGTTTTAAAACACAAACATGCGAAAGTTTCCAGTGAGTTGAAGAGTTCTGAATAAAATTTGTGTGTGGTAATAAATATCCAGAACTACAAAAATTAACTTTGAAACTTGTTGCTTAGTTTGGGTCAACATATATTTATGAAGCAGCATTTTCGAAGATGAACTTCATTGAGAATAAATTTCGATCTCGACTTCCTGATGAACATCTTCAGGATTTAATGTCAATAGCTTGCACCAGTTTTACTCTAAACTTCAGACAGATAGTCCGGAACAAAAAATGTCATTTTTCTCATTGATATGTATAAAAATAACTTGGTTATTTCCGTAATTAAATTTGTTTAATAAATATTTTTTTCTATAAAATGTTGTGCGGACCGCGATGGTCATTTCATTTCATAAAACGGACCCCGAGCGAAACTAATTGGTGACCCCTGACCTGTGTTATTCTATTTGTAAATGATGATACTATACATTTTACCATCTTTCGGGGCTGATAGCTCTTGATGATAAACTAATCACTGAAGATTTAAATCCTTCAATAATTTCCCATAAGTATTATGTTCTTTAGTTAGATAAATATATGTGTTATGTTGTTTAGCCGTTCGAGGTCCAAGTCGCGTCCGAAGAGCAAGAGTCCTGCGGCCAAGTCGCGCTCCAGGTCACGATCCAAGTAAGTACAGACACTTGCGCCCACGCTCAGAGTACGATAATGGTCTGTTAACTTTCAATAGTGATGGTTTAATGTCTCGTTTTACTCTATTATTTAGGCCTTCGATTTCAAGTCAGCCAACTAAGTACCGTCGACTGTTGCGCCATTAATACAAACTGCTTGTTGAATTATTAAATTCGTCGTTTCATAGAGTACTTCCACCCACCCGCTTTGACACTGAAACTTTTTGAAATTGTTGGAGAACAAGACAGGCTAACGGCTCACCTGGTGGAAAGTGGTTACTGTCGCCTACGGACATGCGCAAGATCAAAGATGCTATTAATGTGTAATGCTGGCAGACACCCCGAGGTTGTTATGGCGGTTACACTCTAGACCAGGTGTGAGAGCCATTCAAGCCTTTCTACCTACCTCTGGATTGTTTTGTTGTCTCTTACGACAGGCCGCCTGACCGCAGAAGTTCGTGTTTTATTTCTCCATTCCTACACGGATTTTAACAATTAAAACTTGTTTAACCTTTCCTTGACATACATAGCTTTACGGAAATGTGTATTTACAAAATTGGCATGTCCGAGCGTCGGATAAGCCGTAGGCCAGAGTAACGCGCATCGACTGTACTAAGTTGTTAATATTTTTATGTGCCATAAATGTAAATTTTTCATTAATTATTTTTCAGTTTTTGTTGACAACAGTAAATCTCGACCCCCATCAGATAACATGTAGTGTCTGAGAGAAATTTCCTATTCGAGTTCCTGTAATTTTTCTAAGAAATAACGCATTTTTTTAATCCACCTAATTTACAAACAAAAATAATAACTAATAATTTTAAACATGTCTATAAGTTGTTCTCTTTTGACTTATCATAAGGTTATATTTAAAAATAAATAGGTATTTTTCAAATAGCCTTTGATAACAACGCCATCTTTGTTATGTGACAAGGCTTATTCTAAATTTCAATGTCAAACTTATATTGAAGTTATTCAAAGAAACAACATATTGATTATTCTGGAACATGGTTTTAATACGACAATTAAGTTGAAAAGCAATTAAAATTATTATGACATTTTTTGATTTTTACAACTTCACTTTGACACTGAGGTATTATAAAGAGAACAAATTAAATAAAACCAACTCAAATCTGCTTAAGTTTAACATACCATTATTTAACTCAGAGTGTGGATAATTTGCAGATGTAAATTTCTAGCAGTTTTCTTTTAAAAAATCCTTATTATTGCTTGCATGGCATCAGTCTATATGAATGATGCTCAGCTTACACAGTATGCATGGATATGATTAAATTAATATATAGTATTCATTTGGATAGGTATGTTATTAGTTGCGCTGAACAAAACTTAAATATGTGTACTTAGAGTTACTACTGATCTTTGTGTTAGCATTTTTGGGACTTTTATTTGATTTTAACGTAATGCTACTGTAAAATCGAATAATTTTATTTTGGACTGTTTAGGAATTATTGTAGTATTTTAATAATTGTTTTTAAATATTACTTCTAAGATACTATTGCATTTTAAGTTTAACATTGTATTAATTATGATACTATTTAATTATATGTCAATTGTCAAACTTCAACATTTTTGTAGTCTTATACAGCTTTGTTATGAGTCTAAAATATTTTTGCTTTATATATCGTAATACTATTGTAAACTTTTTCTATAATACTACAATACTCTCCTATCAGTCTTGGACAAATTGCCAGGAAATTATTGACCCATACACATAGTAAAGACTGACTTGTCTATTTTACTTTTAGATACTATTAAAAGCTTTTTGAAATTGTATTTTAGTTATAATAACGCTAAATATGTGATTAGTATAGACTTTATTTTCTCGTGAAAATTAACTAGTTTTTTAAAAATATATAACTCGTATACTCCTTACGGTCTTATAGCGACAGGAGGAGTACTGAGGTAAGGTTATTTGGGTAATAATAACAGATCACTACCCAACTCCAAGTCCTCAGGTAGTGGGATATCCGTAAATAGGATTTGACCTCTAAAAATAAAGTAATTCCTCTTCGAGTATCTGCAAAACGATTGATTGTGACTTACGTGAAATTCAGTTTAAAATTGATCTTATAATGCATATTTATATTACAGTTACCTTAATACAGAGGAATATAAACTGAATTTAATGTAACAAAAAATGAAGTAGCATTTACATGTTAACGTTTCAATAACTAAACAGTATGTGCGGTGTACAAACAATATTTTTTTCTGGTAGTTTATAAATAGGGTTTGTAGTAATTAAGTAGTTGGTCGTAACTAAACTTGTAATGTTTGAGGTGCCCGCGACCGACACGTATCATGGAGTCATTTTCAACACAGACATACATCAGGAATGAAAAATTTGTCACAATTTGATATTTTTTAAAAATTATTTATCTACTTATTTACCAGATTTGGCATACATTTGATGGTAATATATTTTTATTCTTAATTGTTATAATAATGATAGGAAATTTAAATAACTATTTTTTCCCATAAAAATATGATATAGTTAATTCTTGACATTTTCATATTGAAACAATATAAATATATTATATATACTTTTGGTGATTATATAAAAAAAATTAATCATTGTATGGTTTGAAGCAATGAGTGACAAATTCATTTGTTTTTCAATAGAATGACAACTTTTTCTATCCCTATGTTGGCTTTATTGGGGTAGATGACACATATTACAATAATTCCAACATAATGTACAAAGAGCAGACGTTAAAATTTATAATCATGTTTTAACATATCACCATAGAAATAATATTTAAACAATGAGTGCGCCATTTGACTCTCTTTTATACTAATGACGTCATAGTCAACGCCCGTCCAAAATGTATGCCGCTGGCGGAGTCTCGGTCGGCTTGATTGTCAACTACCCTATTGTGTTGGAAATCATTCAGGGAGCGCAGTCGTTCCAAGTCGCGTTCGCCGTCTCGTAGGTCCGAGCGTCGTTCCGGCGACAAGTCCCCAGCGAGGTCCAAGGACAGGAACGGGCACCGCTCCGTGTCGCGGTCCAAGTCGAGATCGCCGAAAGACCACTCCAAGTAAGTCGCACGTCACGTGCCGTCAATCCGCGTCTGACTGTTGTGCCCTGGAGCTTACCCTCGAACGTCTTTTGTCTCCTTCGTTTTCATTTTACAATTTCACTAGTTTGGTTTTTTTTTATAATTGAGTGCATTTTATATTGTATAACTTATTTTTATTGTTGTATCGCCAAATGAATCTTTTGTGTATGTATCTTTTTAAAAATTAATTTAACTTTTCGGGCGGATCCGACGAAAGTGAACGAAAAAAGGCGTTTGAGAGTAAGGCCCCAGTTGTGAGGTTATGTCTCATGTTTTGCTATTTGTGTTGTGGTACATTGGTTTTCAGAGTCCATTCTAGAATTGGCTTTACAAGATGTCTGCTTACGGCGCAAAATACTCATTACAGTTTAGAAAATAATTATTAACTTTTAAACAGATGATTTTTTTAAACAGTCGTTTATATAAATTTTTGTGTATAATTTGAAATCATAGACAGACTTTAAAATTATTTATTGGTTTTGATGAGAATGTAAATTTTTCGAAAATTGATTAGCTTTTTGATTTGACACAAATTGGTCTACAAACTACGCTATCAATTGGTACATACATACATACATAATATCACGCCTGTTTCCCATGGGGATAGGCAGAGACTGACAAACAACTTTCGCTTCACCTACTTTCATTAGCCTTCAATTGGTACATAAAGCATTTTTTTCGAAATCAACCGATTCAATTCCTGAGTAGGGAAAATGATTTTTCAGAAATCCAGTCACATCACTTAATTTTCGTCAAAACCGGCCCCGACACAGGATCTTTGGCTATATCTTATATAGGTTCAGATTTAGCCATAGAGCCCACTTGAAAAATTGACCGTTTATAGTTTATAATTTAAAAAAAAAAAAATTACTACACATCATCATAGCTATCTATCTGTGATAGGTAGCCAGTTACTATCTATTCAGTTTGCCTAATAAATACTGGTTAAGTTTGACATAAAACCCCTTGCAAGTAATATCAGTCTTCTGCCAATGGTAAGACAATAAGAAAAACTCCGCAAGGATGGACTCTATAACCTACTTGTTATGTGATTATTGATATTATATATTATTGATTTATTGAACTTCGAGACATAATCTCGCATGCATAGAGACATATCCGTCAGATGAAAATAAATTAATATAAAAATTCACTTGCACTCATTTATTGATTAATATTATACATATTTTTCTTTTCAATATTGATTGCACATTTTTAAAATTACTAATTCAATCTAATGTTTTGCTGCTATTTGAAGAGGAACTGCTGCCGCGAGGTGAGCGTTTCAAATAAATCTATTAGTTTGCTTTGGGTTCTTTCATCTTTATTTTATAACCTTCTTTCGACATTTTTTGTGCATAGATTTGGTAGTTCATTGCATTTCACAATCTCTTCCCACTAATACGAAGCGGTTTATTATAAATATCAAAATAAATCGTCTGTGTACAAAAAGATGATGACTACATTTAATATGTTACCCTGTGTATAGCTTAGATGACTATCTTCTCTTTTGTAGAAGATATCAGTGCATTATGTGACAGAATTCTCTACAAAACAGGATAAATTCGAGGTGACATAATATTATCATGTGTCGAGAATTGTACAATATTTTGATTAATAATAAAAATTTCGCGAACGATGTAATGATTGGTGGTTTGGTAAAGTTAAAAGTCTCGCCATCTTGTATTTTTCGAACACATTGAGAAAAAGAGAAATGTTAAACCTATTTAGCCTTTGAACTAGTGAATTTAGTTTCTAGAATAGCATTGCACTATGATTTGCTCTGTGTTTTTAATTTACATAATAAACATGGTCTTTTAATTCTAACAATGCTTTATAATCATTTTTAGAATAGGACACATGGAATTTTAAGGCATGGCAAGTTTTGCAATTATTCAATAAACCGCCTTAATATCATAAGGTGCTTATTTACGCTATACACATTACAATATCCACAATATATTATAATTTAGGTTTGTTAGAAGTATAAACTATTACAAAAATAGTAAGCTGATAATTCAAACCAAGGCGCAAAAACCATTGTACCCGTTTTGTTGAAATTTGGTATATAGTAGTCTTAATTCTGAAAATAGACATAGAACACTTTATCCTGGAAAATGGGATTTCTGGGATAAAATGAAGTAAATTTTCCTTGGATGAATAGCGCCCAGTTAAAATTAATACAGTGTAACCTATGTATTGCCTGCTCTCAAAATAAACGAGCATGAAAACCTTATTTTAATATATTTTCATTTCATTCATTTATATCAAATTTTCATTGAAAATCTTTGGACTGTTTTGGAACCTATTTGAAAACTAGACCTATTTTAATTTGATTATTTATTGATTTATTTAACAAAGCAGCTTCACATGACGCATTATAAAAAATCAATTCAATTTACAACAGCACATACGCCAATAAAGGATCTTGCTTTACGGGCTAAATTGAAATAAAGAGAAGCAGTTAAATTGAAATTATGTCATAATAAAAGTTAAAGGAATTAAACATCTTTGTCTATCTCTCTCTTTCTGTTTTGTGTGTCAATTTTTAAATAAACATCTTTTGCAGGGAGAGGTCCCGTTCACGCAGCAAGGAGCAATCGCCGAAACGTGAGGAGGACCGTCGCGCGTCAAAGTCTCGCTCCCGTTCGCGCTCTCGCTCCCGCTCCCAGTCGCGCGACAGGTCCGGGTCGCGATCCCGCTCCCGCTCCAGATCGCCTAGACAAAATGGCGACGGCGACCGCGCCAGTACGGACCGCTCCCCGCGCAGTGGTGATTAGTGTGCTGATCGTTTCGCCTTTTTCGCACGACGTTTGTGAACACTATGAACTAATAAATGAAAAAAGCACCGCCAAATTGTGTATGTATAAATATCAGAATGACTCGCAAGGACTGTATCAATCAGATATTACTAGGCCCTGTTAGTTCAAGCACTTGATCAGTTCCTATACCGCCGTTTCCACATAATAATATAATCGTTAATTGGTAATTTTACAGGGAAAATATTTTTATTTTTGCATATATCTCTGCAAACATAGATCATAAAAATACACGCCCGAATCTGTTTGATTTGTCAGCTGTGCAATTTGAAAACCTAGCAACTGACATTGTTTTTTTAAATGAAGTGGTTGTGCATTTATTGTCTCCTCAGATATTTAATTATGTATTGTGTTTCCCAAAACGTGTGAAGACTACCGAAATATGGCACTACCCCCAATAACCTTCATAGTTTTGAGATGGCAAGTTGTGAAAATTCATGATATTTCTTTGTGCTATTTTGTACATTTTCTTGGGAAGCAGTTGCTAGGTTTCAAAATTGCACAGCAGAGATACTTAATGATTATGATATTAGATAGTATTCAATGAAAGGGGCGATATATTACATACATTCATTTGTTCTACTTCTAGTTACAATTTGTACATAAATGCCATGGAATGTCAATTTTCTTCTAATAATGGGGTACAAGAATGTATATAATATGATAGAAACTGTATTGGCAAGTTGTGTTTTTATGATTAAAGGTTCATTTGAGATGCTAGGATTGTTTGAATTTTATTTTGTTAGTCGCGCAACTACAACTGTATCAGCATATTTAAATTTGTAAACGTACTTATCTGCTAATGATCGCAAATTTCTAAGGGACTTCCGAGGGCTCACTATCACCAATTTCTTTATCAATAAGCATACTCTGTATTTCTGATGTTGTGTTTCTTTATCAGTGCTATTTGAGGGTTGCATATCTTTTTACAAGTGCATATTTTTGGTCAATGTGTTTCTTTTTCCTCTGTTTAAGAGAAATAGAAATTTAGCAAATATGAAAACTTGTATGTCAATGTGAGTTAATCAAATTATTGCACATGTCGTCAACTCAATCAAATGCACATTCTATCAAATTGATTCAATGATTGCACACACGATTAAATCACATAGTACATGCTGTTTAGTAACCTTCGTCCTCATGTAATATCATTTGGTTGATCTAATCATCGTTTCGTTGCATATTTTGCAACACAGGGTAGGTATGGACCTCTTTTATCTATAGATTAAAATATGTGACGATGAATGACGTCAACCAATTATAGTGTGGACACAGCCATTAGGTCTGTTCTAATTGGAATCCAAATGATTCCAAAAACAACATTAATTGTAATGAACATTAATTATATTGGAATTTCAATTTTCTTAAAGTAATATTTTTTCATTCTTTAAATCAACGTCGTGCGAGAAAGGTATTAATTTAAGATATTTCATAGATTTAAAATTTAGGATAAAGTATGGATCGTGACTTCGCTTATTTTTTTTTGTTGTTGACTGGTTTTGTAGTGGTCTAAAAATATGTTTTCTTTTATGTGTGTATATTAGAAAAGTTCTGGTTATATTATATGATATAAAAAATTACATGACTGCCATTTACAACCCTGATTTCAATCGGGGAGCGCTGTTAAATATGACTGAATACAAGTTGTAATATTCTATAATTGATAATACAAACCATTTTGAACAGTCATACAACTGACATGTTTAAACGCAGCAAACTCGTACGGGGTGTCAGTTAGTATTGCCAAGTTGTGATTTCCGCTAGATTATACATATGTATGTTTCTGCAATAAAATAATTTTCGAAGTGAAAACTTTAGGCGCGCTGAGCACTTTTTTTTGTGTGTATTAAAGGGACTGAGTCGTCAAGCGTCACCCTCGGCTATGTAACGCTCCTCCGGGTAAAGTTGGCTCGAATAGGCTAAAGAAGCGAAAGAGATCCTAGTCAACGCGTCAATGCTATACTTCATTACTCGTCTTGATGAAGTTTTCACTTTTGTGATGTGGTCTTAAGCACACGTTAAGTTTCTTTTTTTTTTATCCCTTTTGTAATAAAAAAGCAGCTACATGTCGAATCTAGCGAAACTTAATTGGCAACTGCGGAGTGTTGAACTCTGTATGAGCTTGCCATATGGCAATTTAATTTTTAATCTAGCCCCACATCGTGAGCATCTATTTGCGTATGTGCATTACTGTAATGCCTAAACGTGTGCACTTGTCTTAATTTGAAAATTACGTACGAAGTCACGAAAGTAAATTAGATTTTTAACGCGCACTTTGTTTGCGAAATGTTTTGTCACGATGACTTAACAGATAAATAATATTTGTAATTATAAGATGGTCTTGTGCCGTGAGGAAGAAGGGGTCTAAGTAAAAACATAGAATGACTGGATTTTAAACATTTGCGTAAGAATATGGCAACATTGCTGTTTTTACACGCTCGATTTTTTTAGACAATCCTATTCGAAAATGGTATTTTGTAAATAGTGAATTTGTTACTAATATAACCAAATAATTAAGTTAGACTTGCACCGTTGTTTGTTTTATTGAATTACCCTTCCTTTTGTACAGTAATTTTAAATAACTACAGAAAGCGGTCTACCTATGGGTATGGCAGAAAACATACTAAGAGTGGAATTACTTTTATCTGACTCGGCCATAGTCAACATTTTTTTTATAAGGGCCGTATTTTTATTGCTAGAGTACAAGCAAACTGGCTTCGGTCCACCTAATGGAAAGCGGTTACCATCGTCTATATGTACTTTCAACATCGGAGGTGTAACCAATGTAAATTAATTCTATTTTACAACTATTCTAATTACAAAATAAAAATCCAAATTTGACAGTTTATAATATAATAGGTTGGGGAAAAGTCTTTTCGCATATAGTATGTATATGAACTTGTAATAAGATCTTTGACTATACCATTTGTATCTGGCTGGTTTTGGTATCATTAAAAGTTTTAATTTTAAAGAAGACAATTCCAAATTCAAAATAGGAAAATGTGTGATTTTCATTTGTTTTTCTTATTGTTAAAATGAGTGAATCTAATGAAGAAATTCGATACATTTTAAAATTTTACTACAAAAATGCAACACAAGCCGCGAAAAAAAATTGTGATGTTTATGGACCTAATGCAGTGCAGTATCTGAGATTAGCGCAAATTTGGTTTAAGAGTTTTCAATCAGGAAATTTTGATATCAAAGATGCACGTCGCTCTGGTCGCCCTGTTACGGACAAAATTGATGCCATTTTTGAAAAAGTGGAGCAAGATCGGCATATTAGTAGTTACGATGTAGCTGGAGAACTGGGAATTGACCACAAAACGGTTTTGGTGCATTTGAAAAAAGCTGGGTACACAAAAACTCGATATTTGGGTGCCTCATGAGCTCACTGAAAGAAACCTAATGAACCGTGTACTCATTTGTGATTCTTTATTACGACTTAATGAAACCGAACCATTTTTGAAGAAGCTGATAACTGGTGATGAAAAGTGGATCACGTACGACAAGAACGTGCGAAAAAGATCGTGGTCAAAGGCCGGTCAGGCTTCACAGATTGTGGCGAAACCCGGGTTAACTCGCAACAAAGTGATGCTGTGTGTATGGTGGGATTGGAAGGACATTTTTCATTATGATCTGTTACCGCCAGGCAGGACCATCGATTCTGAACTGTACTGCGAACAACTGATGAGATTAAAGCAAAAAGTTGAGAGAAAGCGGCCGGAATTAATCAACAGAAGGGGTGTGGTTTTTCACCATGATAACGCTAGATCTCACACATTTTTAGCCACTCAGCAAAATTACGAGAGTTTGGCTGGGAGGTGTTAATGCATCCGCCGTATAGTCCTGACCTTAGCACCTTCAGATTTTCACCTGTTTCGGTCTCTGCAGAATTCCTTAGGCAGTGTCAGGTTAACATCACGAGAGGACTGCCAAAACCACTTGTCGCAGTTTTTTGATCAGAAGCCCCAAAATTTTTACAGCAATGGGATCACGTCCCTACCTACAAGATGGCAAACAGTTATCCAACAAAATGGCACCTACATACTTTAGTCAAATGTAAATAAACTTTATAAAAAACCTTTTGAATTTTTATATTAAATGCGAAGAAATTTTTCCCCAACCTAATATATTTAGAGATTGAAACCTCCAAATCGTTGACCAAGTAAACTGATTATAGTGAGATATTGATTAAAAGTTATACGACTGTGATCGTTTTATTTATTTTAAGTTAATTACTTTTTATGTCACACAAATACCTTACAAAATCGGGATGGAGCGCGAAAGATTTGTCTCGCATCGCCTTTCACATACCACATGCCTTTACCACGACGCATCACAACCTATTAATTTTTTTATTATTTCACCCGTATGATATATAACTATTTTTATTCGTTCGTTTTTTGTTTTCAATACATATTTGAACAATTATATAGTATTGTTTTAGTATAAATACCCAAATAATTGAAGTTTTTAGAATAAGTATATATGTAGTTTTTTTACTGAATTGAATTGAGTTAATTAAATCTAACAACCCTTTGGTAGTAACACTAAATGAAAGACGCCTTAGAACGTAACTATTTTTGGCACTTCGCCATACGACATTACAAAATTAATAAAAATTTCATGTTATTTCGACCTTTGGAGTAAAATTATATTTGAAATATATTTTATAATATTAAATAATGCATCACTAAACATCGTCTATGTTGTCAACCAAATAAATTAATTGTCATTTATTGGCTTTCAGTTTTGTTGATTTTATATAAAGTTACGTTCTATCGACTTTCTGTGTCAAATCGGGCTTCTTATTTTCTGATTATATATATATATATATATCAAGTGGACCACAGATTGAGTATACCTTTTTTTAATGAGGGGAAATCCGATTGCGTACCATTAGTCGCGACCGATGCTATTGCCAGAGATGTACAAGATGCTCTATACAAAGTATCTGAATACAAAATACAAGATACTATTAAAATAAGTATTTGAGATATCAGATACAAGATACTTTTGAAAATGGTATTTGAAATACTAGATTCAAAATACGAATCTTCTAAATACTTTTTAAAGATAAAATACTTTTTGAAAGAAATCTCAATTTTATTGAAGTTAAGTTTAGTACATAAATAGGTATAAGAAACAACAAAGCCGCGACTGAGAAGCAAGCCCTACCGCAGTCGCAGCTGCAGCGAGTGGAAGAGGCAAAAAAGAGTATCAAATAGTGGATCGCACTCTACGCTTCCTCCAGTCAAACCTGAACCATTGCGCCCCAGCCCAAGACTTAATGGTGGTCCAAAGCATGGCGCAGCGGGGCATTCAGGTATCGTTGGTTTCCTAGCCGTATTGCGTCCTGTCCAGTGATGAGTGGGATACCGGACAGCTACGAATTGCGCCCCTCCGCCCACTGACATAGTAGGTGGAGATACTTAGTCGCAGCTACCACCGAGGAGACAATAGTGTTGGGTGCCTACTTCTCGCCGAATCGCTGTCTCGCCGACTTCAAAGAGTGGTTGGAAGATGCTGGCACAATGGTCGCTCAGAGCCATCCCCGTCTCATGGTTATGCTCAGGGATTACACCGCTACATCGAGAATCTGGGGTTCCCCATCCACAGGCCGCAGGGGCAAGGTGCTCGCGGAATGGGCGATCGAGCCCGGGCTCGTGGTCCTCAACCGCGGTCTGCGTATATGTTTGAACGCCAGCGGGGTGGGTCCATAACGGACATCACGTTCGCTAGCTCCGCTACAGCAAGCCGTGTCCAGTATTGGAGGGTACTGACGAGTGGTGGCGCTGTCCGACCACTGTTACATACGATTTAGCGTTTCCGCCTTGAGCTCAGTCTCTCACGTCCTGGAACCTCCCCCAACAAGAAAGCGATTACCCACGCTGGATTCTGAAACATCTATATCGGGAGGTGTTTCAAGAGGCCCTGATCGTTCAGCAGCAGCAGTTACGGTTGCTTATGTCGGCAACGTGCGATGCGGAAATGTCAAGGGTCATAGGCCCAATCGCCAGGTGTACTGGTGGAGTGATGAAATAGCACAATTACGCAGGGAGTGAATCCAAGCGTACCGCCAATACACCACATTTAGGAGAAGGCGTCGCCACACCGACGGCGCAGTGATTGTGGAAACGAGTTTATACGAGGGCCTAGAGACATGGAAGGAACTGCTAGTCAGCCTAAATGAATATCCCTGGAGACACCTATACCACATAGTGTGGAACAAACTCCGCCTATGGACCCCCCGCTGATCCATTAATTGAGTACTGACAATCATAGCAAATGTCTATTTTCTTGCATCCTTTTAATACCTTCTGCTATTGATTTTGAACAGTCTACATATTCACTTAGAAAGTGTAATTCATTTTCCTTCAACAGAGGTAATTTCTAGATTTTCATGATTTCACTAAGTTCCTGTACTGCTAAAAGATCTTGTATGGAATTATAATAAGAATTCCATGGGGTTCCACATGAAGATGTCTTTTGATAGGTTGATTTAAATTTAAAAGTGCATTCAGTTTTAATTTCACTTTAAGGTGGATGTAAATTTAAAAAAATGCATAGGTAATTATCACTAAAAGTATTTTAGCTAAAAAGTATTTACAAAATACTAAGATACTTGATTAATGGTATCTAAATACAAAATACATTTTTAAAAAGTATCTAGATACAAGATGAAAATAAGTATTTTGTATCTTTTATCTGTATTTCAAATACTTGTATCTTAGATAAGTCACATCTCTGGCTATTGCCACACCACGGTCAGGGATACCCACTAAACCCCCTTAGTGTTCCCTCGCCTTATGTCAGAGCCACAGGTACATGGCCTAGCCCCTCCTGTGAGCCCTGACAGGCCGTGGCCCAGGTATAGTATAGATGACCTAACCCCTAAGTGAGTTTGCATTGCTTCCCGGGGCATTCTCAAGCACTGATGCGCTAGGATCACGCTTTTCCTACCACAGCGCGGGGCACATGGGAGGAGGGTGGTTTTAGTGGAGTATTGAGTTGGTAGGTAGGATGTTTCGAGTCTACACACAAGCCGGTCGATTAGTGTTTGGATTGCCCCCTTTGGGAATGCCTCCATAATCGACTATGGTCTAATCTCTAGCAAAGGACCCGGTACTGTGCGAAATGCATTTACCCTGCGTTAAAAAAAACCCTTATTTACATTCCTGCTCACTTCCACGGTAGCTGGCAGAACAGCAATAGTAAATGTTTTAATAAGTTGCGTTTACCTACTCACACTGCTCCTTTTCTGCCTTGAAAATTAGCCTAATGTAAATGAGACGTAAGGAGGGACGTATATACATACATTCTAGTACTTCGAGTTTCTTTGATGGTTAGTAAGACTGTCTTCGGCTAGATGTCACTAGATACCTATGTCATGCCACGCTCAATATTATTTTTTCATAAGGGCTACATAGATGTATTACATGAGGTACTACGGTACGGTATTGATAACGACAATAGGTGTTCTTTACTACTAGAAAGCGGCAGACAGGCTGACGACCCACCTGATGATAAGTGGCCATGACGTCTATGGATATTTGTGACATCAGAAGTGTTACTAATATAAATCCATTACACTATACAACCATGTAGTATGTGCCAGACGGGTCACTCCCAAAAGCTTTGCGGGTGGCAGGTTGAGTATTATAGTATAGCGGATTTAAATATGTTAAGAAATCTATTAGACTTTGCCTTGACCCTACTCTTGACTGGTATATAAATTTTAGAAACAAAACAGCTATAAATAAAGTTCTGAATAACTTTCTTAAAGGGTTCAAATAAAATACATAAGTAATCTTTTGTAAACAATTGTTTATTAACATTTTATTTCTCGTTGCATCACTGCACATATTATTTATACACATTCGTCACAAACACTCGCTGGCAAATTATCACCACAATAGCAATACAATGACTTTTATTCAATAGGACATCTATCTATGGAATTATTTGTTACAGTTCCCTTCTATTGAGGAATCTTTCATTTTTCTTTTGAAATAAAACATACAATGTGAATATACCAAAAGGTAAATAATGCACTAGCATCATAAAAGTTAGACAAAATGTCCAAAAAGGACGAAATATTAAAATAATTAAAGATAATAATCACTGAGTTCGCATGCAAAATAAACATTATAAGAAAATAGTGAAATTAAAAATAAGTTTTATATAAAAAAAAGATATAAACCTAGCTAAGAAATGGAATGATTTGAAATGTTATCTTTCAGTATACTCACACATGCAAATCACATTTTTATATTACAATTCATGATTTTCTTTAAAAAAATTTCAAGTTTCGTCAGTCAATACATAAACCTAATTCCAAAAATAATAATACAATGATTTATTTTTATAAAAACAAAATAGTCGCAAGATTCACAATAATTACACAGTTGTAATAAATAAATTAAAAAATACTGTCATTTTATTGTTCGGAATGGAAAATAAACAATAGGCATTAATATCATTGAAACCTCTCAAAAAGAAAAATGAAAGTGTACATTCCACTGTGATCAATTTTTAAGTACAAAATTTATTTTCCTATTTTTATTAAGAATAAGTGCGAATATTTATTTTCATTTTTCCACATAATTTAACCTTACATTTTTGTCATCTTACAAAATTAAATACAAGAACATTATTGATCATCAGTCTATTCATAGTTTGATAAACATTTTACAATTTTGTCGATTTAACCTTTTTAGTCTACACATCGAGTACAAAAGGCAACATAAGAGGTAACAGCTATCACTTACCTAAAATATCTACAAAAGTTTAATAGAAAAGTAAATCAATATATAAACTACTTAATGTGTGTCGGGTATAGAGATATCTTGCTAAACATTCTTTTCTTGAAACTGGTAGAAATTTGATATTACACAAACATTTGAGAAATTTTACTGAGCATAATAAGCAAAAAAGAACGGATAGTAAAACATAGGAACCGGTAATGCCAGGATTCTATATTATCCTAACCATTCTCTTTTGTTAAAACTGGTAGAAAATTGACATTTATGCAGTTTATATTTAGTTTCAATAATAAAGCTAAAATAACCGGATAGTAAGATAGAGGATATAGCAACCAGCAATACTGTTTCTATTCCTTGAATTGGCAGGAAATTTACATTAATTGTAAGAAATTTATTTCAATAGTTTTGTGAAACTAAAAAGACTGAATAGTGAGATATTATATTAACCGGTTGATAGACGATAAACTATCGAAGCTACGCGTGTTTGAACTGAACATGCGACGCCACAAGAGCATTTAAAAATAAAAACTGCACATAGTAAAATTAATAAGTTTAAAAAAAAAAAACAACCAGAATCATTTCCTATGTTGCCTAATGACGTACTTTATATTGTCGCAATACTCTTACAAAAGTAATGGAGAATATACTTAGAACACTAAAACTTAATAGTTTTTTTATACACAATGACTTAGGTTTCAATAATTTGTTACTTATAAGTACTGAAGTTATGTATAAACCTATGGACTAATTGCGTGCGTGATGTTACCATTTGTGTGTAGCGGAGACATGTCGCGGAGACAAAGTGTCGGGAGACGCCTCTGTCGCCGCTAGTGACGCCGCACTCAGGAACGTTAAAGTATTGTGCTAACTGAACTAGAGTCCAAATAAGGAAGCTATAGAAGAGAAAAATCTACGTCGATTTTCAAAAAAACCAAAACAAGATTTTTATAATCGGAAACACATGCACTACCATAATCATAGGAACAAATGACAATAATTAGTCAATCACAAAATTATAATCAATGTAAAACTGATGAACGCATCATTCGCGTTATAAATTTATTTTTAAATATAAATTAGTCTAAAATCTTATTTTACGCACTGTTTGGCTTGTATACTGGTGCGAGTCTAGGGGAGAGCGCTGTAGCGTGAGAGTGCTGGCGACGGCGATGCGCCCGCGCCGGCCGACGGACCAGCGCCTGAACGAATGAAGGAATGGGACCGAACGAGGGAACAGACAATTGCGAAAGAATGACGAATGAAAGATCGGGAGACGCTGAATGGATAGATGAAAGAATGAAGCCCGGTTTTTATATTAGTCGGTTTCTGTGTCTTACTATTCATTCATTTGCTTGGTAATGTTTTTATAGTTGAACATAAACTCCATGCCAATATCAATTTTCTTCAATAGTACGGTCAAATAATGGATAGTAAGATAGAGATACTCGTATATCCATTCTTTTACCTTACCAGTGGTAGAAAATTGACAATGCTTGTAAAGAGTTTACGTTAAATTTGAACGAGTAGTAAGGTGAATGAATGGATAGTAATAGGGACCGGTTGTGAGCGAATGGGAGCGAAAGGTTGAAAAGTCGGCCGGCGGTTGCGGTTCGCCGTGCGGCGGCGCAGGACCGCGTGCGCGGCCGCCTCGCACCGGTATTGAGAGATCGCGAGTGGCCGCGCGGACGGCCGCGGCGCGATCCGCGCGGTCCACGGCCCCTCGGCGCGCGCGGTCCTCGCCCGCCGATTCGGGGTGGAGACGCGCGATCCGTCCCGCCGTTACTATTTACAGGGGGCGTACGAATCGCACTCACAAAAATAAATACATCCGAATGCTTAAAACTAGCCGTCTATACAGGGGGGTCACTTTACACTTTTTTCATTAAACGCTATATTTACACTTGGCGCACAGCCTGGTTCGCACGAGCGTCCCTTGTGAATAAATAAGTTATTTGTCCATTTGTCGCGTTCGCGTGTCTGTACTACACTTGCGTTGCGAACGTCGGCGGCAGGCAATGGTCGTCCAGGACGTACACCCCCCCGCCCTCTAGCGCTCGTTTTACTAACGACGTATCGCTGCGGACAAACAAAATTAAACTGGTTAGTTAAATAACATATAGGCCCGAAATAAATACTGTCTTTGGTTGTCTAGGAAAGAAAGGAAATATAAATAGGATGAAAGTGTGTATGGGAGGGAGACCAATCATTTCTCAAGTTTATAGATATAAAAATTCATAATCTATAAAAAAAATGCGCTAGTAGCTCAATCTGTCTGTCTGAATGCCGAAAATGGACATAGATACTTTTCATCCCGGGAGATGGGATAGTTTGCGATATAAAATGAAGTAAATCTTCCGAGGGCAAATAGCACCGACATAAAAATATAATACAATGTAACCTGTATTAAAGCCCCTCTTTGAACAAGAGGTACGCACCGTAGTTTAGCTCTAGTATGTAGATATTTCAACTAAAATTTGCAATCCAAGAATTGTATTATATTTGTCCAAACTCTTAATATCGCTTATAATTTTAAAAGAATTATCGTATCATGTTCATATTATGGTTAAAAAAATTGCATTTACTAAGAATTTATTTAGGTCGTTATAGAGATTAACTGACGGGTAAGTTTCTTTTCGAATTTGAAGTAAATGTATTTATAATACTTATTGATGTTGTGGTTAATTAAAATGATAAATAGATGTGTACTGACCTATTGGCGCAATACGCCGAGTCGGCGGAGAGCCGCGACAGCCGCGGGTCCAGCGTGGCGAGCAGCCTCGCGCTCTCCGTGTTGAGCGTCTTCCGCTTGCACTCCTCGGCGGCGGCGTTGTGCGCGTTCTGGCACTCGGGCGCCGGCGCCTCGCACTTGCCCCACGTGTTGCGGATCACGTGGCCGCCGCCGCCGCCGCCCGCGTTCGCCGCGTTCTGCGCGCGCGCCTCCGCGTCCGCAGCCAACTGGGCGCGTTTTCTGCGCTTGCGCACGCACACGATCACCAACACCGCGGCGATCGCGACCACGGGCACGATCGAACCCAACGCCGCGATCCAAGCCACATGCTTCCCCGATAGACTTTCGTCATCACTCGTCTCGTCCCCGACTCTCCTCTGGAGCCCACCGGCCTGCTTCGAGGCCAAGTCGGTCAGTGATACTGTGCAAGCTCTCCCACCCCATCCGGGCAGGCAATTGCAATGGTAGCCGTCCACCCTGTCCCTGCAGGTGCCCCCGTTCCGGCACGGCGATGAGGCGCACTCGTCGATGTCGATGCTGCAGTCCTTCCCGGCGAATCCCGGCCGGCATCGGCACTCGTAATCGTTGTCTAATATTAGACATTCACCGCCGTTCGCGCAGGGCTTCGCTAGGCATAGATCCACTCTCGTTTCGCACCGTGGCCCTAAGAAGCCCGGGGCGCATTGGCACCGTTGCCCGTTAACCAGATCGACGCAGGTCCCTCCGTGTTCACAAACGATGCCAGTGCAGTCGTCGATATCGATCTCGCATCTATTGCCCCGAAATCCGATTTTGCAGGTGCACTTGAAACCGTCGCCCGCTCTCATACACGTCGCTCCGTTCCGGCAAGGATTCGCGGCACAGGGGTCAGCTTCGAGCCCGCAATCCGCCCCGGCGTACCCTAGCGGGCAGACGCAAACATAGCCGGAGGGCCGGAGCTCGCATGTGCCGCCGTTCCTGCACGGCTGATCGGAGCAGGTGAGGCGGCGGGTCTCGCACCTTGCACCGTCATAGCCTTCGGGACAGGCGCACGCCAGTTCGCGGCCTTCGTCTTGAACGCAGGCCCCGCCGTTAAGGCAAGGTCTCACATCGCACGAGTGCAATGACTTCTCGCAGTCTGGGCCCGTGTACTCCGGCGGACAGACGCACGTGTAGCTGCCCTGGCCGGTGTTGTGGCAGATGCCGCCGTTCCTGCACGGCCGGTGGTTGGTGCAATAGTTGAGGTCCTGGTTGCAGAAGAGGCCGCCCCAGCCCTCGTCGCAGATGCAATCCCATGGGCGCGAGCACGAGCCGTGCACGCAGCCCGGATGCCGCTCGCATTGGTCGCACAGCTCGCCCACCCAGCCCGAATGACATCTGGAATTAAAATACGACGTTCGTTAGCGACACATACATGATAACAAGAGGCTAAAAAGCGTGCCTTTATTCTTTGGAGGCAACAATGAGGTAGATGAATGATTCAGACACGGAGGGAGGTAACGTCGGGCATTTAGCACAATAGTGTGAAGTGGGCACTCACATGCATTCGTCGGGCTTGAGGCAGTGGCCATGCTCCGCGTCGCAGCCGGGAAGGCATCGCGCTGAAACAAAAAGAGAATATTCGTTAGCGCATCACAATAACAAACGGGCAACAAAGGAACGCGTACTAGCTAATGTAACTTTTATTTACACAGCGAGGGGAGCGGCCCATTAATCATTCGGATGAAATCCGACGGGGCCACTCGAACTGGCTTCGGAATCTGTGCAGTTAATGCAAAAGATACGCCGAGTGCAGTGGCGGTTCGTTAGCTTCGGTCGTAGGTCGACCGTACACGCCATTTATCTATCCGCGACCACAAAGAGACTCCTATAAACTTTATGGCAAGCATTAAATTAAAATTTTACTACAAACACACGTGCATAAATATTCCTGACTTCCATTTCCTTGTTATAAATCGAATTCCTTGCTACTCTGATAGTTTCAAAATAGAAATATATTTTTAACTGTTACAAAGATGAATATTTCACTCGGTCTTGATGGATTACGAGCATAATATGCGCGCATCGTTAACTATGTGATTTACGTGTTATACGCAACGACCCTTACCCCACACCTGAGCAATGAAGCGACCTCTTACAAGTCGATCGCAACGCATTCATCAGAGTGCATTGCCATGCGAATAAACATGAACGTTTATGTAGTAAAAGTATGAGCAGTAATGTATGGTGGTTGTTAAAGAGTGTTTTGAAATAAGAAGTGCGATGCGCGCAGTCGTATCGGTCGGGTGCGCATGGGCAAGTTATCGGAGCGAATACAAGGGGGGCAGATAGCGCGGGGAGCCTAACCGTCACTCGACCGTTACTGTTCCCCTAACTTACTAGAAAAACACTAGACGCCATCTTGATAGTAACTACCATTCCCCATCGAATGTAAATGTAAATTAATTCCACTTCTAAATTGAACTTACATGAGGAAGCAATTCGAGTAAAGCTCTTGATATACTGGCGGAATCGAGAATTATTTCCTAAGCTCTACGTCGGGAACTAAACATAACAGATTAGCCTCCTCGATGCGCTCCCTAGACGCTATTAGATTTAAACTCAGACGAGCGCACTAAATCCCCAAAAGCTCGCAAAGAGGTTTAAATCGGCTTAAACTGCACTCAGCCAAATTGGCACGGTAGCTATCATCTATTATAATGGTAACGGCGCACTTTATTGTGCAGGAAATTGAAAAAAGAATAACTATAAGCTAAATCCGCTTTCTCGTGCACTTCACACTTTCGCAAATAAAATAAATTGTTGTCTAAAACATTACCTTCTTCGGCTACCGTAATAAAAGTTTATGAGATGTATAAGATTAGAATGAAAAGTATCGAGATGCCTGCGTGTGCTCGAAAAAGTAGATCAAAGACAGTCAAGTGCCGGTGCTGGTGTTTGCTCTCGAATGCAGTGCAGGCGCTACACTCGAACTTATCTTGCCCAAGCTGGTACGGTAGTAAAAATTACACTCAAAAACCAATTTAGGGCGTAAGTGGGCAGCAAAGTGCCGCGGGGTGGATGTTCGACTGTTCCGCCGCCTTGCAGCGTTATTAATTATTATCAGTGAATAGTATCGATTGCTAATGAAAGGCTGACGTGTGCCGCACTGCGCCCAAGGTCTCTATTTTGGAACCACCCCGGCCTTTATCGAGGCCAGGTACGCGATGACAAAAAGCGACCTGCCTCCCGAGATCCTTCCCACACGTGTACGGCAAATATTTGCCTGCCATCCCGACATCTGTGTCTACAGAAACGGAAATTAGGTGCGCGTGGGATTCGCGACTCAATACAGTAGGTAATATTCGTGAGAACTTTACTCTTCATAACAATTAGGAGAAATGAAGCGGCCGTAAAGGGCTACTCTCGCGATGTTTACCCTATCATTAACTACGAAAGTGCCCGAACGGCGGATAATGTTGTCTGGACATGCAAATTCAGTTTTTCGGGATCGCAAAGCGTTCCTAGAAGGCGAGATACCGTTCCGCAGATGTGAGCCGATCGTCGTGACACGGTCAAGTACAGAGCTTATTTCGATTGGTGTTCATTTCTCGTTTAAAGGTGTTTTTGACCCGGTTCGAGGCATCTGTGTTGTGAGCACTGACGCCGTGTGCGTGTGTGAGCACGGACGCAGTGTTGTTTTCATTACATTATGGCTGCTTCTCTCGCTTTTACATTTTCGTAATCGCCGATACAAACTACGTTGATAGGGTTGCCGAAGTTGACTTGCGGAGCACACAGTTGACGTTCAAGAATAAAGCATTTGCCTATCGGAGATACTGATCGTGTGTACTGGGAATATTTCAAATTTCGAACACCGTCCGCGACGGATATCGGTTTGTTTACATTCTTCCAGAAAATTGTAATTTCTCGGCTATCCTGTCGCGTGGAGGCTGTACGGCTGTGCATGTACAGCCCTGTGGAGGAGTGAGACAGTGCGCTACGTTGCTGGTTGTCTGCTATCTCTGTCCGCCGCGTTTTTTGCGGCGCCGGAGTGTGGGAACGTAGCGGCAGGTGGGGCTGCTGAGATTGCGACGCGACATCCGCCCGACCACGACCACAATGCATCTCGAGGCACAGCTTTGTTTTACAATACGACGACGCACCGCTCTTAACATACGTCACATCTTAATGACGACTCAAACGTTTTTATATGTACACTTTTTGTCTATTCAATTATAGGGATAGATATGTCATTTCCTTTTGTGTTGAGAGTTGTAACAAAAGTGATTGAATTAGTGACAGCAGCACTTAGATGAGCGCTATTTATCTTATATTTTTTTGAACTTGAATCGTTTTGATGAATCGATGTAGGTAGACTACAAGAGTTTTGCTCTTCAAAATTCTTGTAGTCTACCTACATCGATTCACCAGTCATTTTCAACGTTTTCTTTAAATTATCCCCATTCGTAATATTAAATGTGAAAGTGTGGATACTAAATGCACGGCGTCACTGCATCCGTTGATATTGTTTACAAATACCATACTCTTGAAACCAAACAGACCACACCGCGAGTCGGTCACACAGTAGAAATCAAAGGCGACATAATGATGGTTAGGTTATTAATAGCCCTGTTACAAAATGAAATAGAGGAAAAATATTTAAATCGTAACAAAAGTCCAACATTTATCATTAATTAATCTTTAATAAAATTCGTTAGACTGATTATCATCACTACTTGCTACAGTCGTCCTTATTTTAGAAATGCAATTAAAAATTAAATATCAGTTTTTTCGAATGCTAATGACATTATTCATTAAACTTGAACTTAGAAATCAAGTTCTTCATTTTTAATAATTATACTAACTGAATGGGTAGTTAAACTCTTGAACTGTTTCCAGTCGTGTTAATAAAGCGTAAAAATTTTATGAAACATCCAAAATGTTAATTACTGGCCAGTGGTAACAAATATAATTAAACTTAATGTCCCATTACGGGTTACGTTGGTGTCAAAAAGACTTTATATAGACGAGGCAAATGAAATTTATAATATATTCGACGTACATGAGTCATAATGACCACCTTTCAAATTCACGAATGTAAAAATTTCAAAATTAACTCAAAGAAAGTAAAGACTGAAGAATTCAGTTTCTAAAGACGAATGTTGTTATAATAATATCAAGGCATAGGGTTCGAGGTGGTTTAGTGGGTTTCGCAAATCGGTAATTTACACGAGGAGCTTTTCTTATGATGCTTTCTATCGCCGTCAGTCCGCAAGTAACTCTTTTTATCATCTTACAAACGGTTGTGGCCTCGTAGAATTTGTAAACGAGTCAGCGCATCGATTTCACCGGCCCACAAAAAAAATAAAAGTGGTCTGTAATAATATTAATCCATAATCTCTGATATGGACCAAAAGACCGAATCTGGGGTCAGTTTGATCCTGGTCCTTAAACCCTCAAAATTATGAATGTGTGAAGACCAAGCTGACCCTAAATTCGGATTCAGCGCATCGAAATATCTAAGGATAGACGGGTCTGGTCAAAAGTACAGACAACTTTTATTTTTTTGTGGGCCGGTGTTACTGTTTAAATTAATTAATTCTAAAAGTAATATATGATAATATATTAAAGCCTGTTTTTATATGTAAAAATAATGTTAGAATTTATTTCAACATGTCATAACGTTATTTATATTTAGTTAGAAAACATGTTTGGGCAATACTACAATAATAATAATATATAATAGCGTCAGCGGTAAAAAAATATATTATTTCCTAAAATAAAATGTGAAAAGTGCTGTTGGTTACGATATTAATAACATATAGAATATAATATTATTTATAAAATATATATTGTATTTGTTTGCTTTTCTTATCAATAAATAAAAAAATAATAATAATAACTTGGGCCAATTTTTAAACACCAGATAAAAGATATTCATAGAATAAAATACAACATGGGAAAATGAAAAATGACAGTTGCATAAATAAAACACTTGTTTTGCTTCACTTTTGAATTTAGTCAGGTTATAATTATCTCTACTGATAACGTTTATCTGATGATTGAAAAATCGGCCCATTTGATGGAAAGTGATTACCGTCGCCTATGGACATTTGCAACACCAAAGGTGCTACAAATGCGCTGCTGCTCTCTTAAAGGAGACTGTAACCTGGTCACTGATTCCGGAACACAACACAAGGTTGTTATGGCGGCATACTCTAGACCAGGGTCTGGTCGCCATCCAGTCGAACAAATACCCTACCACCTGGCTGTGGGTTGTTTAGTCGCCTCTTACGACAGGCCGCCCGGCCGCAGTAAATTGTATTCTTTCTCCGTTCCTGCACGGATGATAAGTCCACAGCCTGCGAGTGAAATGCGTTAGCTACTGAGCTAATTAATACAAGTTCATATTCTGTTAAGGGTCATAAAATTATTAATGAGGTCAAGTTTAATGATTGGGGTTACTGATTTCCATAGGGGGTAATTATCATAATTAAGTTTGGAAAACACAGTTTTTTATATACGATAAACAACTTTGAACTGAAATCATAGAATGATAATAATCTACGTGATATAATAGGAACAATTATTTTTCTAGTATAATGGCATACAAAAATGAGTTCTTGAATTTATTGTGAGTTGTTTCTTTGGAGGTCGGCCATCGGCACGGGAAGTTGGTAACTTTATAAATAACTTAGATGTAGAGTAATAAGGCTAATAGATTTATGGGCACAGATTAAAAATACTATTTACGATGCCCAACAAGATAATATAAATACGAATAAACGTACAAGACACAACATAACACTTCAATGTTATTAGTTCTTAAAAACCCTGTACAAAATTGATTACGTACATATTCATAATATATCTTCCTTTATACGATTTTTAAACTTTCACAAAAGTAGCAACACCCTTAATTGACAGCTGTGAGAATCTTTATACATAGAAAAAACTTGATTCAAAATAATTATATGGTCCAATTAGAAATACGATTAACGACGCCGATTTTAAAACGTTAATTTATAAACATTATTCGCGTGTTTCTTATTTATAACTTTTAAGATAACAGGCATATGCGCGAGCTCAAGCGGCCATCTTGAAGCATCTGTCAAAATTGTATTAGAAACAGGTGCGTTCTACTTGTAAAGCCATATATGGAAATAAATTGAACTATCTTTCATGTATTAGTTTTAATTAACCGGTGGTAAATATTAGTAGGGTAAGGAGTAAAAAATAAATGCAACATGTAATTATAGATTCTGTTATGGTATAAATATTTCAATCTAAACGTAAGCTTTTGTAAGTCGATAGCCAAGCCATAAAATCGAATGCATATTTAAAAAATAAGACGTTCCCTTTTATCTAGCACAAATAAAAGAAATTATCCAAATTCATTAAAAACTCGAATGTTTTTGTTATGTAGTCAACGTAGATAAAGTTTATTTTGTAACTCCACGAAGCACATTGCGTGTTGTACTATTTTTGTAATACCAAAATGTTTTCGAGGCGTGTCACAGAATCCCAATTATACCATTACGCATAACTCTTTGAGGTCGTCATAATTACGTGCAGCATTTTTATGGGAGGATGTGTTAAAAATTGTCTCCGCTAATGAGGAAGATTAATTTGGGTGGGACCCATTTACGAATTGTGATATTGGAAATTTGGGACATGACGCGTTCTCGAACAAATATTGTGTCTTACATGACACATGACTTTCTATCGCAGATGTTCTAATTACTTTTCATTTGGACTTCAAACCAAATATTGCACGAGACAATCGTTATTCCTGGTTTTTTATATATGGCATTTTTGCATTTGCGTTAAATTGAGTGTTTTTCTTTTATCTTTTCTAAAACTATTTTATTTCAGCATTTTATTATTATTTGCGAATTATAGGTTTCCTATTTAACGAATATTTGATGTATTTCTTATTGTGACGTAAATAAACATTTTAAAATTAATTTCGAAAAAAAACCTCAAGATTTTAGCGGGAATTTGAATTGAATTGAATTAGAATGATATTGCTGTGCAGTTTTATTTTCAAAAAAGTGTAACATCATTTGATAAAATTGAACAATAGTTGTAGGATATATTATTCAACGAAGAATTTTCTGTGCGGAAAATGTCAAGTACATATACAATGAAATATGCCATTTCGAGCTTCCACAAGAACTTTCTTATTTATAACACTCATTACAAACATAAATCGTGTAGTTATATTTAAACTTAACTTACGTTTTGAGCAATAATCTCCAGTCCAGCCTGGCCTGCAGACGATTTCTCCAGCTGCTGAACAAGTGTAATGTCCGAACGCGTCGTCTCTCGGCCTGCACAACACTTCACAGCCAGCCCCGTAGTAATGAGCAGCACAGGTAACACGGTAAGCCAGTTTCAGATGAGTTCCAAGGAGGCCCCCCCACCTCTGTTCTTCTTCTATCCAAGGTCCACCGACGTCCGCGAAGCTTTGTTTCGTCATTCTCGCGATTAATGTATCTGAAAAAAAAAAAATTTTTTGAAATGATTTTTGAATAAGTTAAGTTACTGGCAAGTCTCATCGTTTAATGTATTTAAAAATCGAATATTAAACATGTAATAGTTCTAAAGAGGCCCATTCATTATCCTGCAGTGGGCGGAGCTTGCAGGTTTCAAGAGATATTGTGCTCGATGTTACAGGACGCAATGCAGGCTGCAATAACCTTCACAATCTTGCATTACGCGGTAGACTGCTAGGCGGTCTGCCATGCAGGATAGTGAACAGGTCTCTTAACAGTTATGATTTCAAATTTACACTTTTTCTTTTAGAACGTCATAGCACTATTTGTCTAGATTATACGCGTCTGCAAAAATAACAACAGAACTCAGACATCTCACGTTCAGTCATAAAAGAAAAAAAAACATGACATTCTACTTAATATTTTCTGTGCTTTCTCGTGTTGATGTTTAAGACAAATTTTACTTATTTCAATTCCGTGTGCATAGTATGAACAACGGGCAGAACTCTCACCACATTTAAAATATGTTTGAGATAATCATTTTAGATAAAACTTTTATCTTTAAAACTCGTTGAGTTTCCTTCAAATGTCGATGAGAAAATGTTCAACGCTGTATTGTAATGGGTTTAATTTCTTTGATATAATTGTTATGTATTTGGTAACTCGTAACTTTTTCCCGTTGGTTTTTTTGATAGTTAGTTAGGCCGTATTAATATCTGATTCTGTGAACCGGAAAACGATATGTCACTGAATAATTTAAATTACTTTTAAAGACATTAAAATGATTTAATCATGGGACTTAGCTTACTCAGAAACAGTCGCTAACATAATGTTACATAATTGTAAACTGGGAACGTTCCCTTAAGAAACGTATGACTAAATTTATTTTTAGTTAAACAGTGGTTGGATAATGATTTCGACGAGAAGATATCACAGCAGTTGAATTCTATACACCTGTACGTTTGTGTAAGTATGTTCTAATTGTGTGTCCACCCTACTAGGGCAGCATACGTAAAAACGGCAATGTTGAAATTATAATTCGTTCACACTATATACATTTACGCTATAAGCTGTGGGTAATGATAATATAGGATAATAATAGTATAGGATGGAAAATGATGGTTCGTATATTCGACGAAGTTGACCAGCTAGTGACGTACTCGTCTTTAAGTAGAACGGGTCGTCGTGTCTCCTTAGAGACAACTAAAAGTCAATAGAGGAATCCTTGTTGTTTGTATAAGCGCGTGGGAATGGTCTTGTCAAGTAAATTGACTCGTTAATATCTATAGTTGGCGGCCCGCATTGGAGCGTGAGATTTCTTTGTCCCCGCTATTGACTGCTTTGATTCGGCTAAGGCGCCTCTCTGATTGATTTTGTTAAAGTACGCTAGCTACTGCTTTACAATATTGTGCGAGGATAAAAACATTTATTGTTGTTCTCAAGAGCTTCATTAACAATTAAATTCTTCTATTTTAATATGATTGATGTATCTGTAAGATATTCATATTCAGTTTTTAAAATCTTGAAGCAAAATCAATTAAGTTTTTCACTGACGCCAGACGAGGAAGTTTTTGTGATATTTTGAAAAGACATAATCCAATAAACTGTTTAGATTCCCATAACAAACACACAAATCTGTGTTAGAAACTATCAATATCTTACAACTATACTACACTACACAAGTCGTGGTGGCGTAATGCCTAGCGCACGCGTCCCAAACTCTAAGGGCGCGGGTTCGATCCTGGCCGGAACGCATGCACCACTTAGGCAGTTTTCTGACTTAATGTGCATATTGTTACAATTACCACGTGCTAATAACGGTGAAGGAAAACATCGTGATGCAACCTGCACATCGAAATAACCGATGTGTCAAACCTGCCAAGTCGCCTTGGACAAGCGTGGTGGGTATACTGTCCGTTACCCTATAGTGGAAGGCCCGAGCCCAGCAGTGGGACATTTATGGGCTGCTATTTTTTTTTTTTTATTATATACTACACATTTTATTACTACATAATAAAACTGGATAGTAAAACACCATCTTTCAAAATTCCGATAAAAACCCCATTCTACATTAGAACTGGAATATACGGCAATCTAAGCCGGATACGTTGATATATAATTCGGGTAGCCATAATTATTTAAAATTTGTTGCCAGGCAATTTGGGGTACCAAATAAAATTAATTAAAGTATAATAAAATTAAGATCGTGTAAAAGAAATAATTTAATAAAGATAAATTAACACTAAGCAATTAAAAATGTAAACTTTCTGAATTAATTCACTTTACTGTATTAATTACTAATTACTACTATATTTCAGACACCAAAAACACACCAACCTTACCCCCTGCTAAAACAAAAAACAGATTAATAAACCGGCTCATCTCTATAATCTGTCAATTTTGTTTTTTTTTAGACGCGCAACCCCGTCTTGGAATCTCGGTGCATCGAGCCACTCGCTACATTTTCTCGCTTGTATATTCTGTATCAACTTTTTTTTCTTATTAGATAGATTCCTTAGCCCGTAATCCCGGCACAGATAAAATTAAACCAGACGTGAAATAAAATTAAAAAGTATAAAAATTCTATCGATATAGTACTAATTTCGTGCAGTGTGGTATGTATTATCGTTTTTTCGTTTCGAATGTGTGCAGTCTTTGAATGATATTTAAATTTAATACGAAATTTTGTTGCTAGGTGTAATTATTATTGTTAATATGTTAAAAACTATATATTATATTACATATATTATAAATGCGTAAGCTTGGATGGATGTTTGTTGCTCAACCACGTCAGAACGGCGGAACGGATCTAGATGAAATTTGGCACAGAGATAGTAATAGTGTAGTAGAATATAGCATTTAGTCTACTTTTTTTTTACACGAGCGTAGGTGCGGTCAAAAGCTAGTATAATAATATAAATAATCGATTTTTGAATATGATAGACTGATGCCCGGTTTCTGAGGTTACCAGTTATGACTTCAATAACAATTGATTCCATAAAGTTATGTAATAGATAAACTTAGATTAACTGTTAACCTATAACTAGTACCAAAACTCGCCACTAGGTGGATCTATTTAAGAAGGAATATCTAATATTTATTTACATCAAACAAAAACGTCAACAACAAAACGTCAAACAAAAGACATGGAATAGATAAACGCCTAATATCGGTCAGTTAAGTTGAACCTAGTTTAGATATCGTACGATGGTGTGTTCGAAAACGCAATTTTATAAGTTATTGAATCGATAGCGCTAACGAACAGATAAACTACAGTTAAAAGTACCTCAGAAACCGGGCATGAAGCAAACAAATATATTGCTAATTTTTAACGCATTGTATTGACTAGATTTAGGTTTTCAACACTCTCACATTTATCAATTCACGCTGAGAAAATTAGCTATTAACTTATATTGAGAATGTTTATATATCTTGCTAGTGTTGGGAAAGTAGAAACTTATCTAAATCTTTCATTTACAATCTTCCAATTTTAAATTTACATCAAAATAAATTAACTATTAAAACGCCGCCGAAGTTATAATCGTGGTATAAGTTACATTTAATCGATTTAATTAAACAAATGGAATTGCCTCATAATCGCCGAACCGGATCGACATCAGATGAAACCAAACGTCATTTTGAGTTGATACTGATTTTGGTTTAAGTTAAGCACAACACAACTCATACATACAAACAGAGATTAAATAAATCCAAATATGAGTAATAACATACAAATGCGAAAACAAAAATATCTTACTTAGACACACAAATTTTTCAAATGCTAATTTAAATTAATAGTATAAATAAATAATTTAAAGTAATAGTAATTAGTATTTGTTGTTAACAACAGACTATTTGTTAAATTCTAAAAAACTCGTGAGGTATAGAAGTCTTGCAAACCCAAGAAGTTCAATTTAAAAATATTAAACCATAGTTGCACACGGCTTTGTAACGTTCCACAGATAATATCAGGACAATAAATCTATGAAATAAAACCTTACATTCAAACTACAATCGGTTCGTATTCTATCAATGTATTTAATCGGTACTTCAAAAGGTTTTTAATATTGTTTAACGACTATTGGTTTGGAAATAAAATTTACTTCGTGCTTCTATAGTAAGTCAAAACAGGATACATCAGGAGATTTAGATATTAACATTGGTCCCATTTTCTGGATAGTCGGTACATTTTTGGGGTATACAAAATCCTTTGTAGAAGAACAATTATGTATTTGTATTGAAAATCAGAAGTGTTTTGTGAAATATCTCTTTTCAAGCCGCCACAAGAACTCCCTTGTTTCATGTCAAAGACCTAAAATTTGGATACTTGGCACTGACACAAATTGCTTAAAGTCATATTAAAAAACTAGGTAAACGTTAAATTTTTGGAATATTCTAGTTACATTAAACAAAAAGCAAGACCGAGCAACACAACAATACAGTCATAAACAAAAAGAAAGAGGTTAATTTCATTTTCCCAAACACGTGCGAGCAATCCCGATTTCCCAATGAAACGTGTTCTCCGCACAATAAGATAGGTCAGTTCTCAGAAATACCTGCGTTATGTTCGATGTATTAGAAAAATTGCTTGTACTTGTAAGAATAGCTGTGGCCTGCAAATTATATCTGGAATTATGTTAATCATCATATTCTACTCGCAGGATCATCGCTAAATGCTTGCCAAAGCGAAGCTTGATGATAATCCGTACAAATTTATACGTGTTGTTGAATGTGTATGACGATACTGGGCTACGCGACATTTTAATATGATCGATTAGTTTCAAGGGTTGTGTTCTTCTCAAAGAAAGGCCAGAGGATGTTTTAGATTTGCTTTAAATTTAAGTCAGTCTTTTTCAATGAAAATTAAGTATAACTACAATAAACGTAGCATTATAAGAATAAGGACGTAAATAAACGTAGAATAAGTTTCAATCCGGCTGGGCGGTTAAACTCGTATAAAATAATAACAAAAAACTACCGCATAAATTATACCTCAGAACCCTAATTCCTTCGTAACTATATTAAATGAGGGAGTACCCCATTGGGTCTATTAATGTAATACCAATTCAGAAATAAATAACACATTTAAAAAGAGGACGGGACGAGAGTGAGTTACGTGCTGCGCCAGCGCAACAGCGGATAACATGTAATTACGACCCAGAGGTCACTACAAATAAAACAGGAATATATCCGAACAGCAAACGCCGGTAAATAAAAAAAAGAAATCGAAATAACCGATAATTTGAGCTGAGCGAACTATCGGTGGCGGACGAAGCCGATTTGGCTCATATTGGTACGATTTCGGCAAAATGAGGTACTCAACACGCGAACACGCTTCCGTAACTAGCGGCTATTTACAAGTTAAATGCTTTCAGAAGTTAACAGACACAGACATCGAATATTAGAGCCAGAGCCCAAACGGTATACTGGGATTTATGGTCACTGGGAAAATTGAAAGCAAAAAAATATAGAAACACATCTCCCAATAAACATAGACTATTAGGTTGTCGCCTGCCCTAAAATTAAAGTCCAGACTTTCAAAAGTAAGGGAATGACTAAAAATTGTTACGGATTTCTAATTTTGTTAGTAGTGATTGACATAATTCTGTCACTGTGCAAAACTTCAAAATTGTACGACATCGCCAAGTAGGTCAAAGTCGAGTTAGAATTGTTTATATTCCCGCAACTTCCACATTACAGGTCAATAATATACTGACGTTTTTAAATAGGCTAGCTCCAAACAACGATCTGGGAACGGAATCGAAATTACGGTGATGTTATACGAAGTTCGTCGAGCGTTTTTGGCATCCGAAGCCGACATAACGGACCGATATGTCGATTTTCTTTCATGCACAGCGTGAACGACACCCGAAGCCGCTGTGGGAAACTACAACTCATCAATAAACTGTCTATACAAATGCAGCCACTCTTTTTGTTTATAAAACTGTCCACTTCTATCTCTCGAGTATATTTCGTAGCGACGAGTGCGCTTGACGACGCTTCTTAGGCTCAATAAATAATTCGAGTGTCATGGCGTTTGTTGCTCGAATTTCCGAGTGGTCCACTAAAAAATCCTAATGCTATTTAAACAGATTTCGCGTAAGACACAGAGAACGTTTAAAGAGTTTGAAATTTCCTATTGTTCACTGAGAAAACTGGCATTTTCGTTCCGCCTCGCGAATCTGATGAATGCTAAGGATTGCGCAATGTAGTCGTTAGAATTCAAGACAACGGACGTGCAGCGCTTAACCTAACCTTTGAGAAAGCCAATTAGCGAAGTTTATCGTAATGAGACGCGAGAGTTCTGAGAAAAACATGCGGTGGGCATCGACTTTTCTAATAAATTGAATAATACGCATGGTTGGATAAATAGATAAGGAGCCGTCACAACATAACTGTATCGATAATCGCATCTCGGTCGTGTAATGTCAGCATGGCGGCGCGGCGGCCGGCAAGCGGTAGCCGGCCCCGAGGCAATGCACCAGCGGCACAGCTCTAATTGACTATACGAATTCTTATCGACAGTTTTCACACGCTCTTTTCCTCCGCGTCGCCTATATAGGCCTCCGGTGCTAAGTGGAGCGCTCGTAAACGGGGCGGCCGAGATCGGTCCAACAATAAACAAAAGGCAGTCACTAGGAGTGTGCCTACCTTTTATCCCCGGGGCATATGTCGAGCATCTGTCGACGGTGCTTCCTGAGAGCGCCACAACGCCTGTTACATCATAAATTGGGCCTTCCGGAGCGTCTTCCGTGATTTTTTATGAAGTTCAAGCCCTACGACGACGAAAGACATAATGTAAACTTGAAACCTGGCTTCCCTCGGAGGTATATTATTTAGCATCGACCGAGTAAACAATACACGTCGGGCCGTTAGTTGTGAGCCGAGTACAGACTCCGACCAGGTGTGAGCCCGGCCGCCTCGGGCGCTACACAAAAGATTTCGGTGAAGGAACGAGGGACATCAAAAATTGCCAAAGAAGCATTGTTCCGTTTGTTTAGCGCAAGAATTTCTTTATACTAAGCCATGATTTAGCGATTCTCAATGCCAGCTCTTTATCTATGATATATTGGATTCTTAGTCTTATTATTAGTCTCTTGCATAAAAATTCAATATTGTCAGGGGTCGCGTCAAACGATTAGTTTTGTGCAAGGGCCGCTTTCTAAGCCGCTGCAGCTGCTCGTTTAACATTAGATAAAAACACGAATGTGATTTAATTAAGCATTAGCCTAGTGAGTCGATAGTGAGTGAACAAACGGCGTGCTGGTAACCTGTTATTACGGTTGATTAGATTTCTGTTGGTAACATTTCTCGGTAGTGAGACGGCGCCGCCCATCGCTCCCGAGCCATATTAAAAATATACCCGTCCTCTAAGCTATCCACTTCGGACGCTAATGATTTTCGGTAAACCGGCCTGTAGACACACCTCGCCGTATCTCCAGATCTCTAAGTAAATCACCGGTGTTTCTGTGTTGTTATTCGGTCAGGAGTAGTAATTATGTCGGTCAGAGTGCAGCGGGACAAAAATCTAATTAAGTTATGGGCGTCGCGGATCACCTTTCGCGTCTGCCATTTTGATTATTTTGAAAATCGAAGTGGGCGCGTTCTACGTTTAGATCGTGTGTAACGTTCGCTGGGCTTTGTTTTTCGTGTTCGGATGCGCGCCGCGAATTATCACGATGATGTATTTACGATGCGGTCGATTACAATTCATTCGGAATCGTTTTTTCGGTCACGCCATGTCGCATGTAGGGATATAAACTGTTGATTCTTTATTGGATTTTTAGACTCGTGATATGTAAAGGAACATGCCGAATTCATCCGATCAAATGTTATTAAACGATAATAATCTAAAATTCACGATCAAAAGCATATGGCGTTCCGTGCTGCTTGCTACCTTCGTGATTCGATGGTTGTTAGTTTAGTGTACAAGAAATTAGGTAGCCAATTTGCCCATTATTAATAAGTAATGTGTGTAAGCAACGCGACGTCTAGGTGCCGGTCAACGGCCATCGGAATACATTAGAACATTTCTACTAAATTTTCGTCCTACAGAAGGCTGAGTTTATTAGAATAGCGCGCGCATTGCGAAGCGAATCACGCGCCGCGCGGCGTGCCGCGCACACCAATCGGACACACCATGGGAACATTTTTGTCTTCCACGATATGATAATATGAGCATTCAAATATACATACTGTCCGTTAAATGCACGATAAACACCCAGAATTACAGTGAAACCTGAACGCGAGTGAATCGTGACAGGCGTGATTTGAATTTTACATAAGTATGACGATTTTTCATGCCCCCTTTTATCATAAAGTTATTAGATTTGTAACTTTTCAACTTACCATCAGATCTCGACGTCTCGTTGGTGTCGTGCCACACTTCCACTATTAGCGAGAATGTGCCCTGGAAATAGAAAAAAAAACGTGTTATATAACGTAAACATGGTGCATAACAAGATAAACATTAAAGAAATACAAATATAATATAAATTTATGATGCAAACCGCAAAGCTGCCGGCGCAGGTGATACTAAAGTAAATTTAATTTTCATAAAAAAATGGACACAAAACTGCGCCTACTAAATATTTGTGTAAATCTTTAAACTAATTACAAGCTAGTATTAGGAAACGAGGTAAAGAATTCGCTTATAGGAGCGGAAAATTAATCTCTCAGTTAACCTAAACAATCAAGATACATCATTACAACCTTTAAAATAATGGGCGCGGCGGTTGACTATTTCAAATATTTCCTTTACATGAATACAAAGTTAATGTTAGGAGGGTGTTATTTAACATGATGGACAGGTGATGCCGGACGCAGATGTCTTCTCAATTGTTACAATATCGCGCTAAAAATACAACTGTAAGGTGAGTGCCGTGGGCGCTCGACTAGTTCAATACGCGATCATGTAACGCGAGTTTATAAAAAATAGGAACGACGTATCAATTCATATCTAGTTTACATTTGACGATGTTTACATAGGGAGGCGAAACGGCAGTCGAAAATCGATTAAGAGTGATAAGGTGGTGTCAACACCTTTTAGGCGCCTACGACTGTACTTATCAATGAGTTTTATGGCACTGTCGTGTGCAGTACCGCTCGTGCAAAAATGTAGACGCTCTCCGCGGAGCTTTTATGAAAATTTCTCCCACAGAACAAACCGGTTGAGTCGTCTATTAAATCGATGTATCGATACACGTCTGCTAGGTTGGAATAACTCCGTTCCCGACCTCTAGATCAATAATCGATGTCTAATTACAACGTAGCACACCGAGTTATCGTTCAAAAACAATTTTTGATTGAACATAAAGGATGGGAAAAGTGAATGGGCCCTTTTTAGATTAATAAGTGGCTAAACAAGTTTCACAAGAAATGTTAACATATTAAGAACAACTGTAAAAGCCGATGCAAGCTCGCTTTTAAGATGGCTGGAATATCGGACCATTTTTGTTAACTGACACAGTAATGTTAAACCAAAAGTTCATTCATAAATTTAAAATATTAGCATTTAATTATACCTTCGTTATCTATTACAAATTACGGCGAGAATTGCAAAATTAATGGAACGGTTTTAACTCCGTGAATTTTTCGATTTAGTATCTAATACTATAAATACTTGTCGTATTTGTTAATATATCTTTTAATTAACGCTAAATACACAAGATGTATATTTAGATACTTTAAAACTAAGTCTTCAGACATATATAGAAGAAAAACAGTACCAATGACTATCCAAATACTTTACTGTATATCTTTGATAGTTCCAACGCGTTCGGAAATAGTCCCCAATGTCGAAACATCGTAATTTTACGTACATAATATTTGTGGTAATTTGTTGATTCCGTCCTGAAAATTTAGTTAAATATTACATAGAAAAATAAGTTACTATGTAAAGACTTCCAATTTAGACTTCTTTAATCTAAAAAATCTCATTACTTACTATTTAAATGCAAAAGTTTGGATGGATTTGGATGAAATTTGGCACAGAGATTATATATAGTCTGTAATAGCACGTAAGCTACTTTTTATCCCGAATTTTTATTAACGCGAGCGAAGCCGGAGGCAAATGTTTTTTATATAAATAAAAAATAAAGTATTAAAAAGCAATAGAAAAATTACCCATTGCACTATATATGTATAGAACCTCTTTAGTTACGTTTATACTGGACAAGTCCATATTCCGAGAGAGAGAACTATTTCATGTGTGGATAATACATTCATCTCTGGCACCATAAAAATTAAATAACAAATTCACGAAAATTAATTTAAATCTCGGTTGTAAATTATTATAAAACAAACCACATTTATACCTTAGCACATATGTATAATTGTTTATCAATTCTTAAAGCAAACCTTCATAGATAGATACACGATCAAAAATCTAGTGTATAATAACATCTACACGTATAAACCAATTAACAGAGCGGACCATAAAGACGTCCTGGGACATTAATGCCTTAATGTGTAATTAAAATGTCCATATGACACTCGCAGCTGCAGGATATGGAGGGTCATCGTGTAATTCCTCAATGGAACAAGTGAATCAGATCTAAGTGACAGATGCCGTCAATTGGATCATAAATTGGAGATGTTTCGAACTTTCTTATGTAATGTTGCTATTTCGTTCTTAATAGGGATGCTCATCTCTTTTCTTTCACCTCGCAATTATTTGGGGTCGGCACAATATGTCTTTTCGTTCCACACTCCTCTATTCTGATATACGTCCTCTGTCACGCCACAAATCATCATATCATCATTCACACAATCCATCCATCTGTTTTTTGGTCTATGTTTACATTTGTAATCATCAATCTTTAACTGAGAACCTATATACACTTATGCATATTAACTTTAATTTTCACAACCCTGTCTCTTGTTTTCCCATTCTCGCTAGATCTGGTTTGCTGGAAGAGAACTCTTTTTAGGGTTAAGCTCGCCTTTGTACATCACCACTATTTGGTAGTTTTATTTGTAATTATTTTCTGTACAATAAAGAATAAAGAATCTAGGAGGCTGTGACGTTTATTTAGTATGTTTATAAAAAGTCTCTCAAATGATTTGATTGTCCACTCCCTCTATTGTTGAAGATTCACAGCCCGCAGAGTTCAATTTAAAAATTAATTATTTTTGCTTTTTTTTATTTACTTGTTTTACATTTTTACTGCAAAACATAATTTTTGAACAAATCGCATATAGAATATAATGTTTGTAATCATTTACAAATTAAATAGTTTTTTACAGTTACAAACTATACTATATAAAAACTAAAATTAAATAAAAAAGGGGAAATATCTAAAGATAAGTTATTGGTCCCACTGTCACTTACCGGGAACGTTCCCAGGAGGCTGGCGGCGTTGCCACATTGTATAGCGATGCTTAATCTTTGAGCAAAATAGACGCCAGCCTTCTGGTCCCGTGTGACGTCTACTAGACGTTTGGCGACGTCATGGTAGACCTTTAGGGCATTAGGACCCCACGGACCCAGAGTTTCAAACCCAATTATTTTTGCTATAATATTAAAGTTAACAGTGGACATTATTTTTAAGCAACTTTTGTATCAGGAATTAAGTTTATAATCTGTTTAGAGTCTACCACATCACTGCCATAAAGAAGCAAGCCTGGAATGTTGGTAGTGTTGTTACGTTAGATGGAAATTCTGATTTGATGTGCGAAATATGAATGAGTCTAGTTATGGGTAATTAAACAGTTGCTCGAATGAAGAAACTTTTTGCCGATAGACCCCACCTATTTTTGACATGATTTGTATCAGTTCTAATATATATTTCACACTTTCAACTGATAAATCATATTTTACTTTTTTATTTTTAACGTTTTATAAAATTCAATTAAGCCCTATGTTCAGAAGTGGTTTAAGTAGAATATTTTAAGCTAAGCTTTATTTATAAAGATCACGTAACTTACGTCACCTAGGATAGGCGTATATCTTATTTATATAAATGACTATTTTGACCTATGACGTGTTTAGAATGACAGATAGAGCAACTTTATACTCATAAAATATTGTCTTAAGTGTGTATTTAAACTGTATGGCGCGTTGAACGAGAATATTAACTTAACTTAAAAGCCATTTTTTAACTTGAAGAGTGTTCCAGAATGGCAATGTTGTAGGTATTATTGTTTTAAGTTTTCAGGTGTTAAGGAGACCAAACAAGTGTTATGATAACAGTGTGGGTAGTAGAGTCGGTGCCGGTAGACCGCGACGTACTTACTACGATCAATTTGCATAGGTCTTAAAGAATGGCCAGGTAAAACGCATCTATAACAAACGTATGTAGAGATTAAAGAAAGTAGATGAAGCAAAAGAGTTATGTCACGATCGTAGCTAGTGGAAATCTATCGTCTCTGCCTGTGGGAGGATATTGATTTTTATTAGCTTAGTTTAAAGCCCTAAAATAATACTTAGCCATAATTGGTGAAATTGAAATAGTGTACGCGGTTATGAAGCCTTTTATATATCTACGAAAATACTTTACAATTTGGAAACCATCCTCTAAAAGATTTGTTTAAGTGTGTATTTTCCTAAAATACAGTCTTAAAGTTTATTGTTCAATTAAGAAATATATTAAACTCGATGAATAAAAAGGTTTGACACAAAAATCTATTTTTCACGCTGTAAATATATCGATAAAGCACCTCACTATTATATTTATTTATACATATTGAGGCCTCTTCCCCTCCTTGTCCACTCGTAATACTGTAGGGAACAAACAATGAATGAAATCACAATTTACATTCAACAATCAACCATTTGCATAACTCATACAAGTTATCTCTCTACTAACAATGATTTTATTGTCGTTAGAAATCAATACTAGAAATCTATTTCACAAGTATTCACAACAGACTTGACAATAATAAGAGCTTTGTTTTTTACTTTGTACATAATCATTTTTATCACAATTGTACCTATTTGTTAAAATACAATCGATCAACTTTAATTCAAATTCATCAAAGCATTGCTTGGAAAAAATGTATATTATGTACTAGGACTTTTCGTGAATTTTCTAGCATTTGTAGAAGTAAAAAAATTATATGGCCATTTCACCATTCGCCAGTCATCGGTTTGTTTATTCAATATCAAAAGAATTGAATAATGCTTACACAAACATCTAAAATAAATGACAATTCTTTCATGATCATACGAATGATTTTTAAATTTAATTATGGAATGTTAGTGTTGTGACATATTTAGATTAAAGTTAATCCGAAATAAATACTTTCGATGGGTTGCCGGTGAGTTTTGACGAATTTATAATAAGTTACGTTTAATACGTTGACAATACAAGCGGACGTGTTATCGCTTCCCACTGAATACTAAATAGGCTGCCGTACTAAATACGGTACGATTCTGAGCTTTAACAACGCGGAACGACCTTTATCAATGTTTGGAAAAGCGATATAGGCTTATCGGTTCGTAAGGAGCAAAAGAAGCTTGTCCAAATACCTTTTTATTATGTTTTGTTGGTGCTCAAATGTGGCCGGTCGTCTTATACGGCCGTATTGATTTGTTAATCGAATATGGAGAACGCATTTCGGTCAGCTGTGGCCGGTCGTAAGTATATGCCGGTTCCCACGGCTCTGACTCTCGAGGCAGCCCATAAAAAGCGGCCGACGTAAGCGTACGTGTGCAGGTAGCCTTTATAAACGTGTTGAGCTGGCGATACGGTATACTTAATATAACTAGTTAGACCCGATGCCTAGGCAATTAAGAAAACTTATTAATCCCGTGCGCGCATATGATTTATTCCTTAAAACTTGAACACATTTTAGTAATTTTTTTTAATGTATTAATTATAACACCTAATCAAGTTTACATCCATGCACAATGCGTTTGAAGTGTTCCAATTTTCAAATTATATCGGTACCGGCCATATAATACATTAATTGCCAGCCATTCCAAATTCAAACGGTTTTTTACTTTTTTTAAAGTGTTATATTCGGTGGAGCGCCGTATCGAGATACATTAATCCTATCTTCAGAGAGCGATGCGTTAAATTGTATTAAGGACTCGATATACTGATACCGCTTCGTTGAGGGAATTTGGTAATCGTTTTATGAGGGTGACTAAAGAGGCTACTTCCATATCACTGGTTGATGTTATTTCATTATTAATTAGACAGCCAAAGGAGACGTGGGAACGGGCCCGAATTTTCTATGGGTCTTATTTATAAGCGCCATGTGTTTGGGATTTTTGTAGACAGAACAAAAGAAAATAATCAGGTGTTCGAAGTCTTTGGACCGTTTCGGACGCTATTGTCTGATTTATTGTCTAATAGAATTGACTAACAGAAATTGCAACAGATGTTTGTTGGTTTTTGTTCAAGTTGATTAGTATAATAACATTTTATGACTTGTAAAAGTAAATACAAGAAATTTTCTCAGAGATCGACGTTTCTTGGACAGTGTTATACCGATTTAAACAAATAGAATAAGGTCGTTACAGCACTATTCCGTTTCGGTCAATATTACGCTACAATATCGAAAGTATTTATAAAAAGAGAATTACTTTTGTTCGCTTTCGAATAAAGTTTCGACACGAAAAATGTATTTAGAACACAAACACCCGGGCACAAGTGGAAGAGTCGTGATTTCATATTTCACACTTTGCCAGTGTGGTAACATCGCTTTGGACAGGTTTTTTTTACTTACACCTGGCAAAGGTAACATTTAGCCTATCGATAATTCGATGCGCATCTGTACAACACTGGTTTTAAAGTTTAAATTTCTTCGTGTTCGAATAGTTTAATTGTAATCGAATGTTGTGGGAGCACGGTACCGTGTAGTCGTATAATACGTCAAATTAAAGAAGATATGCAAATTCTGTATACACGTTGATCAAACGCGTATCTTAAGACATGTTTCGATTACTTTCTGGACGCATTTATTATAAATACTTTTAATTAAGTTTCTGATTCTATTTCGGCGACGCTTACTGCCCGGTTCGTTGACCGGGTGAATCATATTTTTAATGCCGGAATAGGAGCTTTTAGATTTGTACAAGCAATTACAATATATTTTAAGAATAAGCGCCTGACGTACGGCGTCATAGACAACATATAAATAAACCGGTAGATATAATTATTCTAAATCGTTTGCAGACTCAATTTATAATTATTGTTGACTACAATTATTTTTTATAGACAATATTTTAATGAATGCTGTAATATTAAATTAGATATTATTGGGGTTACGTGAATAGCCATATTAATTACATAAAAATATTCCCTGTCATCAAAAGTAAGAACAAAAATTATAGAAACCTCCAAACAAAATTGTATACACATTTGTATATTAGAAGTGCATAGCAGATTTGCATTAATATAAAATAATAAAATTGATATTTCTGAAACATAAGAAATGGCATAAAATTTAGTAATGGCGACCGTGTGAACATAAGCACTTCCTGCAGCAAATATGATAGAAAAATCCAGGTCGACAGTTTATTGGCGACAGCGTGCACACGTGCATTCTGTTAGAATGTTAAGCAGTTTCGTGTTAAGCCCGAGTACGGCTAGGCACTGTAACATATTGCGCTGTCAAATAAAGTCGTCGTATGAGAATATATCGTTACTTTTATGTATGGTGTATTCTTCAGTTAGCCGGATAATCCTTGGTGCGGGCACGTCTGCCCGAGCGCATATAGACAAAAGTGAGTTCTCAAAGCAACGGCGACCTCGTACAGCCATGTGAACTCTTGGCATTCCAAATTTGTTTAAATAAAGAGAAATCCTTTGTTTGAATTCTAAAAACGGAATTTGAAAAAGGAACTATGGTTATATTAAACGCCATCTATAAATCATTAGATGTTAGAGATAAAATAGATCTGGACATGTTCCAAGACAAGATTTATGATTTAATACTTGAAGTAGAAAAAACTTAATGTGTACATTCATAAACGTTTTAGTGTCGTTATTATAAAGTTGCATGTTATTTCTTAGAACACAAACTATAACTAAGTATCTTTATGTTTTAAATTACGGCAACTTAATCTAACTTTAGAGAAAAAGTTAAAGCTCTACTATTTAATTTTACCAGACAAATAGTGACTAAAGCAAAGGTATCAGAGATATAAAAAGCGAAAAATACAACATAATATCCAATCAATTAAAAGCGTCAAACATTTTCACACGCCAATCATAAATAATAACCATTAAATTGATGCCATAATAAACTTCCAGCGTTCGTAAAACCGAGAAAGTAAACACGTTGGTGACCGCACTCCGAGGATTAAACGGACTGTTTAGAGCTCAATTACTAAAGGATTAATTACCAACACGCCGTCTTACGAAGAAACATTAAAACAGTCAAAAAACAACACATAACTCAAACGAAACGTTAGACTTCGTATCTTTATATGATGATTTAACCTAACGAAGCTAGAGAACATTAAGCGGTACTTAAACAACTTTTTCCAACACAAACGACCACTTGACGTACACGACATCCGAAATAAGTTGAACATTAACAATTTATTGCCCTCAATTACGATCATCGCGAAAAAACTACACACTGTCGAGAATTCGGATTGAGGAGCGATGTGAAAAAGGCTACCTTTAATTTTCACATGGCATCGGCGGCATCCGCTGGCTGCCGAGGCCGCGACCGACACCTCAGGAATTCGAAAAATGAAAATGCTGCCCATAAACAACCGAACGATTTGAATGAAGAAGAAAAAAAGTTAAAATTGGAGTTAACAAATTTTTGGTGCGGGCCCGCTCTACGGACTATGGACGATCTGATAAGCCCTGAGAAGGGTCGCTGATGAAACCGAAACCGCACTAAAAACAAACAATCTACTGATCAATTCATCCGGATTTTATCCGAGAATGACGCGTCCTCAACGAGTACAAGTTTCAACACGAATCAGTATTATTGATATTAATCTAATTTTTTATCTAAGCCACTTTGCATACGTGAGCCGTAAAACTGGACGGGTCCGACATATCATCGATGAGTAATATTACCTATTATAGAAAAACTAGAATGTTTATATTCTAAACACGGAAATCTTTGCAAATCTTTTAAAGTGCAAAAAGTGGTGCTCGGAGATCTAAGCAAAAAGTCCAACCTGTTCTTGTTCGAGCTGCACGAGATCATAGGGAACAGCACGCTTAGTAAGACGTTATCGCCGGCGAAGCGATCTCAGTGACAGACACAAAACATTCAGTCATTCTAATTTGCAAGTTTCGCTCGCGGTGGTTCCCAGACCATGATCGGCCTTTGACACGTCCATAAATTCGTCGAAGTATGTATGTACGTACTTAAGTACTGGCGCTTCTCCCATACTAAATAATGTCAACGATTTATTCGCGATGTTCGGGATATAGGCGGAGCATGTGAGCGCGGCCACAGCTCGCAATGCCACACGGAATTCCTAGAATCAACGCGCGTGTGATGAATAAAATCAGGAACGCTTGGAATTTCATCATTGCAGATTTAAGGGCACATTGCGCCCTCGCTCTACGTGAGAACGTACCTCAAACAAGGGCCGCCGCGCCGTCCTTATACCAATAAAACCTAATAGGACCCGTTATCCTTAAATAGAAAACACGAATTTATTTTCCAGCCCGATTGTTTCGACTGAATCGTTTCTAATTTGAATTTAGATTTATACCCCTCAATCAGGTATTTAATCAGCTTACATGTCTCATAGAATGTCATCGCGCGCAAATTACAATCTGGCAAATAAATCGGTCCTCTCCGAACATTTTTATTAGCCGCCGTAAATGTTGAGACGCTCTTAAACGTCAGAAGTTGACCGTAAACGAATAGTTTGATAAAGGAGTGTTTTGTTTGCGCTCTCTACGAGAGTCGGGTCTGACTGGAATAACAAAGCCGGTAAACTTTTATTATATACGCTGATGAGCTTACACGGTTTATTGTCTCGTCTATGACTAATCACTATTTACGCTGCCTTATTTTAAAAGTTGAAGTTAATTTCGGCTTTGTTATTTTAGTAGCACTCGAAATAATCCGTGATGTTTCATTTGACTGCTCGATAAGTTTATTTAGGCGGATTGAGTAGAAAAGCCGGTGTGTCGGTTAATTGATAGGTTGCTGAATACCTGTGCACTGGCTCCGAACAATGCAACCTGAGTAATTATATACGCTCCGATTGTTTAAATTTGATACTTATGAAATCGCATTACAAGTTGTATTGTAATGGCACAAGAGTCCGCGCCGCGTCTGTAACGCGCTCCTCGAACTACTTTTATGTGGAATTTCTTTTGCGATTCATTTTATTTAAGTTTAATTGCCGCTCGACTGAGATAAAAGACGACGTCGAAGAGGGTACAACAGCGGCCGGTGAATTCCGTGGCTTCGGGAGACTTTATTAAAAGAAGCGGATGTGGGGGTAAGTATTTTAAGAGGATCCCGACGCGAGCGGATTGAAATAAAGGAAATTATTAAGAGCGCTCGGCTTCGGCGTCATGAAAAAGCTTACTAGGCGGAAGTCACTGTATGGTTTGAGTAGCTTCAGACACTCATAATGCAGCATTATTAGCAACATATTACATTATGTAGTAACAAGTCGATGATCCGTGTGAAGGTTCTACATTTTTAAACTGGAAATTTATGTAACTTACGTATTAGGGATTCGCCAGGCGAATAATAATGCGTGTACAAGCAACCGATTACGTTTCTAACTTAATTACATATGTATTCGAGGCACTGGCTTCGTGGACCTGTGAGTTTGTTTGTATATTGTTAATTACTTTCTCATGTTGTCGCTGTAGGCGGTATTTATCGCAGGGTTCACACGCGCGACAATGGTTCAAGAACGGCATTCGGCCGTCATCGCGTGCGTTACCGTACTATTGTTTTGAAAATCGAACGTGACGTCAGTTGGTGCAACGTTAATTTCTGCCATAATTCTTTAGGCCATTCATAAAATGTTATCAATTGTACTAATAAATCAGATTCATTATGAAGGTATAACTTAAACATATAAAACGCAAAATTAGACCTCCGCCATTTTTGTTCCAGTTATATGGATTATAGCTTCTGCCCGCGACTTCATCCGCGTGGAATACTTTAAAAAAAGTAAGTTAGCGTGATGATATATAGCCTATAGCCTTCCTGATAAATGGACTATCTAACTACACTATCTAACACTGAAAGAATTGTTCAAATCGGACCAGGAGTTTTTGAGATTAGCGCGTTCAAGCATACAAACTCTTCAGCTTTATATATTAGTATAAGATTATTATCTGCCGTTTATTATACATGTGTATAACATCATATACGGTAAACATATAAGAGGCTTTATGAAGTCTAGATAATTAATGAATAAAGTTGATTCCATATTTTAAATTAGCTATTTATATTTAAATAATCTTAAATTATTTATAATTCACACGAAGAATGGGCTAAGAACATGTGAAACTTATAGGTTTTATAAAGAAATACATGATGAAATGAAGTCCTAAAATATTACGTAATAGTATTTTAAACCCACAATTTTTTATATTTAAAACAAATCTTATTGCACAAAATTACATACCACCAAGGAGATTCCATACTTTCATTTGAACAGGAAGATTCAGAGCGTGAAACTATTTTACGAAACATGCAAAATAACTGACAATCTCGAGAATTAGTTACGCCGTCGTACACTCTACTTGTTCAATAGCGAAGACGTGTGTTTCTTCATAAAACGACACAAATACATTAATAACAAACGAGCTTTTGTGACAGGCCCTAAGAGTAACTAACGGTCACGAACATCTATGCTGTTTCTATATCTTAAGCTGATATTAGACGGATAATTTTTGTCTTTCAATTTGAATGAATCAACCAAAGTGATACATGTAATATAAATTTGAATAATTCAATGTCATTGAATACCATCGAGTTCGTTCAGTTATGTGCCTTTCAACCAAGTTGATTCAATGAGGTTGATCCTTCTAATATAAGCATCACTATGTATTCTTTTACCTGATTATTGGAAGACAATTAATATTAGTATTAAGGCAAACTAATACCTGGTTTATTTGCTAATTGATAGTAAATAAACCAGACATTACTTGGACCTCATAAATGTTTGTTGACTATTATAATATATTTTTAAACTAAATATAATATCGTAAAATTTGCATTTTATTAAATATAAATAATAAACACATTTGAAAATATTACACTAGCTTTTATAATCGTCCCATTGCTGGTCCATGCTCTTCCATTTCAGGTGAACAAATGACAAAGTATGCACGTCATGTTTGTTTAAGAGAAGCAGATTGGTCAGTATCACACGTCTTCACGTAAGATTTTCTTTTATCGCCAGGATATAGTAATTGTATATTCATATTCAACAAAAAACTGCCAAAGCGGTTATTGCTGTTTGCTAGTATTCGAAAAGCGCCTTTACATTGAGAGTTAAGACGCAAGTGATATTATAGGCGAACACTTAAAAAAAAAAATACCAAGTATTATAAACAAACGCCCACCTCTTTTCGACACTTGAATCTAACAAGGTTCCATTTTTGAAAAATCCCTAACAATTTAAAACAAGAATAAATCCTTACTTATTCTTATTTTAAAATGTTGGGGGATTTTTCAAAAATGTTTATGCTCCTTAGCATAAACTATTATTTTTTAAAAGAAAAAACGTCTAGATACCAACATAATAAAATTAACAATTCATTATAATCACACATAGTTACAATGCTCATTTGAACAAGGAATGGACGAATTAAACATTAAAGTGATTATAACTAGCTTTTTTAATTCAATTAACCTTAATTAAGTTTAAGACCACTGTTTCTATCTCACGGCTTAATTTTATTTCTAGACGTTGCTGCAAAAACAACAACAGTTATTTTTTTAGGTTACCCATTATAACTTATCACTTTTTCTTTCGTGACCAAGGCAACAAAAGTAATCAGCTTATTAATTATAGTTATCAACCTAATTTTGCGTACTTGAAAATATAATTATTTTTCGTTCATTTTTATAAAAACGACTTAATTAAGCGTAGTTACTGTATTTAACAGCCGATACCTAAAACGGACGTAATGAAAGTATTAATGTATTTCCTTTGCTGGATTAACTATTCAGAGATTATGAATGTTGTATAAAGTAGATCATTAAGAACTCAGCAGTTATCGAATTTCTAACGATCTCATTAGGTTAATTGTAAGACTGGACACATTTTCACGGTAAATATCATAATTCCCACGGACTATGAAATTAAAACATACCTAAATTAGGTCACGTGGTACGCCTCAGTGTTTTTAGAACAGTTCTTTTACGTTAAACTTACGTAACTTCTGTTACGTAAGTTTAACTTACGTTAAAACTGTAACGTAACGTTAACGTAAAACGTAACGTTACGTTACAGTTTTAGTAGCTACAGTAGAGTGTAGTAGAAATCGTCATATACGGAAAAAGCGTTATGCCCCCCACCAGGCCTTTAAAGTAAGGAATTTCGTTCCTGATGGAGTCCAACAATCGCAAATTTTTTTTAAAACCCTTGTCTGATGAACCTGTTTGTTAGAGGTAGGACTCTTTTTCCTGTTATGTTCTTTTTAACTTACAGTTGTTACTTTTACTGTATAGGTAAGTACTCTCGACGGCCTCTGTGGTTGAGTGGACTAAGCCTTTGCCGACCTACCTCACTGCAACGCAAAGGTTCCAGGTTCGATTTCTGGTATGGTAAATTTTTGAAACGAATTTTCTCCGGTATTTACTATGGGTCTGGTCTGGGTGTCTGGGATCGGCCCCCGAATCTTCCGTTGTATATTACTCATAAGACAAGCGTAACTTGCTTAATTTGGGGATATAAAGTAAGTGTGTTTCTCTGTCGATTATTATATATGATAAGTACTAAGCGGACCCTAGGCGTCGAAGCGAACGGTCCGAACGCAACCGGGATTTAACGGTCGGATGAAGATGATGATGATGATGAAGTACTATACAAGGCTTTCGCGTTACATACTACAAATTTAAGATTAAATATTATCTCACAGCCGTACACGTGTGAGGGCCGAAGGGTATCTTTTTTTCTAAGTCCCGCCCAGCCCAAACGACCTTAATTCTCAGGCCTTGTGGGAAAGTGACTTGCAAAAATTATAATGTTTGTTTTATTAATGCACCGTTATATTTTCTATAGTGTTAACGCCATAGAAGAACTAACAATAATAATCTTAACGACAGGTATTTTAATACTTTTCCTGGGTTTGGCTATATTAATGTGTTATTGCGATAAAACGGGAAATAAAGAAGTGTTCTACGAATGTATAAATAGTCTAATATAAATGAATCAAAAGATATATGCCAAGACAGTAGCAAAAGGATATACACGGGTTTTTTCTATATAATTTTCGTACATAACAAATAGAATTTTTGCAATGAATTACTACACTATTAAGGGCCGATTTTTCAATCATCAGATAAAAGTTATTCATAGAATAATGTAAAAAATAGAAAAATTAAATATATCAGTTATATGAATAAATCAGTTGAATGGTTTCAATGATAAATTTTATCTGACGATTAAAAAATCGGCCTTTAGACAACTTAAGCCATATCTAAAGTTAGATACTACAGTAGAAACTGTTTTATATTAATCATCTAAAGACATAATTTAACAAAAAAATATCTTGTAAGAAGAACAAGACATATAATGTATATGTACATAGATACTACCTACCCTTGCAAAATATACATGAATATAAATTGTATGTACCTGTGTGTGGAAATGCAAAAGAATGGTCTAGAAATTAAATGTTTGTACACTGAAATTATTTCGTACAATATTAGTTATTTCGTTATTTTAAAATATTTTAAACAAAAAACTAATGTAATTCGAATCTCGTTTACGCAATAGAGATAACAGATAATGTACGCATGGAATCACTTTCAGAATATTTTATAATCTGTGACCTTGTTAACACCTACTTTAAAAATTGCCAAGTATTTAAACATAACAATAGAAATTAATTGTACAACAATAGAAGATGCCTAATATTTGAGATAAAGCACAACAATGCAATCGACGAGTAATATCTAATACGGATCTATGTTAATCCATAAAAAGTATAGTTCACGGTCAACGTAGCGTAATGAAGTGCGCGGGCGCATATACACAGTAAAGGTAAAAACAAAACGAAAACTCAACTATAATTCTTCGCTGTTTAAGATGCGAGAAGTGTTTTATTAACTTATTATTTAATAAATCAATTAGTATCTACATAATTTTTTTAAAATCTCATTTTATTTGATATTCAATAATATTTGTCATCTGCATTTTTGTCTGCATAATATTCGTCCATATTAAATTCGGAACAGAGGAAGGTCGAATTTAGTAATTTGTAGTGTTTAGAAGTTCCAAAATTTTATAATTATGCTACGTTTTACAGAATTCGTTTATCTACTGATAATATTAGGCTGTGACCCTCTCCTACGCCCTGAAACTGTACGGAAATATTCTTTGGCATTTGCACTCCAGTGCAGGTGCTTTTGATAAAATTGCTATACTTTTTATGTAATGCTAGATATAACGGTCCTTTTAGTTCAATGGGGCTAGGGTAGTCTTGGAGCACGTAGCGAGTTCCAGTGACATTTCGCTACATTGTTGCAATGTTAAGCTTGTGTTTGGACTACGTAATTGAGCATTCATGGGATCACTCAATAGCTATTAAAATTATGTAAAGCTAAAGAAATTGCTATCGTTATAAGGTCTATAATTTTATATATAACAGTATAGTATAATTGGTAAGCGCTAAGCGATTTGTACTCAAAACAGCTGGTTTTCTACAAACTTAGTAGATATATTATTTTTCTATTGTAACATTGTTTTAGTTGTAAATATTTTAAATTGATTCTCAAATCCTATTTATATAACTTTTACAAAATACCACGTTATGGAAACATGGCTTGACTGACCGCTTGATAGGACCATTAAAAAATATATTTTTACTCAATGTTAGTTACGTAAAAATAGAGTCAATGTCAACATGTCAATGTAAAATAATTAAAGAACCGAAAATGACACAAAATAAATATAATTTCGTAGGCAAATATTGGTTTCTAAAGTATCACGTATGGAATTTTTGAGAGTAGGTTTTTTTTTACTATTAATTTAGGTTGCGACGGTTTGTGCTTAAAGAAGTCAAGAGACTTGATTAAGCGCAAACAACTGTGTAAGGGGGAACCATTGACCTTTCCCGCCTTACAATGTACAAGCATTACATAAAACATTACTACGTGCCAAGACTGGCTCATAATCCGGACCTCACCTTTTTGACATCCTAACTAACGGGGCCTACGTATTCATGATGTTACAAATCGGGCCTATTAAAAAAAAATGTAATTTTGAGACGTATTTAATGTTGTGTGCATAATGATAGACAAAAGAACTAGATCCATACAGCCTAGTTATATTTTGTAATCATTAGTACAGACAAATTATAGGTCCTTGACTTACATCAAAACAGCGTTCTTATGTAATTTGAAAAAGATACTTTTCACTAAGCAGTTGTCTTTTGGACCAGGTTTATACGCTAATGAAAATAAATTTACAGCAATTTGTGACAACTGGAAAAGCTATATTTCACTAAACGAATAAGATTTTACATATGCCGCCATGTTTTTGCTTAAATACAATTAATATCCTACAATCATTGTTTATTTTTGACTAATTGAAAATAAATTTTCAGCAAAACATTACCCTTCCTTCAAATCTCCACCAAAAAGACAACATATAATTTAAAACTGATATATCTGTATGTACTACGTACTACTACTTTTATTATACAAAATCCTATCATAAATAGGATTTTTTCATAAGCGAGACATCTAACGTTGAGTGAGGCATCGTTTCTATGCATCGTTAAGTCAAGAGTTTACTTGTAATTTCACTGCTCGATGTTGCTAGTAATATTAATGTGCTTTGACCCATAATCGTTTGGGTTCGTCTACTTACATACATACACAGATACCAATTTGTATCGAAAATCAGATAAGCAGAACGCATTCGTGTTTAAATTACGAATTGTTGAAAATCAGATTCGAATTTCAATTTTTTCAATTGGGTTTATGGCTTGGCACCTAGGCCGTTAAGTTAGATCTTAGATTACATAGTTTCTTTATTTTCTTAGGTCTAGGTATAGCTCAGCTAAATTGTAGGATATCAACTGACGCCATTCAACGGTTATTGTGCCAAATCGAAAGGCTACATTTGACTATACAGTTCACATATCTCACAAAAACACATCATTACAGCGTTAAAAATATCAACATCCTATTGTTCATTTTCATAACAAGGACCATAGAGAATCCATTTTAAATATCTTTGCATAAATGCTGCATAAATAACTTAAATTGCCCTTTTTTATAGAAATATAAGTGTAAAAAATTTGGATTGGTTATAATTTATTGAATTTTAATAGGCCGACTGGTATGAGCGCCAACATTTTATGTTAATTAATACATTAAAAACAAATGTGTTTTAAAATTATAAACCTTTCCTATAATAACATAGTTTTATAAATAGACTTGAAACGAGAAAATGCTTTTACTATCACATAAAAAGGCCCAAATTTATTAAATAGATACAATTTTATATGATTCGGAATAATATTCAGAATTTAAAAAAAATATTAGCTATGTAACTTACTCAATAAAAATGAATAGGCCTTTTTCATTTCTTATAATTAATAAATTATTCATTAAATAACTTATTAATTATACTTTATTTTCATTTAATACATGTAATGATAATATATCTACCAAATAACAATGCAACAAATATTCTTTTGTTTTTGGAAGCAAGAAATAATAATCTTTAATATTTTTTGCTTGTTCACTTATTTTCAAGCTCTAATAGTGTATTTCAGTACTAATCGGTATAATAATATCGGAAAAACATATCCATAAGTCACGCAGCGTGGGGTATATATCATTGATTTAATAAGAATTCATAGTGGAATTGGTTTATTTCGGATAAGAGGGCTCGCTTCGCTAAGACCGCTCACCTGCCCAACGAGTCACGAGACACCAACGCGCGAAACGTGTACTGTATGTACCCATGTATGTACATTATACAATACTTGAGTTCATATAGATTTTGATTCAGAATAAAAACGTACTCGAAAAAGAAACGAAACATTCTTAAACATTTATTGTTTATGAGGACTTTTCTAAATCTAAGTTTAACTTATGTTCAACATCAACATTTACAATAATGGAATTAAATTTTATAATGTTTAGCATTATTTTCTCACGGATGAGGTAATCTTGAAACTGGTCTCCGGAAACGGAAATTAATATTAGATATAAAAAAATGAACAAATAAAAGACGAAATAAAGAAATTAATCAGAAATATATTGTCTGCTTATAAACAGATATATGTATGTAGTATGATAATAAAATCATGTATAACAGGATTATTCCTTGGGGGTTTTGATACTCGTTTGTGCGGTCGATATGCCTCGTAAAACAAGCACTTCTCCGACCGCCAATGAACTCACTATAAAAAAATCCGAGTCAGCCTCAACTAATAGCGCTGGGGGGCTGTCTTGTTAATGCAACTCAGCCGAGCGTTACAGCTAACCGGGCCGACATGGCGCATATCCTAAGGATTTTACATTTCCGCGGCATATGGGAGATATTCCTATCAACTAAGATAAACCACACATGGCGTTACGACAGCGCCGATACCGCGCGATCAACCCGTCACTCTTGAAATTCGATAGACGGGACAATTCCGCGTCGCTTTCGCTCAATTGATCGCATGTCAACACATGTCTGGCAATAGAGAGCTCTATATGAATTTAAACAGGAAGCGTCAATTTAGCGCCAATTCATTCGGAATGATACTGCGCCAAACCGGACGCACATCCATCCTAAAAAACTTTTTTAATTTTGTCTATGGTCGCTGTAGTGTTGCGCCTACCTGGCGCTGTGTTTCATTTAGTTACCAAATGTCACGTATCTCCAGATGGTCCGAGGTTGTGCAAGCGCCCGGGCTTAGCTGCGATTGTTTGCTCAAACATTACGAGACGGTACGACATTTGAAGCTGGCCGCTAAATAAAATACAAATAGCACTCGAAACGCGGTGTGTCCACATGGGGCCGATATGGCGTAGACCAACGCATACAGTGAAACAACCGTAACTAAGCTTCAATTAAGACGTCCGTTATCCTTGGAATCAAGATAAATCTAAGCGCGATTTGTAAATAAATAACATGTAATTACAATATTGAATCACGATTCCAGTCAGCCTCCGCGCTCTAATGGCCGACGAAGATGAGAACGCACACCGGCCACGTACCCTTCCCGTACCGCAGTCTACATTGTATGCACCTCTAATAACACGGGCCCATCAGTCGATGTGATTCCGAATAATAATAATTAATTAAATATGAACCATTGAAAGCTGTAATCGTCCCACGCGGTCACTCGTTAACCATCAAGAATTCTTATCGTCATCACCTCTGTCAAATTTGAATATGGAATCCCTTAATTTCTTTTTTACTATTATTTACGGGCCCCGGGACGACCGCGCAGGCCTCCGCGTGGAATATTGGGATTTGAATGTTGGCTGCCATCGGCGGCGTTGATTTATTGATACAGGGTTGCTACTTAATGCTTCTTTTACGAGGTATTGATTTTAATGTTACCAACAAAATTAACGAAATGTTGCTGTTTACAACACTTTTGGCGCATAGGGCACTGTTAAAATATTGTTCAGATTATTATTATAAAAACACTCACCGGCCACGTGAAGTCGAAAGGGAACACGATGGGGTTGCTGAATCCTTCCACGTTGAGGTTGGGCACATCCAATGAGTTGCCGCCTAATACCGGCGTCGTGATATCGCCAAAAGTACATGGTGACTTGGTATCGATGTTAGCTTGATAGATATTGAGGCACACACGGAATTTAGTCCTGCACGGCGCCATACATGGCGTATTACTACTTGAGGAACCATCACAGCACTGGCCACTACTTAACCTACCCAACGAGTTCGTAAAATTTTTTATCCTAAGTTCGAAGGAACCAGACGTCAGCACCTGAAAACAAAAAAACAAAATGTCAGATGTGTACGCAACTCAAAACAAGTTTAAGCAGATTAAGGCAATATATCAATAACATTGTGACAGTGCAAACAGACTGTGTGCAATACAACTTTCGTCGCCCCAAAAGTGTAATCCTCGCACTAACTATTTGCACAACTGGCCGCCCGATCGATCCCGTTGAGACATTAACGGTTTTACTGGACAAACGTTATGTAGGTCGTTCAAAAAATGGGGTTGCTGGGGCGCGGGGCGACTGACACCCCTATATTGAATCGAATTTCGAACTGCCAACATAACGAATGAACAGAATATTTTTATAAATCGAATTGTCAAATATCGACGGCCCCCCGCTTTGTTTTAAACGATTCTATGTTGCCAGGACTACCGATTTGGACAAAAAATTGTGATATTTTCGACAATGTTGATAGATAGGAGGTAGTCAAGTGAACGACATGAATTCCCTCGCTTTTTCTCGCTCGCTATGAATAATAATAACTCGTTTTTGTTGCCCTCCAGGGTGCGCAACCCTTGCGTTAATGAAAGAATGTGCAGTTGGCACTGTACTTTGTGGGGTCAACGAGTTTAAACATTGTAGTAGGGTACATTATTACCAGGTACAAAATTAATAATACTTGCGATTAAGTATTTTTAAATTTAAATGTTCTAAGAAAATGGTTAGTTATATGGCATCAAAAGAAAATTGCGGGTAATTAAGTTAAAACGCGTCTTAGCAAATTATAACCGGATTACAATTAAGGTTACAGATTGTCCGCGATTTCAATTTGTAGTTTTTGCATTGGTCTGGGTGTTATTGCGAACCCAGATATGTCCGTTTTATATTATATAAGCGTAATTTGGTTAATTAAGAAACGTAGAATGTGTGTTTATCTAATTTATTGATTTTTGGATGTAAATATATATGTATAAAAAGCCGCTTCCTGAGCCCCTTCCAATCTATAGTTAATTGTTTATTTATTTACTGTGATGTACAATAATAAATTACATTCATAAAAGTTCGCAATGGCTGTCATTAAAATTGTACGTGCAGTGAATTTTTAAACATAGGCGGGTAGAACTAAATTTAATAGATTTGATTATGAAATAATTTGACAAGTTGTAATCGGATATTGCGAAATACGTTCCGCATATCAATTGCATATAAGTACAAAATACTTTGTGAACAGTCGGTATTTTGCTTGACCTTCTTTAATTACACTTATATATAACAATAGCTTTAGCCCGCGGCTTCTCCCGCATTATAATGTTAACCCCACGGGAACCGTATATTTTCCGGGATAAAAAGTAACCTGTGTGCTATTCCAGCTATAATTTATCTGTGCCAAATTTCAACCGGATCTTTTCAGATGTTTTGGCGTGATTGAGGTACAAACATCCATCCAAACTTTCGCATTTATAATATTATTGTATAGTATAGATTAATATAGATTTTATAATCTAAATTTTAGTCGACAGTTAAATTTAAGTACTAACTGGAGAGCTTTTGTTTTAGTTTCACTGGTGTCGATATTCC